>CM053576.1:96158119-96332850 GCA_028646485.1 Cryptoprocta ferox | reverse complement strand
GGGGGGGGGGGCGGGGGGGCAGGGCAGGGGGGACGGGACAGTTAAGTAGGGAGTGAAGGGGGGCCGGGCAGGGACCTCCAATCCCCCTGGCCTCCCTCTGCCCCTGAAGCTCAATCTCACCAACCAGGGGCATCGAGGTCTCTAGGCCCCTCCTCCTGCACCCGCCCCAAAGGACAAGGACATCAGGAGTCACCTAAAGAGGACTTAGGTGGGTACCCGTGGGAAAAGGTGTGCATGGGGGGAAGGAAGCAGGAGGATGACGAGGAGAGCAGGAGAGCAGCAGCCCTAGCAAGTGCCTCAACTTCCCCTGGTCTATTTCCTGTCTGAAGACTGTGGCCACTGACTCCTCTTGCCTGAGGTTGTTGCCAGGGTGGAGCGCATGCCCGCACGTCAGGGACGGAAAATACACGTTCTTCACTAACAACCATTGGCAATAATATCGGAGAAGGGAGGGAGGGGTTGGAACCAGCCCGGGGCTGGCCTTGGAGGCAGGACTTGCAGCTGCCCCTGTCCTCACCCCTGCAGGTTGCGGGGTCAGACCAGAGGGTCGCCACAGCTCCAGCCCCGGTGGTTTGAGCTGCTCTGTTCAGCTGCCTGTGGGAGCTGCCTGGCCCATTCAGACCTCTGAGAGCTCCCAGCACCCTGGGCTGGCCCGGCTGTGCTAAGAGGGGTGGGGGGTGGGGTGGGCGGTGGGGGTCACTGAAGGGGATGGAGTGAAGGTGAATGATGGAGCAGGAGTTGGGAGAGTTGCTTGGCCGTGACTGGGATTGCTCTGATTGCTAAGCAGGGTGGGTGAGGCTGGGCCCTCTGTGCATGCTCAGGCCCAAGACTTATCTCCAATTCTCCTCCGCACATGCTCTCCTCCCGCAAGTCTTCACAGAAACCAGGCCCTGACCTTGCTCCCCGGCAAACCCACCCCCTCACATGCAGCTACCCACGGGCGCCTCCCACATTCCTTTGTGTCTTCCCTCCTCATAATCCTTTACCCCCACCTGTGCCGCCCCAACCTCTCCCAACACTGCCCCCAGTGCTGGGCCACTTCAAATCATCACTTTCCCCCAATACAGAAATGACTGTATTTTCTGAGACCCAAAGGGGGACCATGGTTTGATCGTGGATCGCACATCTGGATAGGCACCGTCTATAGCACACACAGCCATTGGCCCACACCACACACTCGCCAACACCTGCTTGAGCATAGTGCCCTGAGACGCTCAGCTCCCCTCAGAGAAGGGAAGGGGAGTTCAGAACCATGGTTACCTGCAGCAAAAGCACAGCCCACTTCCCTTTGTCATTTGGGGGTTGGAGAGGGCCTGCCAGGGACACCAAGTGTTCCCACAGAGGGTTCTGTCTGCAAATGCAAAATCACTCTGCATGGGGCGCCATGCATCTCAAAGTGATCTTGCAACCAACCAGGTGGGGGGGGGGGCACTATCTTAGGGCACTCAGGGACCCAAAGGTTCAGGACGATGAGGACCCTCGAATACGATGGGATTCAGTCCTGCTGCCATGCTCATAGCTAGAGGCAAGCGCTATTATTGGAAAATGAGCCTCATCTCAGATCCCCTCAGAAGAGATGAGATGAGTTTCTCTGTGGGAGGGTCCCATGACTCTACTCTCATGCCATCCTTGGTGAGCATCCCTGGCCTCTCTTTATGGAGGATCACGGGGGCAAGATCCCTGTCTCTCCACCTCAGCCCTCCTAGTCTTGGAGTCCCTAGTGGGTGAGGAGTTCCCTCTCCATCTGACTCAACCTCCGTTGGCTGCCATGTTATCAGCATTCACCTGGGCACCACGCTGCACAGAGCCCTGTCCCTGGTCCCAGCTGTGTCCCAAATGGAGAGAGTCCCCACAGGCCAAGCACCTCGGTGGGGACAGAGTCCTTGCAGTCACCATTTTAGGTGACCCTTGTTCTCCAAAACTTCTTAGAAAGGAATTGTCTGCCCTGCAGGGTCCCTCAACCCCTCCTGGCCCTGCACACCCAGGGCCGCCCCATTGCTCAGTCTAAGAGGACCTGATTGAACACCACCCCCACCACCCACTTCCCACCTTGGGCAAGTTACTTCATTTTGCCGAGCCTCAATTTTCTCAAATGTAAAATGGGGCTAATCCCAGTTTAATTTATGGGAGGCCCTCCACACCGAGTCTGGGACACAGTGGAGCCCGGGAAACGTCTTCTCCCTTCCTCCTGTCACACCGCAGGGGTCACGGGAGCTGTTATGTGGGTTCCAGTTTACAGTGTTCCCAGAAACTTCACCGACCCTCCCCACGGATCCTCTGGCTTCCCGTGAATAACAGGGGCCACTACTTGTGGGGACCCTACCATTGGCCCGGCACCGTGCCATGTGCTCATTTTATCCTCACATTCACTCACAGTGGAAATCAAAGCTTAGGATAAGTGGCTGCCTGGTGTTAAACATCTATTAACAGAGAGAGAGGGAGAATGCCAAGTCTGGGCTCCCGGACATCAGACGGTCCTTCAACCCCCCCTTCCCCACCCCAAAGTGAGCTCATTGTCCTCAGAGCTCTGAGGTTCTCTGGAGAAAGCCCAGACCCAGGGTGCTTCCTTCCCCAGCCAACCCCAAAGCCTGCAATGAAGAGTAATGGTTTATTGAGTTATGTGGTCATGGTGGGTTGTCTTTAAAAAAAGAAAGAAGCATCAAGGAGAGAAAGCCCAACATGGCAGGGAGACAATTCACTGAGAGGCCAACAAAGTCTAAGGGTGGAACGAGGGAAGCTTGACCCAAACAGAGCTTCATTTACAGTATTTACAGTCAGGCTTTGGGGGCAAGGGCTGTGGGGGGTAGGCAGAAGGGGAACCTCCGTTGTTGGCTTGAGGGGGTCGCGTCAGGGTCTCTTCCATTGCTGTGGGCTTGGGCTGCAGCCTGCATACCTGGCTTGGCAGGGGATGTGGGGAGAGGGAAGCGGGTCCCCAGCAATTCTGCCTCTTTCTGCCCTGGGCAGGGCCGCAGCTCACTCCCCAGGAGCTGGGGCCCTTGGGAATGTCTGTCTCAAGCTGTGATAGGCCGGGCTGGCTGACAGGGTATGATCCACGGGGTTCGCAGGAGAACCCCAGGGTGTGCTCGCACATTCTCAGCAGCAAGCAAAAGGCGGGCCCTTGACCACCAGGTGGAGCTTCTGGCTGATTCCACTGGGCCCTCAGCCCATGGCGGAGAGGGAGGCGCGGAAGAGCCAAGCAAGCCAAGTGGCGAAGGTGGATGGCCAGAGCCTTGGCTGTGGGGTGGGCTGCAGGTGACTCTCAGCGGGACTGTGGGGGTCAGCCTCCACGCCCGGCTGTGGCGTGTGGGCTGGACAGAAGTGCTTACAGTCCAGGACCGCCACAGCGCGTTGGTGATGGAACCACAGGTGCCTTTGTGCGGCCCTCAGCCCGTCGTGGGCAATTAGCCGTCCCTCTCAAGCTCCTCGGCCGCTCCCTCTTCTCTCCACATTTCTCCTCCAATTCTGTCTCTTTTGGAATAGGACAGTTCTCTCTCTCTGGGACTCCTGCCCCTCATTGCGGAGTCTTGGAGGACAGTTTGGCCTTCTCCAAAGTCATCCTGTCTTTCATGGTTCAATAAGTCAACCACACAGGGAGTGAGCCGCAATGCTGGACTTGTGGTTATTTTTCATGTAATAAATAAAGATTCCTTTGTGTGACTCTCTGGGGCCTGTCCCAGGCCAAGTCCTCCTGTTGCTGAGTTGCTCCCACTGTCCCCATGGCAACTACAGATGGTCAAAGGCCGTGGCGGTGGTGGGCGGTGCGCTTGGCCTTGATGTGGAACTGTAATAATATGGGGAACCTGGACATGTTTTAAAAAAATAACAACAACAACACTGCTGGTCAGAGGGGGAAATCGCACCAGAACCTTCCCCTGCATCTGCTAACCTTGAAGACAACACAAGTTAATCATCTACCCCTCTGGCCTATCTGATCATCAAAGATTAACTCCTTTCTGGGCCTATTTCCTCCTTCTCTGGCCTCACCTTTGGGTTTCTGTCCAGAATGAGAACTGTTGGCTTCTTGCCCCTCCCCCCATGATGGCATTGACCTTCAACACCCTCCTTTCAGGGAGAGGGCAACTGAGAGCAGTTACATCTGGAACCTTGAAGAACCAAGCAACACCTGGGGATCACCGGGGCCTTCCCCAACCTTGCCCAAACAGTGCGAGGTCAGAGAATCTTCTACTTAGGGCTCAGAAGGACTAGAATCCTGACTGGCCAAGGGGAATGTGCGTTTGGGGGCCTCCACAGGGAGGTTCCATATACCTACAGGGTGTGCAGCCCAGGAAGGCTTGGTGGGGAGGTTGCCCTGCCCCTGGCCCATCTCAGCACCCTCATCCTTTCTGGCTGAATTGAACAGAAAGATGACTTGGAGTTGAACCCATGTGGCAAACAGAGCCCAGCTTAACCACCCTCCCAGTCATTTTTGGAACGCCAGAGGTGATGGGAGGAAAAGGGGTTCTTGGGGAATGGATAGTCCTGCCAGGCCTGTAATAGTGCCCACGGGGTGGGCCACACTTGCTCCACTGCTCCTCTTGGGTTCAGCTTTGCTCAGAGACCCTCAAGGTCATCACTCAGGGAAACTCTACCAGGATTCTTCAAGTTCCCCACTTAAAGGGCTTGGTTTCCTTAAAAGCTTCCTTACCCAGCCCATGGCCCCAGGGCAAGAGAGGGGTGGAGAGGAGCCCATAGCTCACTCTCTGGACCTCCATCCTGAAGGCTGTCCACATCTCAGGCCAAGTATCGGGAAGGTAGTGAACAAAGGGTCCCCATGTAAGGGTTCTGGTGCTGAATAATGGGTACCCATGCGCCACTTAGATGGTTAATGTGTGCGACAGGACGGCCTTATTTGCACTCCTGTAGGGTGTCCTTGCCTCAGTGTCCCTGCTGCTGTGCTGTGAGCCCCTGATGGCAGGAAGTCCACTCGTAGACTTTTCTGGAGTCCACCTCTGCCCTTCCAAGGCCTGAGCCCTGAATGTTACAAGGAACAAAGATTTTAGAGACATGGCCTCAGGCAGTAGGAGGGAGAATGATGCCAAGAAGTCTCTTGCTTGTATGCTCTCCCTCCAAACACCTAGGTACTTGGCCTTCCTTCTACTTGCTTGGACTGACAAGTCTCCCTGTCTCCCCCAGGCCCTCCATCTAACCTGGGCCTCCGGGCTGCCTTTCAGGTGGACTTTTGGCCCAGTCTTGTACCCCAACCCTGCCCCACACAGCAGAGGGCCTGGGTGGCCCCGAGGGGACTTACTCAGCAAGCTGGAGTTGGGGAAGCGCCAGGCCTCGCCGTAGGAGGAGTAGGGGGTGTGGCCGTAGGCATTGCCAGAGTATTCACTTCCTGTTGGAGGCACACAGGTGAGAGGCCTGTGAGGTGGACATACCAACTAGGCTTGGGGGAGGGGGAGAAGGGTCTGCAGGGCTGGCACTGGGCCAGCCTTGGGGGACACGGAGAGCCAGGGCAGGGACCATGTGTGCTCAGAGGCCCCTCGATCCACCTATGGGGGCCCCTCAGCCTGCATCACTTTGGACAGGTACCAGAGGTGCTTCCCTGACAGGCTCCATCCTCCCAGGTAGCCCAGGAGGTAGGTGGTATTATTGTGCCCATTTTCCAGGTAAAGAAGCGGAGCACAGAGATCTGGAGAAGCTCACGCAGCTGAAGGGTTTGGTGATGTCTGGGAGCTGTGACTCTGGCGCCCAGGTTCTACCACTTTTTCTGCGGCCTGGACCTGCAGCAGAAGGCCTTTCTAGGAGGGGCCGAATGGAGTGAGCGGGGTCACCGAAGCAGCCGTAGAAAGAATGCAGCACGTGCAAACTTTTTAGCCTCCGTAGGTCTGAGTTTGTTAGGGACAGGTGTGTGTGAGGCTGTGGTGGTGGGGACGGGGCTGAGGATGAGAGGGAGGGGCCCAGGGAGGAGCCCTGCAGGGCATCAACCTCTTGGGGAATCTGTGTCCAGGACTTGCTCTGAGGACGTGGGAGTCCCATCCTAAGCCTGCCACTTGAAGCAAACCAGTGCCTGACTTCCAACACAGCACATCAGATCACCTCCTTCTGTGAGTGGATTCTTGGCTTTACCAAAAAGGAATGATTTACCAAAGGAATGACATAAGGATTCCCTTAAATAATGGCAACAAACCTAAGCAGACCACACCATTACCATGGGGACTTGGTGGGGAGCTTCAAGTCTGCAAAACACATTCCCACACGTTCTGCCCCTTTATTCTCACCAGCATCCTATGCAGCACCCATTAATATGGCCGATTTATAGAAGAGGAAATTGGAGTGCAGCAGGATTAAGCAGTTTGCCTCAAATCAAATGGCAGAGCAGAACTTGACCTTAGGGCTCTTAACTCTGAATTTCAGATAATCCCTTTATGTGCTTCTGAGACAGTTCCCTCTACAAAGCCAGGTTCTTGCTAACCCTCCCATCCCATGAATATCTACACTGCGTTTCGTAACCTCATCTGCTATTGGGAGCTAAGTGCCTTTTGAGGCTTCTGGTCTCCTTCACTGACTCTGGAAGGGAAACTTGAAACTGCCTGGCTCTTGAGCCAGCCTGCCTGGAGTCAAATCTCTGCTCCCCACTTCCGAGCTGTATGACCTTGGACAAATCACTTAACCTCTATGAGCCTCTTTGTCCTCATCCGTAAAATGGGGTGAATTATTTTCTCTATCTCGTGGGGTTTTAGTGAGGATTAAATCAGATAATATACATTGAATGTTTAGCCCCACACTTGGTATATAAAAAGCACTCAAGAAATGCTAGCTTTTACTATTTTCCTATTAAGCAGGCGCTAGAATAAAGCTCAACTGAGGATCACAAATGAAGAAACTGTTCCCCAGAGAAGGAAAGACATTTACCCCAGATCTCCTGTTCAGTTAGAGCTTGCACTAGAACCATGTCCCCTAGCTCCTACCCCAGTGCTCTTTCTTGTATCCAACAATGCAAACCGTTCCCCATTAACTGCTGTTGTACCCCCGATTTGCCTGGTTTCAGAACACCCTAGGAGGAAGCTGATTCTCCATGGGCTATAGGGCCAGAGCCTCTAACCTGCCACCCCACGCTCCTTCCAGGACCAAACACTACTGGCTCCACAGGAAACGGAAGAGAGGTGGAAAATACAGTGTTTCCTCTCTCATTTTGTCACTTATTCATGCATTCACTCACTCACACACTTACTCATCTATTGAACACACATTCACCAAGTACCTATGTGCTTCGGTCACATGGAAACTGGCATAAGGGTTGGGGCGCAGGAGGCGGCACGCATCTGGGTACAGTGTCTTCCCACCACCAGATCAGTCAAACTGCCTGCAGCCCCGGTGGACGAAATGTCTCTGCATCCGTGAAAGGCCAACCCATCCTCTTCCACCCCTCTCACCTTTCCAAGGACTTTCCCCTTACAATCTATCCCTTTTTTTCTGCTTCATCAATCTCTCCTTTTCTAATTTACCACTTCCTCCAGCCAGCAAACAAGGGCTGCCATCTTCTCTTTTAAAAATTCTCTTCCTGCCTCACATCTAGCTACTAGTCCCTTTCTGTGCTCCCTGGTCTCTGCCCTCACCTCCTTATTCACCTCCAATCAGGCTGGTGCTGATCCCCTGAAATCCCCACAACCTCCACCTTGATCATTCCAATGGTCACTTCTATGCCCTCCCCCCCCAACTTCCTAGCCAACTTTGACTCAGGTCATCGCTTCCTCTATGCCTTTGGGTTTCGTGATGCCTTTGCTACCAGATCCACTGTTCCCTCCCACTCACTCTCCTTGCTGGTGTCTTCTCTGCTCTAGCTCTAAACGCTGAAGGCTTGGTCTGTGAGCGTTCTGTGATTTTCCATCCACATTCTCTTTCTAGTGATCTTGTCTAATCTCTTGGCATTAAATAATAGCTTCGTACAATGGCTGAAATTTATGTCCGACCCAGAATTCTTTCCTGACTTCAGACATATATCATGTGTCTACTGACTTATTAAACTGGGTATTTGGAGGTGTCTCAATCCTGTTATGGCCCAATAGAACTCTTGATTTCCACTTGCACACATTCTACCTCTTCCTTTCCTGGTCTCCAATATATACACCTGCCACCACCACCATCCATGCATTTTCCCAAGCTTCAAGCTTAGGAGTCATTCTTGTTTCCTCTGTTTTGGAACCCCTACAGCCAATTCACCAACTGTTGCTGGCTGTAGGACTAAAATATCTTCAGTGTCTCTTTTCTCCTCCCTCACTGCTACTTGCCCCCCACCGCCCACCCCCCACCCACGCCACTAAGATCTTGCAGGAACTATTGTGATTGTCCCTCCCCTAACTGTTTCTGTGCTTCCTTTGTCTACAGTCTGTTTTCCCAGCAGTCGTCTTAAAATTCGACCCAGCCACTACTAACATCCCCTCCTTTTGTAGTGCCTTCCCCATTTAATCGTTGTTCTTGGATATACTCATCAATCCCTTTTTATGTGTGATCATGCTAAACTAGTTCCTGCCTTGGGGCCTTTGCACTTGCTGTTCTTTTGGGCTAGGGATGGTTTGCTCCAGTTTATCACTTGGCTGATCACTTTGAACACCCTCTCAAAGAGGTCTCCTCTGTTCGCCCAATCTAAAGTAGTTATCTCTTTTCCCTGTGGCTCTTTATTACATCATCCAACTTGACTGTCTTCACAGCACTTGCCACTATCTGAAATGATCTTGTTTACTCATTTGTTGACTTGTTTACTGTATTTTTTTCTTCATGATTAGGTTGTAAGCTCCAAGAATAGAGGGACCTGCCTTGTTCACTGCTATAGCCCCAGCATCCCATACCATAGATATTCAAGCAGTATTTGTTAAGTGAAAAAGTGGTGAATGGATGGGAGGATGTAGAATGGTTGAAAGGCTGGAAACTGGATGATGGACAATGGAAAGATAGACGAAAGGATGGATGTATAGAAGGATATATGGATGGATGGATGGATGGGTGGATGGGCGGATAGAAGGATAGATGGATCAATGAAAGGATGGATGTAAGAAAGGATGGATAGATGAATGAATAGAAGGAATGATCAATGGAAGGAAAAAATGGAAAAATGGGTGATGGATGTATGGAAAAATGTATATAAATATGCATGGATGGAAAGGTGGGTAGATGGACGGATGGATCCATCTATCTCGAGTTGTCAGTTCAGCTCTAGAACTGGTGTGAGGGTCATCAACGATGCTAATGGGGCAGGAAAAACAACAACAGCCATGAGAAGGAAAAACAGATGATGAGTGGACAGGAGAAGTCTGTGTCCTCGTCCTGTTCTTGTGTCACTTTCCCATAGCTTGTGTTGTTATTTCTAGTATTGGGGGAGGCAGTGTGATATAGCAGAAAGAACCCTAGATTTGAAATCAAAAGACCTGGGTTTGAACAACTCAGCCACATGGTATAATTAATTAAGACCCTGAGGACACTCCCTTGCTTTTCTAAGCTCATTTCCTCATCTATATTAAACTAGAATGATACCAGCTTCCTAATTTTACAGTGAGGATTCAACAAGTAAGTTATATCTATGAATGGCCAGGCACACAGGAAGTGCATAATAAATGATCTTTTCCTTCCTTCCACAAATGATGGAAGAATGCCATTGGCATGCCTTGCTTTAAGCATGTATCATGCATCTACCACACAGTCGGCACTCAGTGAAGTTTTATTAATTTTAATGGAAGGTATCACCGTTTAGTCAACTGGGAGATTGTGGCTACTGGTAAGAGATGGGCAAATAATTTTTGTACAAAAAAATTCCTTAAAAATTAATTTGTACCATGGAATTCCTAGGAACCAGATGATACATTTAAACAGCACTGCATTTTCTGAAACCTGATTTACATATGACTTATTGGAAAGTCCATGCACTGCGCGCAAGGCAAGGCCCACCCCATTTGCAATTCACTTGCAGTTGATGTTGTAGTTTTGCTATTTTTTTTTCCACAACACTCTCTCAGGATGAGCTCCTTCTGGAAACACCTGGGGGCCTTTGATGAGAGGCCCAAACCTTCCAGCTACCTCACTGGTGCTACTCTGGGCCCCAAGACCCCCTTGCCCTGGGCCTGGCCCTGGGAAATGATTCATAATTAAGAGAAAAGCCTTGTGCTTTCTGTTTCCTCCTCCTCCTCTAAGCAGGCGGCAGGAAAGGTGGAGAGGTTGGAAGGGGGATGGGGGAGCCAACTGGAGCCTGGGATTTTGATTGAGAGGCCCCATTATCCACACTCTTAAAAAAATAACCGAATCTTTTCCTTTTTTATCTTGACCAATCTCATTTCACGCTCCAGAAGAGGAAGGGAGGGAGGGAGGGAGTCCAGGGCCAGGAGGGAGAGAGGAGTCAGTATTCTGTATTTTCAACGCTGCATTAAGCACATCGCCACGGTAACCAGGCAGCAACAAGTGCCAGCTCAGCAGGTTCCCAGGGAGCACAGAGCCTCCTTGCCTCCCTCTCTTCTCCCTCCCCTCCCTCTGCCCAGGAGAGCCCAGCCCACCTGCTTCAGCGCAGGGCACCCAGAGTGGGCGGCTGGCAAAGAACAAGTCCTGCCAGGGAGGGAAGGAAGCAGCCTGGGTGAATGTGCTAAGTCTCTGGGGTCATGGGCATCTGCACAGGGGTCACAGATGCCCTGATTCAGAGCTCGTTCCAGAAGCTCCATGTTCTGGGGCCTCTTGGGGCAGTAGATATGACTCGATTCTGCCCTGTCCTCCCTTGGGTCCTTCCTATATGGTTCCTAAAAGAGTGAGTGAGACACGCCCAAAGCAACTCTCCCTGTCCTCCTCACTTGTCTAGACCTTGACACCCTTGGTCACTGTTGGGTGATGACCATACTGGTGGATAAAGAAACCCAAATGACCGGCATGCAGTATTCCAGGACAGCACCAGTGAGGATGGAGAAATCCTCTCAGCTCATCTGCCTTTAGTACCTTTGGAGTACCTAGAACATGGGTCCTGCCCATGCAGGGTGGAGTGAGTGTGGGGTGTGAAGGAAGGTATATTTCAACCATCTTCATCATCATCACTGACACCATTCATATTTGGATTTTACAGAAAGGGTGTACAGATTCATCAGAGTGAAAGAACTGGGAGACAATGGGTTGCTCAAGGGTCAGGCTTGTGTTTAGCTCACACTGCCCTGCGGATCCCTAGAGCACTCTCCATCAAGCCTCACTGAGTCAATGGAAGAAGTGGCAGAGTTTGGGTTTGAACACTGGTCAGTCTCAGCCCTGCCCATTCCATCACAGGGAATCTGGGAGCAGGTGGGAAGAAGGAAGCTGAGCTGGGGAGAGTTAAGGAGCCAGGACCGCAGTGAAATCTTTGCTCCAAGCATTTACAAGAAGATGCGCCCTTTGGTGGGTCCTTCATTGCCTTTTGGGAAATCTTGCCCCCACCTTTGGCCAACCCTTCCTGTTTGCAGTACTCCCCTCTTGCCCAGCTGCTCCTCTTACCTGCCACCATGCCTGCGATGGCAGATGAGGCATAGCTGCCCTGTCCGCTGGTGGGGATGTGGGGTGGGTATCCAGGCAGCGTGGGCCCCACCATCTCTCTCCCTGGAAAAATACAGCAAGGAGTCATTAGTTAGGCCATCGTGGGCTCCTGCACTTTCTGTCTTGCTTTCCCGAGGCTCAGCAAGTCTTTCCTCATACCATGGCCACTCTCTCCAAAGCAGTCTCCAAACCCACTCCCCCTCCTCCCTCCTCTGAGCTCAAGCATCTCCCTCTGTCTGTCCTACAGGACACGGGCTCCACCGTGAAGGGAGTACTTGCTATTGCAGTCTTGTATTGTGGCCCATCCTCCAATGGTTTTATTTATGTGAATCTTATTCACCCATAACAATGTCATGGTTTTCGAGGGAGGGTGGGGGCTATCTCTTCTGGGTCTTTGTTATCCCCCTAGCATTCAGCATAGCAGTGTGTGTAGCTGGCCTAAGTAATAATTGAGAGGGCACTGGGCTCAGAGCTCATACTCTTTCAGCTCCAGCTTTGAGGATCAAGAACAAGGTCCTACAAGGGATGGCAAAAGCTTTTTGGCCACTACCCTTCACCATACTTTTTTGGACATGTGGCAGACGTTGCTAATCAATCACTGCACTCTTTTCCAATGGGCCGGAGAGGGTGGTTCCTACTCCACAACTTATAGGTGGATACAACCTATCAGAGTTGTAAAGGACACAAAACCTACAGGTTATCCCTGACCTAAGAAGGAGACACAGGCTGAGAGATATTTGGTGTTAACACATGAACATGAACCACACATCTGTCAATTCCATTCCTGGAAGAAAAACAACAACAACAACAACAACAACCCACTTTCAGCAAAACAGACATCCAGCTCTCTCTTTATAATCTGTGGGTAATGCCCTTGTCTTGGTGGCACTGAGGCAGCTCTAGAGACCTGATTTCCCTGGCTCTTCTTCTCCTCTACATTAGGAAGTAGAACCTTTCCATTGTGGAGGCCCCATCTGACTGAGTGAGTTTCTCCCACTTCTCTCATGTCCCACAGGCCCAGATCAGACTCTCCCTCACCCAAGAATTCTTGGCAATTCATCCTGGTTTGCCCACATCTGTCCAGGTAATGACCACTGTCATTACCACTCAGCATATTTATTAATAATGTCTATTTTACTCTCAAATGCCCCAGTTGGAATGATGAATTATTTGGTCGTTCCCATTTCTTAGTGGTGTTTACAGGGTTTCTGAACTTCAGCACTATTGAAATTTGGGGCCAGATAATTTTTGGGTGGGGGCCATCCTCAGCATTGCAGGATGTCCAACACCATCCCTGGTGTCTACTCACTAGATGCTAGTATGATGACCAAAAATATCTCCAGATATTGCCATATATCCCCAGGGGGCAAAATCACCCTGGGTTGAGAACCACTGTGTTCAGTTATGACCATTTTACCCAAATGCCTCTGCCTCTTTCACATCGGGGGCCACTTTTTCTCCCAAGACTCACAGGGATTGCCTGTGAGTCTGTCAACTAACTTACCAAGGCCATCCCCTCTACACCACTGCTTGTCCAACTTTTTCCCCTGACATCTCCTCGAGGTCCAACATGCTTTGAACTCTTCAGGGTATGGCTAGTAATGATGAAAGGGAAGGTACATCTCATGGAACCTTATGAGTTGTCAATACTGCGGTGACTAAATCTTACCTTTATGTTTAGAGATTCCCTGAAGACAAGTTGTGCATTCAATAAAGATTTATTGAGTAAGTATGATGTCCCAGGCACTTTTCTGAATACTGGGGATACAGCAGTGAGTAAGAATGCTAAATTAGCAAGACCAGCCACTAAATCAAGAGTGGGCATGAGCTGGGATAAGCCTGTTGAGCCAAGCTTAGGGGGGTCAACAAACAAGACCAGGCTTTCTGGGCTTCTGCCCTTCCTCTGGAAGGAAGGGTCTAGGAACCAGAAGACCTTTGTCCTTATCCTGCTTCTACAACTAATTTTCTAAGTGTCCTTAGACCAGCCACCTATGTACCCAAGCTTGTTTCTTCATGTGCAAAATGGGTGGGAGGGGAGGGGGAAAATAAGAGTACCCTGTGTACCTTATTATTATTACTATGATATTATCAGCATAACTCAGAGCCAGAGTTCCATGCTACAGGTGGACATTGATTAGTGCAATGGACGCATTCTATAACGTGTTACATCATGGGAACCCTTACAGAAAAAATCCTATTTGAAATGAGCCAGCAGTGTTCATTATTTAAAACTAAGTGGATGTTTTCATAAAAATGAACACCATTGGTGCTGGACCAAACAGGGTGGAATCCACTGGAATTCTACAGGTGGGTTCAGTTCACTTGGCCCAGGGTCTGAACAAAGGAGGGATTGGAAACCCAGGGGAGGCAAGGAAATTTTAGTACATCTAGAAGTAAAGGGAGTAATATGCAGAAAATACACCAAGGTAAAATCTGATCTTTCTTTGAAGAGGGATTGCAATACAATCAGCTATCAGCCCCCTCGGCTCTCAGATGAAGCATTTGGCCAATGACTGGAGCCTGTGAGAGGAAGGGGAGACATGAAGTCTGTGAGGGCAGCAGGTGTACAGGGGGTGGACAGGTGCATGCACAGGAGAGGGATGAAAGAGGGTTGGTAGGTAATTCAGGCCCAATGCCTTCTCTTCCCTCTTCCTGCTTCCTCCTCCCTGAGAGAGAGAGAAAGAGAGAGAGAGAGAGAGAGAGAGAGAGAGCTCTAGATCCAAGCCAGGCTATGGCTGAGGGACAAATTAATTTCTCTGAATCACATCTTCCCATCTGTCTCATGAAGAGCTAGGTTAGATTAGACATAGTAAATTAGGTTCACCTTCCCACTTATTTCATTGGTAGGGGCTTCCCGGTACCCTGTGTTGAGAAGGATTCTGAGGCTGCATCTGTGTCTACCATGACTGGGGCTGGAGGTGAGGAGGTAACTCTTGGCTTTTAGGCCACCTCTTTGCTGGTGTTGGCCTAGCTTTTCTCCAGGGCTCCTTTGGCCCTGGACCCCGTGGGCCCACAATCCCCTTTGTACTGCCCTCACCCCATCCCCTTCCATCACCTGACCTTACTGCTTCTTGAGCTCTGCAGTTCAGTGGGTAGAGCACCAGAACACATGTTCTCCTGAAGCTACAATTTAGTCACAATTCCCCTGTAGAACCCCATCCCATGAGAACTAGCCCCAAGACTGCTCTTAGAAATAAATTCATTAACCTCACTCCCTTATATTCTGAGATTTTAATCTTCATCTCTCCTTGACCACCTAATTTTCTCCCTGGGGAGCAGATGTTTTTGAATCAAGTGCTGGAACAGACCCCAAAGGCTTCCATGAAACTTGGCCTTCCTGGAAAGCCTAGTAAGACTTTCTACAAGATGGCCCTCATCTAGCCTGTGGTACCTTAAATTTCCCTGTCAATCCAAAAACCCTGCTTCAGTTCCTTGAACATGTGGTTTCTTCCAAAAAGCCAAGAACCTTGCAACTTTCTCAGAAATCTAACCACAGAAGCCATGTGGTAGATGCACTCCAACATGGCCCAACCATGACCCTTAACTGACTTATTTTTTTATTTTATTAAAAAAATTGTTTTTAATGTTTATTTATTTTTGAGAGAAAGAGTGTGAGCAGGGGAGGGACAGAGATAGAGGGAGAAACAGAATCTGAAGCAGGCTCCAGGCTCTGAACTATCAGCACAGAGCCCAACGCGGGGCTTGAACTCAGGAACAGTGAGATCATGACCTGAGCTGAAGTCGGATGCCTAACCAACTGAGCCACCCAGGTGCCCCTGGCTTACTTGTTTTTAAGGTTCTTCATCATTAGTTTCTTTGATTTGTTATTTATTTATTTATTTATTTATATTTATTTTTTGAGAGAGAGATTGTGTGCTCGTGTGTGCATGCAAGACGGGGGGAGTGGCAGAAGGAGAGGGAAAGAGACAGAATCTTAAGCAGGCTCCATGCTCAGCATGAAGCCCAACTCAGGGCTCAATCCCATGACTCTGGGATCATGACCTGAGCTGAAATCAAGAGGGATGCTTAACCAACGGAACCACCCAGGTGCCCTTAGGTTCTTTGATTTGTAATTCCTCTGCGCGCAAATATACTTTCTACATGGCCCTATTTTTCAGAAGGGGACGTAGACACAGGTTAATGTTGACTGGCTGGAAAGGGGGGTTCTATGAGAAAGCACTAGCACCCCAGAAATACTGGCAAATGTTCTAAATATTGGTAGAGTCCAGGAGGAATTTAGAGGGTAGAGGTGATTTCAGACAATTTTATTTGCCCACTTTGATGTCTGCCCTCTATTTGACCCCTTTTCAATTCCTTATCTTGTTCTGATAGCAAATAAAATTTATAGCAATCCAGAAATCTCTTTGGCAGGACTAAATATAATTTTGCACAAAAGAATGGAGGCGGGTAATGGACTCTTTGATGATAAAACCAAACTCAGAGCTCTCTGATCAGCTGAGCTGGGATCAGCTGTGGAACAGCCGGGACAAGGACGGCTTCGATATCACTCTTGCAAGTGCGCTGGGACCCAGACTGGGGCATCTGAAGGGGAATGGCAGGAATACTAGGGATGTTCCTATTGTTCCCCAAACCCTGATGTTCCTTCTTTTTAAAAAACTGGATTAGGAAGAAGCTGAGAGCCAGCGGACAGTCACCCTGGAGATTGCACTATCAGAGCCACTGGGCCAGGAGAGGAAGTGACCGCAGGGGGAGACTGTGAAGCAGCAGGGAGGGTCCTTAGGAAGCTACTCAGGGGAGGTGAGCTGGGAGGGCTGTGGTAGGTGAGGGCCAGTTGCTTCTGGAATGAAAACTCATCTGGTCCTGCCTCTTTCCTCTTGCCTGCAGCACTACCTCGGAATAATTTAGTCTTGGCTCCCTTCTCTTTCTTTCAAGTTCACCTCTTCCTCTCTTGGATGGCTTTCTAGACCCCCAGACTCTTTTGAGATGCTTCCTCCTAGCCTTCCTTCTCCCTGCATGTCCTCCCAGTCTGTTCACCATGGCTCGGCCACATGGTAGGTATTTAGGTCCATTCTTGACCATGGGTTGCAGGTGGACAGTCTTCAAGGAGCTGAAGGTCAACACCCTGGGCTCTGCATGGACACCAGCCATCCTGTTCCTTGTGCCCAAACCACAGGGCTGACCCAACTCTGTGAACTGCATCCCTGACTTGCTTCTTGTTCTTGGCAACCTGCCTGGACCCAGTGCCTCCAAGCTTGGACATTCCTTGACAGAGGAAGAGTCCCGACTCTGGTGCTGCATCTTCAGCCCTCGGGTTGGACCCTAAAGCCTACCATTGGCTTCCACAGGAGCCACACTCTATACCCTGGTGTCTGCTGCCAGCTCATCCACCCCATGGGGTGGGTGACCTTCCAGTCCTGCTGTTGGTTTGGAGAGTGGGCATGTCCACTAAACTGAGAACTGACAGAGGTTGGAAGTGGCACCCTCTTTGACTGCATATTGATAGGGGGTGCATGAAGCCCTAATAGGGTGACAGGGAAGGGAGAAAGTTGGGGGGCTGGGGGCAGGGAGTTTGCCATATGCCACTATCCAAGACTGCTTCCCACTGCCATGTGCCCATGTGACCTTTCGAATGGGCCTGCCAAACATCTGGGCAACTCACACAGTAACTGAAGAACTGCCCCCCATCATCACATGCTCCATCCACATCTCACCTGCTGCCTGCCTTATTGCCCCTGGTTGGGGCCCGCCATTCACACGAAGCAGGCACGCTCGCCTGGTGATTGGGCCTCTCCATCTGCAGTGGATGTGTGTCCCTTTACTCCCTGGCTCCCCTCCCACCCTTCTACCCCATTTTCTCTGGCTGACATCACTCCACTCAGCTTACAGATTTTTCTCCTTTAATCACTTTGGTCAAAACAAATGACCCATCTCGGCTGACTTCACCCGCGTTTGAAATTTTGAACTCTGAGTCAACATTTACTCCCTTGCCCCATACCCTGAAACACTGCCTCTCTGCCCACACACTGGGTTTCCTTTGTTAACCCTTTACCTCTGTGCCCACCTTTTTCAAGAGGACCTCCCACATTAGACATGGGGATGCACAGAGAAAAACAATACCAGGTCTGGCCAGACAGAAAATGTAAAGACCCTTATAAGACAGTCTGTGCACTTGAATAAGATGACCTTGTGGTCCCTCTGGGTGGGTAGAGGTCTTGTTCTTCTGGTGTGGTGGTTTTCAAGTCCAAGGGCTTTCAGGGGGGCAGAGTCCCTACTTCAAACAGAGTAGCTCTTCATTTGTCTGATTTGGATACCTGGCTTCTGTAAAAGCTGTCATGTTAAGAGAGTGTTTTGGGGCCCAGCAAGTAGAAAAACACCGGTCCAGAAGGGCTAGCTCATTTCTGGCTTCCTCCATGGGTTCTGGTTCAATGCCTTGGGCCCACATCTAATATAGTCCCATCTCCGTGGAAGCCCTTCCAATATCTGAAGACTAACCCTGCTCCCCATTCTCACTGCATCTCAGGTCTTCTCCTGCCCAAGCCAGATACCCTGACTCTTTCATCTACTGCCTGGACCCTGGCTGATGGGTCAATGTCTTACTGCCAGGGAGACCCAGTTCTGCTGAGGTCTGACCCGCAGGCCGCATGCAGGCCAAGCCTTCACTAGGCCAGACAATCACGTGCCTCTTCAGGGACTCCAGGCCAAACTCCTTCCTGGGCCTGTTTCCCATCAATATAAGGAGAGATTTGCTCTAGATGCCCCTAAGGCACTTTCAGCTTTACATGTTTTGAGACCAGTGAGGTTCCTGATGGGAGGTCCCTTGTTCCCCCCTCTCTCAAATTTCTCCAAGGCTAACTCTAGTAAGCTGGATACAAGGAGACCTACACTGTGGAGACCCAACTGGGATGGACCCTCTGTCTTCTTCAGAAATTTGATCCCAAAATTGTTTTCAAAAGCCAATGACTTTTTCCCTCCAAAGTTTTCTTTTGTTCTTCCTTTCTTATTTTTCATCCAGACCAAGGGGTCACTGCTTTATACTGCCTGGCTCCTGGCCTTAAGGTCCCCAGTCTTCCATGGGTCTTCGGGGCGAGGTTCTGGAAATGTGCCACGCACCCCACTTCTGGCATCCCCAGAGTGCCTGCCCCTCCCGCGGCCTGACTTTGCCCAGCACCGAGCACCACATCTTGGCATGTCCAAAAGCTGCGGGTAGATTTGGGGACTAGGGTGACGGTGGACAAGGCTGAGGGCCAGAGACGGGGCTAGACCCAAAGCAGGGGACTGGCGGCCGGCCCTGAGGATCCCCCGCCCCCACCCGCGTTGGCTGCATGGCCCGGGACCTCCCTGTCATACCTGAGAGGAGGGCCTGGCCCGTGAACTGCCCGTACACGGAGGCAGCATGGGGAAAGGCATTGAAGGGCGGGACCGAGGCACCGGCTGGGACCCCGGAGCCGACTTGCTGCAGATCCAAAAAGGCGGAGCTAGATAAAGAGGAAGGGGTGGAGCTAGAACTGGACACCTCGGGGGTTTCCTGCTTTATGGCGAAGGGTGAATGAGGATCTGCCGGAGGGAGGGAGACAACAAGGAGAGAGGGGTGTGAGATGATGGGGTGGGCACATGCACAGACCCAGCCATGAGATGCGGGAGGGGTGCGGGCGGGGCGCGGGGGAGCAGGCGGCTCCTATCTGAGTCTGGAGGTGTCAGGAGGGCTGCACGTGTTCCTCAGGATGAGTGAGGGCTGGGGAGAAGCTCTGCCTCCCTGCTGTGCCTCTGCTAGCTTAGGAGTACTGTGTGTGCCGCCTCCCCTCCCCTTCCCCCCAGAGGTGGGGGAGCTAGGAGGCACGGAGGGGGCACCTGGGATACGAGGCAAGACCCTCTGGACCCACCTGGGGGCCCAGCCTGCACAGCCCACCTCTCTTCTGCAGGCCCAGGGCCCTAGCGCCCTCCTCCTCAGAGCCAGCCACGCTCTGCCTTTCAGCCCATCAGTGCAGCTGGGGCCACGTGGCCCAGGACATTCCGGGCATCTTACCTGCCACCACTGGATAGGTCTGATGAGTCGAGAGGTTGCGTCCCAAGGGTGTATTGGAAGGGGTCAGGGTGGCCTTGCCGTCGTCCAGGGCGCTGTTGAGCAAGGGCAGCGGGTAGAGGCCCTGGGGAACAAAGAGAAGTCAGCGCACAGAGGCCCTTGGCAGCCGGCCTACCTAGAGACCCCGAAGTCTGGTCTCCCAGCTTCCTCTCCTGCAGCCCTGGAATTCAAAGCCGGCTGGTGGCTTGAGGGCCTGGCTGGACAGCTGGTCTCCTTCCCTGTACACCCCACCCCCCACCCCCCAGGGTCTGGACCCACAGAGAACAGGATGCAGGGCTAGAGCGATCTGCCCTGGCCTGGCCCAGAGAGCTCCACTCTTTTCATTGGTTTATTCCCCTCCGGATAGGAAATGCAGGCACGGGGAGGCCAAGAAGCCTGTCACACTCCCCTATGGGGCAGAGGCAGGACTGAAACCCAAGAGGGCTCTTGTGTCCGTGCTCTCAAATGCTGCCCTAAACTTGAAGACACCGTGACCGCTTCTGTCTGCAAAGAGTGCACATTAGAGCTTTGCCAATGTTATCCCGATCCACTGAGCCCACTGGCCCTGTGATGTGGGAAAGCAAGATTTTGTCTGTCTTATCTGTGGAGAGCCTGAAGCCCAGAGAAGCAAGTGTGCCTGGGAAGTATGAAACAGGTACTAAACAGAGGGCCCCAGATCCTGCCTCATGTGCTCTTTCCTTCAGTAAAGTGGCAGACAGGACACCCCCCACCCCAGAACAGGTAGCCGGCTGGCTTTCTCTCTTCTATATCTATGTGAATATGAACTCGCAGATTCAGTTGGAAGAGGATACTTGGGGTCAATTTTGTTAAAAAAACTGTCAAGGACCTGGGAGGGTTTTCTTTGTTAAGGCCTCATGTTAGATGCCATCGGCCTCCTTGGACATGAGCGGGGCTGTGTTCTAAGATGCTCCCTTGTGGGGTTAAGGACAAGCATGCACTACCCCTCACCAGGACTCCCTCCCTTGAGGAGACGAGATAGCACAAACGAGCACACACTCGATCCCCCAGGTGGGTCACACCTGTCACAAACACACTAGGAGAAGCAGTGTGCATGTTAAAATCAAGGAATGTCCTGCAGTTATGTAACAGCTCTACTGAAGGCAATCACTTCCATGCAGGCTGGTTCTCCAAGGGGCCACAGCACTTTCCGGTTGCATGCTGGGCACTTCTGGAAGCTGCAGTCAATTCTGGAGGCCACCAGGGCACCATTATCACGTAGCAGCAATTACTGACTGAATGGTGCTCTGGGTCCATGCCTTCAGGAGGGGGTGGGGGGGGACAGCTGCAGGGTAGGGGAGAGTTGCCTAGAGCCTGGGTTAATGAAATTGAACAAAATACCTAATTTCTAGAGAGTGTAGGAAAAGTTTAAAATGCCTTATGGATGTGTTGATTTGATAACAAATATCAATTCAAAATCCTATAGCTTTCCAAAATCCAGGCAATTCGGGGTGAGGGGAATCCCCAAATCTGTATCGTCAGACATTTTGGTGATGTTGCATTGAATGGCGGTGGCGGCAACATCCCAGTGATGGGATGAACTGAGATTGAGCCTGAATCGGAGCGCAGAGTGGCACAATGCTTCAGTTCTGGGGCCAGTTTGAATCCTGGTTCTGCAATGACCAGCCAAGTAGCTTTAATCTCCTTGACCTCTCTGAGCCTTAATTTTTTTCTCCTGCATAATAGAATCTGCTTCACCAGGCTGGGAAGGGTTCAATGAGATTTTATATACCCATATTAAATGCTTAGCACAGAATGCCCAATAAATTGCTATCAGAGGTATTATTATTTCAGAATTACATGAAGCGTCGTAAGCTGCCAAATTCTTGGTGTCTGTCCTAATAGTCACATTCTGTTGCTCTGTCTCTTATTTCACTTGTAAAACAGAGGAAAAATACCTGTGCCTAAGTGTGACAACTAACTGGGCCTGGTAGTGACATAGCAACCAGAAGTAAGGTCGCCTGGCATTTCTTTTGAATGCTTTCCCCTTGTTGATTTTACGGAATCTGAGGTCAGGTGTGAGGATCTGTGCACCTCTCTCTAGGCCCCCCAGGACAAAGGGCCTTCCTGTGCCCAGGTGAGAGAACACGGAGTGTCCTTGGATGTCACAGAGTCACCAAGGGTGGGAAAGGCAGGGGCTCAGATACAAGAGCCCTCAGGACAGGCTGGATTGTCTCTGTCCCTCACCACCACCCCAGGTGAATGAAAGAGCCAGTGGAAGACTGGCTGAGGGAGGGAATGGATCGTGGATGGACACTGCTGAGTCTCAGTTTCCTCATCTATAGGATGAGAGGTTGGAGCAGTTCCATGGTTTGCAAACTCTCTGTTTCCAGTCTTCACCTAATAACGGACACAGAAGCCCCATATCTAAAACAGGCATCAGTGGGCAAGTTTGAATGAAACCAGAGCCGTCAGGCCTAAGCTCCACAACCATTTGTTCCCCCCCTTCCCCCGCCCCAGGCTCTGTCAACCCTCCCTGGCCCTGGGGTTATCTCCACACAGACCGAAAGACTGGACTCAGTGGTCCCCGAGGTCCGTGCGGCACTAAGACTCTCTAATACCACAATTCCCCATGTACGACATAGGCCAGCGTTGTGTAGGGTCTGAGGGCCTCCTTGTAATCAAGGAATTAGTCAGGCTAATGGAGCCAGGAGGTGGCTCTGTGACCCAGAGGGTTCCCAGGGTCTCGGCAGCAGGCTTTCTTTACCAGGATGGCTGGTACTTGCACACTGGGGTCTGCGGGCTCCTTCCTACAGAGCGGGCTCCCGGTAGCCCCCGGGGTGTGGCCCCATTTCCCTGAGGGAGCCATGTGCTGACTCTTGGAGGTGCACCTGGGCCCACTCCCCAGGCCCGCTGACAGCCAGCTTTCTCTGCACCCCCTTGTGGCTGCCACAGCCCAGCCTGATAAAATCGCTGACGCAGATTGCCTGCCCAGCCGCAGTGCTGGCATGGACCCAGCAGCCCAGACGGTCCCTGGCATGGTTCAGCTGGTTATTGGCATTGCTGACATTGTCCTGCTCAGGCTTTAAAGGTGCAAGGCTTGCCTCACTGTTGGATCAAATGATAGCAGGAGCAAAGTGGGGTGAACGGACCCACCCTAAGAGAATTCCTCAGCTGGCTGACCCCGAGGGGGATGGGGTGGAGGCCACAGCCACTGCGGACGGGTATAAATGAACGGAGGGGCCAGCGGTCCTGGAGTTTCTGTCTGAGTTGTGGAGTCTTTGGTTGGGCTCATGGGAGACCAGTGACGTCTCTGCTAACTTTTCCCAGAAGCTGACTCACTGGAAACCATTTCACCTGTCCTGAGCACTAGAAATAAAAAACTCCCTTGTAACTTGCAATTTATTGTTCTGGATTTCTCAGCTCCCTCACCAATATGTCTTTACTGAGTATCTATTCTTTTTTTTTTTTTTTTAATTTGTTTTGAATATTTATTTATTTTTGAAGGAGAGAAAGACAGAGCGTGAGCAGGAGAGGAGCAGAAAGAAAGGCAGACACAGAATCCAGGGTGGGGTCCAGGCTCTGAGCTGTCAGCACAGAGCCCGACATGGGGCTCGAACTCACAAACTGTGAGATCATGACCTGAGCTGAAGTCGGACGGACGCTTAACTGACTGAGCCACCCAGGTGCCCCACTGAGTATCTATTCTAAAAGGGGCACAATGTTAGGTGCCAGAGATTAAAAAAAAAAAAAGACGCTTCAAGCTGCTGCCCTGCCTTATGAAATCCACTGCCTACACCTCTGTCCACTGGACAATTCCAGCACCCCGTGAGAAGTTACCCGAGTGGCCCATCGGATATGCAAAAGCACAGACGGAGGAGAGACGAAGCATGTCTGAGGGGCAGGGCATGATTCATGGACAAGCGATGCTTGAGCTGAGTCATAATGGCTGAGCGGTACTTTTCCAGGCAGAAAGGTGGGAGGCAAGGTGCTCTGCGGGGCGGGCGTGCTGTGTGCCAGTGCGGAGAGGTGTGAACAAGAGTGACATGCTCGGGAGTGTGAGTAATGCAGGGTCGTAGGGTGTGTGGGTGTGAGTGGCCAGAGGTAGGCGGCAGGTGCTGGCTGAGGTCACAGTGTAGGGCTTGGAGGAGCTGCTTTGGAGCTGTAGGACCTGACCCTGCAGTCTGGGAAGGCCACCGGCAACTGACGGAGGGCATGACCTGGTTGTGTTGCTCTTCCCGAAAGGGCAGAGCTCAGAGGCTATGTGTGAGGAGAGGCAAGAGGACTAGTGCGGGAGAAGGAGGAAGATGCCAGCATCTGGGAAAATAAAGTCTGTGCGAGGCTTGGAGCTGCATAAAGCATGCGCCCTGAGCCCATTTGAGAAAGTTCTAGTTGCTTTGGTGGTTAGACTGCAGGCTGACCAGGAGTCTTTCAGAGACCGTGCTTTGCTGTGGCCCCTGCCCGCCGCTGCCTACCTGCTCGCCCCGCTGCTCACCTGCTCGCCTTTGGTGTGGCTGGGGGAGGCGTAGGCCTCTGGGTAGTGCTGCCGCTCGAATGGGCACTCAAGTGGCTCAAGGTGGTGCTGGCTGAAGGCGTCCGTGCGAAGGTGCTTACGGGGCCCGCTGCTGCTGCTCTGGGAGTCGATGCTCAGCCGGCAGCTGTCCTGGTCACCTGGCATCCCCAGGCAGGGAGAGAGCTTTCAGGGGACCCATCTACCCACGCCCCAGGCCAGAGTGGAGGGGCAGACCCGGGCTTCAGAGGGATGGGAAGGATGCGGCTCTGGGCCGTGGGACTGCGGCCAGCTTGGGGATGGGCCACGCACGGTAGGTGGGGAGTTGCCGGCACTTGCAGAGTCCGGGGCCACAGGTCCCAGTGGAGCCCTCCTGCACCCCTCCCACACCCCCACTTGCCCTCCGGCTCCCCAACACTCACTGTCATCCATTTTCCTCTTGCTGTCGCTGCCAGGCTGAGCAATCCCCAGGAGCCCGTTGATGGAGTAGGTGGAGCCCAGGGAGTCTGACTGGGGTGATTCTGGGGGTGTTACAGCTGAGCTGGGGACTGCGGTAGGGGGAAAGGGAGAGGGTCAGCACATGCGGGCGACACCCCTGAGAGCCTCTGCAGCCACCATGGGGGAGATGGGGGTGCCCACCGGAGGGAGGGGTTCTTGGAGTTAAGGCTGCCTGAAGTGTTTCCACCCCTAAGTATGTCAGTGCATCTTCCCTGGGACCCAGCAAGGCTTCGTCCCTGTGGAAGGGCTCAGTCCACACAAGCGGGTGTGTCTGTGTGGGCGTGTGTGTGACTGTGTTTTTGCTGATGGGTATGCGTGTGCAAGGCTGAGTGTGCCTGCAGGTCAGCACTCACTTAGCGTGTGTCCTGGGCTCAGGGACTTGGTGGCCACGCAGCTGTCCATGGGGAGGTTGAATGGCTGCTGCACTTTGGTCCGGATGATCCTGTAAGGAAGATGAGAAAGGCTATTAGAGAGAAGAGGAGGAAATGGGACTCACGCTGCCCTGGATCCTGCGCCTTTCTGAGAGCCCACCTGGGTGTCCTAAAGGCACCTCGGATACAACCTGCCATGATCAAATCCCTGGCCTTACTCCTCATACATGGTCCTTCCGATGTTCCCATTTCATGACCAGTTCCATTGGTCACTCAATGCAGAGATACAGGCGGAACTTCATATCTACCTCCCTCCCTCCTCCGTCAAGTCCATCATGAGGTTCATGGGTTTGACCTTATAAACCTCTCTGCCGTTGACCCCTCTCTGTATCTCACTATCAGCAACTTAGTGCATGCCACTACCAGTCTCACCCTCCAAGATCAATCACTCACTGGCCCACCCCTATCTGCTCTTGACCCCTTCTAATCTATTCTCCCTATTGTAGCCAGAGTGGACTTTTTGAAATGCAAGTCAGCCTCCTGCTTAAAGTCTGCCAAGTCTTTCTTATAGGTCACAGGTGAGACTATGTGACATGGCCACCAGCCTCTAAAGGACAGTCTGTGCTGACCTTTCCACCTCAGCCTACCTCATGCTCCCCGTCTATCTGCTGGCTTTCTTTTGGCCTCTTGTCTAAGATCTACGAGCCACAGGTCCTTTGCATGTGCTGTCTCAAGGCTCCTTTGGCTCCCCTTTTCACTTAGTTAATTCTTACTCATTGTTTCTTACTCAGGGGCATCTTTTCATATCTTCCTAAGCCAAGTCACCTTATGCTACCTCACATACCCACATGTTCCTCTCCCCAGGAGGACTTAGAGATGCATTTTTAGAATTGTTTGTGTGGGCACTTGATTAGTACGTGATTAGTGTCTGTCTTCCCACTAGACTATAAGCTCCACAAGGCCGAGGATTGTGTGTTTCCAGGGCCTAGCCCACAAATGAGTGAATCACACATATATGAATGAATGAGTGAGGAAATGATTGACTGAGGTAGTGAGTGAATAATTGAATGACTAAACAATGAAATGAATGCTTGAATGAGGGCCAGGTGAGGGGTCATGTGGCTCAAGAAAAGATCAATTCAAGATTCTTTCATTGAATAGAAGAGGATGTAGCGTGTGAGGAAGGAAACTGTGGAAAGTACAACCCAGGGGGGTGGGGTGGGGCGGGGACAGAAATATCTCCTAGCAGTGGGGAGCTGTGATATCTTGCTGGACCCTGGGGTGCTTCTGGCCTAATTCTTCAGCAGTAGGCCCCTTCTCAGGCTCTGCTCTACCCAAGCCAGGCCCTTCTTCAGGTCTCTGTCATGATTCCCCCAAAGCCCAGGTGCCCTGACCCCCCAGCTGCTGTGTCCCTCTTACCTGTTGATGGAGCTGACACTGGGCACAGTGTCATTGTCACAGACACCCTCGGCCAGGAGCCGGTCTCGGATCTCCCAGGCGAACATGGTAGGGTTCTGCCGCTTGTAGTCTCCAATCTTCTCCACCACCTTGGGAGTGGCCACCTTGGGCTTGGAGCCCCCTATCACTCCAGGCCGGATGCTGCCAGTCTCGTAGTACCTACTCCAATAGAGAACCCCAAAGAATTACCCAATAAGCAGGTGGGGTCTTCAGGCTGGGACTTAGCCAGAGACTCTCATTCCTCTCTGAAGCTTCTGGGAAGGGGCCTGAGGGGTAAAACGCACCCCCAGGGCTGGCCTCAAACACTTGATGTTCTCAGCGCTGTCTGTTTCTCTCGCATGGGTAGGTTTATGCTGCTGCCAAACCAGAACCCTCTGCTAAAGACTTCACCCTGGACACCTGGCTTCTGGCTTTTTCCCTCAGGCCAGTGTCCCGTGTCTGAGCTCCTGCAAGAGCCACGTATGGAGAGCAAAAGATGTCCCTTCTTAGAAAGGAACTTGTGATGCACATGCGGTGTGTACATATGGGTTCACAGTGGTGAGTTTCTCTATCCAGTTTTTCTTAGTTAAAGCATGACTCGCTATACTTGGCCATCCCGGCTTTACCCCTCCCCAGGAAGCCAGCTTGGATCACTGGGCCCTCTGCCCATGTCGTGCTGGTTCACCTTTGCTCCCCTCCCTTCCCCCCCTGGCTGGCCACTGGTGTTCTACTAGGTTATTTGGTTCAGGTTGAAGCTGCTCCTCACAGACACTGGAATACCAGCCTGGCCTGGATCCCTGGCCACGTCCAGCCCCGTAAGCCAAGCTCACTATCCCAGGCTGTCCACTCCTCCTTTCTCTCGAGCACCCAACTAGCTGCTTTGGTGGATCAATGACTTATGTCAGGATAGCTCTCCCCTCCTTGTTGTTGAAACTCTGTGGTCTCTCTACAATGAAATAAAATCTGGTGCTTTCAAACTCTGCCTGCCTATCACAGCCATCCAGGGTTCATCTCCCTGGGAAGCCCTCTCCTGACCCTAGCCAGGGAGCACATATTCTCCTGACAGCTTCCGTCAGGAAGCCAGGGCTCTCCACAGTTCAATTCTTTGCCTTTTAAAACCAGAGCTCCTCTTGAATCCACTGATGAGTTGGGTGAGGGAGACAGATGCCCTGAGCTGATGCCAAGCCCCAAGTCTCCCAGTGCAGGGGTGTTTTGGGAGTGGCTCTCCAGACTAAACTATGTCAGTCCAGACGCAGGGTTTTGCAGCTCCTGGGCCCTCCTGAACCTTTGGGTCAGTGGTCCTCAACTCTGGCTGTGGAAAATTGGGAACCCCTGATGGAGCCTTAGCACTGTACAAAAACTTGGGCTCATTCTCCTCAAGTTCTGCTTTGATTGGTGTGGGGGCTGGGGCTTAGACATAATTTTTTTTTTTTTAAATTTCGTTTCCCCAGACGACTCTAATGCACAGCCAGGGCTATGAGCCGCTGCTCTGTCGTTAGCGTTCGTACGTGTTAGCTGGTCATCTCGTAAAAATCACAGCCCCCAGGCCTGGCTCCCAGAGTGGATGCTGTGATTTATATGTAGGTCTGGACCAGGCCTTAGGGGTCTCCATCTCATCAGGAACGCCTGATGCTTCTGCTGCCAGTGCTCTGGGAGTCAGCAGTTTGAGAAGCACACTCTGACATCCTTCATGGGGGACTAGATGGCAGGAGCCACCTCTGATCATGTGCTCCTCCCTAGTGGTTCCTTTGGCCTCAGCGGTTGGCGGGGGTGGGTGGCTGGGGGCTTTGGGGAAAAGGCTCCTTCTTTAGGAGTAGAGAAGTCTATGAAAATAAGACACAAGACAAAGGAGAAAAGTGGGAGGGAGAGACAAAAGGAAGGAGAAATGGACAAAGAAGAAAGACGGGCAGGAAAAAACAGAAGGGCAGTGGATAAGGGGGAGGCCCAGAAGTGCCATCACACTGTTCAGTTCCCAGGGACCAAGGCTGAACATTGGGAATGGAGCCGCGTCCCCTGGGGGAAGGGAGGGTGGCTGCAAGGTGGGCCGAGGAAGGCAAGCCCTGCAGGGATGGCGGCATGTGGCGAATTTTGTGCTTACCTGCCGAGGATCTTGCTGACACAGCCATGGCTGACTCGGAGCTGGCGGGAGATGTCGCAGGGCCTCACGCCCTGGTGGGCCAGGTCCACGATGCGCTGACGCACCACTTCAGGCAGGGGTCTGCCGTTCACAAAGGCCCCTCCTAGCTGGTTCAGCCCTCCGTGGCCTAAGGAGACAGTGGTCCCAGGAACAGCTGTCAGGGCCAGGCAGGGTGGATGGGTGGGAATTAGCCCGAGGGTGGGTGTTGTGTGTATGAGACACTGTGCACGTGAACTCTAACCATTGTGCCCTCTGGTTCTCCTGATGCAGTGCCTCCTGTTTTCCCGTTGCAGGGGGAGGCCAGCTCCCACTGGGGAGGGTGGTGTATGATGCCAGAGAGGGACACACTGCAATCCAGGGACCTCTTGGGCCTGCTCGTGCTCCTCTCGGAACCTCAGCCCTTCACTCTGAATACCAGCCCCACCACTGTCTTCCCTCCCTCTGAAAAGTGTTGGAGATGCAGTCTTCCTACTCTGATACTGAGCTGGGTGATGTGGGAGCAAGTCTCCTCTCTTCTCTGGCTCCCCTTCCCTTATCTATAAAATGAGGGCATTCAGTGGTCTTTAAATTTGTCTTCGCCTTTCTTCTTTTAAACACAGAGCCAGATTTTGTAAGCACAATTGCACTGAGAAACACAAACACAAATGTACCAAAGCAGAGCGGGCCCAGGCTGTGGGCTCCTGGCCTGAGTGACCCTCGTAGTTTCTTCTCTAACAGGCCAGAGCACTAAGAGCGCTGGCAGAGATATCCCTACCATACATTCCCAGGGGGCCCAGGACTATGTCAGGCTGCAGGCAGAACGTGGACAAGCCATGGACATGTGTGCATGTTCCCTTAGCTGCCTTTTTTGCTGACTTGCCCTCTGCCCTCTGGCCCCAGCCTGTGTTTCATTCTGAGCCCATCTACCTGTTCAAACGTATTTATCAAGTGCCTACTATGGGCCAGGCCCTGCAGATGCCCAGGTGAATAAGATAGATGTGATCTCTGTTCTTGTCTCATGGGGTTCACTAAAGTGAGGGCCCAGACCAACAAATAGCCAATTACCAAATGATGTGACCACTACTGGGACTGGGGCCAACTGAAGGGGACCAAGCCTAGGCTTAGGGGACCATAGAAGGGTTCCTGGAGAAGTATGAGCTTTGACTGAAGATAAAGAGGTGTTACCCAAGTGAAGGAGAGAAGGGAGAAAACTGTTCCAGGCAGTGGGAACAGCACATGCAAAGGCTTAGAGGCAAGAAGGTGCTTGTCTATTAGACTTACCAACCTTCTCAACTCTCTAAAATCCCTAGACCACCGTGGACTAATTCCAAGGCTGAGCTATCCCTTTTGCTGATAGAGACTGGGACTTGGAGAGTGTTGGTGACCTGATTTATGACGTAGGTGACTCAGCCCATTTGAGGAGCAGCCAGGCTCTAGCTAAAGATTAAGGCTCCCATCAGTGCTTCTTGGGTTGAGTCCTGTGCTTGGGTTGAGTCCAGACCCTGGAAGCTTGGCATCGTCCCTGCAGGCCTGCACCCAGGGTGCCATGGTCCATGCATGAAGGAGATCTTTTCACACCGGAGTATGATTTGGTGATCTGGCTGGGATGGTGGAGCTCCAGGGGTGGGCATCAGGGGGAGCGGGCAGGCAAGGAGGAAGAGCCAGTGCCAAACCTTCTGTGTGAGCCCATTAAGGACTATTTATGGCCAAGGGTGGGAAGTGCCTCTGCAGAGCACACAGTGCCCATTACCGCCCACTGACTTAGCACATTCAGAACTGCCTTGCAATGTCTCCTCAGGGGCCCAAGCTGTCTTCAGCAGAACAGTCAATTTCTCTTCAAAGAAAAAAAAAGAGTCTATAAGCCTCTGGCCTGGACAGTAAGTCAGGAGGAAAAAGCCTGCTGGCCAAATAACCAGCAGGAGGGACACAGTGATCTGCCTGGTGGAGGCAATTGGGTAAGCTTGAGCACAACTTCCACCTGTGCTATGCTAGGCACCTTGTCCCAGCGAGTGCTTTTCCACCAGGGCTGGGAGGACATCCCAGATGACCCACTCCTGAGCCCATGCCGCTGGCTTCTCATGGCCACAGGCCATTCTTGGAGAATGGCATAGCCACTTGATCCTCAAGCGTCCATCCTTGTGGTCTTTTGACTCTTTTGGATCCAGACACTGAACACAAGGGGGCGCCAGACAGCCACCCAAACGCAGACAAGACCTTGAACTGTCCAGCTTTGTCCCCATTTTCCAGAACTTAGATCGGCCGAGTCATCCACCAAGGTTCAGATGTTTGGGGGTGGGGGGTAGAGCCTCTATATATGGAAGCAAGGTTTTCTGCAGGTAGAGTTCTTTACCCCTAGAAAGGTAGAAATTCAAAAAACCAAGTGCCATTTTGCGGGTGACCTGAATTGGGTATTGTGCCTTAAAAAAAAAAATCAACCCTATCTGTCTCTCTGTTGAAGCTGTATGGGCTATTGTCCTAAATCTTCCGGAAGGGCTGATCAGGATCCTTAGAGACCCAAGCCCTCAGGAACCCCCCTGAAAGCTTATTTATTAGATCATCCAGCATCAGTGTGAAGGGGAGGGTGTACTCATACCTCTGGCCCCTAAACTATAAATACTCTGGTGCTTTATTTCATTTACTGGCTTCTGAGTGACTTTGTGTTGCTGTACAAGGAGCTTTGGGACAGATTCTTGCATCAACTCTGCCTGTTTTAACTTTCATCATTTGAGAAAGTTGTGTTTTTTTTTTTTTCAGCCTTGTTCTCATCCATTGAATGGAACTTCTTCCTGTGTCTCAATCTGACCTGCAATGAGTGCTAAGAAGATGTGGAAATGATGATGTAGGAGTGTTTGGTTTGCTGAAAATCTTGATAGAAGGATAAAGTTTTTCTAATTTGTAATATTCACATGGTTGAATGTTATGACCCAAACTCGGATCTAGGACTGGGGCTATGCTTCGCACACTTGAGCATGCCTCAGAATCACATTGGGAGCTTGTTAAAACAGGCTGACAAGCCCAGCGCCCTGAGTTTCTGAAACAGCAGGTCTAGGATGGAACCATGAATTTGTTTCTTAGAAGTTCCAGATGGAGCTGATGTTGCTTGTCTGGGGCCACACATTGCAAACCACTGGTTTAGGCTGGCCAATGGCTGGTAAGAAAATTAAGAGAGGAACTAAATACTTGGACATCTACCATCTCAGCCCCACCTTCTAGGAATAATAATTGTATTGTTTGTATATTAAAGTTTTCATTTCCTTTTATCTCCACACATATGTATGAAATGTCTACCATGGATCTGGTACAGAGCACTGAGGATGCCATCTTGAATAGGACAAGAAACCTGGACCTAAAGGAACTTGCAGTCTTTGGGGGAATGCAGTCACATAAATTGGGAATCACCATGGTAAGGGAGAAGTGTCTTGAAAAAGGTAAGGTCAGGTGGTAGGGGAGCCCATAAGTGGTCAGATGGAAGTTGCAGGGAGGAATGACTAGGAAGTAACCAGGTGAAGAAGTATCCACAGGAAAATAAATCCATGCACAAGGTCTTGGTGCTCTCAAGGCACTGGAAGACATTTACTGTGGTGTAGGGCAGGCAGGTAGCAGGCAGGTAACAGAAGATGGAGATGGTCCCTATGGTTTGAGGTTTTGAGCTGAGTCCCTGTAATGGAAGGATTTTGTCCTTCCTGTGTCCGGTGTGGGGGAGTGGACTCCTTTGGGTGAGTCACCACCAAATGCCCAGAGGTGGGTGCAGCCTTCCTTCCTGCACTGGGATGGGCTGGGCCGCCCACTGTGCTGACCACCTTTCCATGCAGCTGTGGACGGGGTGGGCTTTGAGGCCGGAAGCCAGGAATGAGTGGGAGCTCCTGGTTGGACTAGTGGGAAGGTGTGAACCAGGAAGAGGTTTGAAGCTTCCTAAGCAAAGGCCCTTTGCATGGTCTGGAGCGTCATGGGTGGGTATGGAAGAGGAAGAAAAGACTGGCCAAACACAAGCAGGTTCTGAGGGCGGAGGCCGTCAGACAAGGACATGCTGACTTTCCCAGGGCCACGGAGGACTATTCTACAGTGAGGGTTTTGATCCCTGCAAAACCCCAGATGAAGCCTGCTGTCCAGAAATGTATATACTCAGAACAGTGCCATTCAGGAAGGCATGAGAATTTTCTTTGGTAATTTCTTCACCCCTTAAAGAGCTCTAAGGAACAGGAATGGTAGGAGGAAAAGAAAGGGGCTCATCGCTCAAAACTCTTGTTACATGTACCAATCCCCAACCTTTAAGACACAATGGAGAATTTTCCTGGGCCCTCATAGTCCTTCATACAAGTCTCTGTCATGTCACTGACTGCATTGATAAGTCCCTTTATCTATTTATATTCCAAAGGGTCCTCCTCAAGGGTAGGGACTCTGTCTTTGTCTACCTGGCACCTGTCGTAAAAGTCTAATTAATGCTTCAGTATATACATGTGACAGAAAAATGCTTTTCAAACATGAGGGGCTGTTGTGATGGTCATAATGCACAGACTCTCCACTGTGGGATCTCTAAGTGGCAGATTCCAATACTCTCCTCTTTCTTTCTGTCTCATTCCTCACGCCTCTGCCTGGTCCCGGGGTGACACTGGTTCAATGTGTTGTTCTGGGAAAATTTCCATGTAACTCCCTGGAGATTTTTGCTTTATCTCCAAAGGGTGTCAAGGTGGGAGTTTGAGCCTTGGCAGGACTATAGCGGGAGGGGCTTAGTGGCTGCCTTGGGATGTCCTTTAGATCAAGCGTGCCTACACCCCTTCCATGGAGGAAGGGTCTTGCCGATGCTAACCGGGCTCTGTCATACTTAAACTTAGCTGTCCCTCCCCAGCACCACAGGCTTGCTGGGCCTGTGGTCTCCCACTGCAACCTCCCAGCTGCTCTCCTTGGCCCAGTGCCTTTCTGGAACAAAGGCCAGGGCCTCAAACCACTCCTAAAGAAACCTAGTGTTCCAACCTCTCGTTCCATCTTGCACCCCAAGTCTGCACATTGGATTGCACTGACATCCATGGTTATGGGTTCCCTGGGCACATTAGGACTTGGACTGGCACAAAAGGGGTGGGCATGCTGAGAGACAGCCTTCTGCATCTGGCTTTAGCCCCGTCTTGCTGCATGGCCTTGGTATCTGTGCCTTGCACTTCTCTCCCCAAGGCTAACTAACTGGGGCAGAGACAGGTAAAATTATGGCTTATACTTCTCATTCATTTTGCATTGATGCCTCACCCTTCTACCTGTTCTGGAACGCTACTCCATAACTTATCTTCACATTTCTTTTTTTTTTTTAAGTGTATTTATTTTGAGAGACAGAGGCAGTGGGGGAGGGGTAGAGAGAGAGAGAGAATCCCAAACAGGCTCCACACTGTCAGCACAGAGCCCGATGTGGGGCTCGAACTTGCAAACCATGCGATCAATCACGACCTGAGCCGAAATCAAGAGGTGGACGCTTAACCAACTGAGCCACCCAGGCGTCCCTCCTCACATTTCTTTTATGTTACTTACCTCTCCCTTTCAACTAGGTCTTTCCCTGGACCTACAAACACAATTACATTTTTCTATGCCACTCCCCCAACCCCTCTCTTCTCCCCCCCATTATTCTCCCCTTGACTATGAAATGTTTTCTGACTACTGTTGTCAACCAGATTGCTTGAGAAGTAGTCTCACTTGGTGTTCCTATTTCTTTCATTTCCTTCCTTGCAATTCAGTGGTCACCTCACTGTGTGCCTCCAGTTTATCGTATGCTCAAGTTCAGTACTGGATGATGGGGGGTGGTGCAGGAGCTAGGTTCTCCTCCTTCAAGAGGTTTCTGTGATAATGCTATCTCCTAGTCTCCTATATCTTCAGACCTACTTTTGTTTCTCTTTACTGGGCTCTCTTCTCTCATTTGTTCTATCATCTATCTACCTATCTATATTTTTCCAGGCTTTTCTCAAATCTCAGTGTTGCACCCACTTTACACCATCATCCTTGGTGATCACACCCACTTTCGTTGTTTTACCTGTTACCCACATACTGATGGCCCCGTGGGCATCCCTGGGATCTCTAGCCCGGAACTGAACCCCCTACTTTTATATTGAGTTTCCTCCTGAAGTCTCCATTTGGGTGATAAAGAGCCTCCTCTCTTGGGTTGTCTTGGTCAGTAACAGCACCAGCTGCCATGCAAGCACAGAGCCTGCCCTTTGACTTCATCTCCTGCCCCCTTCCACCACACTGTGCACTGTGCCTGCATTGGTCTTTGGCTTGACCTTAGCGCTACCAATGGGTCCTTCTGCCCTGGGGCTTTTGCGTACACTGTTCTCTCTGCCTGAACACTTGTCTTCTCCTCTTACCTAGTTAACTCCTGCCCTTCCTGTATAGTTTATCACAAGCTCACTGCATCCAGGTGGCTTTGCTTTATCCTGCAGAGGAGGTTAGGGCCTGTGCTTAGACACCCTCCATGACATCCTTTATCTTTCCTGCAATTCATTCTTTCAGATTTTAATCTCCCATTCATTTGCAAAACTATATACCTGAGTAGTGACTGTTTTCTCCCACCAGATCAAAAGCGCCATGAGAGCAGGACCGTCTCTGTCTTGTTCATTATAAAAGTGTATTAGGTGTTCAATTAATAGGTGCCACATGAACAAACTAATGGTCTTTAGCTTCTTCTTCCCTTCTCCCCATATGGAGGACTCACTAAAGCATGATATTTTTAAGTCCTAAATATTTACCTAACCAGGACCTTCCTAGGCATCCTCAGTGTTCATACATCCATATATTCATTTACGCATTCGACGTATATTTATCGAGCACCTACCATATGCCAGGCATTTCACTGGAACTGATCCTATAGAGTTGATGCCTGATCTCATGGAGCCCCTAGTCTAGAAATAGGTAGATATTTAAAAATTAACATACAAATAATGTATAATTCTTGCTGGGAGAGTGCTATTGGGACACAAGAAGGTATAGTATTAAAGAATAAGGGAGTGGAGGGTGAGACATAGAATTAGTTCCAAGAGACCAAAGAAAATCCTCTAAGTGATGTATAATCTGGGACAAAGGTAGGGGTTAACTAGTCACCTGCACTCACTGGTCTTTGCACTCAATGTACACACATGACCTTTTGTGGGGAGTAACACATCTAAAACCCGAGTCTGACCGTGTACCCCGCTGTATTGAGGAAACCTGCTGGGGCATGGCACCTTCTCCCACGTGGTGAGGTCTAAGCTACTAAATCTGGAGGACAAGGTCTATGTGAGCCGACCCTGGTTTACCTCTCCTCTCCAGCCTCTTGATTCCTACTGGTCTAAGCCTTATTTCTGATGACCCAGCAACACGGAATTGCATGCTGTTCTTTCATAGCATCCAAATCCTCCCCTGTGTCCTTGTTTATGCTGTCCTCCATGCCTGGAGTGGCCTTTCCTAACCGTCTCCTGATTGATCTGTATTCATACCTGAGTTGCATCAGGAAGCTACTTCCTACAGGAAGTCTCCCCTGCCTTTCCTGCCTGGTGTCTCTGGTCCTTCTTTTTAAACATGCCGGGGCATAGTCTCTACCACCACATGTGGCAGAATATGTGTCTATTTATACTGGCTGTGTCCTGCTACATAGACTGTGCCACTTGAAGGATGATGATTTTTTTGATATCTCTGAAGCCCTATCTAGTATAATGCTTGGTATACAGTAGGCATTCAATAAACACTGGTTAATTATTGGAAGAAAGGAAGGAAAGAGGGAGGGAAAGAAGGAACAAAGGAAAGAGAGGGAAGAAGGGAAGGAAGGAAAGAAAGAAGGAAGGGAGAGAGGGATGGAAGGAGAGGGGGAGGGTGGGAGAGAGGGAGGGAGGGAGGGAAGAAAGGAAAGGAGGGAAGGACAGAGGGAGAGAGGGAGAAAGAAAAGTAAATAGGCCCCAAACAAGCTTAGTGAAGCCCACACATTCTTTGCCCTAAGCAGAATTCTGTCATCCAGAGTCATATTCTTTTAGACATGAGCTATTTTAAAAGGGGTCCAGATATCACAGTCCAGGAAAAGAGAAATTTGCCCTCCTGCAGGAGCCATGGGATGAATGCAGAGACTTTCCTTTACATCAAGCCTTTGACATCAGCATGAAATGTGTGAGCACTGGTCGTGGCTCACACACGGCCCGTTTGGTTCTGCAGGGGCTCCCTGTGAGATGACAGCTACTGTGTCATTTCACTCCCATGAGGAGACTGTCACCAAGGCGGGTCTGCAGATTCCCAGGGGAGAAGCTTTTTCCTTCTAACCCTGGCCTCGGAGCGGCTTTGGAGAAAGATGCAGGGCGACCCACACAGATTGATCCTCATGGGGTTTACTGCTCTGGCAGGGAGACTTCAGTGTGCATTGAGGGAAGGAGCCTCAAGAGATGGCTCAGGCTAGGGATGATCACTGTGTAGAGTCCACAGCTACCCTTCCTGGGACCTGGACATCCCAGACTCAGAGGCACACTTGAGGAGAAGTTTTTGACTCAGGGCTGCTGGGCAGTGCCACCCTTTTATGTCTAACAGGATCCAGTTGTTCAAAAAGAAAGTGGTGTCCCAGGTCTCAATGCCAAGAAGCTCAGCACTGTGCTGTGTTCAAGGTCAAGGGCATGACCAAGCCAGTCCTGGAATCCTGTTTCCTCAGACCCCTCTGACATTAATTAGCATCATCAGTCAGCATCCAGTCAGAACACAGAGACCTGTCCCTAGGTATTGCTGCCGAGATGCTTCAATGTAGGAGTTTGCTTATCTGGCTGCCGGAAGGCTGTAAGCCGAGCACAAAGAAACACTGAGGTAACCCCGAGGTGGTAACTGCAGGGAGAAGCCACTGCTCCTAGGGGAAGGAAAGGGAAGAGGCCTATTCTGGCTTGGTCATTATCTTGCTCTTGGAAGGTTCTGGAACTCCCCAAGAGATAGGAAATAATCCCAGCTCTGGCTTCCCTGCTCCTGGAGCCCCTGTTGAGATGGTTATTCATAGATTCCTGGGCTTGTCCCTGTTGATTTATTCTCCTGGTCTGTTGGGCTCTGTCCCTCTTGTGGGGCCTCCACGCACTTGAACGAAGCCCAAGAGGTCTCCAGGTAGGGAGGCCATGAGGACAAGCTCCAGCTCCCTTCTTCTCTCAACCTGAAGTTCTGGCAAATCTGAGGGTCTCTGGAGGCCCTTAGGGAACAATAGGATAAGAAGTTTGGTTCCCTTAGATATTCTGCCTTAGATCAGCCCAGGGGTGGAGGGCTTAGCACTATTCTTTCATTCTCTACAGGGAGGGAGGGCTGTTAGGGTCAGGGGGAGGGAGACAAGGGGTGGGGAAAGAGGTTTCCTCCGGATTAGTCTCTAGCTGGAAAAGAACCAAATTTGGCGGGTATCTTGCCAGTGTTGGACTTAAGGAAGAGGAAAGAGGGAAAGGAGGAAGGAAGCAAAGGCTATTTTTAGGGTTCAACCTCCTTCTCCCATTACTCGATGTTTAGGAATAATACTGAGAGCTGGCCTGGCAGGAGGTACTTACTCTAGAGCTGGGCTGGACACTCTAAGTGCATCTTTTCATTAGTTCTCATGACGGCCCTTTGAGATAGGTAGCATATTGTCCCCATTCTACAGATGAGGAGACGGGGACAGAGGCCCTGTGGAACTTGCCCAAGGCTGCATCATTACAGAGGGGCAGAAGTGAGACTCAGGCATAGGGCGTCCAGGTGCTGCTCAGCAGCACGGGGTGGTTCCAGAACAGTGAGTCCCTTCTCTAAGAGCCACAGTGTCTTCACGTCACCTACCAAACAGGGGTACATTCTAAAACCTCTTCAGGACCCTCCCCAGGTTTTCATTTTGTTGAGGCCCCAATCTTTCTTTTTTTCAATGATTTTCTTTAATCATAAATTCAGTTTTTTTTAAAAAATAATTTTTAAGTTAATTTATTTATTTTGAGAGAGAGACAGCGTGAGTGGGGGAGGAGAAAAGAGAGAGGAGAGAGAGGGAGAGAGGGAGAATCTCAAGCAGGTTCCACGCTGCCAGTACAGAGCCCCACGCGGGAATCGAACCCACGAAACCATGAGATTGTGACCCGAGCCGAAACCAAGAGTTGGATGTGTAACCGCCGGAGCCACCCAGGAGCCCCTAACCTTATTCGGTTCTATTTCCCGTACTCTTCCATGCTACTCCTGCACTCTATTTCCATGCATCGCCACTGCCTTTGTGCCCAGTCTTTACTGTTCTGGGCTTGATCCTTCTGCCCTCTCTTTTGATTGCCTTCCTTTCCTTTATTTCCAGTCCTTGCTGACTGCCCTGGCTCCTCCCATTCTCGTTTCCTCTCAGCCCTTTCCCAGCCCCAGTCCCTTGGTCTCGTCAAAGATGACAGAGCCCTCCTGCCATCTCTCCCCTACCCATTCACCCTGAGTGTTCCCTTCTTTCTGCCTCTGCGCTCCTTTGGCCAACCCCCTCCCTGCATCATCTTTATTGCCTGCATGACTGCTCAGGTTCTTTATCCCATCTTCCCCTCAAAGGCATTCACAGCTCGGCTGTTATTCTTGTATTAGCATTGAACCCATTAAAGCTAATTTGTTTGCCCTAATCTCCATTTATTTTTCCCTAGTTGATATTAGATTTCCCTTTCTATTGCTCCAGCATGATTTTCTCTTTGTCTTCCTAATGGTCTACCCCCCTCTCTCTTCCTCTATTAATCTGGTTGGCTTCACCGTGTGTTTCAAGGCCTTTCTCCGCCTCCCCCAGCTCTTAGATTAACCCTGTCACCTCCCTCCCAGGAAGGGCCCCAGTGCATGGATTTCCAAGGATGGAGCTGCTGTAAATGTCAGTAGACCCTTAGGCTTCCTAAGAGAAGTCCTACTTGACCTGAGGCCCTGCCCTGTCCTGAGGCCAGTCTGGATGCCTGGAACACAGGGGCCAAGGAGCTGGAGGTAAGTGGGAAAAACATGGGCTCTTCTGAGTCCTTAAGGGTCACCAAACTCAAGGGTTCCCTAGTTAGGTTCCCCACTGGGGCTGTCTCAGAGATTTCTGGAGGCTTCTGTAAGCTTTCTCCGATCTATACATTACATCAGTGGGCCGAACAGTGGATGGGCCACTTTCTCCCTGTGAGTAAGGTTGGGTACCATTTTTCCTCCTTCCTTGGTTCTCCAGCTAGAGGCACACTCCCTCCTCTCCCTGAAGAGGTGAAGCCTCCTCTCTGAGGATGTGGCTTTGGGGTGGCTAATCTGCACCTTGCAGTCATGTTCCCCCAGATAGAAGCCTTCCTGGACCAGCTGTCAGGGACCTCCACTACCCTCTACCTACCCCCCCATCCCCGATTGCACCTGTCCATGACCCTCTATCTGAATCTCATTAGGTCTCTTGGGATTGATGCTCTGTCTGCCCCCTAGATGCCTAGCAACTTGAAGGCAGGTATAGTGTCCTATCTGGTCATACAAGCTTGCCTTGCAGAGGGACAGCCATGCTCCCCCAGGCTGCCTGCTGGAATAACCTGGGGCATTTGGAAACTTTTTATCTCCAGAGTTCAATCAGACTTTCTTGCCATGGTGTCCCTAAACCTGTATTTTAAAAAGTTCCTCTGGTGATAGCCCAGAGTTTATACCCACTCAGTAGATGGTCAATGCATGTTTATTGAAAGCATTAATTAATTGCTTAAACATGAACTTCTGGTCAGAGGCTGCAGTGGACCTTCCCAGTGCTGGCTGGAGGTTGACTAGAGATCATTCTCAGCTCCTTCCCACTGAGCTTAGATGCTTCCAGACTCCAGACATGGTGCACCAGGGGCTGCAGGAGAAAGGGCTCGGGCCTCTTCATCTCGGGGGGAAGGAGACCTGTGAGGCAAGAGTGCCAGCATGCCCTGGACACGTCCTTAGAAGCCCAGCAGCAACACAAATCACTCTGCCACACCTTTCCCCATCCTCCCTGGGGTCAGAGGCTTGAGGGTGTTAATGCCGTTTTTTAAAATATGGGTCTATATGAAAGCAATTTTCAGTCCGTTAGATTTTAATCCAATGAGTACCCCCTCTACGTCTAATAATATTCCAGGCTGGGTGTGTGGGGGGAGATGGTTTCTGCATAGAAGACACAATTCTTGCCCTTGAGAAACTTACAAGTTAATAATCCTTGACACATTATAGAACCTTAAAATTTTTAAATCCGTTCACACGCACTATCTCCTTCAATTCTTTCGACAAGCCTGTAGAATACCTATGGTGGGGGGTGTGCATGTGTGCGTGCGTGCGTGCGTGTGTGTGTGTGTGTGTGGTGGTGGTGGTGGTGGAGATGAGGATGAATCATCAATAATTCGCGTCCTGATGACATATGTTAGTAACATTCTGCCAGGTTCTATAGCTCAAAGTTATAATGTTATAAATGTGGGTGTTGTAGACATTGACTTAAAAATCACCCAGAGGTGGGGAGGGGAGGAAGAGGAGAGGTAGCTCGAAGGACCCCTGGTGGGGAAGGGAGGACGTGGCAGGGAGAGGGAGAGGCAGAAGGAGAGAGGGAAGGGAGCAGCGGCTGGCAGGTGGGGTAAATGCAGTGACTGAGAGGCCAGAAGTAGGAAGGACATCTTAAATAGAAGTGAAATCACATGAAGAGGAGAAGCAGGAAATCTTGCCTCACCTAGAGGGTTGAACTATATGACCTCGGAGATTCTCTGTAGCTGGGATTCTATGCTTCTGAGATCTTAATTAAGATAAGAGGTAGCTGACAAGCTGAGCAAGGAGGTGGCTGGAGAGGGTGAGCTTTGGTCTGAACTTGAGGCAGTTGGAACGGGTGTGTGTGTGTCTGTGTGTGTGTGCAGGTGCCGAGTCCTCGGGGCTGGGGTGGGAGGGGGTAAAAGGGGGGCTTGGCCGTCCTGAGGAGCGAGACAGGTAGGAACAAATGAAGAGGAACTGCTTTTTTGAGCCTGACAAACCGAGTAAAATCTGTGACAAAACTGCGTATCTGTGTTTTCCACACCTGACGGCAGCTGGGCCCCCAGACCCTGGCACCATAGCGAAGTGGATTACACACTCTAGAAGCCACACTCACGGCTGCATAAGGAACCAGGAGGGGCAGACAGAGGTAGACTCAGCCTGCAGGTTATAGTTTCAGGGGAGGGAACAGGGATGCCGAGACCTCGTTTTCACCCACTCTGCGACCTTGCCTGTCTGTGCCTCAGTTTCCTCATCTGGTCTGGAGGCAGCAAATGATCTTTACTGTCACTTTACAACAGCTGCCACTCCAGGAATGCCCTCAGGCCTGGGAGCAGAGGTCAGACACCCCCAGGAGGGTGTGCAGAGAGCTCTGTGGCAGGACGTTGGGCAACTCTTCCACACAGGAAGCTACCAGTGGGTGGCCCTGAGGCCACCTGTAGGAAGATGAGGGAAAGTGGCACCCAGTGGGGACCCTTGGCTGCCACGTGAACTGCATGATGGCAGAGAGAGATGCTCTGGCTGACTGACTGTGGAGGTGGCCATGGGCAGTATCCTAGTTAGTGCCAGAGTTGTGGGCCCTTCTAGAGCGTTCTTGGCCAGGAAGGAGAGGCGACCCATCTAATGTCACAGACTCACTTCATGGCACAGCCAAGACTCATGTTTTCTGACCTAAATCTCTGTTGATTCCACTTCCCAAGAGGCCCTTTTGGACCTGGGCACACCTTGGCTGAGGACAGCTTGGCAGACAGAGGAAGAAGAAAGTGTGGGGATTGGGCAGAATGGTTCTGAACCTCGACACACCCTGAAAAACATTTCTGCTCCTCTTACCAGCTTATCCATTTGTCGTTCTTATTCGCTTATGTGGTGAACCCAGACTCGAAGTTCTGGTCTGTGGGTTCCGGGTTTGCGAAGCAGAGTCCCCTCCTCTGTGGGAGCACTGGGGTGGGCACCACAAGAAAAGCTCTAGGGGACCCATATCGGCTTCTCCTCCTCTTCTGTCAGTCCCAACAGATGCTTCTACACCTGGTGTCACTTGGACCTAAAGCAGCTAAGGGTCCATTCAGGGCTGGGTGGGGGGCTGACCCAGATCAACAACCTGCAACACTCAGATTGTTATGTGTTGACTTGTATCCCCTCAAAACTCGTATGTTGAAGTCCTAACCCCCAGTACCTCAGAATGTGACCTTATTTGGAAATAAGGTCTTTGCAAACGATCAACATGAGGTCATTAGGGTGGGTCCTAATCCAATATGACTGTGTCCTTAAGGAAGGGGAAATTTGGACATGCAGTGATGACACACGGAGAATGCCATGTGAAGATTGAAGTTATGTTGCTACAAGCCAAAGAACACCAAAGATGGGCAGCAAGCCCCTGGAAGCCGGGGGAGGGGCATGGAAAACAGACCCTCCCCCACCGCCACAGCCCTCAGAAAGAACCCCAACCCTGCCAGCATCTTGATCTCAGACTTCCAGCCTCCAGAGCTGTGAGACAACAACTTTCTGTTATTTTGGCACCCCAATTTGTGGTACTTTGTAACGGCAGCCCCAGCAAACAAATGCACAGATCGACAGGGTTCTAGCTCTGAACTGGACCCAGCAGGCTTAGGGGCGCGTCCTTGGGCTACTCTCCTGGGATATTTGTCTGTCTCTCCAAGTAACTTTGCAGTATAAGGCAGGCTCAGCCAGGCCTTTCTAACATCTGACCTTCTCTTCGTGCTCCTGCTCCTCCTGACATTGCTCTCGTTCCTACAGAGCCACCATCTTGGTCTCATTCCTGATCCTTCTATCATGTGGCAAATTCTATAATGTCAACACATCAGCATAAAAAAGCCTCCATGTAGGTGTCAATCACTCTTACCCAGCCAGGCTGGGTTCCCCACCAAGTCAACCAGGACGTCCAGGTTTCTCCCTCTTTCAAGAAGTTTCTGGATTGACTTTAAGGGTTGGTTTATGGACTCACTTAACATTTGCAGAGCCCTTTCAAAGTGCTGGCAAGTAAGTGATTCTTAAATGTAATTAAATTTAATAAATATCAATTGGGCCTTCGTTTTATTGGGGATGGGTTTCCATAACTCTGTGAGAGAGGTGGGGCTAGCACGTTGAGTCCATTTTCTAGATGAAGACACTGACTTGGAAGGTTAACGGGCTTGTGCACAGCCAGTTAAAAGCAGACTTGAGACTGCATGTCAGTCTGATCCACTCTTGCCCACAGCCAGATGGGAAAGCTCAGTGAGGCAGGGCCGCTGTATTGGAAGAGGGGCTGTCTCCCCAGCAGGCTGGCATGACAGTCTCTACGTGTGAAAGGCCTCTGGCTGGGCCTTGATGGGCTGACTGTGGGTCTGTGGTTCTCAAAAGCAGAATCACTGGGTGCTTGTGTTGGGCACAGACTCTAGGGCCCTACGTCTGTTAATAGAGCTCCGGGAGCTTCTGATGCTGGAAGACCATGCTTGAGAAACACTTGTATAGAGCAAATTTTTAAAAATAGTTATTCCACTTAGCGAATATTTATTAAGCATCTAGCATATATCTCCTATGTGCCAGAGGAGTTTGGGGCACTTAATTCACAGCCTACAGAATCTTGTAAGCATTCATCCTTACAGATGGCTCCAAATCTGGCCATCCGCCCTGCCAAGCTGGTGCCCAACAACCACGAGGAAAGACCCATGTTGGATCAGTCTTTCCCAGGCCTGCCAGTACTTGCTGCTTGCAGTGGTCACCGCTGCCTAGCCTCAACACCCCGCATCTGGGCCTGGGCCAGCAAGGTGCCTCAGGACCAGGAGGTGTCCAAGTGGGGCAGCTCAGGCTGCACCAGGTTTCCCAAAAAGCTGCATTCCTTGCCCCCTAGTCCCATAATACCCCCTTATTATAAGGAAAATAAAAGAGTGATTACAGCAATATCATGTGAACGGGCCAAGTGTCCTTCATGTTGGGAAAACTTTATTTGCAAAGCTCAAATGTACAAGTTAGGTCAAGTTCAAAACAAAAACATGCTATAGGAAAATTATGTCAAAATTACCATCATTGGGGGTCTGGGGGGCTCAGTGGGTTAAGCATCTGACTCTTGATTTCAGCTCAGGTCAGGATCTCATGGTTTGTGAGATAGAGCCCTGTGTCGGGCTCTGTGCTGACTGCATGGAGCCTGCTTGGGATTCTCTCTCTCCCTCTCTCTCTCTCTCTGTTCCTCCCCCACTCTCCCTCTTTCTCAAAATATATAAATAAGCTTTAAAAAAACCTACCATCATGGGCATTGTTGGAGCCCTCATTTGATATAGGATTTTATGTCCAGGTGCTGGGGATGTAGAGAAAACGAAGAGTTCTCACTCTTGCCTATCTCAGAGGCGAGTGCAGTGGAGAGACCAGACTGTCACTAAAGCTGAGGGGAGCAGAAAGGGTCAGGTTAGGGAAGTGGAATGTGGGCAGGGCTTTGTCAAAAGGGTAGGAGTAGGGGTGATGTTCCAGGCAGCTACCATTGCATGGGCAAAGGCGCAGAGGGGGGACTGCACACGGTGTGTTTTGGAAACAAAGACTCGTTGGCTGACACATGGGTTTGCATATGGAAGTAGTGGGAAACAGCGTCAGGGAGGTGGGATAGAATGTTCTCAAATCGTACACCAGCAGTTTGCCCACAGATGCCTGTTAATGATTGGATTAAAAGGAAGTGCAAACAGGACTCCAAGATTATTTTGGAAAATCACCGGGCTAAGATTCTCTGGAACAGGGCTGGGAAAGGAGAGAAATCAGAACATTTTGATAATGTGAATCATCTAGCTATCACAGATTATTGCCAAGCTGTTCCCCTTAATAAAAATACCACAAAGCTCAAAGAGGATAAAATAGGTATGGCGGCTCGGGCAAGAGAGCTAAAAGGAATATGAAAATCAATGACAAGGGAGGTGTGAAGTCAAGGCAGGAGAGGATGGAGGTTTTCATGCACCGTGAGTAAAACACTCCTGAGCATGTACATTGAAGGCACTTGGCTCAGGCTTCCTGACCCTGACAGCAGAGTTTCTATCAACAACACCTTAGCCTGGCCTCTCTGGTCAAAGCCCTCCATAAATCCCAGCTGACATTCCATTGTTGTACCCTTTGCCCAGAGCTGACTCTGGTCCTTGCGGGCTGCCCACACTCCTAGGACTCCACATCTCTGCTCCCGCTCGTCCCTCCCAGAGTCCTCTGATGGAATCCTGCCCCTGTCTCAGGGTCGGCTCCCACCCCTGCCCCCGATCATAGCCCCGCATACCTCCCTCTACCACTAGCTCAGCAGTGTGTGTCTATCTGGGCTGAGGCTTCCCCTTTCTGTCTTGGCTTGTGGCTAAAAGTCCCATTTGTTTCCACTCTCTCTAGAATGGCAGCATGAAGGCAGAGGCCGGGTCTCCTGAGTTTTGCAAGCCCAAAGCCCAGAACCTACTGAAGGGTTCCATGCATGTTTACTCATTAAACTGAAAGGTAGAATACAAATGTCCTTTGAAACAATGTGGAGTTCAAGCTCAAGGCTTATGTGCATGATTGGGTGAGAGGGTGAGGGAGTGTCATAGGATCCCAGAGTAGCTAAGCGCAAGATGGGTGGCATGGAGGGGGGTGTGCAGTCAGGAACCTGTGCAGAGCACTGCCAGGCAAGTGCAGGCACGTGGGGAGTCAGAGGTAGAGAGTAGAGGGACCCTGAATGCTTCTTTAGGAGCTAGAGTAAACCCTCAGATGATCCAGGCCCAGGGTCCAGACTGGGCACCCACTTAGGAGAGAAATGGGCCAGGAGGAGAGGAGACAGTCTCAGGGCAGTAGAGGGCTGAGAACAGAAGCATCTCTAGAGAATGGTGGACCAATGATGATTTCTGTGTCTGGTGTCATGGCCTACATGTTTGTGTCCCCCCAACCCCCACCAAATTCACATGTTAAAGCCCCAGTGTGATGGTATTTGGGAGGTGGGGCCTTCAGGAGACAATTAGGGTTAGATGAAGTCATGCGGGTGGACCCTTATGATGGGGTCAGTGCTTATAATTAAAGCTTATAAAAATGATTACTCTTAGAAGAAGAGGCACCAGATCTCTCTCTCCCCAGGCACGTGTACCAAGTAAAGGCCACGTGAGAACACAGTGCGAAGTCCCAGTCTACAAGCTGGGAAGAGCAGCCTCACCAGACTCCACCATGCTGTATTCTGATCTCAGCCTCTCAGCCTCCAGAACTGTGAGAAATAAATCTCTGTTGTGTAAGCACCCTGTGTGGGGCATTGTATTGTAACAGCCTGAGCTGACTGACAGGTGGCTGGGATGGACGGTGTAAGGGTGATGGGATCTTCTGAGGAAATCTCAAGGAGAGGTATCATGGCCCTGGGAATGCTCCAGGGCAGCAGAGAGGGAGACAGAGGGGCAACGTGACTAAGCTGTGTGGGCAAGTGTCCTTACTCTGTCACAAAGCCACTGGGTCCCTTGAATGACCAGCACATGTGTGCCAAATATCACATGCCTGGAAAGCAGGGGGCTTGTTAAGAAAGTAAAAGTGAGAGGTGGGGGCCTAGGGACATGGGACATGGTTTCTTTCTTTCTTTCTTTCTTTCATTCACTTTTTTAATGTTTATTTATTTTTGAGAGAGTGTGAGAGGTGGGGAGGGGCAGAGAGAAAGGGGGACAGAGGGTCCTAAGTGGGCTCTGCACTGATAGGGAGCAGGACACGGGGCTCGAACTCATGAACCATAAGATCATGACCTGAGCCAAAGTCGGACACTCAACAGACTAATCCACCCAGGTGCTCCTACAGGGCTCCAAAAGACAGTCATTTGCATGGGCCACTTGATGAGCCCACCAGTGACAGCGCTCAGCCACCAGTGTTGCCATCCTCAGGGGACCAAGAGGCCAGACCTCTAGAATAAGCAAGTCCTGCTGCTCTTGCTCACTTGCTTGGTAACTCTGTCCTCATCTGGGAAGAGCCACCATGAATCCCAGAGACAGAGGGCTGCTAGTGGCTCTGACACTGACCCAATGAGTGGCCTATGCAAGTGACTGTTTTTGGTCTCATCCTTGATGGCGGCAGTGCAAATCTTCTGTGATGGAAATGCTCAGATGCCTCCCCACACAGGCATCTTATCATTTCACAGAATTGGGGTGCTGTGCCCACCAGGCAGACATCAGGCAACTCCAGCGTCACATCAACACTAGCTGTTCTGACACTTGTCAGGAAACAACAGGGCACCTGGAAGGCCACACACTCTTCCACCAAGAGCGTGACCACAGGGCAAGCTCCGCAAAGCAGAAAGTATAGTGTGCTGCTAACTCAATCCCAGACCCTAAGGCATGTATGATGTCGTGGCCATTAAATAGAAAAAAAATTACACCTTGAACTCGAAGGTAGTTTGTCCACAAATGCGCTTTCTCCTGTCACTGTAGCTCAGTTTCATTATATCAGTGAGCATGTCTGCCTGCTCTGCAGGGAAACATTGTTTGAGAATCACTGATTTATGAAGGTTATACAAATATTTGTTGATCAAATGTACAAAACATTCATAATGATGCCATATTGTTTGTGATAATCAGTTCACACAGGTGCTGCAGTGGGCATTGTGCGTCTGTGAGATTGTGGCACACACTCACGTGGCCCCTGCACATTTTAGTGAACAGGGGCATGTGTGCTCATAGGGCTGCAAGGTGAGGACCGAGTGGCTCAGGGGACAGAGCTACCAGGGAGTTCGGAGCAATAGCAGAAGATTAGACAGGATATTCTCATGGTCTAAGGAGAGGTCGGAGCCCACCAGTGACAGTGCTCAGCCACCAGTGTTGCCATCCTCAGGGGACCAAGAGGCCAGATCTCTAGAATAAGCAAGTCCTCTGCTCTTGCTCACTTGCTCAGTAACTCTGTCCTCATCTGGGAAAAGCCGCCATGAATCCCAGAGACAGAGGGCTGGTAGTGGCTCTGACACTGACTCAATGAGTGGCCCATGCAAATGACTGTCTTTTGGTCTCATTTGAAAACAAGGTCTCTGCGGGGTCCCCATGACCACCTATGTCCTGTCACTTAAGTAGGGGACCGGGCAGGAGGGCATGACTGGACACTGGAGTTCCTCTGCTCAAATTTCAAACCATAAGTGGCAAGAACATGGTGGTCACAGGTCCGTGACCTCATGCCTAAACTGTCCAGAGTTGATCCACAACACAGAACAGATTCCCTGGATATCCTGGACCTCAGTTTCCCTACCTTGTCTATTATCAGTGCTTCTCAGCAATTGTGGACTCAGCCAGGACTCAGCAATGGCACCTGTATTTTCCTGACTGTATTTCTTGGGGTCTCTGGGAGCAAGGGCTTCCTACATGCATGTGTGTGAGCATATGTCGCCCACATGTGTACGGGTGGGGGCATAACTGGCTATGTGGGTGTGTGTATCATATATAGGGGACTAGGGCAGGACAGCCAGGCACCTAGGGGATAAAGTTTAAGGAGGCACTCACTCTCAGGGCCAGCCTTGCCCTTTCATGTACCTGAGAGTGAGAGTTTCCTTAAATTTTGCCCTCTGGATGCCTTTGTGCCTCACCCTAGTCCCAACCCCGGTTGGGTGTATGTGTGAGTGTGTATGTGTGTGGCTTTGTACGTTTGCGGGTATGGAAGTATGTGTGTTGTGTACATGTGCGCATACATGTGGGTGTGTGTATTTGTGTGTATGGGTATGCAGTTGTATGTCTCTGTGTGTTGGTGTCTCTGGGCTTCAGTGGTTCCTGCCAGCAGGCGTGGGAGCCCTTCTTCCCAGTCCCCTAGGTCAGTGCTCACTTAGAACAGGCCACAGCCAGCACTCCCTGGACCTGAGTCAGCCCTCACTCCACCCTGCCACACACTGAAGGCAGCCAGGGGTCACAGACAGAGCGCTGGTTAGAAGCACAGAGGCTTTGCTGTGCCACTAAGCCACTGGGGTCTGGGACAAGGCCCAGCCCCGTGAGTCTCATTTCCTCGTCCATAAAATGTGGCCACAGGGTCTCACCTGGGAACCCCTTTCTTGGGGTCTAGGTACATTATCTGATGTAACAAAATCCTATGAAGCTCCTGTGATATGTGAGGGCTACATACTCACAGGTATTCAGGTGGGTCAAATCCAGAAGGCATGAGCCACAGAGAGAAATATTCCTTTACAAAACAGACTGTAAAACATGCCATAAAAGTAAAGTGCTAGGGGCCCTGGGGGAGGGGCGGAGAGGAGGGAAGGCTTTAGGGGCCCGGTGGTGTTGGAGCTGGACTGGTTGGAGGATAGCTGGAATGCAGGGACCCCCTGGCTAAGTGTTTCACAGGCATGAGGTCAGCCAGTCCTCCCAGCAGCCTGCTGAGGCAGGAACCTGGAGTCTACTTTTCTGCAGATGTAAGTGGTCAGAGGGGGACTCAAAATCCCCAAGGCCAGTCCCTTAGGTGCTCCCTTCTGCCCTCCAGCAAGGAGAGAGACAGGCTCCCTGGCCTCAAGATGGGTGCCATTTACACAGGGAGGATTGGCCAACACACACACAGAACTGTCTGCAAACAATAGAAGGCTGTGCACAATAGTGTCCATGCTGTGGTACAGACAGTGACTTCCAGGGGAGGTGGGGACAGAGAGCAGTGAGGGCAAGGGCACGAGGCGCTTCTGGCCTCAGATCTCCCAGGGAGACGAAGACCTTCCAGCTGGACAGGAATGCAATTGTGAGAAGACAATCAGGGCAGCACCCGTGTCACTACCAGCAGGGCTGTGGAGAGCAGGTCTCACCTGCAAAAGGGTGAGCCCTGAGGTCCGGGTGGGTTTATCACAGTTAGGGGCACCTGTCCAGACAGACAGCAGGAGACGGGAAGTTTGCGAGGCACGGGGATCTCCCTGGTGTGGGGCACTGTCATATCATCACAGAATATGGGGACCGGAAGACCTACTCCTTGTCACACTGTCAATAGGATGGGAGGCCTAGACGGGAAATCCTATAAAGTCTGCACATCTCTGAAGGTGTGGGGGATACGCATCAGAAGTGTCTGGCAAGCATTTTGATTTAGCAGAAGGGCAACATTTTGCCATGAGCCAGCCAGTCATCCCATTCCATGGTAGAACCCCATGGAGCTGGTAGAACCTCCACAGGCTCACATGCTGTCTCTCTGGGACATGCACTCCAGGTATCAACTAGACTCAAGAAGGCCAGATGAGGTTTATCTGTTGTCGGCAGTGACATGGTTGAGCTGGGGTAGCTCTTAGAGATAAATGACCTTTGGTGTTCCCACCACCTGGCATGTTAGATTTCAGTCATTGTCAGGACACTGAATTGTTTTGTCTGATGATTTCCCCATCCTGGTGCTGTGGGTCTGTCTCCTCAACAGGGAATCACAAGACTCCAGTTGCCCACTGGAGTGAGAATCACCCCTGTCATTTACCTTCACTACCGGGGCAGCAAATGCTGCCATCGCTGACCTGGCGCCCTGCACATGGCGGGTGGCTCTCCATCAGGGCTTGTTACATTGAATTAAACCACCGACCCTTGGGTTCCAGTTGGTTCCTAGCTTGACTCTAGTACCTTTCCTGCCCTGACATTCTCCCTCCCATCCTCATTCCCTTGTTTCCACCTCGAAGTCACAGCCAGATGCCCAAGGACCTGTCAAGAGGTTGCCCCATTCCTGCCAAACTCCATTTTGACGGCACTCAAGTGCCACAGGAGAAGACCAAACAGAGCTGGAGTCAGTGACTTTGGCGCTCAGCTAATTTTAAATGTCAGCCAGGGTTTGCTGTCAGGACAAAGCTAGATGATTATTATACAAAGTAGGAAAATATAAGCCGGGGGTGGGGTGGAGAGAAGGAGAGAGAAGGAGGACTAGTGAATTTTAACTTTTTAAAGATAAATATATGGCTTTGTGTTGATTAAGAATGAGTACCAAGACATGTCCTCCCATAGTCCTTTTTTAAGCACAGCATAGCTGCACACCACTTCAGCTCATCTTCCTCTAAGACCCTAAATTCTACGAAAATTCTAGAATGTTCTAGATTCTAACATAAAATCCACGGAGAGCCCATTCTAGTGTTTCCCCCATGACTGGGTTTTCTGTAAAATGAAATAAGGAATCCTTTTCCAGAGAGAGCGGCGGTCACAGCTGATAATGGCCACGGGGGTCTGAGTCAGCACTTCCCATGTGTCATTTCATTTAATCCAACACTTCTGGCCAGTAGACCTCTTATTTTGTCCACCTTGAGTACGTGAAAGATCTGTCCTAAATTTTAACAGGAACAAAGTTTCAGGGCTGGGTTTCAAGTTACTCACGGAGAGTTTCACAGGAAATACTAAAACAATGTAATGTTTGGGCAATCTGCCCTGGAGAATTTTTGGAGACTCTCCTCCATGGTGACCCCTGTATGAAGCAAGAAAAAGAAAATTCTTCAGTAGTTGCTATGTGCCAGGTGGGGGTACTGGTTTTACTTTCAGTACTTTCTAGAAGCCCCCCAACATCTTTGTATTTTATACACAAGAGGAAACTCAAGCCCAGAGAGACAACTGATTTGCCTAAGGTCACACAGGAAGAAAACAGCAAGGTCAGGACAGGCAAAGCCTCCAAGGCATAGCCCCTCCTGCTGCCTGGAGAGATGGGGAGGCTGCCACAGGACCCTGGCTTCACAGTGACTTCAAACTCCCTCACCCTCTTGACACCTCCTGGCCCCGGAGTTTATTCTAGGAATAATAGTGCTGCTATCCTCTTGGGGAAGCAAAGGGATCAAAAATGCGACACACACAGAGGGGCCCCGGTGCGCAAACATGCAGTTCACATGATGACAGCAGATTAAGCTGTTTCTTAGATGCGTCACCCAACCAGCTCCCGACCTCTCCGCTGTGCGGGTCTGACAGCGACAATATGTCCCACTGGACTAATTAGCACTAACTACTCAGGTCACTCCAAGGCCACTTAGGAGAGCAAGTGCAAGAGAAAAACCGATGGGCATCGTGGCTGAAGACGGGAGGAGAAAGAAAAGAGTTAAAAGAAGGGAGAGAGAAAAAATGGTTTTTTTTCTCTCTCAATCTCTCTGTTTAAACTACAGATGGGTTTTTATCCGAGAAATGCAACCAGCTCAGGAGCTGGGCAGCTGTTCTCACAGCGAAGAGTGAAAACATTAACATTAAACTGCTTACCAGCTAATGTTACAAGTTGAACCACGGAGGCGGCTCTGAAGGAGCAGATGATATGGTTTCGAACCCCTGAGTGAGAGGGACCCCGAGGAAGCAGCAGCGGGAATGAACCTAAACTTGGGGAAATGAGATGGGGCACCTCAGTGCTCAGCACTGGCTGCCTATGGATGGGGCACCAGTGGTGTCCCCTGACTTTGTACGTGGGTCTTCCCAGTAACTCTAAAACTCCCAGCACACCCACCAACTCATCAGTCTCTAAAGTGGACCCATGGAGGGAGGCCAAGTGTGGTTTGGAGATGCCAAGAGACCAATTCCTTGCTGGTCTATGACTTATTGAGGTGCTGGAGTGTAGCCGTCCCCTTCTGTGGTGCAGGTGGAGACATGGCAGCCTTAGGCGCATGTGTTAAAAGAAAGCCCCCTCTCTCTGCCTTTCCTAGTGGCTGATCATTTCCTTCCCCCTCACAGTGACCTCAAGAGGAACATCCAGATAGGCGCCACTTCACCCATTGCACAGATGGGAAGACTGAAAACTGCCCTGAAAAGGGATCCATCCTAACTGAGCTGGAGAATTAGGAGCACTGATGAGGAGAAGAAGCTGGTAGACTGAAGGCCCTGCCTGTCACCGTCACTGCTGCTATCGGTATAGGCCCTTGTATCTTCTCACCAGGGGACCAGGCCCAAAGTTCTGGGCAGAGCTGCGGGCACGAACCATCCACTGCTACAGGGAGTTTGGATGAGCTGGACTTTGGGAAGAGAGTGAGAGGGGGAGGGGGGCAAAGGGGGTGTGGAGTCAGATCAGCCTCTTTTAGCATCAGGTCCCTTCTCTTCTGCAAAAATGTCAATAACAATACCTACCTGGCAGAGTCCTGGTAATTAAATTGGAGAATGATGTGGCCTCTCCAGGGATACCATACCAAGAACAGCCCTCAAAGATACTAATACAGCTCTCATTTACTGAGGGCTTGCTAAGTGCCAGGGTGCTCAGAGCTCTTTGCATATTACTTCTCTTTCTTTGTATATGAGCTGAAGCAGCTATGGTCTGGCTGGCTGAGCCTTAGCAAGAGGGAACATCTTCTGTGGCATTCAGGACTAGGGGAGGATCCTGAGGAATGAACACAGAAACAGGACCCACATACTCTTGGGGAACTCCTGAGCTTCCCTCCCCTTGATCTTGGACATGTCTTAGTAAGGGGATGCTGGTTTCCGCCCAGACCCATTCCTGGGGACGGAGCCCCAGTCAGCGTAAAGCTAGACTCAATGACATGAATTGTGGATTTAAAATAATAAGCTTCCCGTAAAGATTTTTCTGGCCCATGGCCCATGGCCCATGGAAGAGACATTTGCTCATCGCGTCCCCACCTGGCCAAGGGTGAGATCTAGAGGGGCTTTCAAAAAACCCCAATGGGCTTGTCAGCCCTAACTCTGGACCCGAGGAAATAGTTAAGACCCTCAAAGATCCACTTAAGAGAGTGCCATGACCACAGATAAATAAGGAAGAAAGGATGCCTTTGGCTACCCAACCCTGACCCAGAGATTCCATCCCTGAGGCACTGATCATGGACTGAATGAACTGGGATTGGCCTGGGATAGTGGAGCTTTCAGGAACCAGGAGACCCCTGGATTGTTGTTCTCTGTTTCTTCCCCCAAAAAGAAACATCCAGCACCCCTGCAGAAAGCAGTCACTGCATAGACTTCCCAGGCAGAACATCTTCTAGCCCCTTCTCAAAAGAACCCCAGGCTGAAGTGTTGACATCTGCATCCAAAAAGAATCACTCCCTCAAAGAGCTCTGAGTGTGGGGGTGCATTCTTCCCTTTTTACAGGGTGTTTTACATCTCCAAGTTCTGTCTCCTAAGGGAGTGGGGGCTGATGGGGGCCAGTGATTCAGCTATTCCCCAAGTTTCAACTAAAACAGAAGCAAACTGCGCTCTGGAATAGGAGTGCATTCTCTTGTCCTCTCCTTTTAAAATCATCTTTTTTTTTTTTTCTTAAACGAAATCATTTCTTTTATCTTTTGGCTTCTTGCGGACTCAGAACCACAGAGCTCACAGCTTTCTCAGCGCAACTGAGAACTCGGCACCTCTTGGACTGATAAATAGAGCAGCTTTAAAATGCTTAGAACTGAAGACAGACCAACTGTGGCGAGAGAAAGTAAACACATCCATGCACCAGTCAACCCTAGCAAGCTCCTCGCTGAGATTACAAACTGCAGTTCCTGCTTCAGCTGGCGAGGATGCTGGAGCAGGCTGGGGAGGGAGGGGGTGGGGGGGCACAGAGCAGCCTCATCTGCCTGCCTGGGTTGGTCCTGTCCCAGGGGAGATGGGTCACCTGGGAGTCTGCTCAGGACCAGGTCTGGATGTTTCTGAGCGTAACAGCCCCTGCCAATGTGTTTCCCATTGGTTTCACACTTGGAAATGTCCCAAGAGAAGAGGGAACCAGCTTCATTCTTCTGATTTAAAGGGGCTCATCTCCCTCACCCCACATTCTTTGTGTGCAGGTGAAATTCACCAGTGACAGCATTGGGATTTTTCACAAAATAGAATGGGATTACTACACACTTTGATAGGAATAGTTGAGGAACTTTTCCTATGAAAAATAAATACTTTAAATATCCCCCCCAAAACACACACACAAATTGTTTTTATGAGAACCAATTAATAAATGCTAATTCATTCAGGCATATCTCTACTAAATTACTGTTTCATTTAATTGCAGGGGAATTTTCCATTACTAAACTCTCCCTTGCTGATTTTTTTTGCATTATTTATATATTTTTTCAGTTTCACTAATAGTGAGATTGGTATGTGATTTTATCTACTGTTTGTACGTCTTAAATTTCTTTTTTTCATTTAAAATGTTTCCTCATTCTTGCAGCTCCACGTAACCTGGGAGAAACATCATTAAAAGCAGACAAGATTTTATACATAAATGATTGAAAAAGGCCCTGGCTAAAATTAACCTGACAGGAGCGCATCTTGTCTGATTGTGTTTCTCTCATTTCAGCCATGCACGAGTGTGTGCAAGTGTGTCTCCACTTTGGGTTTGTGTGGAAATGTTTTCCCATGTCAGTGAGTCACAAGTCTATCTATGGAAAGCTTGTGGGTATACAGCTAGGAGTAAAGATCACAGGAGCTGTAATAATAAACATAAACAACACTCAAATCTCTTTATAAGCTCCCCCCACCTTACCCAGCGCCAGCACAGTGCATATTTTCTGGCTTCCTTTTTATGCATAGAAAAGTGGGGAATTTCCAGTGGTGTTTAGGGGTAACTTAGGGAATGTGGTAGAGACCCCTGTTCAAAAGGATGTATTTTGAAGTAGAATTTCCATTTTCTTATTTTGCATTGACAAAGGTCCTATGCACCTGGCTGTCTTCACTCCTGAAATAACTTCTTTCATTTTTATTCTCCCCAGCCACCTTCTCCCTCTTTCTCCTACCCCTCCCCCATTGCCTTCTTTCACTGTCTTTTTCTCTTGATGCTTTCCTTTCTTTCCCTTTCAGAGTAACATATTCTGGAGGATGTGAATGATTAAACTGTTTATTCTGAGGTTTAAGTATGAAAAGCCCTGCCACCGAAGTAAAGTTTCACCTTCATACCCAACTCTATCAATAATTACAAAACACGGATGATGATTAGTAAATTTTTCTTACAATTATCTCTTACGAAAATGATGCCATGTAGTCTGCACATACTGAGTTCTACTGATTTTACTTTCCACAAAAATTAATTACAAATTACAGAGTAACCTCCAAAATGAAGTCAGCATATACAAGGACTGTGAGGATACCCACGGAAAAATATATACCCATTAAACAGGTACCACGTTAAAATCCGAGGCTTGAAGCCATAAATAGAAACTTTTGACATATCCTTTGAATAAAAATAGTGCAATCATTAAAATTTCCTGAGACTGACTTTTTTGTTGTGGTTTCTTTCACTTCCTTTGTCCTCTTCAGCAAAATTAGGCACAGTCTTTTTGGGTATCCACTGATAAAATTAATTAACTTTTCTTCCACCCCAAAAAGGTCCCAAATAAATGCTTCCAATAGACATCAAAAAAGTGTCAATTAGAAATAATTACTTCTTATCAATCAGCGGAGCAATTAAAGTGACAAAAGCTTGAAAAGATACTTATCTTAAAACTAATTCACAAGGTAGCTAAATTATCTCCTAATTAACTTGCATTGAGGGGGGCGGGAGGATGGACCATCTTGAAACAAAGATGAATTGAGGAACCCCAATACCTCTTTATGTTCCTACAGACTGTTTTCCATCCGGAGATCTTGTTTTCAACCCAGGCAAGAAACCTGGGAAGAAAATAGATCCTTCCCGAATGTATTTGGTCCCCTTTCCCTTTTTGAAAACCTAGAGGAAGGAATAGGTCTTTGCATCTCAGATCTTGGAAGTTAGCATGTTCCTCCTGGATCTTAAGTCTCATTTTACCACTTGAATAACCTATTTTCAGCAGCTGGGGTAGAGGGTTGCCCGCAAGTTAATTGCACATAACTTTTAATCACAACTTGCTTGGATTTACTAAACTCTTTTCCTTACGGATACAGTATTATTTTCATTTTAATATTTATGTGGCATTGATCTTTAAACATTTTTAGAAAATGGTTTTGCTTTAGAGGATCTTTGTTCCCTGATGCTACAAAATTCCCAGTAGATTTTACAAAATGTTCAGCCCATTGCTGACCAGCGCGCACCACAATAATTCCCTATGCGCTCTCCGTATCCTTTCAGAATAAAGCTGTAGAAAAAAAAAATTAAGACCTCTCTCCGAAGCAAGATCAGCCAAGAGTGAGGAGAGTGAGCCGAGGGGTGAGCTGCAGCCGCCAGGAAGGCAGAGGCCGCGCAGGAAACTTTTCTGGTGCGTCTCTGATTTTTGGAAACGGTGCGCTGGGCCTCGCTCCCGCGAAAAGCCCCGTGGCAGTGGCCGCCTTCGCCCCCGGGATTCTGTTCCAGAGAAAACTTAAAGGGAAGCTTTCCAGGCAAAGCCGAACTCAGAAAGGAAGTGTCCCGGGCAAAGAGGGAAGCAGCTAAAACCTGAGAGAAATGGGCATATAAAAATAGGAGGAGTCAGCTTATGAATGTATCTTTAAATGTAAGCAACAACCTTAAGTGAACTGATTAGAGAGACGGGGGTCTCTGGCTCAGGTTTTCCAGAGAGGATTTAGACAAGAAACGGGACAGCCTCAAAATGAAACGTTTGAGCTGTGTTTTAGGCAGTTTTCTTCTGTTTAATTAGCATTAAATTAAACTAAAGGAGAAAGGCTCATTTTCCTTCCTTGCAGCTTCATTTCTTTATTTCTTTGGGGGAAGGTTTAGAAGTCCTCCCGCCGTCCTTAAACGGAAAAATACCTCTGGCCTGGCCCTGCCGGGAGTGGATAGCTCTCTCCCCAAACCCAAGGACAATTTGCATCTCAGCTAGCAGGCAATGGGCCTCTCATCTTCTGGGCCTGTTGCAGATTAAAAATAAAGTAAAAATAAATGGTGTCCTTTTTTCCTTTCCTTCTTTTACCCCCATTTATTCTAATGAGTGCTTCTAGAATGAAAGTAAGTAGCGAAAACAAAATCAAGCCAACATGAGGGACCGTGACATCGTCTCATTTCTAGCAGCAACAGAGGGAAAAGGGTCTGGTGCAGCAAGGTAAATTCGAGGTCCAAGAGCACCCACTCCTACCGGAGCCTGAAAGGTCAGGGGAAGGTCGGGCTGCGGGCGGGGGGCAGGGGGTGGGAAGATGGAATCGGGAACCGAGCCGAAGCCGCCGGGACCAGGCTAGTAGAGGATGGGGCACTAAGCGCTGAGCGTTCGGCCTCTGAGACTGTCCTGATCGCGAGGCAGGGGCGACGTCCGGGATTGTACCCGGATCTGGCTAATGACTGAGGGGCTAAAGCCTGGTCCGGGCCTCAGAAAGTGGTCAAGGAACGCGCGCGGCGCCCGGACGCGACTGGGCAAGCGGTACCAGGCAGCTCCGCTAGGTTCCCTGGCTTGTTGACCCCACCGCTCCCGGGAAGGGCCTCGAGGTCTCTGCTCCGAGCCCCAAAAGCGGCCCCGCGCCCGCAGAAGGCGGCCGAGACGGCTGTGACCCCGCTCTCCTAGAGGGACCGGGGTGGGGAGGTAGGGTACCGCCGACTTCGTCTCCCACCCGAGAGCAAACCAGAACGAGCAACCTTCCGGCGCCCCGCGAGGTCCCCCGCACCCCGCGTCGTGGAGCCTCGGCCCCGGGACCCGAGGCTGCGCGGCGAAGCTCGGACTCGTGGCGCGCTCGGCTAAATAGAGATCTCAGCCGCGCGCCGCGCCCGATCCGACCCTGCTTATTATAACAAATGTCCCGTTTGCCGAGCGGGACTTCATATTCGCCGAGAATTCATCTGAAATATTGATTTCCTCTCACTTCGCCGGCCCAAATCGATAGCGCTGCGCCCTGGCCCCATAAATCGCCTTCCCCGCGGCCGGCCCAGCTCCATCCATCACCGCGGGCCGGGCCGCGCCTCTGCCCGCCGTCCACACTTGCTGCGCGCCGGGGCGGCCGTGCCCACCGCGCCCATCGTGCCCACCGCGCCCGCCGGCCCCGACCCCGGGGCTCCGTCTCCGTACACACCTTCCCCCCGCCTCCCAGCCCGGGGCCCGGGCCAGGACGCTGGGGAGAGCAGGCGCCGCGGCCGGGGACCCCGAGCGCTTTGGAAGGCCCTGGGCCGGGGCGCCGCTGGGGAGGGGGTTCGGCCCCGCGGGCAGCCCAGGGCTCGCAGGCCGGACGCCCGGCGCGCGGCTCCCCGCCTGCCCTAGGGTCGGCCAGAAGGAGTCCGAGAGCAGCCGAGGGCACTCGGAGGCCCCCAGGCCCCGGACCGCGGGCTCCTTTCCCGCTGGCTGGAGGGGTGCGCGGGGCTCCCGGTCCCGCCGGGGCAGCCACGGGCAAGAGCTGCGCACACCCGGAACGAGGGCTTAGAGGTCGGGGGCGGCCCAGGGCCTGAGAACGCACTGGAGGTCCGTTCTGATGGGCCGTGCAAGACGGGGGTGGGGCGCGGGGGACACCCCTCTGACCCGCACGGAGAGCTCCTCACCGCTCCGTGTGGTCCGCAGAAACCAAGGCCTGGGGAGGGCGGCTCGCCGGGCCGAGGGGGACCTGGGGGCCTGAGAACGGCGAGATGGCCGCAGCGGAGAGCTAGGCCGGCGGCGCCCCCAGCTGCGTCCCCACGCAGGTGGGTCCCACGAGCCCGAGCGTAAGCTCCCCGGCCCCACCGACCGGAGCGCACGCACCGACGCACGGCGACGCGGGGGCTCCGGGGTCCCGGCAACGCCGCGTCCTTACCGGATCTGATGGAGTTGTGAGGCATCGCCGGGGAGTCGCTCGCAGCCCGCCGAGGGCTCGGGGCTTCCTCACGCAGGTCCCCGCCGCGCCCGCCGCCACGCAGCTGCCCTGTACAGACCCAGGGAAAGGGGCGTAAGATTGGCTGTCCCCTGCTTATGCCCCCTCCCCAGGCCCTGTCCCTTAGGCTCTCGTCACGTGGCAGGACTTGGAGGATTTTTAGGCGAAGCGTGGCCCACCTCAGCCTGGCTACCTAACACACGTTTGCCCGGAAGATCCGGGACTGGGTGTCCTCTGAGGAAGCCCCAAACTCCAGCCTGGGTGCCCTCCTCTTCTGTGGCCTCAGCCGTATCCAGTTTAACTTAGGAGAGGAAAGGCTGCCAGGCTTCCTGGGACCCTCTCCCTTCTCGAATCACCGCTCTCCCCCAGTCAGCTTTCAGCCAACCCCTGGACAGCATACCTGGCCAGTCGGCCGCAGGCCCTCAATGCCTGGGTCCGCCCGTGAGGGTGCCCTGGGCCCTGCGTCTCTCCTTCTTCTGAAGTTTGTTCCCATCCACCCGGCATCGCCGACCGGTTTTATCCCGCCAGGGCCCTGAGAGATGGGTCTGGAGAGGCTCGCAGGCCTCGGATTGGCTGGCTGGGTGCAGGGGGGTGCGGGAAGGGGAGGATTTTGCAAGGGGGACATGGCTGAGTGGACTCTGGAGTTAGAAACATTCGCCGGAGCTTCTGTTTCCAGCGGAGAGAGAGAGGGAGGCAGCTGAGCCCAAACTCAGCAGGCCTGGAAATATTAGAAAAGGGGGAACATGGAGGCCTCAGAGCCTGAAGATGAGGAGTTCTGGGTCTTCCTGGGGTCACTGACCATCAGAAGTGAGAGACACAGTTTCTCTGTGACACCCTGCATCCCTTCTCTCACCCCTGCTCCACTCCAGGGAAGCAGCCTTTTCTTTTATAGGAGGGGAACTTTTGTTTTTAAGCCTGTGTCTCAAGGTAGAAGCCTGCAAATAGGGCTGGAGAGAAGAAGGTCCCACCTTCTCACAACTGGTGTGGATGTCTTCCAGGGCAGAACCCTGAACAGCCCCTGGGCCCATTCCCTCCAAATCACCCAGACAGGAACCACACCCTCACATTATTAGGTGAATGAAAATGGCCCCATAACCTATTCTACAGGGATTCCCCTCCTCCCAAACACACATAGCCACTAGCCAGCCCTCCTTCTTGCTCCTTGAGGATTTTGAACATGGTTCAAAAGGCGGGCAGTGAGGGTCTAGATCTCACATTAACATGGGTGTCAGAAAGGGACAGGACCGAGCTGGCCTTATCTATGGGAATCAGCAGCCTTGGGAGGTGGGGGCCTGGGTGTGGATAGGAAGGGGTGTTTTGGGTGGGAATGAGTGGCCCCCGCCTTCTCCATAGGTTTTCTTTTCTGTCCAGGAGGTTGGGTCCAGGGAAGATTGTGTGTGCAGACAAATGTCCTGGCACATCTGCAGGCTGTCAGAGCAGGGTCTGGGTGCTCCCCAGTTTCGGACCAGATGGCCAGACTCAGTAGCACAACTCCCTGGCCTGGAGGGACCTCTCTGGGAAGCAGAGGCCAGAGATGCCAGAATTAGAGGGGAGGGAAGGGGCAGAGGAAGGGAGTTATCCACGGGGATGTGTGAGTGTGCATGTACAAGTGTGTGTGCCTGTGGGTATAAAAACACACGATTTTTCTTAATGAAAAAAAAAAAACCCTTTCATGTTAATCCACTTCCCTCTCCCACCCAGACTTTCTTGATTTAGTAGAATTTTATCATTTTATGAAAAGAAAAAGAACACGCATGTCCCTAAATGAATCCTCCACATCTGTAAACGACTCGAAACAGAAACAACAGGTGCTTTGTTGTCTTAAAGTGTTCTCCAAAATTGTTATTTAAAATTGCTCTGTGGTTTCCAAATGTCCAGACACTGCACTTCTCTGGTCAGATCCCCTGGAGAGAGAAGATCAAGGGGGTTGGGACAGAAGTGGAACTCAGTGCAGGTCCCACCGCCAACACTACAGACCGGCTGGCTGCTCTGGCACCGGCCCTGCTTATGTAGGGAGCTGTGAGGGCAGTAGAGGCAAAGCCGGAGACTGTCCACTCAGGCTTCTTACCTCCAAGGGGGCAGTGCTCTAGGTGAGCCTGACAAGCCCGTACCTAAAAAAGTTCTGCAAACCTCAGAAGGTCTTCCCAAGCCAAGGGGCAGATAGGTATGAATCAGGGAAACTCCCTCATCCATTCTTGCCATTGCTTTGCTCCAGGTGGACAAAACAAATTGTCCTTCCACCTCTTTTTTTTTTTTTTAGCAAAAGCTCTCAAAGGACAAAAACAGCAACTTATCAAAACATCCCTGTCTTATCTGTGAGCTCATTTAAAAAATTCATTTAAATATGACAACTAAAGGTGCAAAAAAGCCATTCACATGCTTGGAGAGCACCCCTTTCCCAGACTGTAGGTGACCAGATGGCCAGGAGGAGACTCAGCAGAGAAGTTCTAGATCTAGCAAGCCGTAAGAATACAGTGAGCCCTGCTGAAAAGATAAACACAGGCATCATGGTGCTATCTAATTACAGTCAGAAATCAGTCCTGGGTTGCTTACTATTTTCTAATTTCCCTGAAACTGAGGTTAAGAAAATGGTTATTAATCAGCACCTCAATTCAATCTCTTTGATGTCAGTCTCCTTCTTCGCAAAATGAAGAGGTTGAAATAGATATATATTTCAATATTTAAGTTGGATAGATTAAGATATATTGAATATATATGTCTATTTAAATAAAAAATATATATTTAAAATCCATATCCATGGTAATTTTAGTTTGCATAAAAACTTAAGCCTCTTCTGATGTTACTTAACATTTCAAAAAATTTTATCATCATGACTGAGAGACTCTCAGATCAGTGTACATTTAGAACACACTTTTTATTATTTTTTAAAAAATTTATTTATTTATATTGAGAGAGAGAGAAAGAGAGAGAGAGAGAGCATGATCAGGGGAGGGGCAGAGAGAGAGAGAGAGAAAGACACAGAATCTGAAGCAGACTCCAGGCTCCAAGCTGTCAGCACAGAGCCTGACGCGGGGCTCGAACCCACGAACTGTAAGATCATGTCCTGAGCTGAAGTTGGATACTTAACTGACTGAGCCACCCAAGTGCCCCCACAACTTTTTATTTTTTAAAAAGTGTATCTGCCTCAAGTGTTTTTTTTTTTTTAATTAATTTATTTATTTTGAGAGAGAGATTGAGCACGCATGGACGGGAGAAAAGCAGAGAGCGAGAAAGAGAGAGAATCCCAAGCAGACTCCACCCTGTCAGTGTGGAGCCCAACATGGGGCATGAACTAACAAACCATGAGATCACGTCCTGAGTTTAAATCAAGAGTCAGACACTAGAGCATGCTTTTTAAAACCCACACTTTCTTCTCCAGCTTTTCTTAGATTTGATACGCATTACGTTTTCAGGCTGAAAGTTTTCAGGCTGAAATTATCAACTGGCAACCCGTGATTTAAACCCAGTTACAATTTTTTTCAACTCAGTATTTTTCCAAGAAAACGTAATTAATTATCAATATGAAAATAGAGAGAAAGAATAGCTCTGGCTTGCCTTTAAAAAATTAGACAGATCTGGCCATAGATCTGAGTGTTTCTTTGTGGGAATGAATGTTCTTTCAAGTTTAACATTCAAAGAGTTTAATATACATATGAGGTATAGCTGCCTAACTCCAAGGAGTATTCTGTGATTCTTTTAATATTCTAAGTTGATCTGCTGAGCCCTCGAACGATGGTCTTTCTTTCCAGGAGTCCCTGACGTTGGCAGAGCTGGTGGTAGGGTTTGCCAGGGACGAGACTGAGGGCACTCCCTAGATGTGGGATTTTTGGTGCTAAAACCCAAACTGCCCTAGGCAAACCAGCGTGAGTTGGCCATCATAGTTGATGGAATTGGGAAGGCAGGTGGTTCAGGGTTTTTATAAGCAGCTCACAGTTTGCACTGACTACTGGTGTGGCTGTTTAATCACACAGGTGGAATCCTATCACCTTGAACTCCAGCATGGGCAATGGGCCTTACCTTTTAATCCCAGGACAGGGAGGGAACCTGGGACCCCCTATCCCACTTTGACATAAAATCTCAGAAGTTTCTTTGTGCAGGCCACCCAGAGGCCAGCCTTGAAGGAAGACCCCCATCCCCCAAACCCTCAGTGCTTACCTGCCTGCCCCCTTCCCCTACATGGGAAACAATTCCGGGGACCAAAGTGCATTCTTTGGGAAGAAAACAGCAGCTCTGTGCTAAGAGTTAGAAGGCGAGCTTTTTCGCCACGGCTGTGTGAACCAGGACCACTTCCTTTCGCTGAGCCTCACTTGCTACTTCCATAGGATGTGGGTGCAGGTGGGGAGTGAGGAGGGTAAGACCCACCTCCCAGATTTGTTGCGAGGATGAACAGAATTATGAATGTGGAAATGAATGTTGAAAGCTAACGCTCTGTACAATAGTTAATTATTATTCGGCAACAAAGGCCGGGCAATACTTCCCAAGGTGGAATGAAAACTTCTCTAAAACATTGCTGTAGAAGTCAGTTCCTTTAATCCCCTCCCCAAAGTACTGGGGAGTTTATCAAGCAGCCCTGTGAACCACTGGGTGATGGGCAGGTGAGCAGGGCAGGAAACAGCCAGTGAGCCTGCACTGGGGGGTACAGGATGGGCTGTGGCGGGTGTGGGGAAAGGGGGTGGGTGGGGGTGTCTGTGAGGGGAGCCGGGCAGAAGGGTGTGAGGGCAGAGCTCCCAGACTCGCTAACTTCACCACTTCACAGAGGGCAGAAGTGTTGAGGGCACCTGCTGCCTTTGCCTCACCCTCTCCCCCCACAGACGTGCCTAGTAGAGCTTCAGCCACCTGGGATTTTTACCCCGTCCCCACACCTCAGGAAATGGCTGACAGCCTGCCCCCGAGGCCTCCTGGTGGCCCGCCAGAGAATCAATCATTAATTAGCCCTTGTACCACCCCTCCCCCTCAGGCTTTCCAAATACAGAAATAGAAATACAGGTCCTGGCAGGTGAAAGGAAAGGCGTGCTTGTGGAAGGCAGTTTGGAAAAAGCCACCAGTGGCATTTGTCCAGTTCGTTTTGGGATGGAGATGCATCCTGGACACGTGTCTCTCAAGCTCTTTGCCTACCCCTCAGCCCTTTGGTGGCTGCGTCTGCGGTGTCGGTGTCTGTAGGCCACCTGGGTATGAAAGAGCCTCACTGGGGAAGCAGAGAGGAGGGTGACAGGAGAGGACAGGAACAATGTATAGAGGGAATACCACGTGTCAACATTTTTCTAGTTTTAAGAGTTTTTTTTTTAAAGTTACAAATAATAAGCCAGGTCCTTTGGCAACCCATTTTGCAGATGAGAATACTGAGCTCCCTGAGAAGGTATGTCCAAGTTCACCTGGCCAGTAGGTGGTTGACTCGATGACCAAATAAGCACTGGTGATCCCGGCCCTGCCTTCAGTGTTGGAAATTCTGCTTACCCCATCCTAGTTCCTCCCTCTCCCGGGTGCCTACCCACCCTCCAGTCAGGAAGGAAGGTTCTGGAACCCAAGGAGTGGCCAGAGTGAGGTCAGATCCTCATGGCCAGAAAACTTTCCTGCCATAGGAAAGGAGAGCAGCTCATTCAGCAGGAATGCCTTCCCCTTGGCCAAGCCCCTGGTCCAGCCCAGAACAGCAGGAGTCGGGGCACATGAATCTTCTTAGGCCAATGCCAGGGCCCTGGAGGGGGCTGTCTTCCTGACAGCTGTTTTTGGGGAGGCTCAGAGGAAAAACTCCAGGCCCAGGGCTCCTCATAAGACTCCAGGCTGGGTTTGTTCTCTGTGGCCTTGGAATGCCAGAGGTTCCTGCCCTTCACACAAACTACGGAGCAGAGCATGGCCTCCCCTAACCCTCAGCAGTGCCCGGGGCCCTGAAGAAAAGAGGAGGAGACCCTGGTGGTTGGGGAGCCCCATTTGCGGAGAGGTTGAGGGATAGAGAGGATTCAGGAGATTGAATCTGCCTTTTGCCTCTAGCCTGCACTGCCTGGTTCCCGGAAAATTTCCCACATTCTGAGCAGAGCGATCCTGGACGCTTTGCCACACTTTGGGCCTCGGCCGGACTCACGACCTCTTGCGTTCTCCTGTACAGCCCCTGCCTTCCCTGCGTTTGGAGGAACAGGCTTGAGGGTTTACAGCTCTGGAGCCCGGTTTTTGTATCTGTGCCCCAGGGCCCCAGCAATATGTCCATCCTGGCTGTTCTACGGCCCCCACATGAGGGTGGACAAGCATCACCTTGAGGGAATGCTAAGCATGGCGTTTCTTTCCAATAACAACTATTATTTACTAAGCGTTATTAAATACCAGGGGCTGTTGAGTACCTTACACATGTCCAGTGAGGCCGAGTTTTGGGGCATAGAGGTTGCTCTGGGTCACCCCATTGCTGAGCAATAGAGCCAGGATCCAAACCGAGGCTCATCTGACACCCGAGCCCCCATTCCCTCCACTGCCCCATGAGGTGTTTCCAGGGCATGGACGCCCAGGGATCCCCCGGGGAAGAAATTAGAAGACAAACTAGAAAATGAGTCTCGTTTGTCAGTTTCAGGGGCCACCCAAAGCCGATTGGGAGGAAGCTTGACCCCTAGTAATGAGACCGAGGCTTCCTCGGCCCTCAGAGAGGTAAAGGAAAGCATAAAAAACAAGGCAAATATTGGGGTCACAGTGCATTCCATCCCTCCCTCGCAAAATTCCCATGCACTTGGCAAAGCCCAGGCACAGAACTCATATGTGGCAAGAATGAGTGAGTCTGATACATTTTTCTTTTTTCTTTTTTCTTCAGCTTTTTTGAGATATAACTCACAAATAAAATTGTAAGATATTTCAGGTGTACATCAAGGTGAATGTCTGTATATGTTGTGAAAGGATCCCCACTATCTAGTTAATGAACACATCCATCACCTCACAGATCTCTCTCTCTCTCTCTCTCTCTCTCTCTCTTTAGTGAGAACATTTAAGTTCTATTTTCCTAGCAAATGTTAACAATGCAAGTGTTAACCAATACAGGCACAGTGTTTTATGTTAGATCCTCAGACCTTAAGCCTATAAGTTTGGTAACCTTTGTTTAATTTTTTTTTCATTTGTAGGCATATCATCTTTCCGTAAGGTAGTACTTGTCCTAAGCTCTTTGCTCTGAACCTCATAGAGTTCTTGCTTGAGGGTTTGTTGTTCAGTCTTGCTGCTTTGTTTCCTTCATCCACATTCCCTGTGCTACACACTTTGATCCTGTCAGCTCGGAGACTTCATTTTTCCAAGTAGGATCATTTCCCTCAGGTTCACTGCAGAGGAGAGAGAGCCCAGAGCTCTCTGAGGGAAGATCTTTTTCCATATGCATCGTGACACCACCCTCCATGATGCAGGGACAGTGTAGGAGTCAGGACCACAGAGCTGGCCATCCGGCAGCCAAAGCTGGGATCCTGGCACATTCCTGCACTGGCTGTGTGACTTTGTGCTAATACCCAACCAATTTCTCTGAGCTGGAGTTTCTGAGTCTGAGAAGTGAGAAGGGTACATCTCTTTTATTATATTGTGGTGATTAAGTCAGACAAAGTGCTTGGAACACAGCAGGTGCTCAGTAAGTGTTAGTGATTGACAGTAAAACTAGCCTCGGTAAAGATGATAGAGACCACAGTTCGTAGACCTTGGGAAATGTCACTGTCACCATACTCAACACTGGCAGACTCTGGAGGCTCTACAGGTGGTAATGGAGTGAGGAGGCTGGGGAGAAAGAGGATGGAACATTCCGGGTCCTAGGACCACGTGTCCCCAGGCATGTGTGTCCTGCTTCCTTCCCTCCCACCACCATTTGAGTGTCTGCACTCACCCAGCACCCTGGCCTCTACCTCTGGGCGCCCAAGACCACACTCACGATCAGAACCCACTCTATTGCCCGACAGGTCTGCCAAGTTCTTTGGCCTGAGAACAGTCCTTCCCGAGAGTGCTTCCCAAGCCTCCAGAAGGTGAAGTCCAGAAGAGAAGACACATTCCTGGGAGGGCAAGTGCATGGCTTTCAGAGCCCGTGACTCTCCAGGCTCAGCCTCACGGTGGGTGATGTCTGGCTGAACCACCACTTTGTAATTCATTGAAAAGCCTGGGTCTTTGCAGGTTTTCTTTCTGTATTATTTATTTATTTATTTATAGATTATACACATAATAGATCATAAATAATTCAAACAGTCATGATAAATGTCTCCCGTCCTCCAGCCTGTAGCCTGAGGTAACCCTGTTATCTATTTGATGTTTGTCCTTCCAGAACTTTGCTAGTCATACCTTATGTCTGTTGCCCATAGAAATTCTGACCTTTGTTTTAGGAGTGTGTTTCAGCATACATAGTAGCATACTGGATGTAAATCTTGCTCTGCAAGTTGCTTTTTTTTTTTTTTTTTGCTTAGCAATGTCTTGAACATCTTTACATGTCAGGGCATAACTCTACCTTGTTCTTTTGAACTTCTCAATCACAGTCCAAAATATGGATATAATGCATATATAATAAATATATATATAATGCATATAAGTAACTTTCCCCCTTTCTATGTATTTTTCTCTCTCATTTATTTTTTTCTGTCTCATTTATTTTTATTTAAATTGTTCTGCAATGAACTCTTTGTGCACATATGTGAATATTTTCCTGGCGACATGGAAAACGAGAAATGAAATTGTGGGGGGCTCCTTGAAAATAGGGGGACTCATTGGCTCTCCAGTGGTCTAGTTTGGCTTCCTTTCTCATTACTCTTGAATATCCCTTTAAAGGTTGAAGGTAAGCAGGTTGGGCAGAGGAAGAAGGGAGGTACCTGTGAGGTTTCCTAATCCAAGGTCACTGTCATCCTGTAGACAGTGACCACAGAGTACAGAAGTCAGGGTGGCAGTCTGGACTGCGGGATGCTCTTCATCCTGAGAACATTCCTGACTGCTCAGAACTAATCGGAGACTGAAGAGAGGGTGTACCGCAGCCTCCTGGGACCCCAAGGCCACCTCCATAGATCAAACTGGGTGACTGTTATGTTCCTTCCTTCAGAATTCAAGAGAGAGCTGGCCCCTCGTGCTTGAGACTGTCTCCTTTCCAGAGCCTCAGGAGTTGTGAGCTCAAAATCAGATAGAACTGGGTTTGTGACACAGCCCTGCCCTGAGCTATGTGAGCTTGGGAAAACCACTCACTCACTCTGATTCTCAGGTCTGTCATACTTAGTAAAAAAAAAAAAAAAATGCATATATGTTCACATCCTATCAGTAGGGTGCTGTGAAAGTGGTTTGTAAACTGTTAAGAAATGGAGACATGTGAAGGTTAATGAACTTGAAGCAGTTATGAAGATGAATATAACACCAGGGTTACCTCACCAGGAGAGCCTTTCTCTTTCGTTCCCTCCTTTCTCCTTCCCTCCCTTTCCATGAATTTAGTTGCACAGATATTTATTGAGCATCTACGAAGTCCTGGGCACTCTGCTAGGACCTGGGAACCCAGTGGTGAGCAAAACAAGAATCACATCCTCCTGGAATAAACAGGCAGGTTCCTCGCAGGGAGGTGTGCTATGTGCCATGACAGAGTAGGAGTGGAGAGGTGAGGTGTGGGGAGCATGGAGCAGGGCAACTCACAGAGTCTCAGCTGTTCAGAAGGGACCTTTAAGCAGATATTGGAAGAAAGAAATGCAACCAACCAGGCAAATAGAGGAATGGGAGAAAGTGAAGATCAAATATTCTGGTATGGGCAAAAAAATATTCACAATGTGAAGAAGGTCCAGAGGCCAGGAGGCACCAGGCACATTTAGGGACATTTCTCACTGTAGTGAGAAACCAGGTACAATTATAGTGCGTGTGTGTGTGTGTGTGTGTGTGTGTGGGTGGGTGGGTATGCAGGTATGGTAAGGATTGAGAGATGGAACTGGAACAGTATACAGGGTTAGATCACTAATGTCCTTGTAAGCTTGTTAAGGAAATTAGATTTTATTCTAAAAAGCAAAGGTGGATGTCTGAAGGGATTTTAGCAGGGGAAAAGGAGTGTCCAGATTTATGTTTTATTATTATTATTTTATTATTTTTTAGAAGTTTATTTATTTATTCTGAGAGAGAGAGAGAGAGAGAGAGAGAGAGAGCAGGAGAGGAGCAGAGAGAGAGGGAGAGAGACAGAATCCCAAGCAGGGTCTGCACTGTCAGCGCAGAGTCTGATGCGGGGCTTGAACTCATGAACCGTGAGATCATGACCTGAGCAGAAGTCAGATGCTTAACCAACTGAGACACCCAGGTGCCCCCAGATACATTATGGAAAGTTCTTCCTTGCTGCAATGTGGACAATGGGTTGGAGGAGGCCAGGTGACAGGCTGGAAGAGGCTATGTGACCATGGTTTCCTGAGTGATGATAGGAGCAGTGGGTTGGAGAGAAGCAATGCAGGGGATGGGGTAGTGGAAATATTGTCATACTCAGCTGTCAACTCTTGATTTTATCCTTGTTCTGGTGGTGACAGACTGTAGCCCTGTGAAGACCAGATTGAATGTTAAGTGGTAGTCCTGTCCTATGTCTTCTGGAGGGCTCAGAGCTTGGGTCCCCCCAAAATTGTAGCCACTGAAGGTAGATCTGGCTCTTCTCACCTCAAAACCTCAGTGGGGGAGGGGAAGTTCTTGTCTGATGACAGCTCAGACAAGAGAGGACGGAGATGTTGGTCCAGGGCCCAGACTGTCATAGACCGGCTGATAGGATAGGGAGGAGGCATGTGCCTCGAGTTGCCTGGGGTTTTGAATTTCAAACCCTACCACAACCTTGACCCAATAGCACCCCTGGGGCTGAACAACAGACAAATGCTGAATGGGAAGAAGGAGGGGGTGAAAAGGTATGCAAAGGGTGTTTGCCTTTATACAGGGCAGTGAAAAAAGAGAACTGGCTGACAGGAAGTTAGGGTCCCAGCCTTGGGACTGAGTTGCAGGATCTTGGGGATGTCACTCAGCTTCTTGGGCCTTGGTGTCCCCACCTCCATAAAGAAGGAGAATGTGGGAGCTGGGACATGTACTGGCTCCCAGGTAATAATGTAGAGGAGTATTTCCTAGAGTCATTCCCTGAGCAAAAAATACTCTGCACACTATCTTTACACCCAAGCATTCTCGTTTTCAATACAAAGTGCTTAAGGATAGCTTCTATTTTAATCTCATTGGTTTGGCTCTTGGGAGCCACTGTGTGTGAAAGCACTTTGAAAACTCGTAAATTGTAATAATACCTTAGCCTGAGATCACTCTTTATATAAGTGAACAAATGCTGACATATCCATGATTTCATTTAATACATTTGTCAGTACATATGTATATTACTAATGCTATGTATATCTACTATATAATAATGTGTAATACTATATATAATATATATAAAATATATTTATATCACTATATATAATATTTATATTTATAAATATTTATAATATATCACTGTATATAATAATACTATATATGTGTGTGTGTGTATATATATATATATATATATATATATATATGCTGGCATGAGGCTCTAATATGTTCCAGTGCATATTCAGTGGGTCCCTCACTCAGAGAAAATGACAAAACTCTTATAGTGGCCTCCCAAGTCCTCTTCCATCAGCACATGGAATATGTGCCAGGCTTGCTCTCACCCCATTAGCCCAATGCTTGCCCCTCACCTCCAAGTCTTAGCCCAAATCACCTTCTCAGTGAATCCTTCTCCTGTCCCCCTTATTGCAACTCTCTCCCTGACTCTTTATCCCTGTTCTTCTGCTTTATTTGTCTCTGCCACTGACATATTATATTTATCGCTTATTTATTTGTTTGTCACCTGTTCTCCTCCCCCCCACCCGCCGTAACAGATAAATGGCATGAGGGCAGGGAGCTCTCATTAGTTTTGTTCACTTTTGTTCCTCCGTGCCTAGAATAGTGCCTGGTACATAGGAGGGGCTCAGTAAACATTGGTACTTGCGTGAGTGCTCAGTGGAATGAATGGTAGCAACAAGGATAACACAATGACTTTATTGTGACCAAGTGGTGCTAGGCACTGGACACACAGCAGTTAACAAGACAAACACCGGGCCAAAGTCTCAGCTGTGCATGCCCCTGATTAGTTCTTGGCAGCTGGCAGTAGAAGCAGAAACTCAGTAGCCCTTAACTTTTTACCTGGGAACGCTGCCTGCCTGTTGCTTTTTTTGAGGATGCTCTGAGTACAATCTAGGTGGAAGTTGGGCTCAGGCCCTGGCCAGGGTCAGTGAGAGTTGTATAGGGAGCAGCCTCCCCCAGATCCCAAGGGCAGTGGGAGACAGCCAGATCAGCCTCCTCCACTTTGGCACTCAGCCCTGCCACCAAGGGCTCCAAATCTCTGGGCAAAGGTCACAGCACCTGTTGCCCAGAGGACATGTGACCAGAGTGCTGCTGAGTTGGAACAAGCCACACAATCAGGTCATTGTGTTAAACATGCAGGTCCCCTTGCCAAGACGCACCCCATTTCATCAATGCCAGGACTTTCTGGGGCCCTGTTCTATAGGGACCCTAAACTGAGGAGGGTATTGTCTCAAAGGTCTTAAGGGGAGGAGGGGTCTCTTTTGGGAGATCCATTTACTCTGGTCTGCTCTGAGAGCCAGGAAGAAGTGGGTAAGGGAGAAGGAGGCACTAAGCCCAGCCTGACTCTGTACCCCATGAGGAGTGGCAGACACTGGCAAGATCATTACTGTTTGACTCTTGGTGACACTTTGCCTTTAACCATTGTCTTCCAACATTTGCTTTGGGTGGTGAAGACTGCTGATCACTAAGCTTGATATTTTAGAAATCCAAAGATTTTCCTCCTGTTATGACTGGGTCCAAGGATTCCCATGAAGTCCACTCATGGAAGGAGATCTTCTTTCACAGAACTAGCAGACCACTAGACAAGGATTTGGGGACACTGAACTCTGGGTGAACCTGCCAGACTAAGAGCATTGTGAGATGGGCTTCTGGAGAGCCAGACCAAGCTGTCAGGGAGTACATCCCCCCTTTGCCCTATAAGCTGAATGGTCTTGGGCAACCTACCTAACCTCTCTGAGACTTAGTTTCCTCATTTATAAAATAGGGGATGATGATACTTATCATATATGATTGTAGATGATCTTAAATGAAATGAGGTCTGTAAAATATTGACCTGCACAACAAGAATGCATTTGTTACTGTCCCTGGAGGAGTGAGGGGTCAGATGTGGCTTTGTGCCCTATAGACACTCAGACAAAGCTTACTGGTAGGTTTCACTCCACAGACCATTCAGTGACTAGAAGAGAGCCCCACCCTGCGTGGGTTGTTTATTTTTTTTCATTATAGGGGACCCTATGGAAAATGGCATGATGTGGTAGCCTTCAGCTCAGTGGACACAGCAACCTTGATTTTAATTGGCAGGAGAATAAGGAATTTGCTTCTTACCCTGCAAGATTCTTGAACACCTGGTGTGTAGTGAGTAAAACAGAAGTGAACCTGCACTTGATCTTGGCCAGAAGGCTGAGAAGTTATAAGATGTGAATCTGAGTCAGGGAGCTTGAGGTCAACCAGGACTACCTTGGGTCCCAGTTACTCGTTGTGGGTTCAGAGATCACAGTTCTGCTTTGCTTCCATTCTTGGCACAACTTTCCACAAAGAGAGAAGGAGAGACAGTAATAGCACTCATCCTTCTCCATGTTACCTTGCAGGAAAGATATTGGTCTAGAGGCTGGGATCTAGGTATCTGAGATGCCCTTGTCCATAATCCTGGCTCTTGGGGCCCAATAGATGATTTCTGTGTTCCATATTTTATCTCTCCAGAGTTATCCTCCAGGGCAACATCCATCTTCCCTGTCTCCTACTTCCCAACATATGAAGGAAGGTATGGGCAAGGGAAGAGGAGTATTACAATTATTAGAGGTTAATTTTTTTTTGGCATATCTCTCACATCGTTTGTTGAGTAGACTTTTTCCCCCCATTGAACTGCTTTTACATTTTTGTCAGAAACCCACTGGACATATTTGTATGACTGTATATCTGGACTCCTACGACCCATTAATCTATGTGCCTCTCCATCTGCCACTACTATATATTATCTTCAGTACTGTAGCTTTATAGTAATTCTTAAAATTGAGTAGTGTGAATCTTACAACTTTTTTCTTTATCCAAAATTATTTTGACTCTTCAAGTTTTCTTTGCCTTTACATATAAATTCTTTTACTTTTAGTTTTCAAATTAATTTAATGGCAAGTGGTAATTATCAAATTGGCAACTTATCCTGAAGTTATTACACTAGCTGTGTTGTCATTTCTTAGGGTTGATCAGATAACCTAGGATCAGACATTCCCACTCATAAGATGAATAAGGGTTGGTTGATCACCAGCATTTATCAGACCAGACCTAGACAAAGAAATAGGTCTGTGGACACATGCATGGTCTTAATATAGTGAATGTTTAGCCTGGGAGGAGCATTACAATTATTGAGCACCTACTTACTTGGTAAGCATCAACTATGTGGTGGATGCTGTCCAAGGTGCTGTCTGTATGCCGTTCCCACCCTTCTGTGTGCTCTTATTTCTAAAGAAAAGGGCCCTGAGACCTTGAATTTTGGAGTTGGGTAGTCTTGAAGGCTCTGCTTTGCCACTTACTGGAGGACCATAAGAAGTGATATAGCTCCTTTCGGCTCACTTTCCTCCCCTGTGAGATGGGGGTAATTAGAACGCCTACATTTTGAGTGCTGTTGAGGATTAAAAGAGATGAGATACGTAAAGCACATGGCACAGGGCTTGTTAAGTGCTCTGAAGTTTTTAGGGGTGATGATGATGGTAAAATAGAGTGGGCTCTGAAAACCTTCCCCAGATGTTATCCTTGGTCTCAGTGCTACCTGGAATTTCCAGCTGTGCAGCAGAGAGGTCTTGACGCTGACAGTTCTGGGAGTCCAACTCTGTTTCTCACTTGCCTGGTCACTCGGGGCCATTTATTTCCTCCACACTATTTCGCTTCTGGGGTCTGAGAGTTGGGTCCCAGGGCGCTGGGCCAGAGGCGCAATGCCAGAGCTATTCCAAAGGACAGAAAGGCTCCTCTCCTTCTCCAGGTGTCCTCCTCCGCATGGGGAGGAGGGTGGGGGCACAGAGAAGGGGCCTCGATGAGGGCGAGCCCCGAGTGGGCCGGGCTGGCTCTCTCCCAACCCGCCCAGCGGTGGCCGACTTGCTCTAGTTACCTCCTCCCACTGCTGGGTCTCCAGGTGCCTTCCTTTAATTAAAAGTCTTTAACCTTCCTTCCGCGACACAGGCCCTTATTTGCATGGGATCCCTCCCTTTAAGCAGCCTCGGTATCAGAGCGAGCCAGAAGGTTAACGGAGCGTCGTCGCGCCTTGTCCCGGGACAACCGGCTGAGCCCAGCGTCCAAACCCCGCCACGGCCCCCGGGGACTCCGCATGCCGCAGGGCGGGGATCTGCCAGGTTTGCAGCCGCTCTGCCGCCCCGCCTGGCTGGCCTGGCTCGAACCAGGCCAGAGCAGAGGCGTCCCGGCTTCTCGGAGCCAGGGCGGGTGTGGCCCAGCCTCTCGCCTCCCGGTGTTTACAGCCTGAGTGGCCCGCGGTCCTTGAAGCCTGGGCGGGGTCCTTTGCGTCTCTGCAGCCTCCGGAGCTGGTCTGTACGCATCGGAAGCCAGGAGGAAGGCGGGTGTTTTCCAATCACCTGTGTTTGCCAGTCCCTGGGCTGAGTTCCTGGGGTACTGCAGGGCAAGTCATGACTCTCTCCCCAACGAACCAAGAGCTGATCAAGAGAAATTTGTATTGGAGATTACGCAAAGAACTGTGATCTCAAGGTAGAAAGTGGTTAAAAACTGCAGGAAGGCTTCACCTCAAGGGGCACTGGAGTTCAGAGGAAAGCAGGAAGTGAACTGCCAGTCAATGCCAGCGCCTCACCTAGAAGGGCAAGAGGGAGGAGGAGGAGGGGAGAGGGAGAGGAGGAGGGGGAGGGGGAGAGGGAGGAGAAGGAGGAGGAGGAAGAAGAGGAGGAGGAGGAGATAAGAGGAGATTCTGACACTTAGGAAAATCAAGCACATTCACCAAGGTCATATAGATGCCAGGCCAGCTGGCCAGCTAGGCCTGTCTTTTCCCACTCAGAAGAAAAGGAAGCATCCACCCTGGAGTGACCAGACTCCTCTTCCCGGTGCTCATGCTGTAGTGGAGAAAATAGACACAGACCTGGGAGACTCTAGATCAAGGTCTTTGCTTCTTGCCCCACAGTGGGCTCTACCTCATGGTTCTGGTTTCCTCAGCAGACCTGGAGTTTTCTGTATATCCTCTGCCAGTCTTCTCAGCACCCCACCCACTGGAGTCAGTCCCTCCAACACCAGCAGCCCCAGTGTCTCAAGGCCAGGGAGATAAGAGTGGTCAACCTTTTTTTATGTGGCAGGCCCAATTCTTAGAGACAAGGAAGAGGAGATGCAGTGAGGGCTGCTTTCTCTTTGCTTATGTTTTTACTCCTTTTCCCAGATTGATTCTGAAGACCTCCCTTCCCCCAAATTTTATGAACTAGTTTAACTCTTCCCTTCCACAAATCCCTTTTTCCCTTTTCATTTCCTTGGACTAGGAGACACAAACCATGCGGTCCTGGAGTGACTGTGACTTTCTCCATGCAGAACATCTGATACAGACTAGACAACCAATAATGAATGAATGAATGGGTTAGAATCAGACTCAGGCTTCCATGTTAAAGGGAGAGGAGGAAAGAGACAAAGACCAACATGTGGAAGGGTTTGAATCCCTCATTCACTGGCTTGTTTCCCCATAATCCCATAGTGGTCCCAACTATAGACACCAGGCTGTCGTGCCATCAGCCCCCCCTGCAATACTCCGGAAGAAGGCGTGCCACATTCCCACTCCCTTTATTACATGAAGCCTCTGGAACTGGGAGCCTGAAGGACTCCTTTGCCTCCTGGAGCCGGCCCAGACCAGCAGACCGTCACCTGACAGTACTCCAGGTTCAGGAGAGGGCCGGGTGAGCTCAGGATTTATTCTAGAGGTATGTTTTCAAGGCATTTTCAGTAGCTCATTCCCCTTCCCTGCTAGACATGGTAGACAAAAGTCTTCCATGAGCATTTTCTCAGCTGTGCACCCCAGACTGGGGTGAGCTTTCCCTTCTCCTTTGTCATGGGTGCTCTGGGTGAATTCGGGGAGGTTGGAAGACTGCGATGACAATGCAGCCACGAATACCTCCACAGCACTTTTCAATAGCATTGTCTCATGCCATCTTTGTAGGCAATTGCTGACATCAGTGTTGATCTGTTTCAAGAATGAGCAAAGTGAGGCTCTGGCAGGCTAAATAGCATATCCAGGGTTCCCTAACTACTGAGTGGGAGGGCCAGGATTTGGGCCCAGGTTGGGGGGCTGGCTCATCAGTTTTTCACTGATGAGGTGCAAGGAAAGGTCTGGGTAGATTTAGAGGTTCAAGGAATGTTCCTACTGCAGGAGGGAGGCAGTAGGCTCCCCCTAGTGCAGGCACAATAGCATCAGTAGTGCCAAAGGTCTTCCTGGATGATATGTTCATTGAAACTCTTTAGTTGCAAGTAAAGGCAACCAATGTGGATCAATTAGAGAGAATATTTTCACTTCTAAAGCAAAAGTATAATTTCTTCTCTTCCCCCTCTTCCCCTCCCTTTCCCTTTCCTCCTCCTCTCCCTTCTCTTCTTCCTTCCTTCCTTCCTTCCTTCCTTCCTCCCTTCTAAATTGACTTCTTTGGGCTTTAAACCTACCTCTAGTCCTAACATGGGAATTTGGTAAGTTAACACATGAATTCATTCTTGGCATTTTATTTTATTTTATTTTATTTTATTTTATTTTAGAGAGAGAGAAAAAAATCTAACAAGCAGAGGAGGGGCAGAAGGTGGGGGGGAGACCCTGGGATCATGACCTGAGCCAAAATCAAGAGTCAGACGTGCAACTGACTGAGACACCTAGGTGCCTGCATTCTTGGCATTTAGAGGCAACTGTGGGATCTCCAGAGTGGATCCTTCCAGCAGCTAGTCTGGAGACATCTGGGATGTTCCTCTGAGTCCAGGAGATGCTTTATTCTGTTTTGGTTGGACATTCGGCCAAAACAGGGGTCATCCTCAGGGAGAAGTCACATGGCCTCTCCTATAGGCGAGTCAGGAAAAATGGTGGAGGTGGCAGGCAGTGGTTGAGGTTGGTGAGACTCACTTCTCAGAGTCAAAGAGAAAGAGAGAGAAGGCCCATTGGGCATAGAGTCTTGGTCCCTGTGTTTTATATCTGTGTGTGCATGTATAGGGGTGTTCCTTCCAAACACCATCTTGGAGGTCTTCAAAGAATTAGAGGTCAGGACCAGCGCTGGCCAAAGTTTATAAGTTTTGTTTGTTTCTGTCCTAGTTATTATTTTCTTTTGCAGGAAAGGGAGCAGTGAAGAGGTGGTGTGAGGATGCAGAGTGGGCTGGGGGAGGGAAGGGGCAGCAAACATGACGAATCCCTGAGAACTAAGGGAAAGGAAGAAACAAGTTCATGAGAAGCTGGTCTGGGTCTGTGAAGAAGGTCTGAGCACTTAAAAGGTCCTTATGGGATCCCCAGACAGTGTCCTTGGTGGTTTTTTCCATTGGCTAGACTGCCTGTAAATCAGGTAGGTGCCACCAGGTGGAGAAGTGTCTAGATTACAACCTCATGATTCACATTATTTCCCATGAAAGGGTAACAGAGAAGATACAGGGCTTTAACTATCATGCTTAAAATTGTTCCTGAACACACACACACACACACACACCCCCAAAATACTAATTATTGAGAAAGAACTCCACCACAAGTAAGTATTATAAATTTATGGAAGTTACTTATCACTAATCCTTTCCAGAACTTTGTTGCTTTTTTCTTGCAGTGATTTCTAAGTCCAGCTGTGAAATTCTAGGCATCCATAATATAATTTTTTCAAGGCTTATTGTATTTATCTTCATTTCTCCTAGCTCTTTACAGCTTTAGGGTCTCAACTGCATTCCCCATCTCTTCCTTTCTTACGGTTTACTTGAGCTCTGTCTCTTTTAACATCAATAACCATTATACATCAATTTCCTCAACTTCTTTCCTCTCTATTTAAAAGATGTCTCTATCTCTCCACTCATCCATTCTCCCCTTTTCTCTGGTGTGCCAGACACAAACGGTGAGTACTTTCTTGGATTCCTTCAACTGCTTTCTTTCTCTCTCTTGTTTGGAGCCCACCCCATCTTCTACTTCAAGACTTGATCATGCTGTGATTTTTGGCATTTTGGTGAGCAAAGACTGAATGAGACAATCCAGAAGTTCAGGGGCATTGGCTCACTGTTAGATAAATCTTGATTGGTAGGAAATGAGACACTGGAGGAGGATGGTCACATCCCCACCTCCTTTCAGTGGATACCTCACCTAAGATATGGTTTTCTTCCTGCAGAGAAGCATACCATGCCAAGAGATCATGTCTTGTGAGTGAGCTGCTGTGTGTCTTCCCAGCTTGTTGTAAAGTTTCCACCAGCATGATAATGCATTTCAGCAAAGTGCTTCACACCTTCTTCTGCCTTGCTTCCATTTTTTCCCTAACCCTCACCATCCTGAGCACTTGCACCTTTCCCCCAGGCAAAGTGTCAGGACTCAATCTTTGCCTCAAGCTCTGCTTTCTATAGGATAGAGGTTGAGATACTTGGCCTCAGAAGACAGTGTCCCCTTCCTTTTAAGGACAATTTTCTCACTGGGGTTCTCATTTCAATCTCTTTCTGCCTCCCCTGTGCTTCATTAACCATTCTTCAATTTCTTTTTTTGTGATATAATCAACATATAAATTTTTCCATTGTTTTGAGTTTTCAACTTCTCCATGTTTATGTATTTCTTTCTCTTTTTAATTTTCTTAATGTTTATTTATTTATTTTGAGAGAGAGAAAGAGAGAGAGAGAGAGAGAGAGAGAGAGAGAGAGAGAGAGAGAGAAAGAGACAGTATCCCAAGCAGCCTCCACATGCTGAGAGTCCAACGCAGGACTCAAACTCAGGAACGGTGATATCATGACCTGAGCTGAAACCAAGAGTCAGAAGCTTAACTGACTGAACCATCCAGGCATCCCTATGGATTCCTTTCTCTTAATCTATGGACATATTCAAGTATTTCCATGAAAAATAAACATTCCCTTTACTAAAAATGCTTAATTGCATCTCTTCACGAACAGATTTCTTATAAAGTTATACTTACTGCCTTTATGAGTTTTCTAGCGCTACCATAACAATGTAGCACAAATTGGGTGGCTTAAGGCAACAGAAATTTACTTTCTAATGGTCCTGGAGGCTAGAAGCCTGAAAGCAAAGTGCTGGCAGGGCTCTGCTTTCTTTGAAGCATCTAGAAGGAGGATCCTCATTTGTGTCTTTCAGCTTCTGGTTGCTCCAGGTGATCTTTGGCTTGTAGCAGGCTAACGCCAATGTCTGCCTTTATCTTCACAGGGCTGCTTTCCTTCTGTGTCTGTCTTCACAGGGCATTCTCCTCTCTCTTATAAGAACATCAATCATATTGGATGAAAGCTCCATCTTAATGACCTCAATTTAATTACATCTGCAAATATCCTATTTCCAAATAAGGGCACATTCACAGGTGCCAGGGATTAGGACTTTAATATCTCTTTTAGGGGGACACAATTTAGCCCATAACACCGCCTCAGGGCTCTTGCTGCCAACACATTCCTTGGCTTCTTATAATTCGGTTTCTTTCCATACGTTGCTACTCACATCGTCCCCAGAAAGGTCACCAATGCCAAATTCAGTGGCTTTTCTCAGTCCCTATCCTTGTGACGGCCCTGCAGTATTTGTCATTGTTACCTTTTCATTCCTTCCCAAAGCCCTCTGCCCACCTGATATCCAGGTCACTGTGCACATCTATGGCCCATTCTGTCTTCCATATTGTTCCACGTGTGCTTTCTTTGATGACTTTTCCTTCTCACTCCATCTCCAATTCAAGATGTATTTTAGCATTGGGGCCTTGGTCATATCCTCTTCTTTCAACACACTCTCTCCTCTGGCCTACTCCCAACCTTCACGCTTCAGCGCTCTCTTCTAAGTAGATAACAAATATATCTCTCTGGTCCGACTGTCTCCTGAGCTCAGGGCAAGCATTACCACTTAGAAATCACTGAAGGGCCTCAAAGGTAATATATCCCAAGCACAACAGATTGTCTTTAGACACACACACACACACACACACACACACACACACACACACACACCCTGATCAAAGAAACAACTTATTTCCCTTCTTGGCTTTCCTATTGCTAGTAACAACAACAACACCCTCCCATTCTTTGTTTTCCAGGCATCCATGTCTGCCTTTGTGAAACTGTTCTGAGACCAGGCCAGTGAGATGTGCCTTATTGCCTTATTGTGAATCCACCTTTAGACACAGGCTGTTGAGGCCTGGGAAAGTCTGGTCTATACCTGATTCTCTGGGCTAAGATGCCCAATGGAAACAATAGCAAAAGTATATGTAGCAACCCATTTGGGAATATACATATCCCTGGGCTTAGTTTCAAACCTGATGAGGCCCAGGGGCACTCACATGCCGTTGGTTTTGGGACATATGACTTCCACATCAATTTTTCATTTTTTTCAGAGCCTCTGGTGGAGAATCTCACACATAGCTAGCTTCCCATAAATGTGGTTGAATGATGGAATTTGCCTGGGTGCTTATCTCAGCCATAAAACCCAATACACTTTCACTCAAGGATCTGTAAATAAACAGTGGATGCTGCTTCTCTGTAACTCAGCTCCCCAGAACCTTCCTTCCCAGCACAGCCAGATAGCATAATAATGACCATGTTTAAGATTCAGGGCTGGAGTGCACAGTAGAGATGAACCTGCTCCAATGCCTTCATTCTGCTGACACCCTGAGAGGAGCAGGAGCTTCCCCAGGGCCCCCTGTGTGGTCCCCTTACATGCTATCTGCATTATTTACTTTCTTCGTAGAGTGGACAGCATTGGGCAGAGGGGTCCTTCTATCCACTCACCTGCCTGTGGTGGCGTTGGTGGGGGGTGTGGTCCCACTGCACATTTTCATCCTGTGGGTGACATCCACCCACAACACTGTGGAAAGGCTGCTTGACAGCAAAGCATCTTGGGAAAACTTAGAGATACTGTCCTGAGGTCTCAAGGGCTCAGCAGAGGGAGGAGGGAGGAGAAGGAGTGTGCAGAGGTTCTAATATACTGGGGAACATAAAGGGTACCTCCGTGTTCATATGTAGCCCAAGTGTATGTTCTGTTCTCAGAAGCTCTGTTGGGACCTTATAGCCTCTTTAATAAAGGAGGCCTTGCTGGATAGCTGAAGACTGGGGTCAGTCCCATATTTAACACCTCTTCATAGGAGACCTGATACTGTGCCTTGTCTCGATGTGGCAGTTTATACACAGCAGGACAGACCAGGAATGCAGGTTTATTTTATCTTACATTTAATTTAATTTACTTTTTTCATAAGTGTGTTGGGGTGGGGTGAGGATGTGATGGGCGCCCACACATGGCCTGAGGTCCAGGCTGGGCACAGGGAGCTGACCATTCTCGGAGATGCCGCACAGTCTGGGAAGGCCTTTGGAATCAGGGCTGTTTGTTCACAGAGCCCATGAAGAGGCTCCAGGCCCCCGGTGGGGTCCAGGCAAGTGGGGGGCAGGCTGCATGTGTCACAGATGGCCGGAGACACACCGCTCCCTAACACTCAGGTGTCCCCTGTTACATGAAGTCTTCCTGGCCTCAGTGTCCTATTCTTTAACATTTGATACCACCGCATATGGGCTCATTGGGCAAATGTCGCTTAGGCTCCAGGGTCAGAAGGACTTTCAGCATGCAACCAGAAGAAATAGGAGTTCAGTAAGGAGTCACTCACACAAGGTCCTGGCAGCATTGTGGTTGCAACAGAGCCAGGATGGGCACCAGGCTCCCAGAGCCCAGCTCCTCCCTAGGGCTGCCTTGTCATCCCCCTTAGCCTACCAGCTGTCTCCCCATCTTGGAGGGCAGTGCCCAGTGGTTGCTCAGGTCCTCCATTTCCTCTAGCTCTGGGCTGGAGATGAAGTGAGCAGTGCGCCTGCTCCAGGCCAGGCACCTGCTGGATGCTAATGCATCTGATCCTCTCAATCACCTTAGGAGGGAAGCACTGGTTTCTTGTTTTTTTTTTTTTTTTTAATCTTTTAAAATGTTTATTTATTTTTGAGAGAGAGAGAGAGAGAGAGAGAGCGCAGGCGAGTAGGGGCGGGATAGAGAGAGAAGGAGACACAGAATCCAAAGCAGGCTTCAGGCTCCGAGCTGTCATCACAGAGCCAGATGTGGGGCTCAAACTCACAGACTGAGAGATCATGATCTGAGCTGAAGTTGGATGGCTAACCGACTGAGCCACCCAGGTGCCCCGATAGGCACTGGTATCTTAATGTTGCAGTTAAGGAGCCTTAACTCAGAGGGCTCGGAGAGTGTCCCCAAGTCACCCAGGTACTTACTGGCTGCTGGAGGAGCTCAAGGAGGGGCTGCACAGAGCACTGCACCCCCACCCCGCCCTCGGCAGCCCACCTCGGGCTGAGCTCTCTGTGCCAGGCCCTCCACCCCGACCAGCTCACCTGGGCAGGCGAGTGGAGATTGCATGGCTGGGGAGTGATACATGGCAAGCGTCGCCTCCTGCCTGACAGGCAGAAGATAAACAGCTCCCCGTTAAATCTCACTTAATGCTGATATTTATAAATTTATTCAGCTTGTGTTTACTGAATCGAGAGAATGCCTAATAACATAGCGTGCTTCATCTCACATGTTTCTACTAATGAGAATGCAAGTATTGCTTAATTTTTTTTTAACATTTCATTTGCTTTCCACTCCCTCTCACCACTCCCCCCCCCCCCCCCCGTTGTTGTTGGTTCAGATTTTAAGCTGTTGCCAAACTCTGAAAAGTTTGGACTTCTCGGATGGAGGCGAGGAGAGGAGCAAAGTGGGCATGGGTCTGTGGTTGCAGCAAGCCCCATCCCCACGCGCAGTTCACCCCATAACATCCATGCCCAAGGAGTCGGGGTGCTGAAAGCCGGGAGCACACTGAGGAGAGACAGAAGCCTGCTGCAGTGTAGGGGGCTGCGGGCTTTGAGTCAGTCTTGGCAGTGCCGTGAAGCTTCAAGACGGGGAATGTAGGACAGAGAGCAGAGTACAGTGTCCTAAGCTTTAGAGACAAGGAACATGGCTGGAATGAGCAGAAGAGTAGAGGCAACTTCTGTGGGGTTGTGGCGTGGCTGTGTGTGAATGTGTGTGTGTATGAGCATGTGTGCGAGTGTGTGTATGTGTAAAAGGTGTGTGTGTGAACATGTGTATATGCATGAGCCTGTGTGAGTAAGAGAGAGGGAGAAGGAAAGACTCCACTTTTCCCTTGGTTTAAGCTGCTCACTATGGGTTTGCAGGATGAAGGTCTTCTTCTGGCTGTTGATGGCCCTGAGGGGGGGCTGTGCTGGCTGCTACAGGGTGGTTCCAGGGTGGTTCTGGGGCATGCCGAGCCAGCAGGCTGCACCAGGCCAGGGAGTGCACCAGGAGCAGGGCAGGAGAGGTGACAGAGATCAGCAGAGCTCAGGAGGGTGCTCACAGATGCATTCCTGGCAGAGGGCCAAGGGTAGGGAGAGCTGTGCTGTGCTTCCTTGGGGAGGGGTTGGGTGGTAGAAAGGAGTGGGGTGGCAAGCTGCCAGGCCTGGGTGGCCTGGTCGACAGGGAGTCAAGAGGAGGGAGGACACCGTGGAAAAGTCTGGAATCAGGGTGGGGCTGCGGAGAGCTGGAGCCCGGGAAGAGGAAGGCAGAGGCATGCCGTCCAGGGGACATGACTGGGAGGGGCTAGGGCAGGTGCACAGGGACAGGGAGTGGGAGAGGAGTTGCTCCAGGGAGACAGAAACAGGATCTGGGATGAGGAAGTGGGGAGAGGAGATGGGTGCAGCCCTGCTGGGGACCCCCGTCCCCCCCATTCCCCACTGGTGGCTGCTGTTCATCCCCCCTCCCCCCAAGCCCCGCGTGGAATCCTCACGCTCTACACATGTGTCACTTTCCCTTGTAGATTTTTCCTTTTCCTTCTCTCTCCCAAGCAACCATCCATACCATGGGACTGAAACCTCATTTTTAGTTTGAAAAAATGTATATAACTTTAAAAAGTCAAGTGGAATAATTTATACTTTCCTGTCCAGACCCCCTTACAGATAGCTGTAGACATTTCTCTTATATTTCAGCTAATGGCTCCCTGCCCTCTCCCTGTGTGTTGGCTGGAGAAGAGGCTGTAATGAAGGAGCCCAGCGTTCTGGCCCTGACCCCTGTGACCTTAGATGAGACACGGGCCCCTTTGAGCCTCATGACCTGAAGCTCCGGGCCTTCTGGGTCCTACTCTGGGTGACAAATTCTGCTCTGGCCATCACCTTCTGCTGGACCTGCACAACAAGAGGCGGGCCTGGCGTGGCCTGGGGCAGCTCTGCGAGAGTATTTTCTGCTTTTTCCTCATTCGAGAGGCAGGACAAGGCTGTCTTCCCTAAAGCCTGGCATCTTAAGGGGTCTTATGACTTTGGGGATTATCTAGGAGGCTGGGGCCACCACGGGAGTCCATGGAACTTGGGGTGAGGATAGAAGCTCCAGCCAAATGCCCCATTTCTCCGAGGGCAAGGGGTAGATAAGGCACCAAGTTCCGGTTCTGCCCATCACTGGGTCTGTGCCCTGTACTCACCCTGTCTGTGTGTCCGTTTCCCAGTCCAATTAAAAGTAGGCTCATCAGATGACCATGAAAACCTTTCCAGCTCTACCGCTGGCTTAATTCCACAGCTACCTGCCAAGGCAGCCCTACACCGTGGTGTCCTTGCCTCCACCGCCCGGCCCTGTGGGCTAACCTGGACAGTGCTGGGGAGGGGGCAGCCCTCCCTGCCAGGGCCAGCACGTCCTGGTCCATCATGTTCACTTCCCTGAGGGTTGGGGGAGCAGGCAGGCGGCATGGACATCAGAGGTCTTGGGTAGCCGCTACCTGTTTTTGGGGTGAGTGGGGAAGCCCCACGCACTGCTTCCTGTCTGCTTCCAGTCCCCTGATTTAGTCCTTTCCACATGCAGCCTGTGTCCCTGTCGACGTCTATGCTCCTACCTCTGAGGCTCGTAGGGATGGTCAGCCATCCAGGCTCCTCTCTGTTCTGCAGCAGCAGGAATTTCCTCCTGAACTCCCACCCCCAATGCCTCCTCTGGGCCCAGCTCTGTTTGGGGTTCCTTCAGGAGGAGGGGGAGGGGGACAGGGGCTCATCCCTCTCTTTTGTGCTGCCTTTCCCTCCCACTTCCGCTCCCTTCGCTGCTCCGGGTGACCTTTCACCCCTCCCTTGGATGTCCCTCAAAGGCAGCTCCTGTGGTTAATAACTTCGGCTGGCAGCCCCACACAAAGCCAGGGCCGGAAACCATTGTCCGGGGGACAATGGCCGAGCAGCCCAATAATGAGGCGGCCACAGTGTTGTCTGACATCCTACGTTGCCCTGGCAAAGGAGGAGGGGCAGTGGGGTTTGCCATGCCCTCACCTCCTGGAGTTGAATTATTCCCCTGGCGCGTGGTGGTTCCTCTTTCTGAGGGGACACCAGGCACCTGTATCCTTCCATCTGCCACATTTTCCTGGGACTGCAGGCTGGATGGATGTCACCCAGAGACACCCCTCCCCACCAATACACACCACCACTGCTCCGGCTCATTTTCCCACTTCCAAGCCCAGGGCCAGGGCACCACATGGTTTAGCGATTGATTGGCTCTGGCAAGTGGGTCAGGGATGGGAGATCTTGGCCTGCTGCCTGATGGGAAGCATGTGGCACTCTGAAGAAGGTGTATGCTCTGGAGCCTGCAAGTGTGGGTTCAAGTCTTCCTTCCTCCCTTCCTAGCTGTGTGACCTTTAGGAAGCTGTTTAACCTCTCTGAGTCTCTGCTTATTCATTTGTAAAAGAAGGGATGGAAGGGGAACCAAGAGGAGCGTCCTCAAAAGTCATCTCAGAAGTGAATATCTGTGACCTCCAGCAGTTGCCACTCTTGTGGGTGACTTAGACACCCCCTGCTGTGGGAGGAGCCCTGCCTCAGTCACAATATGACTTCTTTTTATGCATGCCCTGTCTTGTGTCCCAAACTAGACTGTAAATTACTCAGGGACATAATGTGTCACATGCCATTCCTCTGTCTCTCCTTGCTTCTGCCCTCTGCACAGTGCTGGGCACTCAGGGGGTCCCAATGAAGCCACAAGAATTGATTGCTGATACTTGCAAAAGGTTTTCAAGGCTGCCCACTAGGCTTACCTGGACAGGTTTAAAAAATCCCCAGGAATTTTGAGCTAATTAGTATGGTCGACGGCGTTGGATATGTGTGTGTGTGTGTATGTGAGAGAGAGAGAGAGAGAGAGAGAGAGAGAGAGAGAGAGACAGGTGGGAGTATTTTAACATACAGGTACAGAAACACTAATTTGTGTCCTTAGAGAACATGCCATCTCACATTTATGCTTGAGCACAGCCTTTCTTTAGGGGGAGAAATGGTCTATGTTGGAAGACATTCTGGAAGGCAGTATACTTTACTATGGCTTTATTGGGAGCAAATGGTTTAGAGTTAGCGATAGTTATCTTTTTAGATCAACTTTATTGAGATAAAATTTGAATATACTAAAATGCACCCACTGGAAGGGTACAGTTCATGAGTTTTGACAAATAGGTACCTCTCTATGACCACTGCCGTAATCAAGATACAGAATAATCTATCATCCCTGAAAGGTTCCTTGCAGACCTGAGATGTTAAAAACTTCCCAGGTGATTTTGTGGCACAGCAGAGCCTGAGAATCGTGAAGGCTGGACCCTCACGTACCGACTCTCTATGCTTTGCATCACAGGGAGGTTGTCCAGGACAGCACTAATTAACACTTCAGCACACACGGCATCGCCCGGATATTGGTTAAAAGCTGATTCAGTTCCAGGGCTCAGCCTGGGACTCTGCATTCCTAACACGCTCTGCCCACATTTTGAGACCCTGGTTCCACATCTGTCATTTTGCAGATGAGGGAGCTGGGCCTCAGAAAAGGCATGTGGGTGACCTGCAAACCCTGGTTTTGAAGCTCCTGGTCTAGCGACCATCATAGCCCATGTCTTCCAATCGTTTTCTTTCTTAGCTCAGCCCAAACCCTGAATCCCAGACAAAAGGCCTCGCTGTGATGGCCTCTCCCTTCTCCTTCCTTCTGGATGTTGTCTGTACCTTCCTGCTTACTCCCACCTATCTTGCACCCCCTTACGTCACTCTCCTGGAAAGGACTCCTCTGCCCATTTTCTAGCAACACCTATCTTTCCAGATCCATTCTATTCCTTGCTGTGCATCAATCCAACTTAATGAGCAAGTGTTTATTAAGTAATAGCACTGGGCCAGGCCTGATCATGCCTTTGATGAGGAAGATAAACCAGAAGCTATGACTAAGTTAACCAAGAAGGCAATTAAATAACAGAATATAAGGGCTGAGAAAGACCTAACTGATCCCTCCTGTTTCACTGATACTGTTTAGGGGAAGACATTGCCGTTGGTCCCAGGGTGGAGGGGTAGGTAGTATAGACCAGGCTGGGAGGAGGGATTTGAGGAGGACTCTGGAAATAGTGTAGGAGGGCTGTGAGAAGTCAAGGCAGGGCCTTCTGGCTGATGGCAGGAAGGAGACTCTCTCATGGAAACTGGGCTCCAGTTCTCAAAGGATTGGGAAGAGGTCTTGTGGAGTTGGCCGCCCAGACAAAGCTGCCAGGATTAGTCATCACTGCTGGGACACGGGAAGTGACGGCTCAGGTCCCCTCCATCCAGGAGCCTTCCGGGCATTGTGTGTGCAGTGTCACCTCCCCCAGCACACACGAGGTGTGTGCCTGGGGTGGTCTGAGATTAGGTCCTGTAAGCACCCGGACCTGGAGATGTTTGGTCTGGGAGACATGGGCGCCATGTTTAAACATCAGCAAAGCTCTAATATTGATGTCATTAGTACTTTAGAGACTAATGGACTTTAGAGAAAGGCTGGATTCAGTTCACCCTTGGAAAAAGCTAGGTTCTAACACTCGTTCCCCAGGATAGACTGAGCCACCTGAAGGGGGAGGGATTTTCAGTCCCTGAATGTGGACAGCTGAGAATGGATGGGGACAAAGGTGCCAGACCTCTAAGCTCCCCTGTCCTCTCCCCGAGAGTCCACTAGGGGAAACCAATCATCTTAGTGGCCTTGAGTCCATCTTGTGTCTGAGGCATGGCCCCCATAATAATTCCCCTGTGGCAACCTGGGGAGGTTCCAGAGGAGGGGCAGCCATTTGCCTTCCTGTATATATCCACACCCAGAATTTAATACTTACAGGCAAGAACACAGATGGCAGCATAGGTTTAGGAAAGACGGATGCAGTGGGGTTCTATCAGGTTGCAAGTGAAGAATCTTTAGGTATCTGAAAAAAATAGACTTGGAATTTAAATAAATGGTTAGTGTTGCACATGTAGAAAAGAGCATTAAAATAATGGAGCAAGGCTTGTCTAGGAATACCATAAGGCTCCGGATTGCTATAGATTGGATGTCTTATAGGATTTGGGGGAGGATCAAATGTGAGTGGAATTTGGTTGCGATGAGCTCCAGGAATGGGCTCAGCCCTGCCCCAGCCAGCTGGGTGTCCTTGGGCATACCATGGGTAAGTTTCTCCTTCTGCATGAGGGTGAAATCATCATCAAAAGATTTAAGCTTTCTTTCAGCTTAGATGCAGTAGAGTTCAGTGGTTGTAGGATTCTATTCAACTTCCCATCCAACAGTAGAAATCAAGGCCAAGCTGGACTGCCTCATGGGAATGGTGGGGTCAGTGTCCAGTAGGGCCATCCATGATTACACGGGGAGGGTCTGGAGGGAGAGAGGCAGAGGTGGATGATAAGGATGACTTGAGGTGGGGAAGAAAAAATTGGATGTCCTCAGTCTCTTCAGTCATGCATTGCAGATGCTTGCTTGCCTGCCAACTGTCTGCCAATCAGACTCGGAACATCCCCACAGGACCTCACAGGGGTTGCCTGGTCCATGTTCCACAAAGCAGGAACAACTGCTGGTTAATTACGCAGATGGGAGGTGAGGAGCGCAGCTGTCTTTGGAGAGAACTCATAAGAAGCTATAACTTCGGCAATCAGCTCCTGACCAGATGTAGGGGACAGGCTTCTCAAAGCCCTGCAGAATGACTCAATAGCGTTTGTCTGTCCCACACCACGCCTGACCCCTGCTCTCTGCTGGGAGGGAAGTGCTTGCTCCCTTGGCTGGCTCCGTTGAACTGGGAGGGAAGTGGCAGACTGCGTGTACTGCAGGGTTTTTGTACTCTGCTCACACCATGTGGTTTATCTCTACAGCTTAGATCTTCACTCTGGAAAAAGAGCCCAGATCTCAGCATGAATGCCATCTTAGGAGACCATGAACAGCGGGAGAACCCTACTAATCAGTAGGCCTAAAGGATACTGGGATGCAGCCTTCAGGATGGAAAAGCCAGGATACCAAATACCCCTTTCCCTCCCGGTTCCCAAGGCAGGCTTTCCCACTGATCCACGCTAGCCTCAGAATATGTCTTAACGCAGAACCCCATAACTGGGGTTGCCACATTTGATGAAACCTTGACCTTCTCTAGACTAAAAGCTTAATTCCAACACTAGTAAATGACTTACAGGGCATATTTCCTCTGGCAACTACATAGAATCATCTATAAATGCTACCTCTGCATTCATACAATTTTGGTTCACAGTCAAGTAAATTGCATGTAGCAGGTACTTACCAAGCACTTCTGGGTGAATGAATGCGTGAATGAATGACGAATGAAATTAAAGCTCTTCTAGTTTTTCTTAACATCATCAATATTCTGTATTTTTTTTCCTGAAAACTTTAGTATGCTTTGAAAGCCTTTGTCAAAGGAAGGCCAACTCTCTAGAACCTGCAACTTGCTGGTGATGAATTTTTGCCAGAGAAACATTATCCATTCCTGCAAGTCACCCACCCTCTTTTTCTGGGAAGCACATGTCTCTTGGAGCGGGTTTTGCAAGAAGGGCGCACCATACCCCCACAAGGTTAGAGTACAGCTGTTCTACTTTCCTGTTGTCCCAGGTACTCTGGGCAGAATGTGTTGGTTATTAACTTTGTAAACTGACTTTCTGAACAACTGTGGTCTATTTAGTTTTGGCATGCATTCACTCAACTCTTTTCTGGTACATTTTTTTTCTTTTGTGTTTGCTTTGACTTATTGTAAGGTCAGGGTGCAGCTCCTGAGATGTTCTGCAGGGCCAAACAATTGGGTGTGTTGCGAGGCTTGATATAAATGAATCACCAGTTGGCACATGGGAGCCACCTGCAAAGGTGCATACGCAGACCACCTGGTGAGGGTTTGGCATTAGGTAAGCGGCATTCATACATCCACCCGAAGACAGCCACCAGCATTGGTTCCTGTTCCTTATGGCTTCCAGGGACTCTGGGTGACGCTCGGTTTTCTGGCAGTCTTCTCCCTCCCTTTCCTGCCATTCTTGGCTCCAGACCTGAACTGCAGGGATATTTCCCCCCACCCCCAGGTGGAAGGGTAGAGGAGGCAGGCTGGTAGTCATGAGGGTGGGGTGGAGCAGGAAGAACACTTACTCTAGAAGGCACTAGATGTCATAGAATTCTACCTGCCTGAGAAGGAAGGCGTACTACGGAGCATCTGGTCCAACATCCTCACTTTCAAAAAGAGGAAAACAGATCCAGAGAGGAGAAGTGGCATGTGACATTAATAGAGTTCATTTTTGAGAAAATCAGGACTGCAATCCATGTCTCCTGACACCCGTGTCCCATGCTGTTCTAGGATGGATAGCAAATGTCAGTTCGAGGTCTCCTAAGAGGATCACGGTCTCTTTTGAACCCCTGGGGTTTCAAGGTGGGCTGGACAAACTATAAAGCTGGCATATTGGCCTTGGGTTTTTGGACAAATGCCTTTTCATCATCCCATTTTTGAGACTCTTTTCCCATGGAACTGGAAAAGTTTAAATATATTTATCATGCCATTTCATCCTAAAAAACAATCTGGGGGCAGAGCTGTTATTTCCAATTTATAGATGAGAACACTGAGGCCCAAAGATGGTGAGTAACTTGTTGAACGTCACACAAATAGTAAGTGGCTGGGCAGGTCCCAGTAGGGGGGTCCTGCTACTCTCTTTCAGGCCATCCAGCCAGGTCCCCTTGCTCTTGTCAGTTACATGAGCCCTTCTTACAGACAGTCAGGGACGATTCTCAGTGGGGGAAAGGAATAGGGTTATAATCCATGTTAGACCTTAAGACGTGATCTCATTTGGACTTTTCAAGTCCTGAAGTGGACATTCTGCTTTTTTCTGGGAGTTTCAAAGTTCAAGAACTGATGGGGGGGGTTCATATTATGTATTGAAAATAACAGTTTTATTGTTGTACTAACTTCAGTTTGAGGCCGGTCCAGTCCTGGCACTTAAAAAGCTGTGTGACCTGAGGGAAATTACTTAGCCTCTAAGCCTCCATTTCTTTCTTTCTTTTTTTATTTGAGAGACAGAGAGAGACACAGGGACAGAGACAGAGAACGAGCATGTGCATGAGCAGAGGAGAGGAGCAGAGTGGGAGAGAGAGACAAAGAGAGAGAGAGAGAAAGAGAATCTTAAGCAGACTCCACACTCAGCACAGAACTCAATACGGGGCTCAATCCCACCACACTGGGATCATGACCTGAGCTGAAATCAAGACTTGGACCCTCAACCGACTGAGCCATTCAGGTGCCCCAAGCCTCTATTTCTTCACATAGATATTCGTGAGTGGGAAGTGTATCATGGCGTGCTTCTGGGCTCAGCACCTGTGGGGGAAGGGAGAGAAGCAGGATTGGGCAGAGGAGAAGCTGAACTGAGTACTGCCGGCAGAGCTCTGAAGTTGGGATAGTCCTGCAGAGTTGTCCTGGGCTGGAATGAGAAGGCTGGTCCTTTAACCCCCCCCCCCCAATTGACCACTTACTGGATGGGGGGCTTGACCTTGGGGGAGTTGGCTCTTTCCAACCAAGCACAGTTCCAGAGAGGTCCGAGGGCTGTCAGCTGAGTCCTTCAGTCTTGAAGGGGGCACCAGGTCAACACGGGACAGTACCCACCGCAGTCCTTTGCAGTGCTGTTCTAGGACTAAATGAAATGATTGGAATGTACAGCCAGTGTAGGGACTAGAATAGAGACAGCGCCCAGCTGAATCAGGTCCTTCCTCCTCCCCGTCCTCTCCCCACCTCTTGCTCTCATTTAAGGAACCTGTCAGGTAAATGTGCAGGGGGCAGAATCCACAGACCTCACAGAAAGATCAGAGGACCGGAACGCAGGGATCTTCCTGGAGAGCCTGCTTCCATTCAACAACCTGGCCTTTTCCTCCTTGCTGTGCCGGATGTGGGAGGGTGTGCGTGTGGGTGCCCCGAAGTCTCTGCCAAATAACCCTGTAAACTCCTCAGGACAGGAACCGTAGCTAATATTGCATTCTCACTTCCCAGCTAGTTCCCTTGCTTAGTGTTGTAGGTCACAATGGATGCTTGTCATTCATTTGCTTCAAAACATACCACAGAGCATACATGTTCAAGATGATGAAATTAATCTATATGGTATGACAGCCAACCACAGTTATTATAAGTTTCCGTGGGACCACACATATGTAAGAACCGTGTAGACTGGGGAGCTGACTGGAGTCCCCACAGACAGGCTCCAGAAAGCCTTCAGACAACTGTGAAGCCTGGAGCACGTGGAAGAAGCCATAATAGCGTGTGATGGGGGACTGAGGTTGACACCATAATAGTCATAAACACCTGTGCCAGTTTTGATATGCTTGATCTTCTTTAATCCTGAGAACCCTAGTGGTGGGTGCTGTTCCTATCTACCCGGTAGATTAGGAACCATGGCTCAGAGTGGGCAAGCCACAGACTAAGCTGACCCGGCTCTTAAGTGACAGAGCTGGGCCCCGTGCCCCCACCCAGGAATCTGCCTCAGGCTAGCATTTGCTCCAATGCCCTTCTCTTCAGCGAGAGGTTCCCCTCTTGGCGGGGTGGTCAGGAAGAAGGTGGATCTGGGCATCCTGTGGAAAAGGGAAAAGCAGGATTGTAAAAGGTAAAAATGGCCTGCCAGCCCACTGAGGGACCCTAGGGGATGGTGCCCTCTCCTCGACTGGGGATGTGGGATTGGGGGCAGATGAGAAGTCTCAGACTCAGTCTTCAGCCTCAGATAAGTTTAGGAGCTGAAATGAATTTGTGAAGAAGGTTGTGGATCTTCTTCCCCAGAGACCCTTACAAATAGGCCACAGCAGCCATCAGTGGCAATCATCAGTGGTTCGCTGCTCATCGGAAACCAGGGTGGGCTAAGAAAATATCGGCTGGGGTCAGCCCAGCTGTCCCACTTCTGGAAGGCCTGCTCTGTCAGAACACAAGCTTGCAGTCCAGGATGATTGGGGGTGGGTGGTGATAGTCATCAGAAACTCCTTTATTCCTTTTGGGAAACTTTAACAAGGCAATTTCCCCGGTGATTTTAAAACTGGACTTGGGTCATTTATAGAACATCTCAGAGCCCCACCTGCTATATGCATGTGCCTGCATGCTCAGCAAGTGCCTGTTCCTTTTCTGGCAGGGGTTGTGGGGTCTGTCTCCTTTGGTGTCTCAGTTTCCCTGAAATCTGTGACATGACTGAAAAGGGGTGTGCTGCTAGAGCTCTGCCCTCTTCTCAGTCCATCCTGATTCTTCTACCTGGAGGTGCCTGCTCTTTACTCGTACTTTTTCCTGACTTCCGGATCCAGGTCAACTACTTTGCTTTCCTGGTTATGGCCCCTCCGACTGGACCCTGCATATGTAGGGCTCACCTTGGTTTTCCCTCCGCATGCATGCCATACTTGCCCTTTGGGGTTTGTCCACTCTGGACTCTGTGTAAAGTATCCCCAGACAGGCACATGTGAGCCCCTGGGACTGGAATGCATAGGAGGAAGTGCAGGGGCTTAAAGGAAGAAGGCTGCCAGCCATGCTTGAACCTCATATCCCTCACCACGCCTCTGTCATTCAGCTTGACTCTCCTCATCTGCAAAGTGGCGACAGTCATTTGTACCTTGTTATGGCAGTGTTTGCCAAGGGGATTGCACATGCTTTGGAGATGCTCAGTGAAAGATGGCTGCTGTAGTCACATTGCATTATGATTTTTATTAAGCTGCAACTATAGGCTTCCTTAAGGGGTGGGTGATAAAGAGGGGTGGGGTGGTAAGACAGGGGAAGCCAGCTCTACCAGAGACAGGGAGACTCGGGATGCGGGCATAAGGGTAGAGATAAGCTCTGGGACATACCACTACTGTTTCAGGCTTTGCATGAACCTCATTTGTCATGGGTCCCCGGGGCCTTGTTGCTGGGAGCTCATTCCAGGTCAAATGTTTGGGAGCTCCGTGTAGACCCCAGGCCAAAGACCTGACATTACCAGCACCCTTTTATAATTTGAGTGGTCTTACCTCCAACAAATCTCCACAATTAGCACTTTGCTTCCAACTTCACAGAAGGGAGGATGAAAGGTGCAAAGGAGCCCTGGAGTCCAAACCTTTTGCATAGAAATAATCTATAAATCCTTAGAATTTCCCCATCAGCTGCTCACAGTGCAGCTAAGATCCTGCACAGCTACAATGAAATGAACCATCATATCACATTGTTGCCGTGTTGGTAATTAAACAAGGCACCTAAAAGTTGAATACTGTGTTTGCATTTTCCCTGAACGTTGACCTCTTGAAGAAATCAATTGAGGGAAGCTGATGGTGTAGACTTTTGTGGGGACTCAGGAGAAGGCTGTAGGGATGTTCAAGGACTTTTGAGGTTGGAGGCACCGTTTCTTTATGACATCTAATTCCACTCTCCTTCTCATTGATTCAGACGAATCACTTGAGCACTGCTCTTTCATTTATCAGTCATGATTAAGGTCAATTTTTGGCTCACAAATAAAATGACTAGAGGGAGAAGGGGGTAAAAGAGGGAGGAAGGAGAAGGGAGAAAGGCAGATGGGAGAGGGAGGAAGGGAAGCACACAGATTTCTTTGAAGACTGAACAACAGCTGATTCAACAAATAAAACCATTATCTGAGTTGGACATTAAGGGACACCCTGGGTAGATCAGTAGTGGGTGGTGGGCGGCTGGCAGAAGGAACGAAATATTTGTAAGGCCAAGTTTTTGTAATTTGAGATTATATGTTCCTAAAGGTAAGAGTCATGTGCTGGGGGGTAGGCATAGCGATGGAGGGTGTAAGCTATTCTTCTTTTCAGATGACTAGTATTAGTAGTAGGTGCGTGTCATCTCATTTTATATCACTTGATTGAATAATTTTACTTCTTGACCCAATACATATTAATTGAACTCTATATTCTAGTACCTGGGGTACAGTGATGAGTATAAACAAACAGTCTGTCCTCTCAGGAGCTTATAGTCCAGTGGAGGAAATAAACGTGAGTGAAATTATAGCACAAATGCAAGCAAATCTGCATCAATGATAAATGCGGTGAAACATGGTCTATAATGGAAGGATCTGACCCATTGGTTTCTACAGTGAGACTTCTTAAGGAAATGATGCTTGAACCAAGATCTGAAGGACGACAGGAGCCACGTGGGCTGAGAATTGAGAAAAAGTGAGCGAGGCCGAGTGGGTAGCAGGTGCAGAGGCCCAGAGGCAGGAGGGAGCCTGATGGGGATGGGGGTCCCCAGAAGGTCAGTGCTGCAGGAATGAGGTGGAGGGAGAATGAGGGGAGGGTGGGGCTTGGGAGGTGGGCCCTGTTCAGAACTTATAGACAAGTAAACTGAGGCTCAAAGAGGGTAAGTGGTTTGGACAGTATCAAGGAACTCGAAAGACCCAATAGCTTTTCCATAGCATGGAAAGCCTGTGGCCCATTAATGTTTTTTACATATTAGGTACTTTGTTCAATGTGAGTACTTGGGGAAGGCCATATTATTATCACTCATTAAACCATTAATAATACTATGTATTGCTAATCAAGTGTCTAGAACAGACATATAATGTCTTACACTAATATGGACATTAATTACATATGTACATCATAACCAGTCATGACCTTGCTCAACTCCCAGACCTATGTTTCTGGAATCTTTCCGGTTAATGATACCCCAAAGCAAGAATAAGAAGTCCTGCATTAAACTAGATGCACACCTACAGCAGCTTGGGCAGAATATCACGTCATGACAATCTGTAATACTTTGTAGGGTCTTGTATTTTCAGGTCATCATTGTTCTCCACAACAGACATGTTCTAATAAACTCATCTGTAAGTTGAAGTTGGGCAACTCCAACCTACAAGTAATCTGAAGAATCCTTCTTCTAGAACCAAGCTAGATGCACTGACATGTTTGTATCACGAGTTTTCTTAAAGCAGGCCCTACCTGCAATATTTGAGGGCTAACTTTTGAACATTGTAACAAAGCTTTTGCTGCCTTCATGTGAGAAGATGGTAGGTGTATGGATTATAGATCTACCTGTATCCATTTTCTTTCTTTAACCTGGTGGTTACCATATAGGGTCACTCTCTAACTTTATATATAAATGGGAGTGACTTTGGCTTTCTATAGTAGGCTGGAAGGCTTCTTGGCAGAGGTGACACAAGATGATAGAAGCTGGATGGCTGACCTTCAAGGTGTTCTCCTGCCCAGCCATGTGTAGCATCTATAATGAACTTCCTTCCCTCTCCCTGGCAGGATGTGCCTTGTGCCAAAAGCTACCTCTTATCACAGGCTCCCGTGTCCTGCATTTGGTTTCTTGAGCTGCCTGCTCTCACCTGCAGTGCATCTGGACCCTTGCCTCCATGACCTCCAGACTCCCTGTCTGTTCCCTGTGGTTTTTGTCTGGGCCCTTTGGCTTCTGCCTCAAATGCTTCTTATAGCTTTCAACCTCCACTTTCCTCTCATTACCATTTTGTCTCCCTCCTCGGACAAGGTACAAAATCACTGATAATTTACAACATAACTACCTCATTCTTTCTTGAGGGGGTGTCAGGTAGACCTGTCAAGGGTGCTAAATAGGTTGGAGATCTCCATGATGGAGAAAGGTTTTGGGAGCTAGCAGACCTAGGGTCGAATCATGGTTCCACCAATTACCCGTATATGACCTTGGCAAGTTAATTGCAACTCTCTGAGCCTCAGTTTCCTTAACTAAAAAATGGCAAGGAAAATTGCGATCTCATAGGGTGGTAGTGAGGGTTTACTACACAGTCATCTGGCATATAGGAGGTGGTAACACTAACTCTCATTTTATAAGCTGCTTGAGGAAGAGTGGGAGGCAGTTGTCGGATGAAGCTAGAAGGCAGACCCACATCCTATTCACTGACCACAGGCTGTCTGGCCCCTGGTGGTCATGGCTGTGGTCTTTTAAGGGTGCAGGAATAGAGAGACAGAAACATCTCTTCTGACTGAGCAAGACCTCTGGCTTCCTCTTCTGGTACTATTCCCTGTCCCAGAAAGTCCCTTCCCCACCATCTGATTGGCCTGTGTTCTTCCAGCCCCGAGATAGTTTTATATGTCACTCCGTTTCTCCATTAGCTGTTCTTACTTCAGCCAAAATAACTTTGAGATTATGTCACTTTGACTGATATGACTCTGGTGGTCACCAGTCAGCTCTTTAGGTATTGAAGGCAAAACTTCCACATGGCACACACAGTAGCATTGGCTTCAGCGGGTCCCAAGTTTCGTGCTATAAAACCATGATGGTTTTATTGACCAATTAACATAGGTTAATGATGATTGTTTTTATGAAAGTTGGCGGGTCACCCTCTGGACAGCGGGTTGAGCAATGTCATCTGAGTCTTAATCATAGATCATAAAATGTTAGAGCTGGAAGGGTCTCAGAAGTCATGTAGTCCAGCCCTCTCATTTAACAGAGACCTGGAGAGGTTAAACTCTGGATTAAAAAGGCCAGTAGGATAGAGATATGGAGGCACCAGGAAGGGCAGGCATTTCTTCCAAATGCTTTGATAAAGTGGCTCTGATCTGTTTCTTATAACCCTGAGATTTAGGCTTTCCAAATGCTAGGTGCAATATGATGCTGGGATCGAATTTGTAAGGCCAATATATGAAGAACTGGATATTTTAACAGCTGGATGACCTCTCAGATTTTGACGGACTCTGACATTCTAGGGCATTATTTTGTATGGAACACATGTCCCTGTACATACAATAATTTGTTTGTTTACATTCTTTCTCCTATAAAGGAGCTTCTTTAAAACAGGGCTGTGAGCCTCATCTTTGTTTCTTTGCTTATAGTATGTACTCAGTAAAAGATTTGCTGAATGAATGAATGGGTGAAAGCATCTTCAAAGTGTGTGACAAAGAATAGACTCCTGATACAGGGGGCAGAGTGAGTTTTAGAGCAGAATAGAGTCTCTTGTGGTTGGCAACACTTGAGGAAAGACCATAAGCATATGGAGTGGGAGAAGAGGAATCAGTCTTGAATTGAAATAATGAGAGCTGCAGCCCGCAATTTTTCTGAAAAAAGAAAAAATCTTTTCAAGTCCCATTGAAGCTTCTTGGCTCAAGAAGAGAGTCTATAAAGACTGAAAATGGAACACGGGGCCACCTTGACAGGGAAACTGTTTTAGAGAGGAAGGGAAGGTCGGAAGAACAAATGGTCCAAGGCCATGTTGCCAGCCCGAGGCAGCGCTGGCACTGGAATCCAAGGCTTCTGGCTCAGCCGGCGGGTCTTTCTTGGGCCTGGCTAACCTCTGCATTCTGTGGCCAATTCCTACTCTGCCAGGGAGAACCAATACAGGAATCTGAGGCCCCCCCACTTCTCAGGAAAAAAGGAAGAGAGATATGGGAATATATTTCTGTTTGGTTCGCCCTTCAGTGGACTCCATTTTTACTGCCCCCTGCTCCAGGCTCAAAGCCCCGGATGTTCCAGCCATCTGGAGGCTGTGTTCTCACCTCAAAGCTCTATTTGCATCTCCGTCAGAGGACAGGCACTCCTCCTCTGCTCAACGACCTCCTGTTCCTAAAGGGAGTGGAGGTGCTGATGGATCTCTTGTATCTTACTGGATCCAGCTCAAGGTTGTTGATCTGAGCAGTGTTAATCATCCAAATGAGTTTGCAGCTGTTACTTCTCATCAGCAATACACACTCAATGCTATTCATAAAGTTTTGGCTTCTACTCAGAGTGCTGTGGAGACAGGGGCCCTATCCCCACAGCAACAATAAGAAATTAAATGTACTCCCCAGGCCCCTCTGCTGGCACTTGGGAAGGACAGGAGGCACATGTAGAGGAGCAGGAGAATCTCTGTGCATTGTTCATAGAGTATTGTTTCCACCGGAAGAGCATTTCTATACCCATCCCTTCCCCCCTCCTTCCCTCTCCCCCCCACCTCCCTCTCCCTTCTTTCTTCTTTCTTCTGATCTCTTCTTCCCTCCTCCTTTCTTTCATTCAACAAGCATCTATTGAGCACCTACCCAGTACCAGGCATTAAGCCAGGGGGGATGTTGTGGAGGGAGGAATACATAAGTTGGTAGACCCTGGCCTCTCTTCAGGAAGAACTTACACAGCCGAATTGCAGATGGGAAACAAAGCTGTGCACAGATATAAAGGCCCAAAACTCCCACACAGAATCCATGAAGTGTCACAAGGTGGGGGGGGTCCACGCATAGTGTGGTGTCTCCCTGGGAGAAGGAGTTCAAACACAGCTGGGGATTAGAGCAGCTTTGTGGAGGGGCATGGCATTTAAGCTGATCCTCAAAGTGGGTGTGTTGAAGGTGAGCAGAATCCAAGAGGGTTTCTCCCTGGGTTCTCTGCATCCGGAAATGCTCTTTTCCTTCTCTGATGTCCACAGTGCTTTATCTCCTCTCTGTCATGGTCCCTGAAAAGCTCCAGAGTCAGCTTTGTGGGTGCCTTTCCTCTTCTCAATGAGGCCAGCCTGGCTGCCGCCCCCCACCCCCCCCGCACCCCGCCGTGGCGTTCTGGACCTTGATGCCCTGAGAGTCACAGGGAACTGGAGTCTCTGCCTCTAGGGGTTTCAAATGCAGTCAGACAGTGGTGTGGACCTCTATATTCAGGAAACAGACAAGATCGTATACTTTAAAGAACTGATTTAAAAATGTTAGTCATATATATTGTACCAACAGAGAGAAGAATCCAATTTTAAAAAGGGGATAAAAATACCTCATGCATATAGAGTTTCCAGAGAGGAATGGTGCCACTTGGGAGGAGGATTTAGGAAGCAGCCTTCCATCAGTTTAACCTTGGAGAGCTTCGTGGAGGAGGGTGGGCTTCAGCTTAGGCAGGAAGCCTGGGGTGAGAGGTTGACTGGGGTCATGGCTGCCACTGCACTGGGCTCCTTGAGGCAGAGACTGTGTGACAGATGCTTCTGAGTCCTAGGTCGCGAGCATGAAGCCCACACAGGCACAACTGAGCCATGAAAAAATTGGGTAGGAGACAGCAGGGGAAGCTAAGAACTGTGGTGAGTGACAGGGGCTAAGAAGGTGGGTTGGGACCGAGCAGGGCCTTGAGGACACCTTGCCGAGGGCTTTGAGGTGGAGAGTGCTGCCAGTGGGAAGTCCGTCCTGGGCTGTGAGGAGTTCAATGCCCCATCAAGGCTTTGGGTGGGAATAATCCAAAGGATCAGCCTCAGGAATCCAGGAGACTAGGAGCAACTCTGACTGTTGCACCCTTCTGACCTTGGGCAGGTCACCTCCCCTCTCTCACCTTGCTCACCGTCTCCTGATCTTATTTTATTTTTTCTTATTTCTTAAAATGTTATTTATTTATTTTGAGAGAGAGAGAGAGGCAGAGAGAAAGGGAGAGAGGAAATCCAAAGTGGGCTCCACACTCAGTGCAGAGCCTGATATGGGGCTTGATCCCATGACCGTGAGACCATGACCTAAGCTGAAATCAAGAGTCAGACACTTAACCGACTGAGCCACCCAGGCGCCCCATCATCCCATGATTTTAAAGGGCTCCTGTGTTCACCTTCTCCTCTTGTTGTCTGGCACCCTGGAAGCCCAAGGTGGCTTTTCACCTTGGTCATGAGGTCATACCAGAGCTGAGTGGGCAGTTTGGAGGCAGGGAGGGCAGCCTGTGGCCTTACCTTAAGAAGGAGAGGGTAAGGGTGTGACTAAGAACTGAGCCCCGGGACAACTGAGAAACAGGTGAGGGGCTACTAAGTTTGGCAACTGATTTCTTGTTAAGGAGTCCAAGATAAAAAGAAGGGGAAAATAATGATAGTAGCAATTTACTGGGAGCTTAATAAGTGCCTCCTGCTACATATACACTATCTACCTTATAAAATGGGCATTATTATTATTAATACTGTGTCATTTTATAGGTGGGGAAGCCAAGACTTACAGAGACAAAGTGATCATTCAAGGTTAATAGCGTTAATACATGGCGAAGCTAAAATTTGAAAATTTGGGTTTTAAATTTACCAGAACTCTTAGCTCTGTTTTATTTTGCCTCCCTTAAGGTGATTCACCCACAAAGCCTTCTCTGGGTTTTTAAATGGTGTCGTGCTGTGGTTCTTCATAAAGGGAAGGCTGGGAAGCATCTGCAGTCTTTGAGGGGGGGTGGTCAGACCCCGCATCAATGACCCCTGGATCGATGATCATGTGCACATCAGGCCAGGAGGACATGGACATGAGGAAGGGAAGCTGGAGATCTGCCATCAGAAAAAGGTGGAGGGGCACCTGGGTGGCTCAGTCTGTTAAGGGTCTGACTTCAGCCCAAGTCGTGATCTCATGGTTCATGAGTTCAAGCCCCACATCAGGCTCTCTGCTGTCAGCACAGAGCGCACTTCGGCTCCTCTGCCCACCCCCCACCCCCAGCCCCCGTGTCTGCTCCTCCCTACACCTCCTCTATCTCAAAAATAAATAAGCATTTTTTTAAAAGGAAAAGGTGGAGAATAAGAGGAAGTGAAGAACTTTTAAAGTGCTTTTCTGGCTTCTGGCGTAATTGATTCTCAAGACAGCCCTGGGAGTTAGGCATGGATTTTTTTCAATCCCCATTTTCCAGTTGAAAAACCTGAGGTCTGGAGAGGTGAAAATAATTGCCCAGGGTCATATAGTTGGTAAATGACAGGAGAGCAAACCCTGGTTCTCTCTCCCTGGGCTCCGTTCCTCATCAGGGTCAGCTGTGGGGTTCCTACAGCTTACTCACCTTGCTAGAGGGTCAGAGGGCAAAGGGGCAGAGCAGGTAGAGGGGACTGAGAGCTGAGAGGAGACAGGTTCTGAGACAGGTGACCACATCCTCAAAGCCCCAACTCAGGGCAGAGACCTGGGCGTGGGAGGTCTGCCCAGGAGTGGCATAGCCTGACGCCTGGAGCCACCGGACAGTGCCAGTGGCATAGAGCCCAGAAATGGAAGAGCCACCCCAAATCCAGAGGGTAAGAAGAAGGCAGGGCAGGCACTGCCAGTCTTCTGTGACCAACCTGTCCCATGCCTTAGGCTTCAGGAGGCCCCAGATCAACACAGACCATTGCAGAGTAATGCTGATAGGATGCCCAGCCCTGGGCTGCAGTGGGAGGAACGAGAACTTTGGGTTTGGGATTGCTCTGGGTTTTATTCCTGTCTTGCCACTTCCGGGCTTGGTGATTTTGTGTCTTGGCTGCCCTTTCTATAAAACAGAGTAACACCAGCTTCTTTACAGTTGTGAAGCACGAATGAGTGAATCCCTATTCATGACATTAAATGAATTTCATTCATTTTATGAGTCTACTATGTGCAAGTGCTACACTAGGTGTTGGGGATAATTCTCCCCACATAGACAAGAGCAGTTTACCACACAACCTGGGCCCCCACAGGCACTACTTCCTTCCTCCAGACTGTAAGGGACCGATTTCTTCCTTAGAGCGAGGGCTCCATCCCAGCATCCAGGGAGGAGGAGGGAGAGAGTGGGAAGGAAAGCAGAAACTCAGTCTTGTTCTGAGCCCATAGTTCCTGAGCCATGCAGGAGCCAGAGGTCCAGAAAGTGGAGCTGGGGGTGGGGATGAAGTGCAGGGTGGCACCTCGCTAGTCCTCCTTATCAGGCTGGCCTTGCACCACAAGCCCAGAGAGCTTGACGACGATGATCTCACTAGTTTTCAAAACTTCCTGGGGGAGACCAAAGGCAGAGCAGAAAGCACTGGCGTGTGCTTGTGTTGACAGCTGAAGGATCTGAGCGCCTGGCTGGGGATCAGAGGCTGTGGGGGTGGCCAGGCAGTGCACAGATTCTGAAGGCCCCTGCCCTGGGCCAAGTTTGCTGACCACAGACATGCCAGGGAGGCTCCTTTTCCTGATCAACTGCCTGCACCATGTGCTAGATGCCTTTCCATATGGATTACCTTTTTCAATCTTTCCAGGCCTGGAAACTGGGATCATCATTCCCAGTTTTCTAGATTAGGAAACCAAGGCACAGAGGGGTGAAGTGGCTTCCGTAAGGCCACACAGCTTCATCCTAACAGTTTCCCCTCCCTGTCTCAATAGCACACACATGAAATGCAGGGACTGGAGACTACGATGACCCCACTTGACCTCCATACCACATCTGCTCACCTGGAGTAGGCAGCAGGGACAGAGGTGGGGAAAAGGAGGACAAGGTGTCAGACCACAGGCTCCCCATCATTTCAGGGCACAGAGACTGGCGATGGAGGGGAGCATGGTGCTCTCTGCCCACCCTCCACTCTCTGCCCTGCCTCTTGACCAGACATCTCTGTCTCCTCTTCACTTAGCACCTTTGGATTCATTTTCTCTCATTTCCCTTCAGGTCTCTCGGCGGCGTCCCATTCATCCCTTGCTATCTCTTTCATATTCCTCCCTCTCTCTCCTTCCCTAGCCCCACCCTGCTCTCCCCTTCCATACTCCTCCCTTCCTCATCCTCCCTTTCTTCTTTGTCTCTGCGATCTCCTTCCCTCCTTTAAGGCTGGTTTCCTTCCCAGGCGCCCTCCCCGGCCTCCCCCTCCCGCCGGTGCCTCCATCTGCGCCGGCAGCCTCCCCGCGCGCCCCGCCCTGCCCGCTCCCAGCCTTTCCCCCTTCCCGCTCCGCTCTCGCTCTCGGTGATTTATTACTTGCCCTGCTGCTTCTGACAAACTATTTGTAGGAAAATGAGATTTGGTCCGCGCTGGATGGCTCCTCTGGGAGGCGGGCGTGGGGGTCGGGTGTCGGAGCCCCCGTGCGGCCCCCCCACCGGAGCCCACGGCGCTTACGGAGCTCTTTAAGATAAATGAGTAAAATTAAGAGACTCACTGGGGGGAGAACACACTGGATGGCAGCGAGCGACAGCGGATGGTACACGGTTTCCTCCCAGAAATTCATCCACGTGCGCCCCACTGGGGACTCCCTCATCTGCCGCCGACTGCAAGGAATTCCGTCCCTGGGGAGAGGAACGACCAGCCCCGAGGCGCCTGTCTTTCTGCCCCAGGACGCGGCACTGCGGAGGCAGGGACCTTTCTAGCGAGGCACACGCAACAGAGTGGGGGTGGAGCAGCAGGTCCCTCTGGAGGTGGCCGGGAAGGGGAGGGGACGGAAGAGCGTGAGTAGGTGGGTGGCCCAGGGCAGTGGGACCGGCACGTGGGGACGCAGCCCCAGGCCCCCTCGGAAGCCCAGGCCGATTGGCCGTATCCCCAGGTCCTGGGACGGGTCACAGGCACCGCTCAGAAGGGGACAGTAGAGAGTGGAAGCTCTTGACAGGGGTTTGACCCCTCAGGTAGTCTGGGTAGCGGGCTATAAGTGCCCTGAGGGCAGGTGGTGCTTCAGCTGCTTTTCCTGCCACGTGTCAGGGCTGGCTCACCGTGCGTTGTGCAGGGAGTGTTGTTTGTGCAGGGTGCGATGATGGTGTGAACACAGAAAGGTCTTGCAAGCTCAAGGCTCCGTTCAGAACTCCAGTGGGATATGTGTTGGAACCGGTTTTTCAGTCTGTTTTTTACCTCTCTTTTCCAACAAGAAAAATAAAAATCACCTGTTATTGTATAGCTTGGTATTTATCCTATATTTATATTTATATTTATATATAAACAGAGTACACGTTCTTCTGACTTGTTTTACCCATTCAACATAATATTGTGCATATTCTTTATGATATCAAGTATTCTATGATATAATTTTAAATGGAGACGGTGTTTTATTGACTATGTTCTGTGTATGATTTTTTTTACAAGGCACTTATTTTTGTTTATTTTGATTATTTCTAAATTTTTGCTATTATAAAGACGTGTGAGCTTTATATTATCCCAATCATGCCATTTTAAAAAAATCATAGTTAGTGGTAAAAGCAGTGATTTCTGCTCCTTCTTAGCTTATTAAAAATAAGATGTGACAAATTTTAAAAGTTGACAACTGTGAGGGCCTGGTCTGAGAGCCCAGCCTGCATCAGGCCTTCTAGATTTTCAAGACCATCTGACTCTGCAAACCAAGGAGATCTGAGAATATTCCAGAAGCAAGAGAGGTAGGTAAGGCTTCAGCTGTTATAAGGACCCCAAAAGGTACGGTATTTGAAGAAAAAGATGATTCAGCTTCAATGTTTGTAAGACTTTTTCAAATAAGGTGTGAGCCAAACGATAATAACTATAACAACGGGCCAAGTTACCTCTGATGGATGTTAAGTGTGCTATATGATTCTACTAATGTCAAGGTGTATTCAAATGTAAAACTTGAAAATGGTGGGGCTGTCCTAGGCGTCTAGTATGAAAAGTGTCTACTAGCATTTGAGTAGAGAGGGAAAAAAGGATCTGAGGTATAAAGGTATTGGAGAAAAAAAATTCAATATTTAGGACCCCACGCAGGTAATCCAAGTGACAGGACACTTTTGAGGTGGAAGTTTACCTCCCTCCCTTGAAAAACAAGGCCTTGCCCATCTGTGTGTCTGTCTGTGTCTGTCAGTCTGGAGTGTGTGGGTGTCAGCAAGGCTGTGAGATGAAGCAAAGCAATTTGATTACTTGCTCTCTGGGTTCGTGTCACCATCAGCCCTGTTACTGTAAACAAATGAAATGTTCATGTGTTGCACTGAGATCTCTATGTATGCGACCCTTCCAATCAATCTATGTCTTGGGGACTTTGAGGACGCCTTACATCACTTGCTATAAACTTCATGTTCTGAGTGGCTCTCTGAGGCAGTAACGGAGAGAGAGAGGAGTCAGGGAATTATTTCCAATATTTGGAAAATATTCAGATTGCCTACTATAGAGTGTCTCAGGCTCATAAAAAGTCAAGTGTTTTTTTGTTTGTTTTTTTTTTCTTTGAGTTAATTTATACCAACTCATACTTATTATCTCAAATGGATTGGTCTCAGGGACATTTTCTTAGGTCTTCATAACTGAAAGCAGAGCCAATTGTTTAATAAATAGTCTATTTTTTCTAATAATCCTTTAAATTCTTTTGAAAAAGTTTATTTATTTTGAGAGAGACAGCACAGGTGAGAGAGAGGCAGAGAGAGAGAGAGAGAGAGAGAGAGAGAGAGAATCCAAAGCAGGCTCTGCGCTGCCAGCACAGAGCCCAATGTGGGGCTCAAACCCATGAAGCACATGACCTGATCATGACCTGAGCCAAAACCAAGAGTCAGGCGCTTAGCCGACTGAGCCACCCCAGTGCCCCAATAGTCTGTTTTTTTTCTAATCACAGAGGAGTTCATGGCTGGATGGGTAGGAAAGAGGGTCTTTGATGGAAGAAGCTTGGGAAGCAGGGTATCACGTATTGTAGTTCTCGACGGCCCAGCTGCCACTGAGGCAAACCCTGCCCAAATAAGAGGGCTCGCTGGATCCTGAAGTTGACACTATGCTGGGGATTTTCTAGGAAAGTCCATCCAAATCTCTTTTTCCCTCAGATCATGGAGAGGTAACAGATTGAGGGTGGTGTGGGTGGAAGGCATCACTGATGACTGGGGAAGAGGCATGAATATGACAAAAACAGGGACCTTGGCCAAAAAAGATGATTCATAGCTGATTCAATCCGGAGGCCCCCCTTCCCGATTTCATTTTATTAGTAAGAAAAGATTCAGTGGGGGGGCGTAGGGGGGAGAGAAAAGAAATTAAAACACTATGATCCCTTTAATACGGTCCAAGATTTACTCTGCATAATCCGGCCATATTTTTGATAAGAAATTCACGGCTCCTCTGTCCCCAGTAACAGAACGGTGATCTTTATGGGGCCGGCGTGAGGAAGCTGGCGGGCACGGCCCCCGTCACATTAAACTGTCTCAGTGAAGAGGCAATTTGTTTGATATTAAGAGTTATAAAAATATCAGCACAGAGCGGTTATGCTGGGGATATTGCACAAGCCAATCTGAATTTTAATGTAGTGTGAGCAATAAGCACCGCATTCCCCAAGCCCATGCCACACTCCCTCTCTGCAAATATTTGAAGAGAAAAAAATAGAGGTTTTGAGCGTCTTGCTCTTTTCCACTTTTGCCTCCTACCTCCCCCGATGTGTGGGAGCTGGTGGGGGTGTCTGGGTGTCTGGGAGCCAGTAGCATCATCCTTGGCATGGACTGGCTTCCCATCACCCCCTCTCATGCCCCTCACTCACTCACTCACACAAGCAGCCAGCCGAGTGCTGCCCAGGAATCAGCCCCCTCTGCCGATCAGTGTCTCTGGGTTTTCATCTCAAGTGTCCTTTCTTTAGTTTCTTAATTCAATGGCATGTCATTTCCTAAGCATCTATACCCCCTCCCCCCGAATCCGTCTTAAAATGCCCTTCTTATCTTCTTACCAAACCCTGATCACACCCCATCCCTTTCTCTTCCTCCGTGACCTATAGGTACATACTCTGACCTCTGCTCCCCATCTCTTCTATCAGTATTCTCATTATTTCCATCATTCCTCTTCCTTCACCTCCCAGTCACCTCTTCCCAGACTCTTCTCCCATAAATATCCATTCAGCCTTACAGATAGATCTTCCTGAAATATGCTAACCAATTAATTTCACCTCCACAGGGCGTCTACTCCGTGTCAGGCATGGGGGCGGTAGCTGAGGGAGACACAAACATGAACTAGCCCAGGGGTCTCTGCCCTACAGGGACTCACTATGCTGCTGGGAGAGGTGGGGGGTACAAGTGGTCAGGGGTGGGAGACGAGCACTCTGGTCGTCCTCACTCAGGGTGGAGTGACATAAGATCCTGAGGAGAGGTTCAGACAGAAGTAGTGAGAGCACAAGGAGGGGTGAGGCGTTGTCTGAGAGGCAATCACAAATCTATCACAGGAGGGGTGGCATCCAAGAAGGGATATGGTTGACAGGTGGCAAATGGAAACCTGGGAGGAGAAGAGTAGCTTGGTGGGAGGGATTCATGGGGGAATTTTTAAGAAATATTGAGTCATCCAGTTTGGCTGAAGAGGCTCACAGAAGTTCAGTGATATACCCAAGCTACTGAACTGTAGAGTCTGATCTAGTGCCTGGATTGTCTGATTTCCCAGTTCAGGATGCTTTTCATTACACCACAGCTGGGATTCTCAAAGCGTGGTCCCAGACACCTGGACCTCCTGAGGCTCTTTCAGGGGGTCTGTGAGGCCATTTGCCTTTGCTTCTCTCATTTGCTCACAAGTATACAGTGGGGTTTTCCATTGTACTTTTGGAAACTCCACGTACCTCAAATGTGAGCCAATATTTTCCAAGTAACCAGTGCATGATGTTACCGATCATGCATAGGCAGAGCATCCACTCAAGGTGCAAGGTAGATCAATGCATTTAAAGTAAGAGGGTACGCAAACCTCACTGATATTAATTTCCATTCCACAGAGCAACTAACCTTTAAGACACTACCATTTGTTGAACTCTGAGGTAGCGTCGAAGAAAAATACCCACAATGATTTGCAAAGGTGATTAATATACTCCTCCCTCTTCCAGCTACATATCCAATTAAGGCCAAAGTTTGTCCCATAAACCTCAACGAAAGCAACACATCACAACACTTTGAATGCAAAAGCAGGTACGGAATCCAGCTGTCTCCTATTAAGCTAGACATTAAGGAGACGTGCAAGCATATATAATAATGACACTCAGCTCACTATTTTAGAAAATAGAGCTGCTTTCCATAAAAATACATGATCTATATTAACATGAGTGATTTTATTGTTACTTTAAAGCGAATTAATAAATACATGTTTCTAAAAGGTCTCACTTTTGATTTATAATACAATAAATATTGATACCTATAATCCACATAAGTAAATGCTCCTGGGCTGCTCAGAAATTTTTTAGAGTGTAGAAAGGTCCTGAGACCAAAATTCTGAGAACATGGGACCAGAGTGTGTCTCTAAAACTTATTAGTTGTATGTTTGATTGAGTTTGGCTCAGAAATAATGGGCTCACTCCTTGCCTCTACCCCCCTCTGTCTCTGCCTTTCTGTCTCTCTCTGTCTCTGTCTCTCTGCCTCGCTTGCACTCATGGAGCTCCCGCCCCCATTTACAGCAACCTTATCCTTGAACCCCTGCCCTCCATCTGGAAGCTTCCTTCCCCTCGCTACTGCCTAACTTCCCATTCACAGCACCTTCAACCCTTGCACCTCACTCCCTCACTTTCTGAAGATTACAGATTCAGGCCACTTACATTCCTCCAGACAGCCTCCCTTTCTCCATCTTCTCTTATCTTCTGCACCTCAAACTCCCTCTCTAATCTCTCATAATTCTTTCATGAACAAGCTCCCTGTTTCTTCTAGCACTTACAGAGACCATGCAGGCTCCTCACTTTTGCTCATGAGTTTTTACTCAAAAACTCTTTATTTGTGGGGCCCCTGTGTGGCTCAGTCGGATGAGTGTCTGACTCTTGATTTTGGCTCAGGTCATGATCTCATGCTTTGTGGATCAGAGCTCCGTGTCCGGCTCTGCGCTGACAATGTGGAGCCTGCTTGGGATTCTCAGTCTCCCTCTTTCTCTGCCCCTTCCTCTTTCTTTCTTGTTCTCTTTCAAAATAAATAAATACACATTAAAAAAACTTTATTTGCCACTATAATGAGGCATGCCTGCATTTGTGCCCAGAATTGTGCTATCATTTTCCAAGGCACACAAGGCTCTTCCAGACCCTCTCAGCCCAGACCTGGAGCCAACCTCATACAAAGAAAGAAGGATGTTGTGGGTACAATGGAAGGAACTCGGCACATCTGGGTCAGAGCCCAGTTTTGCCACATATTAACAAGGCTGCTTCAACCAGATCGCTCCATCTCTCTGAACCTTAGGTCTTACTTGTATAAAGTACAAGAACCCTGCAGAGTTCTTATGGAAATTAAATCAGAATATGCATATATGGCAGAGAGTAAGTGCTCATGAAGTTTCACTATTATCAGAGAAAAACATATGGCAATCAATAAATGTGGGTTTTTACAAACTAGTTAATTATTTGTCTTGATAATTGTAAGTGAAGAAAAAAAATAACTTAGATCGTTAGTTCTTAGACTTTCACGTACAGTAGAATCACTAGGGCAGCTTATTGAATATAGGGAGGTTCCTAGAAATTCCTATTTAGTAGTTTATGGGCTGGGTTGACACACACATATTTTTAACTAAGTCTGAAGCACGCTAAACACTGTCCCATATACTTCCTGAATTTTCCTGAATCTCACATTCTCCCATTATTTTATGAGATTTCCCAGTTCCTAAAAACCTGCCCAATTTGTACTTGATAATATTAATATTGCATGTTTTCTTTTTTTTATGTTTTTTTAAATTTATTTTTGAGAGACAGAGAGAGACAGAGCGAGCAGGGGAGGGGCAGAGAGAGAGGGAGACACAGAATCCGAAGCAGGCTCCAGGCTCTGAGCTAGCTGTCAGCACAGAGCCTGAAGCGGGGCTCGAACTCACGAACCATGAGATCATGACCTGAGCCGAAGCCGGACGCTTAACTGACTGAGCCACCCAGGCGCCCCAATATTACATGTTTTCATACGCATTATAGTGTTGAATGGCTGGTTTGCAGAGTTTGGCCAAGATGTCACTGAGTTCCCCCCACCTCCCTGTCCCTTTAGGAGAGCAAAGAGCGCAGGGCAGCTGAGATAGCTTGGGTATGATTTAATGTTGCAGAACCTTTATTTCTTTGCTTTAAAGTGAGGACGGCCATATTTCATGAGAATGTTGTAGGAATTATGCAGGCTAGTGTGGGGGGTCTTGTGTGACATGTCATCCAAATGCTACTTTTAATTATTGGTTTTTGTGAAAAGGCCAGTTGCCCTATCCAAGAAAAGGAGGAAATGGAGTCTCTCATCTCTGAGGTTTCCCTTGTTTGGACATAACTCTCCACCACTCTGAGGACAGTCCTGGCTCTTGGTGGGCTGAGTGGACACCAGTGACTTGCCTCCTGCCACGTGCCCCCTTTCACACCCAACCCTGACCAAACTGAGCCTCTGAATGAGCACTGTCTGTACTCAGCCTTCTCGAATGTGCTCAATGCTTTGGAAGCCAGTCATCTTGTTTTTCTTTTCTCCCTAGTTCATTCTTTGGACTTGCTTGATGTACCTTGACCTGGAGGATTCCTTATGTAATCTGGATGCTCCTTCACCTCACCTCCTGTGGGCACAAAGAGGTCTCAGTGATCTGTGTTTCTGGCTCCTGGTACTGGAGAGCTCACTACTGGGAACTTGAGGCCATCTTCCCCCCTCCTCCCACCCCTCCTCCCTCCTCAGGGCTCCTCCCATCCATCTGAGGCACTGCCTGGATGTCACAATGCTCTCATGAATCTCTTTGCTCTTTTCGTCTGCTGATGCTGCTAGCCTCTTGGCCATGCCTACTTTGGCACTCTGCTCAGGCTACCTCTTGAAAGGTGGCCATCACTGCTTGCACTGGATGGCCATTAGCTGAGTATCTGCAAAACTGGGAGAGGAAAAGCCTCCTCTTCCTCTGTGACTCCTTTACAGAGTTGCTTGAACCCCAGGATGTTATAGCTTTTTTAACTGTGCATGTATGTGGCCTTTTCTTTGCAGAAGGGGGCCTGGGCCACTAAGATGCTGGGCCAAGTGAGCCCAGTATTGGCCTTGTTCTGTGCAGAACTATTTCCATCTGCTGCCCAGGTCTTGTGTCCAGACTGATTCAGAATGGTGGTGCATTCCCTGCCGCCCCCAAACCCCCACCCTGGGATCTATACCCTTCCAGTTTCTCACTGCAATTTGGCCTTCATGAAGATCCCATTAACATCACCAAACATGCTTGTGTATGTCCAAATACCAAACTACTTCCTTAGGAAGATTCATAGCCCTGCATAAACCAGTCAACATAGTTAGACTTTGAGCAGCAGGGGTTACAGGAACCCAAAGACTCATCCCAGACATATAATACACTAATGTGGCAAGATCCTCTGCCCCATTCTTTGGGTGAGGAGCACTTCTAGGTAGCTTTGGGGTTGGAGTCTACAAGGGGGGGGGGTGGATGGTGAGGAGCTGGCTTTGCTTATATGAAGAAATTATTTTTTTTCTTTCTTTTTCTTGTTGTTTATTTGTTTGTTTGGAAGATAGCATCACAGGGTAAGTATTGAAGACGGCAAGAAGGTTTGAAGTGTTCCCTAGACAGACGTGAAGAAAAGCTGGAAAGCACAGAAGCAGGAGAAGCTCCCTTTGGTGAGTGGATGGGCCGGGACCATCTGTTCCCACAGGTAGAGTGTGAGGTCCCCAACAATGCCCCTTCATGGCCCCTTCCCCCAGCTGTCATGTGGATGCCACTTAGCGAAGGGCAGCGGTCTAGAATCAGGAGAAAGGGAGAGAGAGCGTATGATGAGGGTAAGGAGAGGGGAACAGTTTTGATTGGTTTTGAGGATGAAACAAAGGAAGAACTAAGAAGAGCCTCCAGCCAGTCTTCAGAATTACTGTGTTAGCTTTGGGAAGACAGAACACAATGACCCTTCTCCTCAAGAGGAAGCCAGTGTAGGGCCATCCATTCATTCCCTCATCCCCTCATCATGCACACATCCAACACTCACTCGCCACATATCTGTATCAAGGAACAGCCAATGGCTGTGCCTGGAAGGTGCCAGGGGTACCTCCTGTTGCTCCCAGCACAGAGTAATGTGCTTGGATCAGGAGTGGGCTGTGAGATCAGAGAACTGGAGTCTGAGAGCCCATGCTGAGAAAAAACAGGCTGAGTCCAAAGAAGGAGTAGATGCCAAGAAAGAAGAAAAATGAAGAGCAATGACCATGCGGTCCTAAGGCTAATTGCACTGCTAGCAATAATCAGGAAGGTGGGAAGGGGCCCTGGTTTGGAAGAAAAGTTAACAAGCTCTGCTTTAGACAAGTTTTGTGGCAGGGGTTGGAAGGTCAACCAAATAGAGATCTTCCATAGACAATAAGAAATATGAGACTGGAGAGGGCCGAGGGGTCAGGGTTTGAGTTGTAGGTTGGGCAGCCACAGGATAGTGGGAACAAAGCAGGGCTGGTAAGATCATTCCTTTGTCTGCTTCAGAAATATTCACTGAGTGCCTCATGTGTACCAGGCATGGAGCTGAGACCTGAGGATACTTACTGTGATGAATCAGGCAGGGAAATTCATCCTGAATGATGTGCGAGGGAAAGAATAAATGTCAAGTTAGGGACTGGACCAGGGAAAGAGTGCACATCAGATTGGGTGGTCAGCCTGGGAGGCAGGAGGCTAGGAAAGGAATGGATGGCATGATGGATCAGTTAGAGCCTGAATTGACCTGCACAGAACAGGAAATCCAACTGGCAGTGGCCCAAATAAAGCAGGGCGTTGTTAGTCTTTCACAAAGCAAGGAATGTGGATGTGATGGCCCAGCACTGGTGCGGGGACTCTGCCAAGTCACTAGAGACCCAGCCAACCTGCCCCTTCAGAGCCATATTGGCAACTGGTGGCATCATGTGAGCCAAAGGTCAACCATAGTCTCCTGCCTCCCAACCCTAAACCCTGCATTTCTTCCTTCTCTGGTTTAAAGCTGTTTTCCAAAGTACATTCCAAGGACCCTAAGGAACTGTGGAGGTACCTCAGGGGCAGCTGTGGAGGCTACAGGGCAGGCCAAGGGGGCTGGTCCTCAGCACACTGGACCACATTTCAACCAAGGCATTTATGTTCATATATATTACACATCTATGATTATATGTATTTTAAACATCCCCTGAAAAAAATGAGTGTTTCCTGGAAAACAGGTGGCCAGACAGCTCTTTCTGAGCATGAGCAGGGACTCATTTGCAGAGACACTACTATCAGACCCGCTTTGCCCAGGCCCCTAGCTGGTGTGTGTGCCGCGTGTGTATACACGCGATGTGATTGTGCACATGCCCTTACCTGCCTGTCTTTCAGAGCCATGTACCTTTGTCCCCCTCAGTGCCCTGAGCCCTTCCCTCTCTAAAAGCTCTGCATCCTGTCACCCCAAAGCATCCCTTTCCCATTCCAAACCTCGGATCTTCTTTGAGATTCTAGTCTGGAAACACAGTTTCTGTTGAAAGCTCATTTAGGACTTGTAGCTATGGGGCATTTGAGGTAGGGAGGGAGGGGGAGAAGAGAGCCCAGAGAAGAGGCTCAGGATGCCAAGACATGCTTGCTTTCGGGGAGGAAGGCTGGGGGCAGTGTTGGAAGGGGGGTAGGGAAGACTCCACTAGTAAGACTGCAGTCCCAGCTGCTCGTTAGTGCTGTCACTTGGGAGAGTGGAACTCACCTTTCTCAAAAGAGTAATTTCTGTGCCTGACGTTCTTCCAGGGGTTCTCCTGATCTTAATTTTCAAACTGACCCCGCGAGGCAGGAAATTTTATCTCATTTTGTAGACACAGAAATCTTGCTCTGTTTACATATTAAGTCTGCTTCGAACCCAAAAGAGAGCACATGTAAGATAACTTACAAACCAAAAGATGTTGGCCTTGTGCACGGACTGTTGTCACTGGTTGGCTTCACTTTGACCAACCCAGTGCCCAAGAAAACTTGCTTACCTTCTTTCTGCCCCCAGCCTGCCAAGGGGGAGCCATGGAGGGGGAGAAGGCCCAGCGCCATGTCTACATTCCAAGGGAGTGATGAGATGCATGGGCCGCTAAGCAAGCCTCCAGGCAAGCAGTGTAGAAAAATAAGCAGACTTGGGCTTAGGACCTCTGGCTGGTTACTTAGTCTCTCCAAGCCTTAGTTTGTTCACCTGTATAATGGGATCTATACTAGCATCCAGCTCATGGGGTTGTCATGAGGAGTAAGATAGGAATGTGTGAAAAGAACTTTGCAATGTCTGTCATATAGAGAAGGCCCAGTGACTGTTAGCTTTGATTGTTATGGTGTACAAATAAGGAAACTTAAGCACACTTTCACCAAATCCCAACCTGGGAGGAAAACACCTCAGCAGACTTTGGACTGAGATCCTTGGAGTCCAGACTGCCTGCTCCTCTCCTTGCCCTGCTCCCCAGAGCCCCTTGTGTTGTTTCACATGCTGTGTGGAAGCATCACTGTGGGAGGGTCTGAGAGTGACCCTTCATGGCCAGAGGAAAGTTTAGAGTAGAGTTTCCTGTCCCAGGTCCCATTTTCCAGTCTAACAAGGCTTATTCAACTCCTTACTTTCCTCAGTGCTGCCTGCTTTCCTCCCTTTGTGAAGGGTCTGGCATCCACTCTTGGCTGTGAGAATAGCAGCTGAGTAACTCTTTCCATCCCAAATTTCTCACTTTAGTTATTTATAACCATCTCACAGTTAATCCACAGGGACGAAGTTTCCTTTATTTTGTCACAGCCCCATCATATGATCTTTTGAAGTCTTTTTATCTTTACCTTTAAAAAAAATCCATGGAATTATCTTCAAGGCAGATAAGCACAGAAGAATGAATATGAGAAAAGGAGGGAGAGAGAGGAAAAGAGAGAAAACAGAGAGAGAGAGAGAGAGGCATTTAAGTAGGTTTCTTTGCTGGTCGATGTACCTGGGACACTTAGACACTGTAAGTTTGAGAGAATCTCCTGTGGGGCTGGTGACTGGTTCCAGTGTGGAGTCCTCCCAGAGCAGTGAGCCCTAGAGGCTCAGCAAGTTAGCATATGAGAGAAGATGTGGGCTAGGGGCAGTTGTGTCACTCAGGAAGCACAGCTCTCCCAGCAGTGTGATTGTGGTACTTTCCTCAGAACTAAAATATGGGTGTCTCTGGAACCTTCCTAATAATAAGGATATGAGTGAAAAATCTCTTGCCATGTGGTTTCAAAAGCCTCCAGGGAGATGTAACTCATTTACTCACATTAGCCATTAACATTTAGACCCAGAAGAGTTTATAGGACCCATGGACCCATGGTATTGGATTCTGGGAGGGGCAAGAGGTAGTGAGGCCGAGGGAAGAGATGGGCCTGAGCCTGGCAGGCTAGGTTTGGAGGCACTGGCACCACCCTGGCAACTTGGGAGAGAGAAGCACTGAATAGACAGGCACACAAGCCATTGGAAGGGCAGATTGTGTGTGGTCTTCATTTTCTCCCTGCTTTAGGCCAGTGTTTTCAAGGCAGAGGGCCTAGAAACAAAGGTGGGTTGGATTGTGGAAGAGGTGAGAAAGGAGAGAAATTAGGATATTGTATCAAGGGCAGTATGTTAGAAGGAAAAATCAGTAAGACATAATCTAAAGGCATTCATATTGGATGAGAAGACCCAGGGTTTCAGAAAATAACACAAAGACAAATACTGGCTGTGCTGAAGCCTCAGGACCAGGCACTAACCAGAGCTCTTGGCTGGACCAGCTAATGACAAGGTGTCTGCCTTCTTAGAGATCCCTTGAGATCTGTTTCTGCTGAGGCCGAGGAGCCCCTACCGGCAGGAAGAACTGTTCAGACACACTTGAGGCAGGCTTTGAGCTCTGCCTCCCACTCTTACCATCTCGTCTCTAGTACACTTGACTCTCAGGACTAACCCCAGGGCTCCCAGGTGGAACCTCTCATCCTTGGAGAGGGGGCATGCCCCACATGCAAAGCCTGAACTTGGAGAACAACCTGACTCTAGGCATCCTGACTTGAATCTGCCAGGGTTATTTTATTTTCTCTTCTCTGGCCTTGAATGATTACCCTCTGTATTTAAACAAAAAAGGTAACGCAACCATGACAACAACTAAACTAATCTCAGTGGCTTGAGTCCTACTAATGCATGGGTTCAGGTGATGACACCTTAATAATAATTTTGACCTTGCAGCCGTTGGGCTCTCTCTTGCTCACACAGTCTTTTCCTCCTCTTAAACATTTTTGAACTACCCAAGAGGTAGCTTTTGCAGGCATTTAGTTTACTATGGCGTGGTTTGTGATTTGGGGCTGTCACCTCCACTAGAGAGCAGGAGTCTTTGGTCTTCCCAGAAATGCACCCCTGGGGGCTTTGTCATCCAAAGCCACTGCAGACCAGCTCAACCACTAATGCTCTTAGGAAGTGAGAACATTATGCCCTCTGGGCTCAGTTGAGGGACATCTCAAAGCAAGGTTGCCTAGACTTCCAAAGCATCAGAAATTACTGGCACCCTTCTCTCAATTTATAAACACAGAGCTTTTTCTCCTTGTACCCTCAGGAGAGCTCAGTTGGGACAAGTCCCTGAAGTAATACAAATGCTACATACAATACCACCATGACTCACTAACCCTTGGTGTGCTGCTGCGTCTGGCTCCCCTTAAAGGACTTTCTTACCGATGGTAAATTATCTTATGAGGGTCCTGTCATTCTTTCTCACAAATGGGCTTCTGTGAGGAACCATCAAATAGCTCACTAGACATCTTTGTTTATGTACAAATCTTACAGTCTCAGTTCAAAATTTTTCTGGGAAGTATATCACTCTGCTATAAGCAAGAATCCAGATAGGGAATTGGGAGACAATATCTCTCAAGTCATCTACCAGATTGTACCAAAGCCTCTGCACTGGCCCAACTGGGACACCCAGCTATCCCACTTAGCAACATCAAAACTGGGCAGAGCCTTCCTGAGGACCGCTGAGAACGGGCACCAAGGAGAGTTACACAGACTTATCTCGGTGCCACTGTGAGGTCCAGGACCATCTTCCCACTCTACAACTGAGTAAACCACAGTTCTGGGACAGCCCATGCTCCCAAGTCGCTGCACTACACTACCCTATCCCATCACTCAGTATCTCTAGCCTTCATGGAAACTCTGTCTTCCCACTTTTGCACAGGGAGATATCAGGGTCCTGGAAGGGAGGCAGGTTTGCTTTAATTGGCATGGACTATAAGGCAAGAAAGCTGTAACCATACATCAGAGTGGGTTTTTCAGAAAGAAGACAAAGATCTTTTTTCAGTCTCACAAAGTGTTTTCTTCCTTGGTCACATATTACCTGTGGGTCAAGCCAACATCCTCATCAGATCCTTGTCATAACATTCCTAAAGCCCATGATTTTTCCTCTTTCCTTTCTTTCTTTCCCTCTCTCCCTTACTCCATCCCTCCCTCTCCTTCTGTCCCTTCCCTCTCTCTTTCCTTATTAATTAAATACTTACTATATGCCTCACACTCTGCTGGGTTCCAGAGGGATGAGAGATGGGTAAGACATTGTCCTTGCCCTTGAAGGGCAAGCACATCATACAGTGGGGAAGGCAGATGTGTACACAATTAACTATAATAAAATATGGTGAGCAATATAATGGAGATCTGCCCAAAGTGTCATGGGAGCACAGAGGAGAGAGCAAAGGAGCCGCCTTAGAGGTCATCAGGAAAAGCTTCATCAAGAAGGTGATTTCTGAGTTGCCTTTTGGAGAGCGAATAGGAATTTTCCAGATGAACAAAGATGGGAAGGGCATATTCCAGGCAGGGAATAATGGGAGTATGATATGGTCAGAGTGAAAGTGCGGGTCAGTTGTGAGGGACCCAGGAGGGTTTTAAAAGTAGCTTATGATCAGGATGCAAGGCGATCTGAGTGTCAAACTCAGGGGCTGGCATTTTATTCCATATGGATGATGAACCATGCACAGAATCTGTCTTTGGATAATTTTTTTTTTGACTGGCAAGGCTAACAAAGCAAGGCTCAAGGTGGGCAGGAAAAATGTCTATGGAATAGTGTTTGAATGTTTTTTTAAGTTTATTTATTTATTTTGAGAGTGGGGGAAGGGCAGAGAGAGAATCCCAGGCATGTTCTGCACTATCAGTGCAGAGCCCTGTGTGGGCTCAATCCCATGAACCATGAGATCATGACCTGGCCTAAATCAAGAGTCAGACGCTTAACCAACTAAGCAACCCAGGCCCCCCAATGGAATTGTGTTTAATCAATCAACTGGTCAAGTACTTATTGATGGCCAGGTTGTGCCAGGGTCTGTGTTAGATGCTGAGAGACTGCAGAAGAAGAATCACAATTCATGTGTTACAAGTCAGAGTGATTCATACAGAAAACTCTGAGGGTGGGGACAGGGAGTACAGTATAAGATCATGTGGTCGAGGGATTATGAGTCAAAGATGGGAGAGAGCAGAGAAAGCTGCCAGACTTCCTGCAGGAGGTGGGCCTGAAGGATCAGAGAGAGAACATTCTTTGCAGGGAAGCCACATGAACAAAGATTTGCATTGAGCTTGTGGGGACCATGAAGATTCTGGCCTGCCTGGACAGAGGCTGGGTTCCTGCGAAAGAAGATGGTTACAGAGGTGAGGCCAGTTGAAAGAGGGCCTTGAAGTCAGGTGGACTAGCACAGGATTTCTGAGGGTGGGGGGGAGGGAGTAGAGGAACTGTAAAACCCTTCTAAGAAAGCTCTTCCTCAGTGCCCCTAGTGGATTTCTCTTATAACATCTTCACATCTGACCATCAATCTTTGTAGGATACTTATAGAGACAAGAGCTGCTAACTTCATCTTCAAATGTCTCTGACTATGGAAAGTTCTACCAAAATCTACCTGATTATTTCTTGTGTCCACATGTTCCAGAGCCATCCCTCTAGGTCCATCAGCATCTCTCCATCTCTCCCTTGACCACAGAGTATACCTTTTCAGATTGTCAAATTAAGGTTAAATTTTTAGCTTCCCTTCTTCCAGGTTGGAAACTCTCAATTCCTTCAACAGTAGGCTTTGCCTGGGGATTCCTGCCACTTCTGACTCATGCTTAACGGTACTCCCCTCAGCCTTGATTTTACTTTGAAGTGGGGTCTGCTCAGTGCAGTGCAGTCTGGACACAACTGAGTGGCTGGTGACCAGCCCCTGTGAAATGACTTAGCGGAAATGATGTTTTGTGAAGAGGAGTCAGGCCTCAGAGTTCAAGATGGATGGGGATGGTTAGACTGGGGGCAGGTAAAACCTGAGTCCTTGGCAGGAGTCCAGACATGAGAGCTGAATCAGGGTGATGTTGGGTCAGGGGATGAGTAGAAAAGAGAGAATCCAGGGGACACTTGAAAACTTTGATAAATGAGAAAAGAGACAACAATGACTCTTATGTTTTCCAATCCAAGAGCCTAGACAAATAGCAATTGAGTGGGCAGAATGGGCACCGGGCAGGGTAGCTGACAAAAGGGAGTGATACTGAATGGGCCACAAGAGCAGGGCTCCTATGTCAAGTTGCCCCAGAAATGGCTGTAAATGTGCCCTCAGAGCCCAGGAGAGTAGTTAGATTAGAGAGATCAGCTTGGAGTCTTGGAAGGCAGGAACCTACATAGGTCGTGAAAATACACAGAGAAGGAACAAGCCATCAAGAATGATGCCCATAGAAAGTCTACAGCATGCAGACTGGAGGAACAAAAGGCACCCACGAGGGATACAGAGCAATGAGCTGTCAGAAGTAGAGCAGTGTCGAGGATGCCAAGGGAGTAGAGGGTTTCCAGAAAGAGGGAGTGGTCACTGATATCAAATGTTCTGGAGATCAAAGATAATGAGGCCACCCAGTTTACCCAAGGGGAGAAGGGGGAGCAGCTCCAGTAGGATGGTGGGGACCAAAGCAGCCCTGGAGGATATCAGAAGGGACTGCGTGTCGGGTTACCTCTCCCCGCACCCCACCCTGAAATGCTGAATTTTCCCCAGTCCCCTCAGCCCACTACTGGCCCCAATATCTACCTTCCTACCTTCTCTCCCCATTTCTGGTGACCAAACCAGCCAGCCAGAGCTAGTGGTCTCTTCATGTGGCCTTGCTGGGTCGCTTCCCCAGGGCAGGAAGCCAGGTAGTCTCACTGCAGGGTGCTGTCCCTCAGGGATGCCAGGCCAGCTCAGACTGCCTGCCCCTCCTGGGAGAGCAGCAGGAGCTGACACAAATGCTGGGCTGGTGCAGGGGAAGGACTAAGGTGCTGCTCTGGCAATGGCAGCCTCACAAGTCCCAGGGACACAGCTGAATTGCCCCCATCTATTTTCTTTGACATCTGAATGCTGTGGTTTCCGGAGGGCAGAGGGCTAGCTCAGAGAAGCTCCAGCTCCACCTATTCCTGGTCAGCCCTTCCCCTACCAAGGCTCTCCAACTTGGCCCTGCCCCCTCTCACCCCCACACCCCCACACTCCACACCTCATGCCCCCCCCCCCCAGGAACACCCTACTCCTGTCCCCCTCAGCACTGAGCAGTCATCTCTCCTCTCCTCCGTCACCTTCTTACTGCCCAGGAGCTCATCCCAGGCTCCTCCAGGGGCAAATGTGTCCACTGAGGATAAGGGGCTCTTTTCAAGCTTCCTCAGCAGAGACCCCAGAATTCTAGCAACCAGGGAGACAGGTTATGCCAACCCTGCTCCTCCCAAGATGCACTGGGAGCCTGGGAACCAGGAGGGAGGGAGGAGGCTCAGCTGAGGAGCTCAGGATTTAATTCTATGCATCATTAAGTAGTCCTCTGAAAGTAGTGTCCCCCTATACATCATCCATGCTTAGTAAACAGCACGCTGACATTACATTAGCGGCTGGAAATGAATTTTCTCTTTTATAGGGAAATTGAGAATCCGCCAAGAAGAAAGAAAGAAAGAAGAAAAAAAAACCCTCAAAACCAATTATCTAGGCATTTATGAGTTCCACCCTGGTCCCTCTCTCTCTCCTCTCTCACTCAGATGCAAAGAAGCATTTAATATTTAATATATTAAGAAAAGAAAGAAACTTTGATAGATTATGTGGAATCTGGCATTCATTCCCTCTGCCCCTCCTTACTTCCTCATTCTCCCCTCCTGAAAATCCACGCTTGGTTCTAGCTGACATTTAAATGGATTAAGGTGTTCAGATTTCCTTAATAGTGTTGACATTTTGGAAATATTTCTGGCTTTTTTTCCCCCTCTCCTCGAAATAATAATAATAAATAAATATTGGAATGGATCTTCCCCTCCACTCGACAGGCAGGCTCTGTCTCTGTCCTGCTCTCCAGCACAGATGCAATTTGCATTTTCCATTCTTATTTACAAGATTAAGGACAGAGAGAAGTCAAAGTCTTCCTTGGAAGGCAAGGGGCCGAGTGTGGGAGTGGGGGTGCCGTAACTGGTCAGGGAGGCATTTTGTTGATCACTAAGTTACTTCCTGGGGACTCCAACTCCCTCCCCTCTTCCTGGAACTTGTCTGCCTCTCTCTCAGCCTCTCTCTTTCTACCCCTGGTTAGATGGTCCTTCCTTTGTGTGGTCTCAGTGTCCTTCTATGTAATATGTGGTTTGCTTCATCTGCAGACCTGTCCTCACCGGCCAGACAGATGCACCTGAGAAATTCTCCCCATTTGGAAACACTGCCCTGTGGTCTAATGGCGAACACAGAGAAATGACTGGATTTGACTCTGTCTGTCTACTTTAACTTGGGCCTGAGTAACCTTTCTTGCACTCTGCTGCCATGGTGTTCCCATGTGTAGACACCAAGGTCCCTGAATCTGGGTCTATGTCTCCTTTATCTCTGTGTCTCAGCTCCTAGCACAAAGCTTATAGATAGTAGATGCTTGTAAATGTTTATTTAGTGGAAGGCAGGCGGGAAGGAATGGAAGGAAAAGTGGAAGAGAAAGAAGGGGAAAAGTAAAGAAGATGTTGGATGTCTTCACTGGTTGACATTCTCCAAGCCGTGATGTTCTATGTGGTCTCCAAACAAAACTCAATCAGCAGACTTATGGAGTTGCATGATGCCCATCTTTGTGATAAGCTTTGCTCACATGCTTCTCATGTCTAATGGCAGTTGCTTTTTGCCCCCAAAGTAGGTAGAGATACTTGTAAAGAACCCAGTGTTCCTTAGAAATGTCTTCATGAATAGCAATTAGGAGATTAAATCAAATGGCCCTGGAGATTAACCTCTTCTCTATCACTTAGTACAGGCTACTTTATCTCTCTAGACTCAGTTTTTTCATATAGAAAATGGGGGTGATAATCCTATTCTGAGGGTACTATCATGACTATTACAAGTTCGCGGATTAAGATAGTGTCAGCATACAATGAGTGGTCAACAGGTCATAAATGCTTGACTGTTGCTTCTTTTGTTAGGCATTTCATCCAGCAGCTGAAAAATAAGAGCTTTCACCAATCAGGCTAAACTAGCCAAGATCTGAGACTATTTATTCCAAAAAGGAAGAAGGAAAGACATCATCAGAACCTGCTGTGAGTTCTAACCTGGTCTCTTCCTCAAGTTCTGCTTTTACATTTGGATGCAAAGAAGTATTTGATGTATAAGCAATGTAAAGCAACTTGAATAGATTTTTAGAAGGGGAGTTTCTAGCAATATCTGCTAGAAGAATTTCAACCAAGTTTGATCACTGCACCAGAATTAATATAGGATCAATGCAGATGGGGCCCTGAGTGATTAGAGGCATGACTAATTCCATCCAAGATTCACACTTTTCTGTGGATGACTTCTCCACCCTCCTCATTCACCTCCTTGCATTTCTGCACTTCTTCCTGGCCTTGTCAGCTGCCTGTCTCTTCCAAACACTGATGTGTTTTCCAGTGATAAAGACCAAAAAAGAAAATTTCTTCCCAAATGTTCTATTTCCACAAACCTAACTTTTATTTAATCTTCCAAAGATATACCAGCCCAAACTTTATGGAGCCAATTTCTGCCGTGGGCTGTATGGTGGTCTGTGAGGTATCTTATGTGCATCAGACTTGCTTGGCTTAGCAGAGGACTCAGAAGACTTCAGGGCTTGGTTTATTTGCTTTTTTACATCTTAGCCATAATCAGCCTAGAGTCTACTTTCTATTTTTGCCCTTTCTTCTGATTGTGAGATCCCTACTCTGCCAATCTATTAGTACTTGAGTTTTGAAGTTGTTGACTTTAAAGTCACTGCTTTTAATAGTCTACATCTCAGTGTCTGTTTCAAAAAAAGTAATGTGTCCAGCATGTGTGATCTACCAACTGCTGTAATAGGTGCAGGGTTAACAGATGAATAAAATACATTTCTCTTCATCAAACTTACAGCCTTGAAGGGCCCAGAGGGCATCAAGCTTGCAAATCAGAGAACAGTGTCCACAATCAAAATGCATCTGGAGATTGAATCATCTTGGATTGGGAAGCAGAGGTCAGGGCAAGGCATAGGAGGGTCAAGAAAGAAGAGGTGATTCTCCAAGCTGACCAGTGGCAGGAGGGTTGTGCAGAATTAGTAGACTCATAGTCCTCTTTCCTTTTAATAAAGCAGAGGTTCAATTAGGCTTATGTTAAATTAGAGTATCATAATTTTATCTGATTGAGTGCATTCAGGAGATAAGAGAAATAAGATTCTGGTTGCAGATCTTGTCATAGTCTTCTGCTTCTCTCTCTAAGTTGCCCCAGAGCCTCTATTAAATACCTTCATCTTATTTAGGCTTCAAGCTGTCCACCTCACTCGGCGTCCATCTGTCCAGCCACTTGTCCCTCCAGTCAGTCCTCCCATGTTCATTCCCTCATCAAGTTATTCTTCAGCATCCATAGGGTTCTAGCTGCTGTGCCAGGCACTGGCCATACAGACTTCAAGAAGAGGAGTTTAGAGCTAGTAGTGGGTTGGGGTGTACCCAAGGTGCTAGAGGACTGCATACTCTATGTTACAACTATTAATTTTCCTTGTCTTGGTCCTCTACCAAACTCATACTCAACAACACAGCCTAGATGGCATATGTAAGGTGTAAAGACTGATAGAATGAAGAGCAATATAAAGACCACACTACCTACAAGCGAGAACATCACCTTCAGAACCATTTGAGGCCCCAAGCTCCTTCCTCCCAGCACAAGCAACCACAGTCCCAAATTCTAGATTCATTATATCTTTTACTTTTATTTACAGTTGGCCTCAAATCTATGTGTTCCAAACAATAGATTAGTCATTATTTCATATTTTTGAATTTTATAATAAATGGTGTCATGAAATATGTATATTCTTACACAGTTTACTTTTTTACTCATTGTTTTCAAGAATATGTTTGTGAGGCAGTGTTGACCACTGCCCTTTTGTTCTACACTTTGTTGAAAGTGAAAGTTGATCTACACTTTCTTTCCATGGCTATTTGCTATCTTAGTGTAGGACTATACCACAGGTTATTTATCCATTTTCCTGTTAATGAACATTTGCTTTGTTGATTTGTTTCCAGTATATTTTTCTATGATAGATATTCTGCTACAGACATTCTTTTCAATGTCTCTTCCTGCACAGGTAAAGTGCTTTTGTGTGTGTGGGGGGTGGGGGGGAGTACAGAGTCAGGAGTATAAATTCAGGGTCATAGGGTATGCATAGCTTCCAATGTACTAGATGATGCTGAGTGGTTTTCAATGTGGCGGTGTCAATTTACACTCCCACCAGCAATGAGAGTGTCCACTTCTTCACCAATACTTGGTATTATCAGAATTTCAACTGTTGGGGTGTGAAATTGTTTCTTATTGTGGTTTTAATTTTAATATTCCTGATTGTCAGTGATGTTGAGTGAATTTTGGATGTTTATTGGCAGCTTCTGTTTTCCTTTCTGGAGTGACTACTCATGATTTCTTTGGACTGTTTGTGTTAAATTGTCTTTTTCATACTGATTTTCAGAGATTCTATTCTGAAAATCTATTGTTGATTATGTGTTGCAAATATTTTCTCCCAGTTTGTGACTTGTCTTTTTCATTTTCTTTATAGTATATTTTGATGAAACTTGTTCTTAATTTCAACACAGTCAAAATTAACAATCTTCTCTTGATGAGCTTTATTTTTTATGTTGTGTTTTAAGATAAAAGTATTTCTTATCCCGAGGTCATAAAAATATTCCCCCCACATTTTCTTCAAAAGTTTTACAGTTTGTTCTTCACATTTAAATTATTAAGCCATTTTCTATTGATTTTGTGTATGCACTGAAGTAGAATTCCAATTTAGTTTTCCTTTATGGTTGACCAGCTGTCCCAGCAAGATTTGTTGAATACTCTATTATTTCCTTGTTGATCTGTAATGCCGGTTGTGTTCCATATTAAGTGGTGTCCATACACATGTGGGTTTGCCTCTGAGTTCCATAGGCCATAGTCCATAGGATAATTTGTCATTCTCAGGCTGATGGACTGGAGGATTCAGTGAAGTTCTTGAGTCAAAATACTGTGAGAAGGAGCCCCAAATAAATTCACATAGTTCACAGAGACTATTGATGTTGTTGTTGTTTTTTAGTTTATAGTAGTGGTATAATGAAAAGAATGTAGTAGTTGAAGAAAAAGGTTAAAATTTCATCTCTGACTCTTATTGGTATGACTTTGGGCACATTCTTGATTTTTTTTCTGTCCTCAGTTTCTTCATGTGTTAAGTAGGAAGAGTCATTTCAACCCAGAAGCTGCATTGAGGACTGGATTACATTTTGTATTTGAAAGGATGGGAAAGTGCCTGACATTTAGAATGAGCCCAGAGGATGTGTTTTGTAGCACTCCCAGACTAAGGCCACATGGATGTTTTCTGATAGCTCCAGTCCAAAGTGAGTCAAGGTTTGGAATTACTCCACAAGAACATGAGACATAGGCCCCAGAATGAATGATTAGTTTCAGCTCACCAAACTCTCTTCCCCAAACCTACTGACTTAGTTCCAAATTTATTTTAGAGGGCACAGGGCTGTGAAGTTTCTCTGTGAAAAATGATTGAGGATAACTGGCAAATGGAGGCTTGCTATGTATTACTGAGTTCAGAACGGCAGATGAGGAAAAATCTCATGCAGGAAAAGTCATTGTCAAATGCTTAAACACCAGGCTCTCAAGTCTAACTTAAAGAAAGGCTTCCTTACCATTTCTTGGCACTATAATAATAATAAAATATAGCAACTTATAATTTATAAGTGTTTCTATATCATATGGTCCATTTTAGTAGATTGGTTCATCTTATAGCTGTAACTCCATGAGGTGGTCTGAGATTGGAAGTTGGCTCTGAATGTCTGAAACAGGCTCAAGTTCACACAGTGAGTAAGTGAGGTTGCCAAGACTCAAACTCTATTATTACCTCACAATTGGGACTCTACCTCTATGTGCTGGGACAGTTTCAAATATATTGTCCCACCATCCTCATATATATACTTGTCAGTCAGATCACACAGTTCAGTTGGAGTTCAGAGAATGTTGTCACTGACTGAGCTCAGATGTATAGCAGAACCAGGGTTGGATATTCTTCTACCAAAACTCTCTCACAAAAATGAAAGTAGCTTTAAAGATTATTTGTACCCAGATGGAAGTATGTTCTCAAGGGTTTCCTGTCATGCATTTGCTGTAAAGTTCTAACTACAGCCAAGTTCCCCCAGGGGTATATTGATTAGGGGACAATGGTGAAGCTATTTAGATACCTGCTCAGAGGCCAAGGTGGGACCAGGAGGTCCAGGCCAGTTTTTAGCAACCTCAAAGATATAGCCACTTGGTTTTACCCTGGCAACACCTTGAGAGCAGCACTCTGAGAATAAAGGGAGTTTGGCCATTGCCTGAAAGAATCCCAAGTTCCTGAGGCTTTCAGTAGTTGCTGTTAATGAATCTTTAGTATCAACTTTAAGGAATTTCTAAATCTTTATGATTCTCCTTCTTAAGGAAAAGTATTCCCCTCTAGAAAATTTCAGAGTCTTTCCTCTTCTGGACCTCTGTTCCAAGTCTGGACCTGTCTTCCCTAGGTCACCCTCTGCACACACAAATATTACTCTCCCTGTCCTCAGTTCCAGTCACTGGTCCCCAAAACACCAAGGACCTCTGTATCATCTCTAAGTTTTGATGCCTTCAGAACTATTATTTTCTCTGGCATCCCCTGGCATCCCCTATTATTGTCCCCTTTTTAATTGAAATGCTTCTTCCTGACACTTTAGGAAATAGTTATATGGCTCGTCACCCTCTCCTTGGTGTGATCTAGAACTCAGACCATAACCTCTCTTCTTCTTTCCCTTATAACCCATACTTAAGGAGTCATATGCCTCTTCCTTGTAGATGATGTCCAAATCTTCATCACTTAGGCTCAACCATTGTTGGGAATGTTAGTCTGCATCTCTAGATACTTATAAAAGGCTTTAGTATGATACCCCTGTGCTTTTTTATGCTCCCTTCACCTCATAAATTGTGACTCTTCACATTTCTCTTTATCCAACAATGTTGCTCCCTTTTTACTCATGATCAAGAGTCATTTTTGACCTCTCCCTTCTTCATTTTCTCTTACTCAATAATCGCATCTTATCCATGCTTCCTTTCATAACATCTCATCCCATCTTTATTGCCAGGATTCTGGTCTAGGCTTCCAGAAACATGTTCCAGTAGTCTCCCAACCTGATTTCTCATGGACAGTTTCATTGTTCCATTGGCTGATCATGTCCCTTCTCCAAGTCAGAATGCTTCCTCTTCCAACCTTCTTGTTGGGGGGGGGGGGCAGATCCAGACCTAGTAACAGGACTTGACTTTACCCGAAACATTCATTTAACACTAGGGCCTCTCAGTTTCTGTAGCTATTTTCACCACCAGGCTTGCACACATGTATAATTCTGGGTTCAACACTCTGTGGGGATCTTCTCAGACTACCTGCCTTCCATGGAGCCCCTTTTATCCCTATGAGTTTCTGTGCAAACACTTTACTCTTTGGTTGTTCATTCTGCCATGCATGGCCATTGTCCTGATTCATCTTGTACATCTAGTACCTTCTACTCTTTCTCTGGCCACACAAAACTCCCACCCTGAGTCACTTCCTAGTTCTTTAACACAGTAGCACTCAACTAAGCTTAGCGGAAATAATGCATGGAATATTATTTCTCAGAATACAAGAGAATATTGGAGTCAGGCTCCTCTAGACCAATGTAAGCTTAGGCTGTTTCCCATGATGTTTGATGCTGCCAGAAAAACTGTCTCTTCATTTCACATTGACTCCTTTTCCTCAGTTACGTGTTCAGTCTTCTCAGCCTCCTCAGCCTCTAATTTCTCTTAACAACCCACTTCTCTTGCTTCCCTTTTAGGACATGACCTTGGTTCACACCTTGCTGAATTCTTGGTCCACAGTGCAAAAGGCTGCAGGCAAAAGGTCAGGAAAAAGAGTCTAAAGTCAGAAAATTGTATGCCTTTTTCAGCCTTGGGAAAGCCATTTATACCTTATCTGAACCTCCGTTGTCTTACATGTAAACTAGAAATAGTAACACCTCCTTCCCAGGACTGGTAGACAATGTAGTGAAATAATGAACGTAGAAAACACTGGCATGCCATAAACCACTAAGTGAAGGTTATAATCAGCTCCCTCCTCTGTACCTTTACACCTTCTGATGCTTCTATCTCTACCCCCAAGCTGCTTCTGTACCTTCCATCTCGGCAGCTCTCTCCATCTTACACTGTCTCCAACAACTTCAATTTTGCCCTTATTCACCTTTTCCTCTCTATTGAAACACTCCCCTGTCCTGATCCTCTTGTCATATAAACAAATTTTTACTTGATCTTGCTGCCTGCTCCACCTTCTGTAGCCACTGTCCCCTCCCTTTCTTCTTGTAACAGGGAAGGGACAGCAAACAATCACCCTACTGGCTCACTGCCTGTTCTTCCAGAACTCCTGCATTTCTTCCTACCTGCACTCACAGGCATGTCCCCAGATTTGTCCACCTTCCCAGTTCTCATTCTCTTTAACTCACAATCTCACATTGTGTGCCACCCTCTTACTTCTTTCAACTTCCTCTTCCCTTAGTTTTCATGGCACTCAGACTTTTACTAAGATGTACCTTCCTAACCCTTTACTAGCTCTTTGTTTTGTCTCCTTCTCTGACTCAGTATCACTCTTTTCCTCCAGGCCTAGCCTGCCATCTGCCCGACCTCCACCAGGGAGCCATCACTTCCCTTTACTGCACACCGGTCGAACCACACCGGAAGTATTGTGTTTACTTTCAGGTTTCACCTTCTATGAGAATTATCACCAACTCAAGGATATTCAGCAGAGGATGACCGAGATGGTGAGGGAGCTAGAAACAGCCAGCCTTACAGAACTCTTGAGAGAATAGAGATATTTAACACTGCAAGATGAGAAAATTCAGAGGAAACATAATCATTGCTGTCTTAATATATTTTAAAGGATGTAAAAAAAAGAGCCTCCACCTATTGACTTAGATCCCTCTAGAAAACAGAATTGGACAGAAATTATGGACCAGCAGGTATGGAATTATTAGCAAGAAATACCTTCCAGTCCTGTGAAGGCATTAAGAGCACAGGCTCTGCAGTCAGATGACATGGGTTCAAATCCCACTTCTGCCTCTTCTTAGTTGTATGACCCTGAGCAAGCTATTTCATTTTTCTGGGACTTCATTTCATCATCTGTAAAATGAGAGTAGATAATGGTAGTCATTGTAATAAAGATTCATTATTCCCTGTGCTAGATTTTGTATAGGGTTATAGACACACTCATGATGACTCACAATATAGAGGGAGAGGTAAATGCATACACGGGTAATTCAAATACAAAGCAGATCACTGAGATAGAAGAACCAAAGTATGATGGGACAGAGAAAGAGAAATGGGGCTGGGGGTACCAAAAAAGATTGCTCGGAGGAGGCAGAAGCAGTGTGAGTAAAGACCTGAGGATAAGAAAAGGAAGGACTTGTTTGAGAATTGGCAAATGCCCCCATCAATTTGTGCCTAATTTGGAAGACTTTGCTACAAAGCCAACCTGTGGGACGTGCCCTTCGCTAAACTTCTGCACAGATGCTGCATGCTGCCAATCAACTTTTTGTGGTAGGAGAAGGAATATTTCAGCCTACTCTGAACACAAAGATATATCCCAACAGGATCTGAGTACAAGAGCCAAACATTTGATCCAAGGACCAGATGGTGGAAGCCCAGGTTATGCCCCAAAGAAAGGATGCTTGAGAATAGGCCTACTGACCAGGAAGCGAGCCAGAGGAAGGAGCATGTCCAGAGTGGGTAGGGGTGGTCCTAGACCAGGGCATCTGGAGTGCACGTACACAGGTGTCCTTTCGTATTCATTGTCAAGGGCACATAGAACATCCCCACAAATGAGTGAATGAACATATAAATGAACATATGGCACAAAATAGGCTATCATGTATGTTATAGCATATTTTTACATGTAATGTGGATCAATACGATGTGCAGACATTGGAACAACCTATAGTTCTCAGTTGCTGCTTTCTGGTGAAGTGCTCAGCAATCCACGCACATTGTTGAATGTCTAAGAAAATAATTTCTTTGCGTTCTGATGCTATAAAATATTGTTTGGATTAAAAGGGCAGGAACAAATTGATGGATCTGAAATTTTTTTTCTTTTGGCTTGGAGATGACAGGGCAATCCATCAGACAACTTCCTTGGCTCCCTCTGACATTTCAAGCTCAAATGTTATAGCTTTCTTATTTTTCTTTTCTCTTTTTTTTTCACCCCCTGGCTCTCTATTGAACTGTGCCTCTAGGAAACGCATCCTGTAGATGTGGCTTTTTTGACACTTGTCATATGGCAGGCACTCAGTGGAGGCTTGTTGAGTGGTGGCTGGGAATACTCCGTCTAGCTTAGCAAGTCGTGCTAAAGTTGCGGTAACTTCCCCATCCACCTGTGATGCTGCCTCCAGCTGCATCCTAGAACATTCAACAGGGAATTCTTTCAAAAGAGAGAAGGCCCTAGAAAATGGCTCATGGTGCAGATATCCATACAATGTGATTTCAGCAGCTGGACTGCGTGCAAAGGGAAAATATTAGAAGTTAGAATCCTTGACTTCTTCATCTGTTTCTGCCATTGTGCATAGTGTGAACTTGGATAGGCTACTTAACGTCTCTCACCTGCAGCTTCTCTACCTTTGAGGCAGAGAAATCAAGTATCAGATTAAGTATAAGAATAGAGTCAAGTATCAGAATAAAATGAGATAATGATTGTGGATACACTGTGAAAATACAGAACATAACTCGGTGATATACACCCTCTGTATTAGTTATCTATTGCTATATAGAAAATAAACCCTACACATGGTGAAGTCAAAGAGCAAACATTTATTATCTCACTGTTTTTGCAGGGCAGGAATGTGGGAGTGGTATAGCTGGAAGGTTCTGACTCACCGTCTCTCAACACATTGGCTGGGGCTGCATCATCTGAAGGCTTTACTCGGGCCAGGGTGTCCACTTCCGAGCTGGTTCATCCACATGGCTATTGGCAGGAGACCTCAGTTCCTTGTTGGCTGTTGGCAGGAGGCTGCCATTATTCACTGTATGGACCTCTCCATAGGACCAGTTGAGTGTCCTTAGGACATGGCAGCTGGTTTTCTGCAGAGTGAGTGATCCAAGGTAGAAGTCACAATGTGCTTTATGATCTAGGCTCAGCAGTTACAAATTATGATTTCCTCCACATCCTGTTGGTTACGCAGGTCAGCCCTAGTCAGTCTGGGAGAGGATCAACACAAGGGCAGAAATTCCAGGACACCATCTTGAAGGCTGACAGCCATACCATCTCTCAGTTGAATGGTTCCTCTGGGAAATGAGGGATATAGTTGATTATCTCTAAGGTCTTTGCTCTACAACCACATCTCTGCTTGCTCCAAATAGCTCTTTGGCAAGCCTGCTAGGCAGCTTCTCTCCTTTCTCATCTAGCTTAAAATCCCTGCGATCACTGTCAACCCCTTGTTCCATACTAACAGTTCAGTTTTGGTGTTTCCAGGGTTCTATGAAAATGGCTGTGTGTTGCATCTGAGGGACATTTCTGGGGCTCTTCATGTGGGGTTGCAGGGGTTTGTCACTTACAGGTGCCAGCCATTGCAGTTCGCTTAGTGTCACTGCATCCTCATTTTGTGTGGGATGGAGCCCTTGCTTTGAGAGCCAGGGAGGACGTGACTGACATGGGCCGTGAGAGAGAGGCAAGCCAAGGTCTGCAGCTTTGACGATCTGCCTCACATTTTATCTTTTCAAAATGTGTCTGTTTTTGAGCACTCTATTTGATTCTGTCAACTCTGAGGGAGACAGAGCTGGTATTGTTTCTTCTGTTTTGTCGATTGAACAACTAAGGCTCAGAAAGTCCTAACAGAGGCATTTGCTAGAATAAGCAACACAGGAAGGTAAGATATTGGGTGGTTAAAATGTGGAGTTCGGCTTTAAACATCTTGAGCCTCAGGTGTCTGGGGCATATTAAGTGAGGTTAATGGACAACTTTGAATAGAGCTTCCAGGACGATTAACTGGGCATGGAACAAGATCTAATACCTTGATTATTATGCTTTATCTGCAAATTTCTCCACTCCTTCCAGCTGTTGCACTGTTTTCTGTGTTCCTGGTCCTAGGTACCCTGCGTTGGTTTCCTCAAGATTATCCTCCTTAGCTTCATGGACTCCATTGGCCTAATTGCACACCTCGAGGTCCCAAAAGTTGACTGGGAGCTGATTTCTAGTGGGGAAAGTTCTGACTGAGGGTTCCAGTTGCCCCTGGAAAAAGAGAGAGAGAAACTGCAACAGTGTGGGCTTCACCATCCTTCAGCAGAAGCAGAGTCTTCCAAGAGCATAGTCCATCCATCCAAATAGATGGCCATGTTCTATTTCCATAAAGTGCCTTGGCCTAGATGTGCTTTTGCTGCTAGTTAGCCGTGAAGTAGGAATGATCAGTAGAGGCACCTTGGGACTAACTCCCACAGACCTGGTGTACGCCCTGCCCTTTGTTGATGCCCAAAGCTGTCCCCATCCTACCAGCTCTGGCTCAGACCCCGGACCCGAGTGAACTCTGAGCCCCCTTCCGGGTCCTTCAGAAGATCATCGGGAGTGAGGCTCCCTGAGGCCGGCGTTCCCCACATGTCCTGTCCCACAGGCCCTTGGAGCAGCTGCTCCTCCAACCTTATCTTCCCTCTGCCTCCATGGAAACCTGAGAAAGACAGAAAGGGGGAAGTGGCTTGGTTTCCCAACACAAATAACCCCAACAGAGCTTTCTCAGCAGTGACCCTTAGCCTGTTGTGTCAGCCTCAGGCTGAAGGAGGAAGGAAATAGACCTTCTATTGAGTATTTTTCTTCCCCTGTCAAGAAGATCAGAGGAGCTGAGACGAGAAAAGAAAAGGAGTCAAAAGCACCTTGTTGCCTCCTCCTGCAGGATTTGTGTTGCTCTTCCCCTCCCCTCTTGAGCTCTGAGTAAACAGACTCCCCGGCTGAGGAAGGCCCCGGGCCCAACTCGAGCAGGCCATAAATAAGAGCCCTTCAGCCTCTGGCTCTCAGTGAGTAGAGAGGCCACTTGTGAGAGGAACATTCGATAGTGGGGGAGCGGTGGGGGGAGGGTGCTCGTGTTAATTGAATCCCAATTTCCTTCTCCCAGGCCTGCTCTTATCTTTTTAATTATACAAGGCCTTTAATCTTCCTGAGGACTTGTCTCTGTCATTAATGCGTGATCTCTATTAGAGATAGGGGTCTGTTCGGGGTAATGGGAGCCGCAAGCCAAGGCCTCTGGAAACTTTTTTGCTTTTGAAAACACTCAGGAGTTACCTGGGGCAAATCCAAGTGGAGGAGGGGGGGCACCCTGGGATCCTCTCAGTCCCCAGATGATGGCTTTGGAGCTGTCTGTATGTGATGTGCTGGACTGTGGCATGTGGGACAAGAGCCTCTGCTGGCCGATTGATACCTGTCGTCATGGCCCTAGTAGCGGAGGAACAGCTGAGCTGCCTGCAAGGCTGTCCCAGGTACCTCTCAGGGGAAAATCGGTGCACCTACACATACGGGATGCTGGGTGCCAAGGTAGGAGCCCAGAAGGACTCGGATATTCTGTATTTGCTAAATGTTGGAGCATGCTGTAGGTGCTTGTGAATGGAAACGTGTTCTCACGGGCTTTCCTTAATGTCACAGGGATGCAGTACCTCCAGGTGACAGTGGCGTGGGACACTCCAGGGTTACATTTCTCTTCCAACCCTGCCCTCCCAGCTGCCCTGTCAAATGGCTAATGAGTTGTAAACCAATACTTAGGGGTGCGAAGGGACATGTCCTGTTTGAAGGGAGCTGGCTCGTTTTAAATGTTCAACAAATGTTTGCTAAGTAACTTTTCAAACAAGGGTTCTGAAAGCCCTTCAACGTAAACCATGAATTCACAAGTGTTTCTCAAGCAGTTGGAGCTCCTCGTGTAGAGATTTAAGTTCTGGAATTCATTTTTCTGAGCTGCATGGTGGCCTTTGGAGTTTTTTCACCCAGGCAGTCTATATGTCACATGCCACACTAGCCCCTGTGTGTGCAGAAAGATGGGTGAGGCTGAGTCCACACAAGAAGCCTAGTGCTCAACTGGGAAACAAGATATATTTTGTTGGTCTTATGCATATTACAAATATTTATAAATAAATACATGAGTATATATAAGGCAGTATATGGTATATATTTATACACTATATATATGTGTGTGTATATACTCAATGGTGTGTGGGTATATACACACCTAACACAATTACATAAATATTACTTACATGTGTATATATATTTAAGATTTTGTATATTTATATGTGTATGTATGTTTATATATCCATCCAAATAGACCGCCATGTTCTATTTCCATAAGGTGCCATGGCCTAGATCTGCCTTTGCCGCTTGTTAGCTGTGAAGTACGAATGAGAGAGAGAGAGATAGAGAGAGAGAGACAGACAGAGAGAGAGAGAGAGAGAGAGAGAGAGAGAGAGAGAGAGAACCTTATCTTCAGAGAAGTCAGTTGCGATTTTAACTCTATGTATGTATGTATGTATGTATGTATGTACCTATTTATCTATCCACACACCCAAATATACAGGTGACTTCTCTAAAGAGAGAGGCCCCCACCAAGAGCATCAACAGCCAACTGCAGACCCTGAGTGTGCATTTGTGAGCCTTTGCACCGAGCCCCATGTCTTGCTAGCTCATACAACCACCTTAGAGGTGTTGAAGGTGGCCTGGCTGTTACTGACTAAGGCCATCTAACTAGAAGATTCAAGAGGCAGGGTTCCAACCCATGTCATCCACAAAGCTTGGCCTGATAACCCCAAGCCTTCGAGCCAAACCTTCCCTCTTTGTTTGAAACCACAGTTTGCTCCTGAAAGTGGGTAGTTCTGGTCATAGGCTTCCAATGAAACATAATGAACCTGGACATGGTCCAGAGAAGAGCAATTAAAACACTCAAGGGGAGGGAGAGGCTTCTGTTTAAGGACAGACTTTAAAAAATAAACCCAAGAGTAGAGTCTGGAAAGAGGAAGGATGAGCAGAGAGATGTGGTGGAGGTCTACGGGATGGCGGAGGGAATGAAAGGGAGGAGCCAGGTATGCCTGCCAAGGGGCACTCACTGAAGCTTAGACACAGCAGCGTGAGGACAATGACAAGAAAGTTCTATTTAACACGTTCCATAAGTTTTCTGCCTGCTGTGTGATCCCAGTAGGTGGCAGAGGCTGAAAATATAAATAGATTCCTGGTCTATGGATGGCTTGCCATGAGCTCCCTACAGGATACCTAGTTTCTCATTGTCTAACTCAACCTACCTCTGGTTCTAATGTTCAAGACCAGGAGTTGGCAAACTCTTTCTGTAAAAAAAAAAAAAGATAGTAAATATTTTTTGTAACTCTGTTGCAGTTGCTTAACAGCCATCGATAATACATACAAATGGGTGTGGTTGTGTTCTAATAAAACTTTATTTACAAAAATAGGCAGGAAGCTGAATTTGACCAGGAAAACTGTCATTTGCCAACCCTGGGTCTAGATCAATTCATAGTCAACTTGATTTACACAATTTAAAACTGGGAGGTATCTTGGTGATCACATCTTCATCCTATTAAGCAGGAAGAGAGACATCCAGAGGTATCAAATGAACTGCCCAAGGCCATACAGTTGGATCCCCAAAGTGGGCTATTAGGGTTGTTTGGCTGTTTTAGGGGGAATGGTTCCATCAAGATGATACGTAAGCATTGCAGAAAATTTGAAAGACATGCAAAAGTGGACACAAAATGAATCACTGATAAATAAGATATGCAGTGATAAGCACTGTTAGCATTTTCCCTGCATGTCTTCCTATTTGTGTACCTGTGGGCATGCATGTGTTTCACAAAATTAGAATCCTCTTGACTATAGGTATTGCACCCAGATCTTTCCTTTCACTGACATTGTGAACATTTCTCATATCACTAGATAGTCTTTGAAGACATATTTTTTAATGGTTGCCATATTTTCTGTAGCATGGAGGTATCACAACATGAGTAACCATGTCCTAACTATTGAACCGTTAGGTTGCCTCTAATTTTTCGATATTGTAAACAACACAGCAGTAAAAATCACTGGAGGGAAATCTTCGCTGCATTCTGATGACTTCTTTGAGATAAATTCCCAGCAGTAGAAGTCCTGGACAAGCCCACAGAGTGAGGATTTTTTAAAGGCCTTGATAAGGAGGAACACGCGGTTCCGCAGACAGGCTGAGTCAATCTCTATGGGTACTGTGCGTTTCTCAGCATGCCAGTGAAATCCCCAGGTTGAACGAGCATTCTCACATACAACCCCTCAAGTATTAGAAGGTAGTTCTTAAACCTGGATTCCTGCCTCCTTCTGGCCGAGCAGCCATTTCCTTAAAAACTCTTCCAAGGCTCCTTTGCCTTACCATTCTACCAGTTCGAGAATATTCTGATTTGTAATTAATAGTCTTAAAAATGTGCTACCTAAAACAGAACATAATACACCAAATATGGCCTGCCCCATTCCTGCCTCTTTTATTTTGGATCCTATGCTTCCATTAATGCAGCCTAAGATTGCAGTAGTTTTATGATTTTGTGTTTTTTCTGTCTAGCAGCTTGTGTAAGTTTGTGGCAGGCTGACACTCTGAGGTCTCAATAATCTGATTAACCGGGATCTCTCTCAATTGACACTTGTTCAGCTGATTTTTTTTAGCTCAAATCCAATACTTATATCTGATCATTAGTAGTTCAGTGCCCCAGCTTCTTTAAGTTCTAGTGGCACCCACGGAAAACAGGTCCTTGGTGCCTGGGGTGTGTTTCCACACCATATTGCCCAGTGGGCTCGACCTGGGGCTTTGGTCTGACTTGTCCCTATGCAGAGGTCAGGAGAAGGTCATGGGGCTGTTGAGGCCTGGGCTGCCTGGCGCCTTCCTGGGCGGCAGTCCACTTACGAGCGTTCTCAGGAGTACCTGGGATCTTGGCTTGAAACAACTGTGGTGGAGGGGCAGCTGGCCCCTCTGAGAAGGGCTCTTGAGTGCTGCTGGACAGTTCCACCAGCTGGGCAGGGGCCGCCTCAGCGGCCACGGGGCTCTGCAGGCCACGGACCCACCTGGCTGGGCGCCTCTGGCCAGACCCAGAGGCCCACCCTGAGACTTTGCCAGGACTCTGGCTTGCTTTGCTCTTTTCGGGCTCTTTCCCAACACACATAGATTGCAATTTCTTTGTGAAGCCGGCACCTGACTCTGTCTTATAGATAAGTCCGAGGCCTGCCCCGCCTCCCATTCCCAGCTCCGATTGAACCCCGAGGTACTTGGAGCCCAGGTGTTTGTGCATCCTGGTTCCATTATAGTCCTCCCACAACAGGCACCGGGGGCCACCCCGCAGGCTTGGGCATGTGCACAAGAACACGGTCAGTCCACCGGCACTGCCCCTCAGACCCCTCCTCTCATGGGAAGAGGCATAGCTTAGGGGCCCAGAGCAAAGTCTTGGTCGTCACAGAGCCTCGGGCAGGGACCTTGGTTGTCCCAGGGTCTGAGGTGATATTGCTCATGGGCAAACTGTGTTCAGTCAGCCTTTCAGTCCCCGTCAGTCACTATGCTTCTGTGCTCGGAGGGCCGCTGGGGTGGACAGCTGGAAGGAACAGCTGAATGCGTAGGGACAGAGAATCGAAATGGAGAGAGATGGGGTCCACACCTTAGGTGCTCTGCTGCACCTGTAGGGAAGAAACTCTGAGAACATGGGGGTACCTAGAGATGGTAGGGGAGACCTTGGCCTGGGGTCAGGGAACCTGAGCTCTCACTCTGGGACCTGGATGCTGGATGTTCTGGCTACAGGCTCCATTTGGCCAGCTGGAATTCACCCCTGCCCGCCCTGCCCCCCTCAAACCCGGTGCGGAAGATCACCTGTCCACGTGACAAATATTCTCTTTCTGCGGCACCTGCACGTCCACGCTCTGCACTCCTGTTGCCTGTTGACTTCGCTGTCCTTGGAGAGAGCCAGTCTCTCATCTCTGGAGCCACCCAGGCTTTCCTCCAGTATTCATTCAGTGTTTGGTTACTATGAGGAGGGATAATGCAACTCTTATTTAATTCAGATCTGTTCAATTCCACCCCATTCAACTCTCTCCCATCGACTTACACTCTTCTATCGCAATCATCATGTGCTGTTTTGAAGGAGATAAAGCAGAAAATATGAACATACGTTAAAAATAACCCCCCTGCCTCCCACTTCCTATTTTCAAAATGCTTTCCCATAAAGTATTTCATTACAGACTCAAGCAGCTGGCGTCATGAAATATGGTGTCAGATGTAGAATCCGATGAAAACCAAATGAAAAGACACCCTGAGAGCAGACGGAAGGAGAGTGTAGCTCCATCGGGCCACTGCCTCTAACCTGCGGGGCCCTGGGCGAGAACGTGACACTGGCCCCTGGTCACGGCTAGGCCAAGGGTTTGGCAACTTCTCCCTCTTCTTCTTCTCTTGAGATGCTCCATTATTGTTTAATCATTTCTCACCATTTATGTCCTTCTTGGAAACCAAACCCTAAAATCTCAGAACTAGGAGAAAAGCTAGTCAAGAGAAAAGTAGTCATGAGGCACACCAGTGGTTCTCAAAGTGTGGTCCCTGGCTCACCAACATCAGCCCCAGGGGCATCTGTTAGAAATGCAGACACAGGCCCCAGCCTTGACCTGCTGAATCCCAGATGCTGTGTGCGTGCATATGTGTGTGTGTGTAGGGGACACTAGCCATCTGCGTCTGAACAAGCCCACTAAGTGACACTTCCAAGATGGAAGCCTGCTGATCCGGGCCAGCTTCTAAATTTCCAACTGGTCCTGCTCCTCGTCTCAAAGGCAGTCGGCTGGGGAGCCCAAACGAGAAGCCGCTTCCCAGACAGGGTGCTCCACACTTTCCTCTGGCCCCTACTCTCTCTGCTGACCTCCAGGTCACCCCCTCCCTGAGCAGTTCTGCAAGCCTGCTTCTCACTCTACCTCAGAGTGCACAGAAGATGAGTCAGGCCAGGGATCAGCGGCCCCCAGGACAGCGGACATTTGTACTTCCGCCAGACTCTCGGCCTGCAACCCAACTGTCTTGGACGGCAGGGGACTCTGAAGGTCCCAACCTCTGAGGATGCCTGATTTCTGACAGTCAGAATATGCCCTCTCACTCTCACCTGCCCTGTGCCTCCTTTGATCTTTTTTTTTTTTTTCAGGAACAATCTTCGTGACTGAACCAGACCAGGGTCCCCTGCGCTCCTCTGGGAGGCTCCAGGCTATTGCTGGCATATTTTCCAGGGTTAAAGGAGCTGGGGAGGTCTCCCCCTTTGATTCCTGCCTCGACACAGAGTCCAAAAGGTGGCACAGAGGTGGGCACCTTAGTCTTGGACACCAGCCTTCTTGGGGTGGTTTTGAAAACACATTTATGAACTGTCAACACAGGGCCTGAGCAAGTTCACTGATACTGGGCCTTGCTGCCCACTCAAGGCTCCTGGGCAGGGGCAGTAGGCCTGACTTCTACCTGCACCTTGCCCTGCACCCCTCCTCGTCTCACCCTTCCTGTTTCTTGTCCCCTCTCTCCATTGCCCTGAAGCTGTGCTGTGGGGCCCCTGACTGCTCTCTGATGGCACATAGAGAGGCGCTCATCCCAGGGCACTTGACTTGCCGGCACAAGGGAGGCAAAGTCACCTGCTGAAACGGAAGGCCAGGGAGAACCAGGCACTCCAGAAGGGGGAGGAGTTTCTAGATAGCTCTGGTGGGGAATGTGCTCAAAATGGCCAGGAGATGATTAAAACTTTGCCCAGCTCAGGAGAGAGACAAAAAAGCTGTGATGCGGCCCTTTGGCACGACCCAGAGTTTTGCCAGATGGACTTGGCGTGTCTCTGCAAGGCAGAGGCTCCTGCAGGTCAGTGAGGATGGCAGTGGGGCCAGGCTGGGCTTGACTTGAGCCCATAGGAGGCCCAGAGCAGCCGGGAGGCCGGGGGACGGTGGGGAAGCAGTGAGTGGATGTCAGCGAGCAGGGGATGAGGATGCATGGTGGCCACATAGGGGGAGCTCCCGGGGTGAGGACACTGGACAGATGTCATCCCAGGCACTAAAGCTGGTCAGAAGCAAGAAACACAACAGCAGCATTCGTTGAACCCAGGGCTTGCGATAAGGTCTTGGCATGTAACTTCTCATTCCTCCTTCACAATTTTTCCGGCATCTGGCATGTGCTAGGTACTCCCTGCCCCAAGGTCCTTTCACTTTCCCATTGGCTTTTAGCCCATCTCACCATACCCCAGGAGACACGTGGAGACCAAGGAGCAAAAATAGCCCATGACCTTGCCAGGGACCTGCAGCCAGCAGGGAACTGAGCTGTTCTTAGACTCAGGGTCTTCCCACGAAAAAGCCACAGCTCTTTGACAGTGTCTCACCTGCTTCTTCTGCTCAGAGAAGCTAGTGAAAGTGACAGAACAACCGAGGGCAGGATGCCACATGGGCCCAAGCTTCTGGTTCCCCCGAAACCTGGGCAGGGGGAGGAGAAGGCAGCAAAGGGCTCCCACTGGTCCCAGAATGCACCGGCCAGCCCTCCTCCCCATCCTCCCGCACCCCTTCACCCCCTGGCATCGTGGAAGGCTCCCAGGATTTGTGCTCAGAAGCTACTGTGCTGCTGCTCTTGAGCTAGATATCCCCAGATGAGTCTCATGTGTAGGGAGCATGGTGTGCCGAGGGCGACTTTCAAGCTGCCACGGGGACCAAAGGAGAGAGCAGCTGCCAGAGGGAGCGACCAAGCTCAGTTTAATGGTGGTGACTTCTGTCTGTTCATTTGACAGGTATCTATGAAGCACCTGGCACACTGTCATATAGGTGCTGGGCTCAGAGCAAAGAGTGAGAGGCAAGCTCCCGTGACATTACAATAACCAATAACTGTGGCGAGTGCCACAATTGAGGGCTTCCAAAGGGTGTTTGTTACTCTAGGGTCACCCCCTCCTCATAGTCCTAACTCACAGCTGCAGTTTCTGACCTTTGGCCCTTGGGCAAGTTGGTCAATAAATACTGCCTGGATGGTCTGATTGAGTGGATTTCACCAGGGGGTAGAACAAAGACCTGTAGATGGAGATCCCAGAGAGGTGGTCTTTTTCTGAAGCTCAGGCCCCCCTGAAATAGTCCTGGGGGCAAGACTGGGGACTCCCTGCCTTTGCTTGTGAAACCTGCAGACTTTGGGCTCCTTCTAGAAGAAAGCTCACGTCTGCTCCCATGTAATAAGACTTCCCATCAATTAAATGACCCCAGGAATACAAATCTGGCAGGGGGAAAGTAGTTAAATCTTGTACAAGTTGGCACTTTCAGGCAGAGAAGAGAGACCTTGGCAGAGGTGCCCGTACCTAGTTCTGTGTAATGGTTTGGAGCGTTTTAATGTTTACCTAGCTGTTAGGTTCAGCCGGCTCTTGGTTTGGCTCTCTCCCTTACCCTCTGATTTCCCAAGAAGAATGTCCGCTCTGGTCCCAGCTTCTCTTCTTTGGGATGTCTGGATCACTCGCTGGGATCCTGGGCACAAAAGGAGTAAAACTTGAATTGAAGGATCTGCCCAGTACTGAGCAGGTGACCTTGAACAAGACACTTAACTTCTGGGGCCTGAGTTTATTCAACTGTGAAATGGGAATAAACATATCCACGGAGACTGTGTCGGGATTAAATTGCCACCCTCCCGGACCCTCCTAACCAAGTGAGCCCCTGCCACGTGTGATGCAGCACAGGCAGCACTTTCTGTGCATTATCTCATTTAATCGTCACCACGCTTCTCACACAGGCACTAGCTGGCATTACTGTCACTTTCCAAGTGCAAGGAGGGGAATTGCAGAATGCTTAGGTCACTTTCCCAAAGCCGTGCGGCCAGAAGTGAAGGGGCAGCACATCAAACATACATCAGGCTAACTTTCGACCTCAGACTCCTACGTCTCTGCAGCTCTGCCTAGAAAACAGGTCTCTGCTGACTCCCAGTCGCCCCAGAAGCTTCTCTTTTATTCTCACTGCCTTCTGCCTTCTATTTGGATGATTGCATTTGCCTTCAGTTAACACTTCCATGGATGCAGAGGACAGGGAAGGTATTTCCTCCAGGCGCTGACTCTGACGCTTTCTTAGCAAATGGCTCTCATCTCCTGGATGCCTCCAGACGCCCCTGGGTCCATGTTCAACATGGCTGATACCTGACGTTTTGAGTATCAGATAGCTAGCGAGGGTCATGACTGGGCCTGAGAACAGGAGACGGTGGCTCATGGAATGAACTCAATCTGTGCCCTTTCCCAGGGCACGGAGAAGGAAGTGACAGTGACTTGCTGCTTGGGACAAGTGCTAATGGGTGGCCTGGTATCTTGGGAATGTGCTCAGATGATCTGGGGATGTTTTTTCAGCCTCTCCCTTTCCTCCCCATTCCTGGGATGGTACTTTGGACTCCTCTCCACTATTCCCAGGCAGAAAAGAAAAATCTGAGTCTGCTATTTTCTAACGGCCTTAGTGCGAATTTCCTAACAGCAAAGCTCTATGTATCAGTATGTGCCTGATTCGATGTGAGATACTTGGTGCAAATTCATCCTCTGCCATTCCATGAGGTTATTAAGCGAGGAAGCCGGTTCAGAGAGGCCGAGAAACTTCCCCAGGCTTGTACAGGTAGAAATCATGAAACCAGGACCTGGACACAGGGTCTGGATTTCTTCATCACGATGTAACGTTATTCTGAGTCAGAGTCGCCTCAGGCATTTCCCAACCACAGAGTGGGCCATCCTAGATGGGCCCACCCTTGCTCCTTTTGTATTGAACTTAGCCTTCTGTTGTGGATCCACTGCTTGGTGTCTGGTGCAGGCCAAGGTGTTTGGCATCCCCGTGCCCATATGCAGTACCAAGGTAATTATACTCATCTATACAGATATACAATTGTATACTCATCTCACAAGGCAAAGGCAAGGACAAATCAGAGGGACGTGATGAATACACCTTCAACTCACTAGGCATTTATGCAGCTCCAACAGTTTCCTGGTGCTAAGTACTCATGCGGGAGGGACTCAGGTATAGACCCTGATTTTCAAGGATTGTAGAGTTGAGGGAGCTAACAGTGTGAACTTAGTAGCTCAAACCCAAGGCAGGATAGCATGAATGCAAATGAAATCCTTTGGAGAGGAGGAAGAGTAAAGAATCGCAACATTAGGAAATATTTGGAGGAGGGAGTTTGAGCCAGGGCTTTGCTGGCCTTTGAGTCAGATGGGAAAGATAGTAGTAATTCCAGACAGTCAGGCTAAGATACTAACCTGACTGTACAGAAGCAGGGACACAAGGAGTGAACTAGGAGCATGTGTGCAGCCACAGTGAGCCTGTCTTTCTGTCTGTGGGCTGTGTAGGTTAAGGTGGTGGCCAGTCTATGGAGGTTTTCCAGCTGTGATAAAGACGTACACATCAACTCTCTACGCGATGAGAAGTTCCTGCTGACTTTGAACAAGGGAGTGACATGATGGCCCCTCTCTGAGGAAGACCCTTTTCGGGTTGTTCTAGAGAGACTGGGTGATCCCGGGGTCTGGGAGGCAGGTGATGGGGGTGTTGTGATAATCCAGGCAAGAGGCAGTGAGGGCCTGAATGGAGGCAGTCATAGAAGGGACGGAGGAGAAATAAGAATCCACAAAGCTTGGGCAGGGAGGAGGAAGGAAGAGATTTCTCTGACCATAGTATAATTACCCTCACCCCCGCTGTTCACACCTCACTTTCTGGGGAGCCCGGAGGGAGCCTGGGAAGAGAGCCATCGCTATTTCTCTATGTTTGTGGTCTTGTGACTGTACTCAGAGCCATAGGGTCCCCTCCTTCCTCTGCTTTACTGCATTTGGATGATTTTCTTTATAATGATTGTCATAGTCATAACTATAATAATTATAGAGGCAATAATAAGATTCTGAATGGATGGAGAGCTTTCTTCTGAAGATGTTAATATGTGTAAGGTGGGGGTGGAAGGGGTTCAACAGAAATATGATTAGATCCAATTTGGTAGGAAAAAACTCTCAGTAGTATGGAGAAGATCTCATCATGAGGGAAGGGTTTCTGGCCTCTGTCCCCGAATAAGACCACATCACCCCTCTTTGTAAGGGCAAAATATGCCCCTGCTGCCTGGTGGGTACCTCCTGGGTGCAGATTTGCTGGCAGTGGTGGAGAAGCGTGCTTTGGAACTTCATTCCCCCCTCCGCATCTCTGACAAGCCTTCCCTGGGACCCATGGTGTATAGTAACCCTTCATCCCTACTTCAGCCTCTCATTGTTTGGCCATAAAATTGGCTCTTAATAATAACTCACAATATAGAATGGCATTTTATGAATTACAAAGCCTGTTTGAATTCACGATCTCATTTAGTCCTTGCAGTCTCTGAGGCTAGCACTATCTTATCGCTCCCCCTTTACAAATATACTCAGTTGTTCAACAAGCATCTATGAAGCACCAGTCCCTTGTGGGGCCCCGTGCCGGGCACTGAAATCAGATACTTTGAGATTAAGTGACTGACACAGACCCAGGCAGGATTCAAACTCAGGTCATCTTCGTCCAAGCCATGTCCTCTTTTCTCCTTCCATGCCACTATCTTCATTTCTAATTGCGTGAATTACCAAATTTTAGCACTTTATCTCTGCATGTTTCATGTTTTCGTTTTGTCTTTTCAAACACATCGAAACATTTTATAAAAAAAAAATAAAGGAACTTAAAATAGCAAATAAATAATAATTATTATTAAAGTCTATTTGTGGCAAGGAACGTGTAAGTTTGTTTTATATCCTCAATTGGGCATATAGGAGTTGCTCAGTAAATACGAGTAAACTAGAAAGTTCTAAAGCTCCAACCTTAGCTCCCTTCCTCTCCAAACACTGGTCTCGATCCTCACATCTAAAAGTCTTCCCAGCACTTTGTTTCTGAAACATTTGGAATCTCTCCTTTTAAATTATTTTGCAGCCAGTTTTTAAAGGATGTCCCATATTTTAGAATATAAATTTGTCCATTTTAAAGATAGAACAATTGAGGCTGAGGACAGTTTGAAGTCCTAAATGCCTTGTCAATGATTTGACAGCTGGTCTTCACTGCCCGTAGGATCTTTAGACAGATCTGGAAGGATGGAAAGCCCGAAGTGCCTGATGGCGGACAATTTTTCCAGACTACATATTCTCAGTGGGTGAAGTTGCCTGGGCAGGTGCTGCCACCGTGTGGTAGAAATTGATGTCTGCTGCTCTTTATCTGTGCTTCCTACTGGGGGAAATGCTTCCTTCCACTTCGTATGTATTTGCTGAGCGTGCCTTGTGCTGTCAGGCACTAACTGCTGGGGATATAGAGGCAAAAGAAAAGCAAGAATTAATGTCTTCTTGGGGCTTATATTCTGGGTTGAGTGTTGTGTCTAGCGAGGAGATGGGCAATAAATACAGAGAAAAACAAGATAACTTTGATGCGCTAAGTGCTATACGATGAAACAAGACAATGCAATGGCATGAGTGGAGAAGGGACCTACCTGAGCTGAAGAAGAGTCCCTACAGAGGCCAGGGACGGGCCCTCTGAAGAAGGGATGTTTATTCCAAGAACTGAGTGATGAGCCTGAGTCAGGCATGTGAAGGGAGGTCCCCAGACAGAGCAGGATGAAGCCAGTGGGGCTGGCTCGCAAGTGTGTGAGAGAGTAATGTTCCTAAATGACAGTGGAGAGGCGGGCAGGGGTCAAATCTCACAAAGCCTTCTAGATAACTCCGTGTGCTCTGGGAACCACTAAAAAGGGTAACATAGTCTGCAAGGCCTTGTGAGGCTCTTTGTGTGTGTGTCTGATCTTGCCATTACATTGAACAAACAGGTACAAAAAGGGCCATGCTCAGAGCTTCCCCAGGTAAACAGATCCACGCTGTATAGCTGCACCTTTGAGCTGTCTGGGGACTTTTGCAAGCTGCTGATGCCTGGGTACAGCCCAGGAGCAATTCAGTTGGAGGAGCAATGGATGGGCCCAGGCTGGTTTTTCATCCGATTCTTTCTAGTGATTCTATGCATCACTGGAGTTGAGAACTGGGATGTGTTGAGGACCTTGGCCCCTGTTATTAAGGTGAGGGCTTGAGAAGGGGGGTCTATGGGATCCTAGGACCTTTGGACTTGGCCACTGGCTGACCATCACTCTCATGGGCTGTGGAAAGAGAAGGAAAGGGGGGAAGAAAAGAGATGGCAGAGCCTTGGGAGTTGATGAGAACGAGCTGGGGTGAGTCTGGACTAGACTCGGAACAAGGCACACATGGCTGCATGACTGAATTTATTACAATGGAGGAAGAAGAAACACAAAGCAGGGCCAGATTGGAAGGCGGTCAGAGCAGAGGCCTGGGGATTGGGGCCCCTTTGAGGGTTTGGAGGTACAGTCTGGTGGCTACTGGTTGACCCAACTTGCCTTCACACATCTGACCCCGCCCAGTCTCCTAGATGCCCCTTCTCTTCCCGGAGGCTTCCAGTCAGAGCAGCTGATCCCAGAGCTGAGGCCAGCACTCCTGGCAGCTGGCCTCAGAGGGCACACTCTCTCAGTCACCAGGCTCCGATGAATCATCAGTGCTCTTCTGGTTGCAAATGACAGCAAACCCAACCCAGAGCTGCTAAAGCAAAGAGGGACTCTATAGGTGCAGGTGGCAGAGAGTTCAAGGGTATGACTTCAAATGTGGCTTGATCCCAGAACCAATCAATGGCCTGGGAAGTGAAAGGCCCTCATGGATCCGGTGTGGGTCACAGTCCCATCCTGGGAGCAGGGGATGGACTCACTACCATTATCTGAAGAAAAGGGCTGGGAGTCAGGAGAGAACCGTTGACTAGAAGAAAACCATGAGGTGCTGTTATGGGAAAAGTGGAGACAAGGGATGCTTGTGTGACCCAAAGCAGCCCATGTTCCCTACAGTGGTCCCATGCGATGGAAAAATGTGGAGTTTATGATCTGCCTTGTCCTGTCGATCAGTTTGGGTAACTGTGGGCTGAGCTTGAAGATTTTGAGAAGACCGGAGGATATACCTCATGTGGTCGAGGGATGGTAAATGATACTTGTCATTGAACATAACAGATGATATGATTACTCTCTGGTAACAGACCAGATGTATACTGGAGGAGAATGGCTGTCTTTTTTGTTTTTCCCCATCTGACCCCCAAGCCCAAATAGAGTAATTCTGGGGAATGATATGTCATCCACAGTGACAAGGAGGAGAAGAAGGACTCCCCTCCCCCAATGTGGTCAGGTCACTTTTAGGCACTTGTTATGTAAGTAGAATTCATTCCTGATTATAAGTGTTAGTGGGAATATGCTGCAGATATGGATGCTAAAACCAGACTGAGAGCCCAGGGGTTGGATTTGGTAATACTGGGGTGTTAGACAGTTTGTGAGAAGAGGAAGCAAGTCTCCATTCAATCATCAGGTTGATGGAGTTGGAGGCACTAAGGCCTGGCTGGGCAGGGTCTGAGTTAAGGAAAACATCAACATAGGGGTTATCATGCAGTAAGTGCTCAAGTCTTCATTATTGACAAATTCATTATTCCCGGAAATCCCTCTGAAATGCTCTTGGACTGGCCAAATGGGGAAGAAAATGCCTACATTTCTCCTGCTGTTATCTGTGAACCCAGAACTGTGATCAGAGATCCAAAAAAAAAAAAAAAAATATATATATATATATATAAATATATATATATATAAACACTGAGAGATTTCACCTTGGCCCTTGTGATGGCCCAAACCAGCAGCTGGATTGCACAGCTTGGGTTTTCCAGGTTAAGTATAATAGAGCAAGGAAAAAAAAAAAACAGGGAAGGTGGAAAAGAAAGGATGAAAGGTTGGTGGGGGAAATCAAGCAAGCAAGAAAGGAAGAGAGGTGTCACAGCAGCTCTTCTAGATGCAGAGGTGGTGTGATTTATAGTATAGGAAGGTGGGAGGGCACAGCAGGAAGCTTGGAGGACCCTCCTCCCCATATCCTCGCTGCCCCAGTAGGCTCCCACCTACTCACTTGCCTGGGGAAGGAAGAGATGCACAGGGAGAAGGGCATTTTGTCCAAGATCTGGGCTAACTCAGGACATTTACACTCTCACCTCTTCTACCTTAAAAGCTCTAAAGAATAGTTTCTCAGTACTTGAAGGACGTGATCCACTTAGAACCTCAGACACAAACTGGAAGTCGTTAACAGCTGAATCAAGGGAACAGGGAACAGACTTACAGAATTAGGGAAAGAGACCAAGCAGAAAGCAGATAACTTAATTTCCATAATTCAGACAGCAGTGCCATTTAACAACCATATTGACAGTCTCGAAAGTTTGTCAAGGAGAGACAACCCTCAGGTTGTGAGAACTCCTAAGGAAAAGACACAGGAAAAGGCCAACAAAATAATTTTGTCTTTGATAGAAAAGCTTTTTCTAAAGAATCAGAGTTGGAAAACCATTTGTCCTAGCCAATTTGTCATGTGTAGCATATAGTCCGATCAAGCAGAGCCCCAGCCAGCCGCAGGACGATGGATGCTAACGCTTGGCTGAGAGCCTCCTCACACCGCTCTTCCTCACCATCCAGTGGGTCCCCTGGGGTTGTCTTTTCTCCAGGAGAAAAGACTGGTGCCAGCTCCACCTGCCCCCTCAGTTCCAGGTGTTGGGAGGGATTTCTCCAGCAGTTAGAGCTCCTGAACCAACCTTGGATAGCCTGGCTCAGTGCTTCCCAAGCCTCGTTGGTTGCAAGTGACAGCAAACCTGAGCCCTCCCCCCGCCCCCCTCCGCCCTCCAGAGATCTGATTCTCGGGGTCTCTGGTGGGATCAAGGCACTGATCTTTTTGAGAAGCCCATGACATGATTCTTTTTTTTTTTTTAACATAATTTATTGTCAAATTGGCTTATATACAATACCCAGTGCTGGGATACAGGAGTGCTGATGCATAGGGGCACATGTACCCCTATGTTCATAGCAGTGCTTTCAACAATAACCAAATTATGGAAAGAGCCTAAATGTCCATCAGGAGATGAATGGATCAAGAAGATGTGGTTTATATATACAATGAAATACTAGTTGGCAATGAGAAAGAATGAAATCATGCCATTTGTAGCAACGTGGATGGAACTGGAGGGTATTATGCTAAGTGAAATAAGTCAGAGAAAGACAGATATCATATGTTTTCATTCATATGTGGATCTTGAGAAACCTAACAGAAGACCATGGGGGAAAGGAAGGGGGAAAAATGATTCTAATATGTATTGAGGACTGAGTACTTTACAGGCCCTGGGAGGAGATCTAGTCCTTTTAATTCACAATTGCAGATGGTTCAGGAACTTTGATGGAGTTTTCTGAGGACTTTATCTGAAGAAGGTGGATAAGAAAGCACTTTCTTGTATTACAACTCAAAAGGAGGGCCCAGGAACAGCCCCTTACCTCCTACTGAGAGTCCCTGCTGGGAATTCCTGCAGGCAGCCCCTGGGGGCATCTGGTTATGCTGGTTTGCTTATTTCTGATGTGAGCATCATGCAACAGCAAGTTCCAGGACAAGAAAAAAAATTGCAGACAAACAAGGAAAATGCATACTCAATAACTCCATAGTCATGAATAAAAAGAATGAGACATTAAATAACCATCTGGAGATGATGAATATACCAGAGATAAAACCAGTGACCATACAGGATGCAGGGAAAGCAGCGGCGAATGTAAAATATGTAGCATTAATCCAGATCTTTAAAAAAAGTCCTCCTTGGAACACCTAACCAAGTAATTAAAATAGTTAGAAATCAACAAATCAGTCAGCCCTTGCAAAAAAAACCACACACACACAAAGCACAAAAAACAAAAAACCTAATTGTAACAGTGAAAAAAAATCAGGAAAAAAATTGAAGCCGGAAGTACTATTAACCCAAGAATGGAACCCAAGATTTGATTCTTTATTTAAAAGTATGACTAGAATAGTCTGGCTTGACCAACCAACAGAAAAGAGAAGGGATATTATGAGAATATTAACTTGTTTTAAAAAGGCAATTATCATCATTTAAAAAGGCAATTATCATCCTAGAAAAATCGTGTTTTTCTCTACTGTTATATATCAGTTCACATAACTGTAACTGCTGGGAACGACTATGCAAATGGAATTACACCGCCTGATAATTTAAACTGTCAGAAAGTCCAGCCGTCGGGTCATACGAGGTCCCAACTCAGATGTCCCAAGAGCGGATGCGACCAGTGCCCGTGGGGAGTGGGGAGCTGGGGGCTTGGTGTCGCCACCAACATCGCCGCCATCCCCTCTCCTACCACAAAAGGCGCTATAGACCACGTTCCTCTAGTCCGGGGCTGCAGGGCTATGTCCTACGAGTAGTGGCCAAGGGACATCCCTGAAGGAGGGTAAGTCAGAGGTGACTCCATTCCCACCTTGCTATTTTCTATCTGTGCTCCTTTCTGGGTTCCTGAGGCCTCGGCTCCTCAAGCACAGTCCTCCCTGGTGTCCACCCTCAGCCTCCCATCTGCCAAATGCTGTGCAGAAACTGTCTTCTTATTCTAACCATTCGGGAACCCCCGGCCATTGTCCCTGTTCCTATTCTCCTCACATACGCCCCTCCCAACCACAGCCCTGAAGTTTTCCACGCTGTCCCCAAACGGTGGCTCCTTAGTCTTGAAGGGGTGCTCACCCATCTGCCCTTTGATTCCTCTGACCCTTCCATGCAAAGTTTATTGCCTCAGAGTTTGAAGACACGAGTGACTTGTTCATTGACCCTTTGTTTACTGATCCTTTCACGGATGGTGATTCATTCCTCCCAGAGTAGATAGGATGACTCCATTTTCTTCTTTGATCAGATATAAGAATAGCAGTGAGAACGGAAGTCCTTGTGCGTTGTGGGGACTGTGGTTGTGGAATCTATGATCCCTGCTTTCTAGAAGTTCAGAGTGTTGAAGAGAAGGTAAAACATGTATGCAAACAATGATTATACGAATGTAGCTCAAAGGTAGTAGTCAGACCGAAAGTTCCTTGGGATCTCTGAGGAAGACATGACCAGAGGAATCAAAGAAGGACTAAGGAAGGAGGTAGCAATTATGCTGGGTCTTAGAAAATTTTTAGGATATCATTAAAAATTTGTAGAATTTAAAGGAAAATCTAAGCAATTGGGATTTCAGACGGATGGACAGGCAGGAGACTGTTGTGACACAACGTGGCACAGTAACTCTCCATGATATATTTTCTAAAAGTTCCATTTTCCCAATAATATTTAAAAGGTAACATGCTGACATGAGGATTCTTAATACTGTAATAGAAGCCATTAGAAGAGGCAGTATAAAATTAATATTGTTTGGGGACACCTGGGTGGCTCAGTCAGTGAAGTGTCTGACTTCAGCTCAGGTCACCATCTCACAGTTTGTGAGTTTGAGCCCTGCATTGAGTTCTGTGCTGACAGCGTTGAGCCTGCTTGGGATTCTCTCTCTCTCTCTCTCTCTCTCTCTCTCCCTCACTCTCTACCCCTCCCCCACTTGCTCTCTAAGTATATAAATATGTAAATAAACTTTTAAAACTAATATTGTTTGACTGAATATTGAATTTAGTGCAAGGAAAGCACATATCTGGACTCTCATTCCATCACCAATCGATGGTGCAGACTTGGAGTCCTGGCATAGACTGTCTGGGGTAACTTTTCTGTTGTCAGATCCCAATGCCAGATGAGAGGACGTGTTAACAAACAGGTGGAAACTAAAAAAAAAAAAAACACATGGCGTGTTTCTAAGGACTAGTGAGTTGAGTATACAACTTTTTTTTTAATGAGGTATCATTGACATACAATATTTTATTAGTTTCCACCGTACAATGTTGTGTTCCTCTACCAATTTTCCCCATCCATGTGCCAAGGTCCCAAGGTTTCCCAGTGGGGCTCTGACCATGACGTGACAGCCTTGTCTCAGCTGAACATTCCGTCTTTTTCAGGTTTTTAAGTCCTCAGTTTGGTCCTCAGCCTTTTCTGCCTTTCCACAGTGAGAAAAAAGGTCTGTTGCTCAACTGCTAAGGATGTTCTCTGGCCTTCACACCTGCTTTTCAACTGTTTAACTATCTTCAGGCCCTGTTGGGGCCAATGCCACCTAATAGCCAGCTGCTGTAGCCACTTTCCTCAAATGCCTTACCCTTCCTTCCCAGACCCCCATTGCATCCATCAGCGTATTCCCTCCATAGGTACATTCTCTCAAGTAACCTTCAGCAATTTTAGCAATTGAGACCCCAGGGCCATGGGTGGGGATCCTGATGACCTTCTGGGTACTGAGTGATCCTGTCCCCAAACCCCGTCTTTATTGGCTGCCTTCTCAGTTCCTTCCTCGTGTCAACCATATCCATTTGGATCCCCTAGGAAGCAGGTGGCAGGATGGAGTTGAGAAGGTAAGAGGTTCATTAGAAAATAATACCTATGAAAGATACAGGAGGAAGCAGACCTGGATAGGGAGAACCCCAGTGACTTCTTATGAGAATATTATGAGAATGTTTTTTTCGACAGTCTCAGTCAGCCCAGTTATATGATTTGACAGTCTCAGTAACCCAATGGGAAACTCCCCGGCCCAGTGGAAGGGCCCCCTCACCACCACCGAGCAGAAATGATCAGACCTTAGTCAACTAGCCATGCTCAGTCAACTAGCTGGGAGCTGTCTGGGAAGAATGTGGATTTGATTCCAGTGTTGTGAGAGATCCCGAGGGGCCACAGTTGGAGAATGTCAGCTAACTGCACACCTCACAGCTGAACAGTTCTTTCATACAGGAAGACTCACAAAATGCACCTCCATGACTGTTGTGGAAATTTCTGGAAGCTGGGTCAGAGACAGAAGACTTCTCATTCCAGGAGTTGTAGTCTGTAGAGTTTGGGGGCTTTTAGCTGGCTCTGTTACCCGAACTGGGGAGGCACAGGAGGGTTTTAGGTCCAAGCTCCCAGTTTTATTTTGAAAATTTTTTCTTGACAATGAGTCTTTGTCTTCAAAACCTTTTAAATCTGACGTGAAGTTTAGACGTATGTTGGGGAAAGAAGATATTTGGGGAGTGGAAGCAAGAAGGGGGTCATGGAAAAGGGGAAATCTCAAGAACTTTCTCTTGTAAGTCCTCTTAGTCCCTAGGGAACACAGGGAAACTATCGGAGGATTAACAATGACTTTCCCTTCCTCTCTGCCAGTTCAGCATTTTGAAGCTATCAGAGGGGGGTGATAGCTTTAAAATCATTATCTCCTCAGGAGATTCCTAACAAACCATTAAGTGTTTATTTAAAAAGAACATTTTTTTTTCTTCTCTAGTATAAACCAAACCAGTCCTGTAAGAATGAGGAGACTTTTGAAGCTTTTCTCACTGGAAAGGTAAAATTTGTTACAACATTTTTCATCAAGCCCCTTCGCCTGGGTCACAGCCATGAGATGGGTTGTGTCCTCTGCTCAGAAGGTGGATGCCCAGATCCGCACCCCTCATTGCTTTGCACATTCCCCAAAGTGCACCCTCTGCTACTCAAGCCCTTAGCAGTGCTTGGTCACAGCCTGTGGGCAGGGACCATGTCAGGCAGGTGCAGCCCAGGTTGTGGACACAAGGTTCTGGCCCTCTGCTCCTGTGCTCTGGCCAGAGCTGAGAAAGGGAATGGGGGGCGGTGTGTGTGAAGGGTGCACACATTCTACGGGACTGAGATTGAGCTCACTGCTCAGTGGGTGAGGCCCTCCCATCCCCCTTTGATCACCAGCATGATTTTGCTGGGAAGACCATGGAGTGGAACATCATCAAAACCAGAACACATTTGTGTATAGTGTCCATCTCCTATTCTAGTGGTGATGCTGTGGGGCAATTTCCCTTTTGATGTCTCCAAGAAAGGGGGCCTCTGTCATCTGCCTGGAAGCAGGGAAGATTCCAAAGATCAAGGTGTTTCGTCCACCTTGATCACAACCATACCCCACCCCGCATCTTGGCGCAGTGGCCGTGGGACAGGCTCTGTGCTCGACAATGATCAGCTGGTTATTCTGATGATAGCGCTGGTTATTACAGGCGAAAACTACACTGTTCATATGGTAAATATTAGCTATATACTGCTATATAAACTTAAATTGGAATTAATTAAAATGAAAACTCAGTTACTTACTTGCACAAGGTATGTTTCAAGTGCTCAATAGCCACATGTGGCTAATGGCTCCCCTACTGGACAGCACAAATACATAGTTTCACCATGACAGAGAGTGCTATTGGTCAGTCATGGGCTAAATAAGATGACACGTGGTCTCTCATGGTGTTACAGCTAGAACGCAAGCCTCACCAGCTGTTGGTCCAGATGTTCCCTCGCTGGTGCACCTCTTGTGGTTCTCAGAGCTGCTCAGGCAGGGTATCTGATGGGAGGAACGAGGCTGGGGTGACAGATCTAGACCAGGAGCCCTCTGCATTCCTCCCACCCCTTGCCATTATGCCTGCAGGGTCCCCCCTGGCCCACCTCTCTTTTCCAAAACCACATCTTTGACATCTTGTATGGATCACAGAACCTAGCCCTTAATTGGTCTTGTGACCAATATCTTTTCTCAATTCCTGGTTACCTGTGAGCTGGTAACCTGGTCCCGGGTGCCTGGTTTATTGAGAGGAGAGGAATCATTTTGTGCCCCCTACAGACTCTGGCCTAGTGACGGATGTCCTAATGTCAGCTTCATGAAAATGGGTGGAAAGTCTCACAGTCCAGCTTCCTGGGACTCAACCTCTGAACTCCTGTAAGTTGCTGTATCACAAAGCCGCAATTAGATGGCAGACAAGCCCCACAATAAACCAAAGAGAACACCTGGATCTTAAAAATACTGGGACAGTAATAGAGTGATAGTGGCCCACTATCAATAAGGAAACACTTAGGGCTTGAACGAATTCTCTGGGTATGACAAAAAACACCCAGATAGAGACACCTATGTGCTGACTCGTGGGGGAAATCTCACTCAGTGTTCTGCTGTGTTACTGGAAGCAGGTCCAGCCCATCTCCTGTGGACTGAATCTTGAACCCCCCAAATTTACATGTTGGAGCTCTAGCTCCCAATGTGGCTGTTTTTGGAGATAAGGCCTATAATTTAGGTTAAACGAGGTCATAGGTGGGTCCCTGCGCTGATAGGCTTAGCGTCCTTATGAGAAGAGATACTGTAGAGTTCACTTTCTTCCTACATGCAAGCTGCAAGGCAGGCCATGTGAGGACACGTTGAGAGGTGGCCTTTTAATAACAAGGAAGAGGGCCGTCACCAGAAAGTGAATCTTCCTGGACCTGGATCTTGGGCTTTCCAACTTCCTGAACTGTGGGGAAATACATTTCTGTTGCAGAAGCCTCCCAGCCTCTGGGATTTTGGTATGGCAGCCTGAGCTGACAGTATCCCATTCCCTACCTGGTCTGGGTTGCAGAGGCCTTGGGAGACACTTCAGGGACCTGGGGAACTTCGATCATTTTCCTCCTGCATTCTGACTGGTGAGGAAGGAGGACTCCGGTTTCATACTCAGTTGTTTGCATTAAAGTCAGACATTTCCCCCAAAATGAAGCTGTTAGTCTGTTTTGTTTTCTGATCAGAAATATATCCCACTGAATGAGCTACCTGCTTGCTGTTCGTGTCTGCGATGTCCATGTTGGCTTCCCCCTCCATGCTAGTGGGGACACTATATATTGTGTCGCAGGAGAGAGGGTCACCATCCCCTGCAGGGCCAGCCAGCGTATCAACACTGCTGTAGCCTGAACTCAGCACAAACCAGGAAGAGCTCCTGGGGCTCCTGCTCATTCACGCTGCCCCCTGGGCATGATGCCTGCCTGGTCAGGGGCAGCCAGTCTGGACAGAAGTCACCCTCACTATCAACGACCAAAATGCTTTCAGGAGCACAGGCCCCATCGTCCTGTCACCTCTTGGGGCACAAACCTCACCCAGCTATCACTCCTGCCCTGGAGCTGCTGAGGGTCTGGGACCTTGTCGGGGGACAGGGGCAGGGCCACAGTTCTGACATGACATCCCCCCCTTCCTCCTGTCACTGGCTCCCCGTCTCCTCATCTGGACACCTCCAGTGCGTCTCCTCTTGGTCACCGAGTGGAACTGCAGGGTGTTTGTGCAGCTCCTGCTCTGAATTCCCCTCCCCCAGTTCCCCTTACTCCCTGCACAGACCATCCATCCTCGCCTTCAGAGGGCAGCCTCCTTCCCTCAAACATCTGGGCCCTTGTTAACCTGCGGTTCTGCCCCACCTCAGAATCCTCTGTTGGTAAGCTCTTGTTCTTGGAAACCAGAAAATAAACTATAAATCTCAGAAGCTGCCACCTGGGGACAGACCCGCCCACTGAGACCCAGGTCCTGGCGGCCATGAGGGGCAGTGAGGGCTGGGCAGGGAGACCACACCTGTCTCTGAGGTTGGGTGTGTATAAATGCATAATTGTTATCTTACTGTTGAGTTGATCTTTCATCATTACAATTACAGTTTTTATTTTTTACTTAAAATCTATTTTGTCTGTTATAAGTATAGCCATCCTTGTTTTCTTTTAGTTACCATCGTATATAATACCTTTTCCCATCCCTTCACTTTCGGTCTATGTGTGTCTTTAAATGTAAAGTGAGTCTTTGTAGATAGCATATCTCTGAATCTATTTTTTTTAATTCCGTTCAGCTACTATATGCTTTTTGACCGAGAGAGTTTAATCCACCTACATTTATAGTAATTACTGATAGGTGAAGACTTATTATTGCCATCTTGTTCATTGTTCTATCAGTTCTGGAGTTGATTTGTTTCTTTTTAGAAATTTTTTTAATGTTTATTTATTTTTGAGAGAGAGAGAGAGAGAGTGAGCAGAGGAGAGGCAGAGAGAAAGGGAGACACAGAATCCGAAGCAGGCTCCAGGCTCTGAGCTGTCAGCACAGACCCCGATGCGGCATTCAAACCACAAACTGTGAGATAATGACCTGAGCTGAAGTCAGACACTTCATGGACTGAGCCACCCAGGCACCCCCAGAATTTTTTCTTTCACAGTTTTTGAAGCCGGAAGTCTGGGCCAAGGTCAGAGTGTAGCAAGGTCATGCTGAAGCCAGAGGCTGTAGGGGAGAATCCATGCCTTACCTCTTCCAAGTTCTATGGGCTGCTGGTACTCCAATCTGCACCTCCTTCTTCAAATGGCCTTCTCTGCTGTCTGTGTTCAACTCCCTCTGCCTTTCTCTTATAAGGATACTTGTGGGGGTGCCTGGGTGGCTCAGTCGGCTAAGTGGCCAACTTCAGCTCAGGTCATGATCTCACAGTTCATGGGTTCAAACCCCGCATCAGGCTCTGTGCTGACAGCTCAGAGCCTGGAGCCTGCTTCGGATCCTGTATCCCTCTCTCTCTGACCCTCCCCACTCACATTCTGTGTGTGTCTCTTTGTCTCTCAAAAATAAATAAACATTAACAAAATTTAAAAAAGTAAGGACACTAGTGATTGCACTTAGTTTAATTCAAGATAATCTCCCCATCTCAAGATCCTTAATGTAATGGATCTTAATTTAATGGATGAATTTCATGTCAGGTAACATTTATGGATTGTAGGATTAGGATTTGATACCTTTAGGGACCATGACAGCCTGCTCTACTATTCCAGTACCAACTCTCTGTGAATATGCACCACTTCCCCCCCACCTCATGTTCATAACACATTTCTCTAAGTGTATCCAATGCCAACAGCGTCCAGGCTCAGAGGGGTACACAAAGGAAGGCCTTTCTTTTTTTGTTCAATAACCAGGTTTGTCATCCATTATCTTGAAGAAAAAAGACATGGCCAGAGATAGCCCTTAACCATTTGGGAAGAAGCTGTCTCTATGGAGAAAGGTCTGGGTTATTATTCTTTGGATCTTCGATGGGGTGTAGGGGCTGCAGTCCCCAGTTCTCATGGAAGATGTGGGGGGCCACTCTCAAATATGATCCACTTTTGCCTCCCTTTTTAATCCTTTTCACTTATTGACAGAGTGGCATACCTAACTTTCCCAAAGGATGGAAATGACTATCATTTGGTTATATTTTTCTTAAGCTCATGAGGAACTTTGAAATGTTTTACAAAGTCTGGGTTAAGAATCATTTTTCTGGACATGGCTTGGTTCAGCAAATGAGAGAAATCCCTCAGTTAGGAACATAATATCCTACTGTTTCTCTGATTTGTGACACAAAAATCATGTTCTTGCCTACCTGCCCTACTGCTGAAGGCTATTAGTTAGATGATCCACTTTCCTACAAAATTCACACATCTCTTCCCTCCAGGACAGGTGGCAGGGATTCAGGGAAATGTCTTGCTATCATATTGTAGTGATGAACAAGGCCAACACTGACCCAGGGAGACTCCGTGCAACCCAGCCTCTCAAGTACCCAGCCAAGAACCCAGGGCACCGGGTGAGACATCATCTCTAAGTCAGCTGACACCCTGGGACCACATCACCGTGACAGTGGAACCTGTGGGCAAGTCCCTGGGGGTTGGAAGAACCCCTTCTATTCAACTATCTCCCTCACCCTCACTCCTGCTCCATGACTGGGGAAGAGCAACATTGGAGAAAGATGGGAGCTTCTGGGCTGTGCCTGCTGGTAGGGACTTCTTTTTGCAGAACAGGGTTATTGGCCCTTGGCCCTAGACATACAAATATTGAAATCTTTAGTTCTTACCTTCAAGCAAATCATTGTCTATTACATAAGGTGGACCCCTAGATACCTAAATAATTACACACTCATGAATACATATGTATTATAGCTTAACTGAGATGTGCTGTGGTTATAGCAAAGAAAAGATGAGGGTGTGGAGGAAAGAGAGGTACTGGCTAGGGGAGTCAGGAAAACTGCACAGAGAAGAGAGATTTCAAAGAGGAAAAGGGATTTTTAGGGGGACGAGGTCGGGGAGAGTATTACCTTCTCCAGGTAGAGGGGTAGGCAGCGCTCACTGCTGATGTTCCTTCCTCATTCCCTAGGGCAGCACAGGACACTTCTCTCCCTCCCCCCAGGGCCAGGAGTGAGGGAAGACCTACATTTCTCCCCCAAGAACTGTGGTTCTTTACAAGGTCACACTGAGCTATATACCTAGCATTTTAGACTTTGCCCAACTATGGGATGCTGAGGAGTTTCTAAATTTAGATGGCTAAGAATCCATTTCCAGTGGACAGAACATCTCCCATGGAGAAGAGGGATGATTATTGAAGAGCTTTCACCAGGCCAGGGACACTTGGTGCAAATCCAGCCTTCACCCTCCACTCTTGTCTCCCTCAGAGGCTGTCCCACTCACCGCCAGGGCCGATGCTCTTAGAGTGGTGAGCTTGGTTCTCTTACACACAACACAACACCCACACCCTGGTCCCACCAGCCAGGATCAGCAGCACTAGGTCTGGAGCTCGTTTTCTGCTACCCACTAGCAGGTCTGTAATAGAGGAAGCTGCATAGTCTCTCTGTCTGCGGCTTGATGCTGTCCCTCTCCACCCTGTGGCTCTAGCACCTACACAGGACTGCCATCTAGAAATCAGGGGGGGGAGTCAGTGACCATACATAGCCTCACTTTCATCTCTAACCACATCAGCTTCCTTGTTTGCATTTAAACCCTTCTTGATATGTGGATTCCCCCTTAGTCATGAAAGATTCTTTTGTAGAACTAATAAAAGACTTTACTTCCAGCGAGGGGACAATAATCTATTCCTACATGCCTCCTTAAATTCTTTTGGGATTCTAAATGCCAGTAGTGGAATTGTTCAGCCCTCTTGGTTTCCAAGAACTCAGTTTCTCTGAACACTGGTAGGTTCTAAAAGCAAAACAGTCAGTGTGACCACAGGTCTGTGTCCTGCCCCTGGGGACCTGCTATTACCTCATTTCCCTGTGTTCTGTTGACCCATTATAGTAGCTGACAGGGTCTCCTTTAGGGAGGCCGATGACAAACAGACAACCAGCTAGACAGACAGACAGACAAAAAGAAGGGAACCAGGTTGAACCACACAGGCATGCTTCATGGAGGTAGCTAGGAGGACACTGAAAAGAGCTTCCCGACATCCCAGGAGGTGCCGCCAAAACTTCATCCCCATGTCATCTCTGGGTCTTATCCATGGGACCTTGGAGTTACAACCCTGACTTGAAAGGCTACAGAAGAGTGCAGAAGATCTGACCTAAGACCCTGGGGCTGTTCCAGCTTCCAACACCCAGGACAGAAGGCCAAGGCCACAGCTGTGGTCTCCAGGGGGCAGGAGACACCATCCCTTCTCCTGAGACATGGGAGAAGACAGACACAGTGCAACATTGTCAAGTCATCAGTGTGTGTCCAAATTCTCTTTGTGGGCATCCGGCTTCTCATATTCACTATTTTCTTCAACCCCAACTTAACTTTGATTTTAATTACCAGTCTTTTTGGTAGTGGTTGTGTACATTCAGAAATATATTCGCTATATAAATATAAAGCAGTTTGGCTTGACAATTTTGTGTTATCTGCCTGGGCTGGGCCTCATTCAATGGTTAACTTGGCATCTAGTTAGAGCAGAAAACAGAGAAAGACCCCAAATCTGTAACAAGAGATCCTTGAGTGATCATTCTGCAGGCATCTGGCTGTCTCCAGAGTGACCTCCATCCCAGCCTTTGGAGAGGAGCCCTGTGAATGGGCCAGTCATACTGGTCCCACTCAGTCTAGCCTCAGCCTCTGTTGGACCAGAGGCACCTCCGTCACCTCCACCACCTCCTCCAGCTGCAGGCGGAGTGAGCCTGTCCACCTTGAGAGACACTAGAGAAAAGCTCTGTTAGGCCATCAGACATGCAAATCGACTCCTAGGAGACCTGTGCTTATTTAACCCTGGGGCATAGGCCCCCATTCCAGAGCATCCCTGACCATTATTTACCTATCCAGCCCCATCCCTCTTGCTTTTTGGTCCAGAAACAGCAGTTCCAGAGGATACTCCAAGATGAGCTTCCAGGCCCAGCTCCTCTGTCTCCTGGTGATGGGCTTTCAGGGTAAGCATGTTTCCCACTGCTGATCCTGAGCTGGACCTTTAGCCTTCGACACAGAGACCATGTGCTCAAAAGGGGATTGGGGCAATTATAGTGGGATATGTAGCATTGCTTTTATTTAACTCTTAGTAGGAAATCCAGGCCCAGAGCCCCAGGCTGACAATGAGGCAGAGGCACAAACAGCTTTGAACCTGTCCTTGGACCCCTGAAAACCAGGGAGCACCCTGTCCATGTTCCCACCCCACATCCACCCTGCCTTTGGAGGCTCTTCAAGGATCCATTTAGGCTTTCAGGGAGGAACTCGTCCATCAGTCTCTCTGGTTGGGGCTGTGCCCTGTTGGGTCACCTTTCATAACTTGTCTTGGGCCTGAGGACACATCGACAACTACATGAATTCTTGGACATAGCAAAGGTGGGAAGGCCCAGGGGCACTTGATTTCTAGTCTGTGCCATGTTTAAGCATAGCATGGCTCTTCTGAGGAACAACGTTTCCTCAAAGTTTTTGAGGGAAGTAATACATTGTGGTGCCCGGATGGGGTGTCTTTGCAGACTGCACAGGGTGGCACGTCCTGACTCAGGCCCCAGAGACCCTGGCAGTGTCTCAGGACAGCTTAGTCTCCATCACCTGTAGAAGCAGTGTGGAGGTAGGTACCTCCATGGCCTGGTACCAACAGAGACCCAACGAGCCTCCCCGGCTGCTCATCTTTGGGGCTTCCGCCCGGGCTGCTGGAACCCCATCCAGGTTCCAGGGAAGTGGCTCTGGCTCTGACTTCTCCCTCACCATCCATGGAGTGGAAGCTGAGGACATTGGGGTGTATTACTGCCAGCAGCACATCAGCTGGCGTCCCACAGCAACAGGTCCCCAAACAAAAATACCCTGTCTGGGTCATGGATGCCAGTTGTTGAACACAGACACCTGCTTCCTGCAGGAGGCCACGGCGTGAGAGGTGTGACATGTCTGTATTTGAGATTACACTGAATCTAGACCTACTTAGAGGAGATGGTGGAAGTGGACAGAACCAAGCAGTGATCCAGGAAGATGCTTTAGATGGATTTAGTTATTACTGTTCTGTTATCTATTCCAGCAGAACAGAGCACCCCAAAATGTAAAGACTTAAAAGAGCAAGAGTTCATTATTTCCCATGATTCTGGAGGTTGGCTGGGTGGTCTCTCTGCTGGTTTGCCAGGGCTCACTTGTGCAGCTGCGAGCAGCTGGAAGGTCAGCTGGCCTGAAAGACCCAAACTTGTCTCTCCCCATATCTGCCAGCTGGTGCTGGTTGTCAGGTGGGGAGTCTTGAGTCTCCTGTTAGTCACACACAAGGGCAGGTGTGGCTAGAGACCTCCACCCCCACGTGCAGGCTCTAAAGGGTTGAATTGACTATAGAAATTTATAAATTAATAATAATGCTACTTTTATTATCACCATCCACTAGCAACTGTGACACCTCGGATATCCTGTGTCCTCTGTTATGCCACTAGACGCACCGGGCAATCCCCCACAATAAAAAATTTTCAGGTCTACAATGTTAATGGTGCCCCCATTGAGAAACCTTGTCCATAGGTTACTATTTGCATTGACAGCTATCCTAATCTACTTTTAGTTAGTATTCTCCCACTTGACATACACGATGAGACCCTTACAGCCAAGTACTGTCATTACCCCCCTGCCAATCTTTGTGCTATTTTTGTCATGCATTTTACTTTTACATTATGTTTTGAAACTCACAATATATTCTTATTCATGTTGCTTTCAATAGTCAATTGTCTTTAAGGAAATGGTAAATCAAAAGACAAGTCTTTTATATTTACCCACCATTTACCATTTCTGGTGCTCTTCATTTCTTTTGTGTTTCTATCTGGTGAAATTTATCTTTGGCCAGAACTTTCCGTTGCATTTCTGTGGTGCAGGTCCGATGGTGACACATTATCTGTTTCTTTTTCATCTTTAAATGGCTTTATTTCACTTTTATTTTTAAAGGATATATTTACTAGAAATAGAATTCTAAATTAACCTATTCTTCCTTCAGTGCTTGGAGATGCTATCCCACGGCCAGTTACACATCTTTTCCTGATAAGAAATGTGCAGTCCTTTTTCTTGCTCTCCAATGCTTTTTGTTTTTTTTCCTTTCTGGACTCTTTCAAGGTTTTCTCCTTAGGACCAGTTTTCATAGTCCGACTAGGATGTGCCTCAGTGTGATTTTCTTTGTGTTCCTCCTGTTTGTGGGTTGTTGAGCTTCTTGGATCTGTGGGTTGACATTTTGCATCCGCTTTGGAAAATGTTTAGTCATTATTCAGCTCATAATTCATTTTTTATAAGTTTTTAAAAAATGTTTATTTTTGAGAGAGAGAGAGAGAGACAGAGCACAAGTGGGGAAAGAGCAGAGAGAGAGGGAGACACAGAATCTGAAGCAATCTCTGGGCTCTGAGCTGTCAGCACAGACCCTGATGTGGGGCTCGAACCCAAGAACCACAAGATCATGACCTGAGCTGAAGTCGGGCACCCAACTGACCAATCCACCCAGACACCCCTCAGCTCATAGACTGTTGAGAGTTGGATAGCTGTAAGCTGCTCTAGAATAGCTTCACATTGGCAGCTGGACACTTTTCCACATGGTCCATAGCAGCCCAATCAGGATTTGTTCACGTGGAAGTTGTAGGAGACAAGAAACTAAGAAGGAATTATGAAAGATCTCTTGAAGCCTAAGCAAGTCACAGGCTAGCCCAGAATCAAGGGCTGAGCATATAACCTCTATCTCCTGAGGGATGGAGCTACACAGGGATGTGGTCACAGGAAGGGAAATCACTGGAAGAGTTCTTGAGGGGCCACGGCAGATAGCACGGGACCCATACTGCAGTGGGAGGGGCCAGATTCACTCTGCTGGGAACACGGTGGTTTCAATCTGGAGAACATTGTAGACACCCGTGTCATGTTTACTCTCTGGGGCTGGAGGGAACACCATGCTGCCCAAATTTCCAGCCTCTGAGTTCATGGCTCCAGGAGAGAAACTCGCCATCAGCTGCAGACCAGTGACTTTAGCTTCCAAACCGCAAGAACGAGGAGAGGCTCCTAAGTTTTTCCATTTACAAATGGAATGTTCCAGATCAATGTTCTGGAACCCTTGGCTACTTCTGTAAAATTTATAGATTCTGTGGGTAAACAGCAACTCAAAAGCCCTTGTGATACTGGAGAAGATTTTGTCAAATGTATAACTTGGTTGCACAACTTTACATCTGTGAACATAAACCTAATCCACTCAAGCTTGTCACCCAGGGAGGCCTTGTGGTTCATGCTGTTTCCTCTTAGGCAAGGGGACTGGTTGTTTCTCAAGAGCTGCTGAGCAGAAGAGTTTGCTGAGCTCATAGTGGAGATGATTCACTCTCTCCTTGATAAAATAATCTATACCCTTCAAGAGTAATTACTGTGTAAGATAGTGGACATGAGGGTTCCTTCGTTCCCTATTTCTTTCATTCTTTTGTGTGTTTTTTTCCTTTGTACATCTGTTTTGATAAAATTATTTTGGATGTTTAGAGTCTCTCAGAACAACTTGAATTGTGATATTTTATAATCTATGTATCCAATTTCATGTACCATTTTGCTAAGTTTGTAATTAGAAATTGTACCTTACATACATCAATTAATTTTTTATGTGAATTTTTGAACCAGTTAATTTGTATTAAAGCAAAAGCATTTTTACATCTATTAAACATACAGACTATATTTTTAAATTAAAAATGTTATATGTTGTAAATTTGCACAAGGACTTCCAAGTAATAGCAGATAAGCATGGGAGTCAAGGACTCCTTTTTTTTCCTATAGGACTAGAATAAGAAAAAACCACTTTGTGCCTTGAATGCCTGCCATCGACAGGAGGAAATGACAGGATGAAGGAAGCAATTAAAGGACATCATCAGACTTTAAAGGACATCATCAGACTTTAAATAAGGGAACTTATTTCAAAGATACAAAATCTGTACTAATGATATGAACAGTAAAAGAGAGATGGAGTTGGGATTTTCCCAGGAAAACAAATGACCTGATAGAATTTCCAAGTAGGTTAGTTTTAGTCCAGACAGTTAAAGGGTTACTCACTGGGGAGTCTGAGGAGCAAAAATCAAGGAAGCCACTTCCAGAGCTCCTCAAATGAAGAAATTCCTGAATCATGGAAAATCTACTACAAATAATTTCAGTAGCAGCTCAAAGAAGACGAGTCACCAGAGATCTCAGAAGCCATGATAAACCTCAAGAATTACAAGAAGCTCATCTGTGGTCTGAACATACTTTGGCCTGAACATAGTTTGGCCTAAAGCACCGGTAGAGAATAAGGGTTTCCTGTGCTATTCCAATTTTTAGATTTTATACAAGCACCTTTTATTAACCAAACAAAATCTGGAGACAAGGAGAAAGGGATTCTGGGAAGTGGTGTCCATAAGAATGTAGAAGGGCAAATCAGTGATGCTAAGCAGACATGTAAGCAATCTGGTCCACTTCTTTGTACTCCAACATCCAAAACACTTGTTTACCCATGTTTATGTTTCCAATTAAAGACTAATGGCATTGTGCATCTACCTAATATGATGCAATGATCCCAGGAAAACTTAAGACATGTCTCCTTCTTCCCCAGAACGGGATGCTTATTTGTTTTCCAGTTTAGCCACAATCACTTTTACACTAAGTAATTTGAAGAATGAATTTACTACAAATACACCTTATTTAAAAAGTACCCCCAGGCCCTGAAGCCGTAGTGGGAGTTCAGGAATCAGTATTGATCTCTTCCTTTGTCTTGCTGGGCAATTACCTAGAGCCAAAAAGCCATTTAATTCTTGGTGAGGTGAGTTCCATGTTGTTGAGTCCGTGTGTGGCCTCCATCCTTGCCACCATGGCCACTTTATGTCTGAGCTCAATGAACAAACACTGGGGTGTCTGCATGAGAGGCTAACTGACATCCACAGAGTTGGTCATCTACTCTGCCTGATGATTGAGAGCACACTGTACAGGGTGTGTGTTAAAGTGAACATTTGCATAGGACACAAATACTCTTACCGTAAGTGCCCAGTCCAGAGGTCCATTCATAAAACTCTGCTTTTGAGCTTCTCATCACCAACCTCCCAGGCTTGTTTTATCCAATCTTCTGACCATGGGACCACACCTTTAATCACTGCCTCTCTGATTCAGTTTATCTCTGTGAGAGGTAAAGTGGACTGGAGAAGCTTTCTGAGTTCTGCCCACTAGATGAATTTCTTCCTACATGCTCTTCCCCAACTATTCTTAAAGTAGTCTGTAAGGCTCTAATACTCTACTTTTGACCTGAATTTATGCATAAAACTGGATTGCATAAAAAGCCAGTGTATACTGGATCTGAATTATTGTTATTTTTTATGGTCAGCTGTCTAAAGAGAATCCACATAAAGATTAGGACGAAGGAAAGGGAGCAATTCAGCAAGTGTAGGTCCCATGAGAGCTTGAATAACTCACCTATGTGCCTTGGGGACTACATCAAAATGTAGCCTGTGTATAACTCTTCTACCTGATGATAGGATACTGCATGCATACATTATGGCTTGCTGGATAAGTTACCACTCAATTCATACGGACAGCTCAGATCACATGGCTACTTCAGGATCTATATACAGTGTGTAGTCTCTACCATGGCTGAACATTAAGCCAGGAGCCTATCTCAAAAAGGGAATTGTTATCTGTGAAGAGATCAGAACACTATTCTAATACCCTAGAGGTCCATACTGTGCTTCTCCTGTTGGGGCTTTCTGAAGCCTCCAAGTGCTCTCCCTAACTGTCACAGACATTTTAAGCGTCACCGCGCTTCTGGGTCATAAAGTCCTCTGCCAGTGGTCCTTACTGCAGAGTGCTCTTCTCTCCTGGGTCTTGCTCAAAACAGGCAACCTTACAGGTTACTAAACAAAGGAGTACATATTGGCTTCAAATCTAAAGAGGACTTCGTGCCGTGGGGACTGTTTCTTAGTTACTGAAAATAAATGTTTTTTTAAGTCTATTTTTTTAAAGTAATCTCTATACCCAACATAGGGCTCGAACTCATGACCCCGAGGTCAAGTCACATGCTCTTCCAACTGAGCCAGTCAGGTGCCCCTGAAAATGTGCTTTCATTTTGGAGGCAAGTTTTTTGACAGACCACTCAACTTCTAGAAACTTCTCTGCAACCAGGACCATGCAGGCAGTTTGGTGTGATTTGCCTTACACTTCTGTATTCAAACCACCAAATCATGGTTTCAAGCTGACTCTGGATTTTTAATTGTGCAAGCCCTGAGAACGATGTCTTATAATTGAAAAAAAAATTAGCCAATGATTTTTCAAAATGTTTCTTATAATTCCTTTGTCACCTTCTCTTCTCAAGACTCGAATTATTCATGTAACAGACTGCTTGAAGTTGTCACACATTCACTGATGCTCTCTCTGTTCATGTTTTTTCAAGTATTTTTTTCATAATAGTACATTTTAGACAATTTCTAGTGCTAAGGTTGCTCATCTTTTTTACTGAAATACCAAATCTTGTGACTTGCATCTGTCTGATAGATTTGGGTCTTGCTTTTAAGCTTTGTTAGGCGGGACCAGAGTAGCATTTTGTCCAGGGGTCATTTGCCCCACTACCAAGGCAGTACTTCCTGAGTACTCAGTTGGATGCCCTGTGAATCATGAGGTTTTCTACTCTTACTGGTGCACACAGTAACTCTTTCTGTCCCTGTGTGAGCCCTGACAAATTTTCCCTGATTTTTTTTTTTATGTTTACTTATTGTTGAGAAAGAGAGGGAGAACGCAAGTGGCAGAGAACCGGGGAAGGGGGTGGGAGAGAGAATCTCAAGCAGACTCCACATTGCCAGCGCAGAGCCTGATGCGGCGCTCCAACCCACGAGCTGTGAGATCATGATCTGAGCTGAAATTAAGAGTTGGGTGCTTAACTGAATGAGCCACCCAGGCGCCACCTACGCCCCTGTAATTCTTTCATGCAGTTTTTTCTCCAGCCTCAGTAGGTTCTTGACATGCATGTGTTGATCAATATACTCTTGAATATGGAGAGGAACAATCTGTAGACATCCTAGGTTCTCTCTCTATGTGGATAATTTATCACACTAAGGGCATCACGGAATCAGAGCAAAGAAGAAGACTCTCTGTCCTAAAAAATGTGTAAGCACCAAATGCAAGGACTTCATAAAATTTCTTTGGATTTCTGGGCTTTTGTCCCACTCAACAGACCAAGTCTTAGATGGAGAAGTAACAGAAAAAGCAGGTCACAGAACTTGAAGTCAGAAAAGCAAATACTCTGATCACAGGATAGTAGACTGATTCCATCCTGTGGCTCTCAGAGATAGACATGTTCCATGCAGACAAATGTGTGCTGATTGGTCTGGCCTGTGACTCCTGGGGGACACTGCATGAGGGTGCTGTTATTGTAAAAAGCCAGTCCTGAAACTAAGCCCACCCCTGACAGAAGCAAAGAGGATTATATCAATATTTATCTCACAATAATTTCTCAGAATTCTATTAATTCTTGATTTCTAGAATAAAAAACATTACATTTGGCCTCCAAGGAGAAACACTTGCTCAGAGGCAAATTTATGCTGCTCTGGTCAAACCTGGGTACTGGGGCTTTTTATTGCACTTGTGCTGTTTTTGAGATAACCCGACCCAGTTATGCTCCATTGCCTGCTCATTTGCGTGTTCCCCAGGCACAACCCACTTCCCTGAACACTGATTGATAGGCTGGTCACACCCTGTGCAGAACTCAGACCCAGTCAGGACACAGCATGGACATGAAGCCCCCCCACTCAGCTCCTGGGTCTCCTGCTGCTCTGGCTCCCAGGTAAGGAAGGGGAACACTGGGAATGTACTCAGCCAGTGTGCTCAGTACTGCCTGGCCCTCCGGTGAAGTCCTCTTAACACATGATTCAGATTGTGGATATGTGTTTCCCTGTGTCCAATCTCAGGAGCCAGTTGTGACATCCAGATGACTCAGTCTCCATCCTCACTGTCTGCATCTCCAGGAGACAGAGTCACCATCACTTGCCGGACGAGTCAGAACGTGAACACGTGGTTGGCCTGGTATCAGCAGAAACCAGGGAAAGCTCCTAAACTTCTGATCTATGATGCATCCAGGTTGCAAACTGGGGCCCTCGTGGTTCAGCGGCAGTAGATCTGGGACAGATTTCACCCTCACCATCAGCCGCCTGGAGCCTGAAGATGCTGCATCTTACTTCTGCCAGCAAAGTTACAATTTCCCTCACAGTGTTAAAGACCAGAACCTAAACCACCAGGCAAGCAGTGTGAGAGGCTGGGCTCCCCCTGCTGGTCCTCTTGTGCCTGCATCTGCTCAGAGAGTTTGTCAGGTGCAGCCCTGGTCTGGAGGACACTGGGAGGTTTGGGAGGAGGGCAGGGAGGCTCCTCTGCCCCCTGACTCCCCTTCTTCCTCCTCAGTCCAGCAGCAGAGACATGACAATGCCTCTTCTGATGTAATCAAGATGGAGATGTGTGTCATGGCATCCATCAGGGTTCGTATGGCAAAAGAGAAGCCACTCTAGATATTCTAAGCAGGAATTTTTTAAGTTGACTTTAAGTTTCAAAGAAGTTCTGTGTTCACAACAAAATTTAGCAGAAAGTAAAGAGATTTCCCAAATGTCCCCTGCTCATGCACATGCACAGCCTCCCCTATTGTCAACAGCCCCCACCAGAGTAGTACATTTGTTATACTCGATGAGCCTATGTGGGCACATCTTTATCACACAAAGTCCATAGTTTACGTTGGCATTTACTCTTGGGGTTGTATACTCTGAGGGTTTGGACAAATTTATAATAACATGTATTCACCATTTTTGTGTCACACAGAATAGTTTCATTGCCCCCCCCAAATTCCTCTGTGCCCCATCTATTATCCCTCCATCCCCACCCTAGCCCCTGGCAACCACAGATCTTTTTACTGTCTTCACAGCTTCTCCTTTTTCAGAATATCTTATAGATGGAATCATATAGCATGTAATCTTTTCAGATGGGCTTCTTTCTCTTAGTAATATGCATTTAAGATTCCTCCATATCTTTTCATGGCTTATGAGCTCATTTCTTTTTAGTTTGAATATTATTCTATTGTCTGGATGTGTCACAGTTTACTTATTCATTCACTTACTGAAAGATATCTGTTTTGGTCCCCCCAATTTTTGGCAATTATGAATAAGGAGAGTATAAACATCTGTGTGCAGGTCTTGTGTGGACATCATTTTCAACTCTTTTGAGTAAATACTAAGAAGCACAGCTGCGGACAGTCTGGTAAGAGGAGGTTTCATTTTGTAAGACACTTCCAGACTGTCTTCCAAAGTGGCTGTGCCATTGTGCATTCCCATCACTAGTGAATGTGGGCTCCTGCTGCTCCACATCCGTGTGAGCACTGGGTGTCATCAGTGTTCCTGATTTTGGCCATCCTAAGAGGTGTGTGGTGGTATCTCGTTGTTGTCTGAATTTGCATTTCTCTGCAGAGATAATAAATATGAAGTGTCTTCTCAGATGCTTATTTGTCATCTCTATACCTTGTTTGGAGAGGTATCCATGAAGGTCTTTGCCCCATGTTTTAATCACATTGTTTGTTCTCTTATTGTTGAATTTAAAGGGCTCTTTGTATATTTTGGTAACAGCTCTTTATCAGATAGATCCTTTGCAAAATTTTCTCTTGCTGTTTCTTGTCAGGAATTGTTTTAATACAGGGAATTCGAGTTTGACTACAATTTTTTTTTAATGGACTGGGGGTATTGTAGGCAGAAGAGCAAATACAAGAATCGAGAGAGTGTCTGGTGCTTCCCCTGAGAAGCCAGAGCACATCACAGCTGAAGGCTGAAGGTACAGGTTGCCTAACCATATGTGTGGTCCTCACGCCTGTCTGGGAAGCTCCGGAGTGGGGGGCGCTGATGCTCTAGTGTCCTTCCGCCTTCCCCAAGGTGATTCTCCAGCCCTTCACTTTGTCGACTCTGCCTGCAGGTGCTGATAGATAGCTTCAAATCCTCCTTTTCTGAACTCCAACCTCAGTGAGGGTGCTTTGTTGAGCACCTCTAAATGGAGCTATAGAGAAAAAAAGGGGGAGATGTGTTTCCAGAAGTGATGGCAACAATGGGTGGCTGACAGCAGGCAGCCCAAGATGGTCACTAATTCCCAGCTGTCAGAGCTCTTCTGGCTAGAGGATGGACCCAGAATACACTTGAATGTTCTCCTAAGTATTAGCAGTAAATCTGGGATCACGGCATGAAACTTTATTGAGTTATATGGTAAACAGAAAAAGAGGAAATTACATTAAATATATAGCAATCTTTTAACAAAGACGTGAAGAAGGTTTTTTTGACACACACAAAAGTACTAAACATTCATGTAGCAAATGTTTTCCTTATTATGGAAATAAATTGCTCCTCAACTTTTTCCAAGAAGCCTGAATCATCATCTGCATCACTGAGAACTTCTTATAAATACAAATATGCAGGTCACCTGAGACCTCAAAATGGAAATCTGCATTTTAACAAGTTACCAGGTGATCTATAGAAGATTTAAGAAGCTGCTTTAGAGACTGTTTACTTTAACAATCTAAAGAGATTTTTTCCAATGAAGCCATTTAAGACAATTTCTATTTACAACTGTATGTTAAGACCACACTCAGCTCTTCTTTCCAATTAACAGAAAACTAGATTTGAAACATTTTTAAGATGCTATAGTCTGAAAAATATATTTATCTGTCAATGGTATGATCAAATACTTTGCTTTTCCTTTATTTTATTTTATTTCCAGTATAGTTAGCATAAGGTGATTCAGCAATTCTATCCATCACCCAGTGGTCCTCACAAGTGTACTCCTTAATCCCCATCACCTGTTTCACCCATCCCCCAACCCACCTTCCGTCTGGTAACCATTGATTTGTTCTCTATAGATAAGCATCTATTTCTTGATTTCTCTCTCTTTTTCTTTTTTTCTTTACTCATTTGTTTTTGTATCTTAAATTCCATATATGAGAGAGATCATATGGTATTTGTCTTCCTCTGACTGACTTCTTTCACTTAGCTTTATACTCTCTATCTCCATTCATGTCATTGTGAATGACAAGATTTCAGTCCTCTTTGTGGCTTACTAATATTCCTTTGTGCATATATATACCGCTTCTTCCTTATCCATACATCAGCCGAAGGATGCTTGGGCTGCTTCCATAAGTTGGCTATTGAAAATAATGCTGCTGTAAACATAGGGGTACATTTATCTTTTGAATTAATGTTTTTGTATTTTGGGGGGTAAATACCCAGTAGTACAATTATTAGATAGTAGGGTTCTACTTTTGTTTTTTTTTTGAGCAACACTTTGAAAATTTAATGAAATAGAGTTTTCATTTTATTTATTTTATTTTATTTTATTTTATTTTATTTTTTATAGTTTATTGTCAAATTGGTTTCCATATAACACCCAGTGCTCTTCCCCACAAGTGCCCCCCTCCATGACCATCACCCCCCTTCCCCTTTCCCCCTCCCCCTTCAGCCCTCAATTTGTTCTCATATTCAAGAGTCCCTTATGATTTGCCTCCCTCCCTCTCCCTAACTCTTTTCCCCCACTTCCCCTTCCCATGGTCCCCTGTTAGGTTTCTCCTGTTAGACCTATGAGTCAAAACATATGGTATCTGTCCTTCGCTGCCTGACTTATTTCGCTTAGCATGACACCCTCGAGGCCCATCCGCTTTGCTACGAATGGCCAGATTTCATTCTTTCTCATTGCCATGTAATATTCCATTGTATATATAAACCACATCTTCTTGATCCATTCGTCAGTTGATGGACATTTAGGCTCTTTCCATGATTTGGCTATTGTTGAAAGTGCTGCTATGAACATTGGGGTACATGTGCCCCTATGCATCAGCATTTCTGTATCCCTTGGGTAAATTCCCAGCAGTGCCATGGC
>CM053576.1:96125526-96147647 GCA_028646485.1 Cryptoprocta ferox | reverse complement strand
GGTCACCTGGGTGACTCAGTCGGTGAAACGTCTGATTTCAGCTCAGGTCATAATTTCCATGTACACGAATTTGAGCCACGCGTCTGGCTCTGTACTCAGAGCCTGGACCTGCTCAGATTCTGTGTCTCCCTCTTTCTGCTCCACACACCGCCCCAGCAATCTGTGTCTCAAAAATAAATAAAAACAGTTAAAAAATTAAAGAATATATTAAAACATCTTTTCCTCCTTTAGAGACTAAAGATACCCTCCTAAGCTTTCTTCATAAAGCATAATTATTTTAATGCTTACATGTAGAAATGTGAATTTCCACTAACTCAAGCTTTTGCATAATGTGAGATGGGTCAATGTTTTTATTTCCATTTTTATAGTTTATTAAAAAGGAAAGATGACCAATAATCCACCTTCTTGCCTTTGTTAAAAATCAGTGGATGGTGTACATGTGGGTCATTTCCAGGAGTTCTTCTTTTGTTCTATTTGTTTGTCAATCTTTATATCTCACGTACACTACAGTGTATTCGACAGCTTTATAATAACGTTTAAAACCTCATATTATTACTTTTTTGACTTTATTTTACTTAGGAGTTCCTTGGATATTTTTGATCATATAAATTTCACCTAAATTAGTTTATCATTTTCTTCAATTATGAAAAAAAAGTCCTTTGGGAATTTTAATGGATTACTTTGAATATTTAAATTAATTTTGGAAAAATTGAAACTTAATAATATTGAGTCCTTTACATTATTAACATAGAAAATGTCTCTCTACAGCAAAATCTTTTCTAACCTGCTCTAGATATTATATGTGTTTTTATTTATTTATATGAAAGAGAAAAGAAGAGAGAGAAAGGGAGAGAAACTGAATGGGGAAGGGACAAAGAGAGACGGAGAGAGGGAATCCCAAGCAGGCTCCGTGCTGTCAGTGCAGAACCCCATGTGGGGCTGGTTTTCATGAACCGTGAAATCATAACCAGAGCCGAAATCAAGAGGTGGACGCTTCAGAACTGACTGAACCACCGAGGCACTCCTAGATATTGTATAGATTGACATTGAATCCAAAGACTGTACTGAAATATTTCTAGGGCTTTCTTCAGATTTTTAAAGATTGATGTACACAGTTTGTTATCGTAAGTAAAGTAGTGTGATGGAACACATTTTACAAGGTTTTACATTACAAAGATGAAATGCAGAGGGAGGTACAACTGCATCCATTTTCTTGTCTTTTTTCTTTATTCCTTTTTAATCTCAGGTATTTGTGGTGTCGTTATGTTTGACTGAGTCCCCAGTCTCTGTCTGGAGCTCCTGGAAAAGGAATCATCATTACCCACAAGGCCAATGAAAGTGTCAAGGACACTGATGGGAAAACCTACTTGAACTGGTTCCAACAGAAAAGGAGAAAACCGAAGCACCTCATTTACCAGGTTTCCCAGCTACAGCCTGGGGTCCCGGGATGGTTCAGTGGCAGTAGTCTGACACGGATTTCCCACACATCATCAGCAGCCAGGAGGCTGAAGGAGGCTGAAGCTGCTGCCATCTTCCTTCCCTTCTCCCACAGTGATGCAGTCCCCAACACACACTCCACAAAATGCATCTCCATGAGACTCCAGCCTCAGTTGCTTCCCCTGCTCTGGCCCCTATCAGTGACTTGATTACTCTGTGGCTATTTCATGGAAACAAAAACCAAACACCAAAACCCCACAGCTAGAAACCAACTGTGCTGAGGTTTAGTCAAGGACATCCATTGCCATTTCAATAATCTTGGAAATAAAAAAATAATGCCTTACATTTATTTTCAGTAGCATGAAGGTAGAAAAAGTGTCTTGTCTTGAAAGAAGTCACGAGATGAGGTGAATGTAAATCACACTTGAAGGATGACAAACACATTTTATCCATTTTAAACCAAACATGGTTAGATATTAGTCTTTTGTTCATTCCTAGGTGAAAGGTTTATTGAGGGGAAGAATCATCTTGTGTTCCATACAGACTCTGGACTAGTGATGGATGTCTGAGTGTCAACTTCATGAGTAACAGTGAAGAGTCTCACAGCCCAGACTGAAAGGTCCCCATAGTAAAATTCCTGAAAGTTGCTATATCACAGCCGAGCCATTAGATGGCAGACAGACCCCACAATAAACCAAAGAAACATAGTCCTGATCTTAAAATACTGAGAGCAAGAGTGATATTGTCCAGTTATCACTGAGGAGCTCCAAAGGCTGAATAGGTTGTCAGGTGTGATGGGGACACCTGGGAGGAGCGGCCTTTGTGCCGGGTGGTGAAGAAAACCCTTGGTGTGGCTGTGCTCTATGCCCACTCGGCCTTGCCCCATCCCCTCTGTGATGGGTGTGCCTCAGAGCACTTCCCACCCTTCTTTAAGCAGGATCAGCTTCAGCAGGGAAACCTTGGGCCATGGGGACCCCAGCTTTGCTCCTTTCCTCCTTGCTGACCTGATTCTGGTGAGGAAGGAGGACTCAGGCTTCCTCCTCGTTTGTTCGCATTAAACTTGGACATTGAAACTTGGACCAGTAATTCAGCAAACTGGTTGATGAGCTCAGTGCTTGGTATTAATGTTTGGGGATGTCCATGTTGGCTTTCCCACCTAGGTGCCTGTGGGAAGACGATGTGCACATCTCCTGTGTCCCTTCCTAAGTCCCGAGACAGGGTTACCATCACCTGCAGAGCCCAGCAGCTGGCATATCAAAACTGCTCTAGCCTGAAATCACCAGAAACTAGGAAGAGCTCCCAGGGCTCTTCCTCAGTCACCCTGCCCCCTGGGCATGATGCCTGCCTGGTCAGGGGCAGCCAGTCTGGACAGAAGTCACTCTCACAATCAATAACCAAGATGCTGTCAGAAGCACGGACCCCGATCTCTTGTCACCTCTTGGGGCACAAACCTCACCCAGCTGTCATCCCTACCCTGGGGCCACTGAGAGGCTGGGACCTTGTCCAGGGGCAGGGGTGGCACTCACATCTCTGACATCACATCCCCCTCCTCCTCCTGGCACTGCTCCCCGCCTCCTCATCCAGGCACCTCCAGTGAGTCTCCTCTTGGTCACTGAGTTGAACTGTAGGGTGTTTGTGTAGCTCCTGCTCTGAATTCCCCTTCCTCCCTGCACAGGCCATCCATCCAGGCCTTCAGGGGGCAGCCTTGTTCCCTCACACATCTGGGCCCTTGTTATTCTGTGGTTCTGACTCCACCTCAGAATTCTCTGTTCGTAAGTGTGGTTCTGGAAACTAAAAAGGAAACTATAAATACGCAGAAGCTTGCACATCGGAACAAACCCAGCAGCTGACACCCAGGTCCTGGTGGCAGTGAGGGGCAGTGAGACCACACCTGGCTGGGAGTCACACATGAGGCTGTGACCAGGCCATGGAAAGGTTTTGTCTGTGAGCTTGTCTACAAGGGAGGGACTCATCCATTGGCCTCTCGTGGTGGGGCTGTGCCCTGTTGGGTCACCTTTCATAACTCTTCCTGGAGCTGAGGACACAGCAACAACTACGTGAATTGTTAGACACAGCAAAGGTGGGAAGGCCCAGGGGCACTTGATTTCTAGTTTGTGCCATGTTTAAGCCTGACATCGCTCTTCTGAGGAACCAGGTTTCCTGGAGCATTGACGGAAGTAATACACGGTGGTGCCCGGATGGGGCGTCTTTGCAGGCTGAGGAGGGTGGCACGTCCTGACTCAGGCCCCAAAGACCCTGGCGACTTCTCAGGGCAGCTTCGTCTCCATCACCCGTGGAAGCAGCATGGAGGTAGGTCCCTCTATCGCCTGGTTCCCACAGAGACCCGACGAGCCTCCCCGGCTGCTTATCCTTGGGACTTCCGCCTGGGCCGCCAGAACTCGTTCAGGTTCCGGGGAAGTGGCTCTGGCTCTGACTCCTCCCTGACCATCCGTGGAGTGGAGGCTGAGGACGTCGGGGACGATTCCTGCCAGCAGCACATCAGCTGGCCTTCCACAGGGGCAGCACCCCAAACAAAAACATCCTCTCTGGGTCGTGGATGCTGGTTCTTGAACCCAGACACCTACTTCCTGCAGGAGGCCATGGCACGGACATATCTCCTGTCTGTACTAGAGATTCCACGCTCGCAGAGTCTCTGTCTCCTGACCTGGTGAGGCAGGGGCAGGTTGGAGTGTTACTGCCTCCGCCTGAAGCCAGACCCACTTTAGAGGAGAAGGCGGAAGTGGGCAGAGCCAAGCAGTGATAGAGGAAGAATCTTCAGATGGATTTACTGATTACTATCCTGTGATCTATTCCAGCAGAACAGAGCACCCCAAAATGTAAAGGCTTACAAGAATAATAGGTCATCATTTCCCATGATTCTTGGGGTGAGCTGGGTGGTCTCTGTGCTGGTTTGCTGGGGCTCACTCGTGCAGCTGCAGGCAGCTAGAAGGTCAGCTGGCCTGTAATACCCAAACTGGTCTCTCCCCATATCGACCAGGTGATGCTTGCTGTTGCCTGGGGAGCCTTGAGTCTCCTCTTACACATAGGGGCAGGTGTGTCTAGACACTTCCACCCCCACATGCAGGCTCTAAAGAGGGAATTGATGGTAGAAATGTATAAATTAACAGCAGTGCTACTTTTATTATCACCATCCACTGGCAACTGTGAACAATGTCAATGACAAGATACTCCTCCCCACAGGAAAAGACCACTCATTCCCCACAGCACACTCTCTCACTGGATGGCCTACTCACATGTCTGGTTGTTGGTTCTGGCTGCTGGCCGGGTGCCTCCGTGCTCCACGTGGCCTCTCATTGGCCATGAGGCTGCTCAGCTTTCTTGCATCTAAGGTGGAGGGTGAAAGCTGCAAGGCCTCTTGAAGCCCAGACTCCAGAACTGATCCGTGGCCCCTTTCACCACATGCTGTTTGACAGAGCACATCCCAAGATGCACTTTGATTCTAGAAATCGAGAAATAGATTCTACACTCCTAAGGAAATCAACTCCAGTCACAATGGGTGGAAGACATGGCAGTGGTCTTCTGACCTACCATTCCTGTCTTCAATTACAAGTTTAACACAACAAAAAGAAGAATGGCTACAATGTGTATTTAATGCTTATTATGTGCCAGAAACTGAGCTAAGTCTTAATATGAGGTGTTTTATTTGCATCCTCCAGTTGAAACTTTGAGGCACAGAGAGGTTAAGAAATGTGTCCCAGGTCATTCAGACAGAAGCCAGGATTCTAATCAGAAAATCTGATTCGTAGAAGGGGGGTTGGTGGTGTGACCGCCCAGAGGAATTCTGCACAGCTGGTTGATTGGCAATATTCTCTGAGAGGCCCTAGCATCTGGTGGTAGACAGTCACATAATAAATAATCCGAAGCCTCAGATTTATCCCAAATCTGATCACCTCTCACCACCCACACTGCCTGACCTGGTGCAGGCCTCCATCATCGGGCACCTGGGCTGGGACTGCACCCTCCACAAACATGGCCGGCTTCTCCCCTGGTCCACCTGCAGTCTCTTCTCAAGTCAGCAACCTTCCCTCAGATCTCCTGCTGACACAAGTTTGTGGGTCAGATAGCATGACGCTGAATGAGGACTTTGTGAGCCACAGACAGAGGTGCTGACGGTAGCATGGTAGACAAGAAGGGCAATCAGTAGCCAGACATAGAGTCTACAGTAGAGATAATCAAACAGCTGCCCCCTTCTTGATAGAGGGGGTGCATAAAATATAACTACTACCAAATGGGTAGCTGGATCCCCTGGGCACTGAATCCCTATCGGGGTTCAGGGATAGGATCAATGTTTTCCTTTGAACTGTTGTGCAATTGCCTGGAGGGAAAATGCCATGTAAGTTTTGATTAGAGGAAGTCTGTATTGTGGAGCCCATGCAAAGTCTCCATCCTCACCATCATGCCCACCTAATGCCTGAGCCCAATGCACAAGTACTAGGGTGTCTGGGAAAGAGCCTAACTGCATCCCCAGAGTTGGTCATGCCATCTGCCTGATGACTGAGAGCTTCCTGCCCACGGCGTGTGTTTTCAAGACCATTTGCACAGGACACAAATACTCTTAGTGTAAGTGCCTGGCCCAGAGATCCATTCATAAAACTGCTTTTGTGCTTGTCGTCACCAACGGCCCACGTCATTTTATCCAAATTTCTGACCATGTGACCACACTGTTAATGAGTGTCCTTGAATGAGCATAGATCTTTGATTCAGGTTCTCTCTGAGAGGTAACGTGGATTCAGAAACACAACGCCAAGCTCTGCCCACTACATGAATTTCCTCCCACATGTTCTTCCCCCTACTATGTTTAAAGTGGTTGTTAAAGCTAAAAATCTACTTTGGAGGGCAGACAGCATATCCTGCACAACTTAAATCTGAATTAGTTTCTTTCTACTTCAGTGTGTAGAGGGAATTCACATAGGCTCTAGGTATGAGATGAGGGAAAAGTAGGAATTCATAAAGCACAGGTGCCAAGAAAAGTGGAACAACATCCATATGCATAGCATGTGTGCCTTGGGGACTTAAACAAGACTAGCCTATATTCCCACTGCTACCTGATGATAGAAGGCTGTTGTGCATTATATACTTATATCTGGGTGGATGAGATACACTTAATTTAAAGGACAATGCAGATCACATGGCTTCTTTGTGTCCTAAAGACTGCAAGTAGTCTGTTTCAGGGCTTAATAACAAGTCAGGGCCATTATCTCAAAAGGGATTGGCCATCTTCAGAAGAGACCATGACATTCTTGTTCCAATACTCAGGAAGTCTGTATTGTGGTTCTATCTGAGTTTTCTGGAGCCTGCAAGCACCATCCTTATCTGCCATGGGCACGTGAAGCATCACTGGCTTACTGAACCATAAGTTCACTGTATGCTGAACTTGGTGCAGAGTCTTCTACTGTTCAGGGACTCATTCAACACTGGCAACCTTACTAGTGAATCAACAAATTAGTCAGAGATACACACTCAAAAACGGACACGGTGCCTTCAGAATTCAAAGAGGACTACCTAAGGTTGACTCTATCTTTTAGTTATGAGATTCATGTCTTTATTTTAGAAATAATTTCTCAATATTCCCCAGATCATGGAACTACTAGGAACTTATTTACAACCAAAACCAGAACCATGAGGGAGCTGGGCGTCAATTGTGTGATTTGTCTTGGGCTTCTATACTTAGCCACGGAATTTAATCCATGACAAAGGAGGCAGGAATGTACAATGGGGGAAATACGGTCTCTTCAAAAATGATTATGGGGGTCAGTTAAGCAGCAGACTCTTGTTTCCAGCTCAAGTCATAATCTCACAGTGGGGGGATCGAGCCCTATGTTGTGCTCCAAGCTGGGCATGGAGCCTGCTTAAGATTCTATCTCTTCCTCTCCCTCAGCCATTCACCCTCCCAAAACCAACCAACCAACCAACCAACCATCAAACAAATATAATATATATATACATGATATAAAATGTATACAATATATACATTATACACACACACACACACACACACACACACACACATATATATAATGATACTGGGAAAGCAGGACAACTACATGGAGAACAATGAAACCGGACCACTTTCTTGTACCACACTGTAAATAAACTCAAGTAGGATTAGAGTTCTAAATGTGAAAACTGAAACCAAGATATTTGTAAAAGAAAACATAGGTAATAATCTCTTGGACATTGACCCTAACAACAATATGTCTCCTCAGTCATGGGGAAAAGGAACAAAATAAACTATTGAAGCCACACCAACATAAAAAGCAAAGAGAACCATCAACAAAATAAAAAGGCAACCCAATAAATGGAAACAGATATTTGCAAATGACCTATCCAACAAGGGGTTATAGTCCAAAACATATGAAAAACTCACACCACTCAAAACTAAAAGAACAAAGAATCCAACGACTCTGGATTTTAATTACGCAAGCCATAGGAATGATTTCTTCAAATTGGAAAAAATTTAGCCAATATCTTTAAAAATAACGTGTATTCCCCCTCCACATTCTCGTCTTCGAACTCCAGTTATACACACAATAGACTGCTTGAAGCTGTCATGCAGGTCACTGATGCTCTGTTCATTTTATTTTTTTCCAAGTTCATTTTTTTTTTACAAACCCAGTAGATTCTTCACATGTGTATATCAGTCAGTAAATGGTCAAATATGAAGGAGAAACTCCTACATACCCTGGGTTCTGCCTTTGTGCTGACAACTTACCGTACCAAGGGGGGGTCAGAAAATCAGATCAAAGAGAAAGAATATCTGGCCTCAGTAATATCCCAGGGTACCAGATGCAGAGAGCTGTTTTCTTGAAATATGTCATTCTCCATTGAACCTACCTTAGATGGAGAGGCAACCAAGAAATCATGTTATGAGCATTGAAGAGAACATAACACTTTACTCAAAGGACAGTAGACTAATTCTAGCCCATGGTCCTCATGGAGAAACGTATTCTTTGGAGGCCCATCTGTGCTACCCTGGTAAGGCTTGGGCACCTGGCCGACAGGCACCTGGGTTGTATTATTGAGATTAGCCAGCCCCACACCTGTGCCCAGCCTGTCTCCTCCTCTGCTAATTTGCATATTACTGAGGTACCGCCCACTTCCCTGAACACTGATTGATAGGCTGGTCACACCCTGTGCAGGACTCAGGCCCAGTCAGGACACAGCATGGACATGAAGGCCCCGCTCAGCTACTGGGCCTCCTGCTGCTCTGGCTCCCAGGTAAGGAAGGGGAACACTGGGAATGTACTCAGCCCGTGTGCTCAGTACTGCCTGGCCCTCCATCAATGTCCTCTTATTACATGATTCAGAGGGTGGACTTGTGTTTCTCTGTGTCCAGTCTCAGGAGCCAGCTGTGAGATCCAGATGACCCAGTCTCCATCCTCACTGTCAGCATCTCCAGGAGACAGAATCACCATCACTTGCCGGGCGAGTCAGAACGTGAACACGTGGTTGGCCTGGTATCAGCAGAAACCAGGGAAAGTTCCTAAGCTTCTGAACTATCGTGCATCCATGTTGCAAATGGGGGTCCCCTCGAGGTTCGGCAGCAGTGGATCTGCGACAGATTTCACCCTCACCATCAGCAGCCTGGAGCCTGACGATGCTGCAACCTACCACTGTCAGCAGTATAATAGTGGGTGTCCACAGTGATTTAACAGGAGACAAAAACCTCTGTAAGATCTTCAGAGATTATATCGTTACACCAGGTGCTTTTTTATAAGCAGCTGCTCTGGTGGTTGCTCAGCTTAGCATGTCTGTTCTGTTTGGAAATCCTGAGGTTCTGAAAAGCACATCCATGACAAGATATGAACTCTGAATTCTGAAAGTTCCTCAGACTTTGCTGACCCAGAGATTTAAAACCAATTTCACCACTAAGGGCATCGGATCATTTATATGAATGGACGCCTCCTGTGGTCCTGACCCATGTGAGAATACAATCGCATCTGCAACAAACAGAGGTCAGCAGGGGAGAGTGGCAACTATCATAATTCACAGATGGAAAGATTGGATCCAGAGAAAATTCAAAATAATTTACAAAGAAGCTATGAGAAATAATTGGAGAAATGGGGCATCCTTGGATCAAAGTCAACATGCAAAAGTCAGTTTGATTTCTATGTAACTGAAATAAATACTTAAAAATTAAACCTACAAAGCACAAATTTACAAATGCCTCAGAAGCATCCAATATTTATGAAAAAATACACTCAACGTTCCAGAATATTTTTCAAAAAACCCCACAAAACCTATGTAAATGGAAGACCATATTATGTCCAAGGACTGAAAGGCTCCGTATTGTGAACTTGTCAATTCTGTCTTCCCCTTCTGCCCAGGTCTGTGTAGAAGCCTGAAGGTTCATACCTCTCAAATATCCAGCTCAAGCTCAAGATACACCCCCTCTCCCTCCCTGGCCATTAGAAACGCTCAATATTCTGTCCCGTGCAAACCAGCCTGGACCTGCTTGTGCATATCCTGCCCTCTGCAGGAGGCCCTTGTAGGGACAATAACACCCTCTCAATTTCTCTTGGTAGGTGGAGTACCTCAGCCTCCAATAATGTTTATTCATTAAAAAAGGTTCCTTCCCACCTCCATGGAAAATCCCTAAAACATAGATAGTGATGGAGATCAAGAAAGAAGGAAAGCTCATAGAGTTGAGCCCCACTTTTCTTTCTTCAGCGAGAATCTGAGATCAAGGAAAGGCTGAGAGATCTCAGAGCTGAGCACAGCATTCAGCAATCTCACACAGACATAGAAAAAAATCAATGTCAGGGCACCTGGGGGGCCCATTTTGTTACATGTCTTACTCTTGATCTTGGCTTAGGTCATGATCTCACAGTCTATGAGTTGAACCCCACATCTGGCTCTGCGTTGATGGTGCCGAGACTGCTTGGGATTCTGTCTCCCTTCTATCTGCCCCTCTCCCACTTGTACACTTGCTCTCTCTCTCTCTCTCCAAATAAATTAAAAAACTTAAAAACTTTTAAATTAATCTTCACAGACTAAAAAGAAGGAGTGACTATGATAAACTCCAAGGAGTTCAGTAGGAATCCCGGTAGGGCCACACGCTAGGAGGAGAGAAGAACCGGGCACAGCAAGCAATGTACCACACAGGCTACAGCCCAGACTCACAGTTCAGTGCGATCCTTGATTGGATGAGGGTGAAACCCTAGCGTCTCAGGCTGCCAGAATCAAATATAGTTTCTCTCTGGATGATAAAAATCATTCCAGAGCCTAAAATCGCCATTAATCTGTTTCACAGCAATTAGGTATATAAATCGACAAATGTATTCAATATACAAAACAGAGTATGGGTTTTAGTCAACAATTCTAGGCCAACAAAATCAAGGAGAGAGCAACCAGGTACCAGAAACAGACCCCTCAATTTGCAGATATTAGGTGCTAGGATGGTGTATGCATAATGCATTGGGGTGACAAGATTGAGAGTTATAACAGAGAGCCCTAAAATATTATAAGGAACCATCAAGAGGACACAGATCAAGGTTCAACCATCCTGCAGCATGAAAAAGTGCAAATCTTGGTTCTTCCCAGGCCAGTGGTCATGGCTTTGGAGACTTGAAGATCACACTCACATTTTTTAATGTTATTTGTTTATTGAGAGACAGAGAGAAAGCACAAGATGGGAGGGGCAGAGTGACAGGGTGAGAGAGAATCCCAAGCAGGCTCCACACCTCCAGCACAGAGCCCAATGCAGGGCTTGAACTCATGAACCGTGAGATCATGACCTGAGCTGAAACCAATAGTCAGACACTTAACCAACTGAGCCACCCAGGCGCTCCGATACTCACATTAAAAAAAAAAAATTTACTTATTTACTGAGAGAGAGACAGAAAGGGAGAGCACACAAGAGGGGACAGGGGAGAGAGAGGGAGGAAGAGAGAAAATCCCAAACAGGCTCCACACTGCCAGTGTAGATCCTAACGCAGGACTCGAACTCATGAAACCCTGAGATCTATAACCTGAGCAGAAACCAAGAGTTGGACGCTAACAGACTGAGTCACCCAGGAGCTCCTGGTACATCATTTCTTTATTTCAGAACGACTTTTTCATATTTGCCTTTCCATGGTAAGTTTCTTTTTCCAGGTTCCCATGGGCAGCTGTGCTGAATCAGGCTCCATCCATCTTGTCTGTGGCCATGGGAGGGGGTGTCTCCATCACCTACAAGGCCAGTCTCAGTCCCATCCATGGCACTGGACACACCTTCCATCCCTGGTTCCAGCAGAAGCCACACCAATCTCCTTAACTGCTGACATGTAGGTGTCCACAGGGCTCCCGGGGTCAGGTGCACTGGGTCAGGGACTGATGTCACACTCACAATCAGCAGCATGGAGCGTGGAGACATCGCAGGCATGTCTGGACACAGAACGCACACCTGTACCCTGCTCAGTGTGATGGCCCTAAACACGACCCTTCTGAGTGGGGTCGGCTGTTCTGCTCCACTAATAGCTGTTTCCCCCGGGGATCAGTCAGCAGTGCTTTCTCAGAGAAGAACCAAGCTGGGGGCGGTGCCAACGGTGGGGGGCCCTCGGAGGAGGTCAGGAAGATCCTCGGGGTAGGTTCCCAAGACCCAGAGTCTCTTTCATCAGAGAGTCCGGGTCTGGGACAGCGTGGCCGAGGCGGCTCTCAGATGGCTCCCCGGGGCTCTTCCCCTCCACTCTCAGCAGTGCAGACCCTGAAGGAATGGCCCCCTGTTCTCCACGGCACCGAGTCTGCTGACCCCCCTGCAGCAGCGGAAAATTAGTGAGGTCCACACATGGCTTTGACATTAGCTCCCAGCACAGTGTTCATGCTAATGTCCAGTTCTGCTAAGTAGGCAATGGTTATGTGAGGTGACAACACCAGGGGAACCAGCGCAAGAGTCAATAGGAACTCGCTTTGATTTGTGAAATTTCAGGTGAGTCTAAATTATTCCCAAGTACATTATGCATCGAAATAAAAATAACTAAAAGTCAGAAAAGAGCATAAGTGCTTATTGAAGAATTCCACAAGCCCCATTCTATTTTTCCTTCATCTTCTAGTTGTAATTCCAGTGTCTGCTGGTGATGACCCAGGCTCCCATTATCTACAGCTTGGTCACTTATTGGCTCAATCCTGAACTATGTAGAAAGTGACCAAAAGTTGCCAGTGCCTCTGTTTAAGAATAAAAACTCCAAGTGACAAAGTTCAATGTTTGCTTAAAATTCCATTTCTCTTTGTGGCAGCTGGGTGCCTCAGTCGTTTAAGCTGCCGAGGTGCCCCAATGTGCGCCTTTACTCTATAGGCAGCATAGATTTTATCTCTTAATTTCCCATCAAATGCAGAAACATTATATTACTTTGATCTCATGGGAGCCCCTCTCTCCCCCACCTCCTCCCAGGCTGCTGTGCCCACCAGGACATTTGCATATTGTTCCCTAAGGGAGCACTAAGGTACAGAGTCTCAGATAAAACCTTTGCACCTGACATAAAAGATCAGCTCTGATCCTGCTGTCAGTGACCAGGATGCATCACATAAACTCCTCACAATGAGGTTTCCTGCTTAGCTGCTGGGGTTTCTGGGGCTCTGGATCCCAGGTGAGGGTGGAGGGGGGTGAGAGAGGGGAACTGGATGGGGAAGGAGAGCTTTGGGGACACCACTGCACTCCATGCCTATTTGTCCAAGTCTTCCAGACCTCTGTCCTACACTCTGGGAAAGGGTATGTGATGTGTAGCTCTATGACAGTGAGAAACATTCCAGAAGGAACAAAGATCTATGTTCCAGGAAAGACAATGACATAGAGAAAACGGGAGGTGGTAGATGAGTTGTAGACACCCCTTTGTGTGTTTCAAATCTTAGCACCTCTATTGAAATTGGATATTTGGGGATATTAATAAAAATCACCAAAAAATGACTTATCCTGAGAAAATTACCAAAGTAAAATTTTCAAAGTGACTAATAATGTTTGCATGTTATCTTGCATTTCTCTCCCTCCCTTAGGATCCAGTGGGATGTCGTGATGACGCAGACCCCAGTGTCCCTAACTGTCACCCTTGGACAGCTGGCCTCCAGCTCCTGCAGGGCCAGTGAGAGCCTTGAGGACAGTGATGGAGACACCTCTTTAAGTTTGTACCTGCAGAAACCAGGCCAGTCTCCACAGCTCCTCATCTATGGGGTTTCCAACGGGGAGTCTGGGGTCCCTAACAGGTTCAGTGGCAGCAGGTCAGGAACAGATTTCACCCTGAGAATCAGCAGGGTGGAGGCTGAGGATGTTGAAGTTTATTACTGCATGCAAGCTACACACGCTCCTCCCACAGTGGTTCAGCCCCGAACACAAACCTCTCTGTCTGGCACGTCACCACCCTCCACACGTGTTACTTGAGTGGGGAGCAGACACAGCAGAGTCTCCATTGCCCTAAGAGGCAGATGCTGGAGAAGTCAGGGCATCACGCGCAGCTGAGGGCTCTTGACCATGTCGTGGCCCCTCAGCTGCACCAGCCCAGCACGGCATGACCTGCACCGGGACGGAGGTGATGGACGTGCCCTCTGAGCAGTAGGAGGGAAGGGAGAGCGGACCAGCACCCCGTCCCCACCCTCCCTGCCTGTGTGCATGGGTCAAGGACATTGAGTCAGCTGAAGAGTCAGCAAATGGACTCATATTTGTGACAACACAAGTTGAATACATTTTGGAGCTAACAAATTTTGCCATTTTTCAATATGATAATATTTGGTATCTTGCAGATATTATTTTTTATTTTTGCACGTTCTGAACTTCTTCATTACCAGTTACACTAATCCCTCTTGTACAATGTTCTCCAGACAACATCCTATACACAGTGTCCCTACAGCAAACATGGCTGAGAACACTTCATAAAAGCATTTGGTGTTCGAGGACCCAAACACGCTGTTGTAAATTCATAGCACATATGAGCTTCTACTCCTGTAAAGAAGCTGTCATCTATACATACAATGGATGTGACTCACCACAGAAGAGAATGAAATATTGCCATTTGTGAGAACCTGGATGAACCATGACGGTATTACGTTTGGTGAACTACATCAGAAGGAGATGTACCATATGATTAGGATTTCATTTAGATACGTTATCTAAAAAACAAAACTAACAAAAAACAACAAAAAGCATATAAACAGACACACGAAGGCAGAGAACAAATTGGTGGTTGCCAGACGTGAAGGAGGCAAAGGGGATGGAAAAAACGGGCTAAAAGAAATGAGAGGTACAACCTTCCAGTTACAGAATGAATAAGTCACTGCAATGAAAGCACAGAGAACACAGTCAGTGCTCTTATCACAGTGTCCATTGGGACAGATGACAGCTACACCTGTGAGCACAGCATCGTGTACAGACTTGTATAATCTCTAGGTCGTACACCTGAAACCAATGGAACATTGTGTATCTTCATCCTTCAATAAAACAACAACAACAACACACACAGACATACATGTACGTGTGCTTGCACAGAAGAACCTATCCAGGAAGATTCTATTTGTCTCAATGGCCTTTTACTGACACAAAAAGGGAATTTTTAGAATTCCAAAGTACGTTCTTAGAAATCAAAACATGCTGAATGATGCAGAGCATAGAATACATATCATAGACCACAGGAAGTGTACAGCATGACATAAAGTTTGTTTCTGAGAAGAGATCATTTTAAGATCACCCAGCCTAAAATTACTTTGGAGATGACGTATTTGGTACAGTATTGTCAAAAACTATTTCACGAAATAGATAAATACATTAGTTTTACAGAACATGGTCTTACCTAAAAATGAACCTGTATTGTATGTTCCATTGAAAATGTAAATAAATTATATGCTCTGAGTAGATCTCAATTAAAATAGCACTCAAACACTATATCTGACCTAACAGGGGCTCATGTCAATTACCTGTCATAACACAGTGCATTAGAAGTAAAACAATGATTTAGGGGCACCAGGGTGGCTCAGTCAGTTAAGCGTCCAACTTCAGATCAAATCATAGTCTCACCATTGGTGATTTTGAGCTTCAGGCTTGGTGGTGACAGTGTTGAGACTGCATGGGATTCTCTCTTTACCTCTCTCTATGCCCCTCCTCTGCTTGTGGTCTCTCAGCCTGTCTGTCTCTCTCTCAAAAAAATAAATAAACTTAATGAAAAGTTAAAAAAAGAACCGACGTCAGTGTATTTCCACACCCATTCACAGTGGGCACACACCACCATCCTAAATTGTCTTCATCCATCCCACGGTCACTGGTGTGGAGTCTGGGGAAGCTGTCCATGTCTGGGAGGAGGACACTGGGGGATATTGCAGTGTCACAGCCCCCAACACAAACCTCCCAAGGAGGCTCAGCCTCTCAGGGTGGAGGCAGCACCAGTGGTGACAGAGGACCACAAAGCTCTAATGGCCATTCACTTCCCAAGATGGCCTCAGGGCACACCCGTCTGCCTCGCTCTCCATGCTGTCTTTGAGTGCAGGCACAGTGAGCACTGAGTCCCTGCATGACCCATACTTTCACGTGGGATCATATTCTCACTCCTGCAGGTTGTATGGACTTGACTTTATAGGTTTTCCCCCAAACACAGAAGACATTATATTCCACTTTGCTCAAAGGTAGGTCCCTCCCACAACCTTCAAGCCCTTTCTACACTGCTGCACCCACCAGAGGATTTGCATATTGTTCCCTACAGAGGACCTTCCCCATAAAGTCTACATGGAGGGTCAGATAGAATCTGGCTTTGAGTTCTCAGGACTCCTCAGGTCAACTTCTCAAAATGAGGTTCCCTGCTCAGCTCCTGGGGCTGCTAGTGCTTTGGTTCCCTGGTAAGGACAGAGGGGGTGAGATAGGAGAGCCAGGTGGGGAAGGTGAGCTCTGGGGGCACCGCTGTCTCCAGGTGTATTCCTTGTGCGTGTCAGCCATGTGTGACTAGTCCTCCGAGGTGGGGCAGGTGAGGTTTAGATCTGTGAGAGTGAGGAAGGTTCCAGAAGGAACAAGGGCCTGTGCACTAGTGAGGACTGTGACACAAAAGGCGGGCAAGGAGTTAGCAATGGTTAGACATCTCTCTTCACTACACAGATCTCAGCTTCATTATTGTGATTGTGCATTTTTGGTGGATGCTGGAATCACAAGTAATGGGAGTAACACAAAGTCGTATTTTAGCTACAATAAATGAGATGGAAACAATGAAACTTGCTAAAAATATTTGTATCTAACTTGACACTTCTCTCTCCTTAATTTAGGTTCCAGTGGGGATATTGTGCTGACCCAGACCCCTCTGTCCCTGCTGGTCGTCCCTGGAGAGCCAGCCTCCATCTCCTGCAGGGCCAGTCAGAGCCTCCTGCACAGTGATGGGAAAAACCTATCTGTATTGGTTCCTGCAGAAGCCAGGCCAGTCTCCAAGGCGCCTGATCTATTGGGTTTCCAACCGGGACTCCGGGGTCCCAGACAGGTTCACTGGCAGTGGATCAGGGACAGATTTCACCCTGACAATCAGCAGGGTGGAGGCTGAGGATGTTGGAGTTTATTACTGCTGGCAAGGTACACAGGCTCCTCGCACAGTGGTTCAGCCCTGAACACAAACCTCCCTTCCTGGGCGGTCAGCTGCCTAGCTGGTAGCTTCTCTGGGGAACACACAGGACATGCTCTGAGTCTGTGTAAGAGGAAGGTGCTGGAGAACCCGGGGACAGCCTGCAGCTGCACAGTAAGTCCCAATCAGCTGCACAGCCTGGAAGGCAGAACCAGTAGGGAAATGCAAGAGATCCTGTCCTGTGAGGAACAGGTCACGGTGAAGGGAAGAGCCAATGACAGGCCCACCCAATCCCCAGTCCTGCACCTGTGCTTTCAGTAAAATGTAGCCAGTCTAGTCACCAGACAGGTCACATAGATATTTGGTGACAGATTAATCCATACTAAGGGAGCACTAAGATACAGAGTCTCAGATAAAACCTTTGCACCTGACATAAAAGATCAGCTCTGATACTGTGTCAGTGACCAGGACACATCACATAAACTCACCTTCTCCACAATGTGCAGGGGGCACTCTGCCTCCCCCCTAAATATTCACATGGGATGATACGGACCAAATTTTAGGTGACCCCTGAAAGAAAGCTGAAAGTCATTTTTCTTTCCCATCACCAAGTTCAGAACTTGCTCTAATATATACACAAAATCCTAGAGTGATGACAAAAATAATATTATAAACTCCTCTTGCTTTCAATAAAGAGCAAAATTAAAGTGAATATGAGGAACCCTGAAAGGAAATTTGGAACCAATATGAAAGGTCCTGCTTCTCTGACAAGTGGACCAAAGAAGTATAGAAAAGATACAGGATTGAGAGGAAGAGATGATACCACAGATAAGGGTCTGGCCCATCTTCCCAATTTCAGTCAACTCTGGAGAGCAATCACAGCTCTGCCCCTCCCTGTGGGGTTGGCTTAGGGTTTGTCTGCATCACAGCTCAATGTCCTCCTCTGCCCAATCCTGTTCTCTCTCTGGAGATGTTCATCTCAAGAATATTCCCTAGCCAGTGTCCCACTTGCTAAATTCAATGTGTGTCTGCTGTCCAGGGAACAATGCCTGTGACCAATGATGTCAGAGAGTGACACAGCCCAGATAGTCATAATGACCTTCATAGGCAAAAGGTGTTCATTTTCCCACATGAGCAGGGACAGAATAATGGCAGAAATAGGGATCTGTGGCAATAGACAATGATCACACATTATTGGAAATTAAATCAATGCAGACACTTAGAGAGTTTGTGTCTCTTACTGTAAAACTCTAGGTCAGGTGAGCGGAATGAAGCCTAAAGTCACTGCTTCTGACTTAGTTCCTTGACCTCAGCCAGTTCAATGTTTCAAGCTCATTGATTGAGGGTAAGGCCAGGTCTTAAAAGAACAACCCTGAAGTTTTGCCAGAGATATATTAAGCACATCTTGCTTCCTTATTTTCCCTGAGCAACTCAGGGCTCAGGGCCTGAACTCAGAATGTTCCTTCTCTGCCCTGATGAGGAAGCTCTCTGCTAGGAGGAGACAAGGGGGAAGGCCATGCTCCAGTGGGTGGAGAAGTAAATATTTCTCTGTGCTTAGTGTTTCGTGTTTGAGAAATTAGAAGAGATAAAACTGACATCTCATAGGTAAATTTTTGGTTGGCTCGGACGGTTCCAGAATTTTCTTCTGGAGTGTTGCATTGACAGACTATGTTAATGCTGTGGATATTTACATTCAAATCATACCTCTCTTATTTAAAGAATAGACAGTTTCAATAATGATATCCCGTGAAGATCAAACAGATTAGTGTCCTCTTCAAGTATTCTTTCCTCTCCCTCTCTCTCTCCCTTTCTCTCTCAGGTGAATCAAACTTTCCTATAGCCAACAAGCAAACATACAAAGAAATAAACAATCAATCTGTCTCCCAGTCAAACAGTGGAAGAATATTTTTTTAAGTGACGAGAATGTTGTGGGATTTAATTAGACTTCTCAGGACAGAAGTTCCATCCCTCACAGGAGAGCCTTTCGGGTTGGGAATGCAAATTCCTATAGAGAGTAAAGAATTCATAACAGTAGAGAGATGATGAGGTGACATGGGGTCAAAGTAAACTTCTGTCTTGCTTTTCCCTATTAGACTGCAGGGATTTGGTCTCCCAAGGGAGTAGCTTCCTTAGAAGAATGACCTTCACAGACAATAAGAGTCCTTGTTCCCATCTCTCCACAAGACTCAGATGAATCTCAGGTGTCTCTTCAAAATGTATTTCCTTATTTATTTATTCCAAAGAAAAACAAAAAAAAAGAAATTAGAATATTGGGAAGTAATTCAGATTACCCAGGTAGAGTCAGGGATGTGAAGGCTCTAGACATTGCAGCTCAGAAGTGACCAGCTTCACATGGTTGAGAAGTCACTTATAAAGTCAGAAGAGCAACACATTCATAGGTATGTGTGAGCTTTCTGTGGCCAGAATATATATCTGTGAGTTATTCCTCTGGTGGGTGACAATTTGCAGTTACTTAGAAAAGGTGACCAGTTTCACACAGGTCCCCTGAGTCTATTCAACAGGACTGAGCTGGAAATGCTCCCTCTGCTGGATGGCTGGTCTCAGGTCTCATGCAGGAAAGCTCCCCTTCCATCAGAAAGACCTTGTACTGGGACTCAGTCAGGACACAGGCTTCTGTGTGTCTCTCACCTTGGCCAAGGCAGAATGAGTTTGAGCTGTTCGAATGGATAAAGTGTGTAGATCAAAGTCAACAGGATGTATACCAGCATCACACACCCCACCCCACACACTCTGGCCCCAGGACAATGGACTCACACAGTGACACCAACAACAGGTCTTCCCATGGAACACAAATCACACCCTGGCCTCCAGGGTCACGGACCCCAGTGAACAGCCTGGGGCAGAGAAACCAAACTACGGTGCAAGCCACCTGGGTAAGTCCTTGCTTATTCAGTGGATGGTGGCCAAGACCTAGATGCCTGGAATCCGGTTTCCCACCTGGACCTCATGGAGGTGCTTTTACACCGTTTCTAGATGCTAATATTCGTGTGTAATGTGCATCCCCTGTGCTGACAGGGTTTGTTTTATTGTCCTGGGTACGACATAGTTTATAAACACACAGGAGAGAAAGATTCTTCTTTGGAATTAGGAACCCTCTTCCTTCAGTCTCCAGGTAGTACAGGAAAATTTCAAAGTCATTTCCTGATCACGAAAGAATTTTTCTAAGATTTTACATTTCCTGGATATTTTGAGACAAAAAATTTTGAGATAAGCAAAACCAAACAGAAAAGGAGACTTTTAAAGTTTTCAGGTTAAGTTTTGTAGGAAATAGTAATACTCTGAAATTCAAGCATTCGAAAGACTGCTTTGTAAAACAAACATTTTCAAAACTGAAACAGAAAAAAGAAACATGACAGATGAATAATTTTCAGCGATTTTTCACACTTTGATGTTTCACATACGATAATGTACAATGTCATTCTTTTTTAAAATTTTTTAATGTTTTTATTTATTTATTTGTGTGTGTGTGAGAGAGAGAGAGAGAGAGAGAGAGAGAGAGAGCGTGCCACAAGTGGAGGAGGGGCAGAGAGAGAGGAAGACACACATTCAGAAGCAGGCTCCAGGCTCCAAGGTGTTAGCACAGAGCCCGATTTGGGGATCGAGCTCGTGAACCGTGAGATCATGACCTGAGTTGAAGTCGGACACTTAATTGACTGAGCCACCCAGGCACTGCATGATTTTGGTTTTCTTTTTTAGTATACTTGACACAGTGTTACCTAATGTGATTCATAATCTAACATCTGTAATGAGTAGTTCTTCAAACTCATCTTAAGATTTATAATATTGTGTTGTATTTTTTCTTTTTTTTTTTTTGGTCTTTATTGTTTTCATTTTCAATTGCTTATCTTTCTAATTCATTCACTACAAGGATTGATCAGGGGGGCTGGAACTGTAAAGAGTAAAATTCAGGATTGCATTGGCTAGCACTATAAATAAAGATCAGTGAAGAAAACACACAAAAGGGTAAATAAAATGCCAACTAGTATAATACAGAAAATGGTCTATTATACTTTTACTTCTGTCACATTATGTCATCAATCAGAAACTGGGTCCCTCCAAAGAGTTCAGGCTTTACTTTTTTTTTTTTTTTTTTTTTATGAGAGAGAGAGCAAGAGAGAGTGCACTCTTCCGTGGGGAAGAGGCATAAGGAGAGAAAGGGAATCCCAAACAGGCTCCACACTCAGTGCAGGGCCTGACGTGGAACTCAATCTCACAATCTGGGGTCAGGACCTGAGTCAAAGTCAAGACTCCAACACTTAAGTGATTGAGCCACCCAAGTGCTCCAAGATTTACTCTCAATATGCATTTATACAATATTTCTTCCTACCTTGGTACAAAATCTTATTCCTGGAGAATTTCTAGAAGATATTCACACTAACCTATGTTGTGTAATCATGTTTACAATTGTATGTATTCACCTTTTTTTCAGTTCAGTATAATTTGGGGTTAATTTACTGAGATCTAAAAAATCACAAATATATTCTTTCAGTTTCTCCAGGATTTTGTTTATAAGACTGTGACTCTCTTTGTGAGGTCACTTGACACTGACACAATTCTCACAAATGATTCAATATGACCTACGTCAGGCCGACACAGGAAGGATCATCAGGTCATGTCCCTGTTTTCATGAAGGATGGTTGGTAAACTGATACCCCCAGCAGCTCTGAACCCGCGCCCAATTCCACAGTGACTGTCTTTAGGTGAAGACCCAAGAAAATGCCATCATAGACACAGCTTACACCCAGACATTAAAATAGTTGTCCCAGTTTTTGCTATTCTCACATAGAGAATCTGTTTTTGAACTCATTGACTGATGGCTAACATAAAAGCCAGTGAGTTACTTGGCTTCTCTAGTGTCACAGCACTAACAAGAAACCAGAACCTCTGAAAGACATTGGTTATACATGATGAGAAAGCCTCCATATAGGAAAGGATTTTATAAGCACTGAAAGGAAAAAGGAGGGGGTGCCTGGGTGCCTCAGTTGGTTAGGCGTCTGACTTTGGCTCAGATCGTGATCTTGCCATCCCCGAGTTCAAGCCCTGTGTTGGGCTCTGTGCTGGCAGCTCAGCCTGGAGCCTGCTTCAGATTCTGTGTCTCCCTCTCTCTCTGCCCCTCCCTGTGCCCTCTGCTTTTTCCCTCTCTCTCTCTCT
>CM053576.1:96087210-96125026 GCA_028646485.1 Cryptoprocta ferox | reverse complement strand
TAACAGATGGTTACCACAAACTGCACACTCACTGCCTGAAGCATAACATTCTTCTCCTTTCCTATTCTCCTAAGCAGAGCTATTAGTTCTCTACCTGTGATGAGAGATTCTTTTCTCCCTGTCAAGGTCTTTTTACTTTCATCTTCCTGTAGAGTATAATTCACAAGGTACCAACGTGAGTTTAATTCATTATTTAATGATTATTAGATTGTCTTAAACTATTAACCTGGAAATAGCAGATACCATAGGCTCTAGAGCTCTCTCTAGTTCATCCTGCGGTTTGGAGATACTCTGCCAATCAACCAGAGTGGGGTGGCTCTGTTTCATCCTGGACAGTAGCTGAGAAGAACCCCAGCAGTATGGCCATTCACCTGCCAGAAACTGACTCAGGACACTCAAGTCCACATCTTCAGGGTCTCGGGAGCTTTCTCAGAAGGGCAGGGCTATGAGCACTGTGTCTTCCCAGACACGTAGATCCTTCTTCCCACTCAGCAGTAAGGAATTTGTCTCTGTTCGTTTCCACCAGCACAGAAGATATTTGAAGGTACTGTTCTCACAGAAGAGGTACCTGTGGCCCTGCCTTTGGCTCTTTCCACTCTGTCACACCCACCAGGGGATTTGCATGCTGTCCCCTGGGGAGGACCTGCCCTCTGACATAAAGCTCAGCTCTGTCCTTCTCTTTACCTGTCGGGACTCATCAGTTCTGCTTCTCACAATGAGGTTCCTTGCTCAGCTGCTGGGGCTGCTGGTGCTCTGGATCCCAGGTGATGGGGGGGGAGGGTGAGAGAGGAGCATGGGGTGTGGGGGGGAGAGCTCTGGGAGCACTCCTGTTTTCCATGTGTACTCTGCTCATGGGTGGGACTGCCCTCCAGCAAGGGGAATTTAATTTGTGGGCCTGGAATATCAAGAAGAAACTGAAAGGAACAAGGAACAGTGCTTTAGTGAGATGCTGCACAAGAAAGAGGCTGTTTTGTGTCTGCAATTCCTGGGTTGTTTTTAAATTTGTATATATTTAGAGTATGAATCATATCACAAAAAATGATTCACCCTAAATACAAATAACTTAAGACCATAAAAATTGCTCATTATGTTTCTGCATGAACTTAGCTACTCTCTCATTATTTTAGGATCCAGTGGGGATGTTGTGCTGACGCAGACCCCACTCTCCCTGCCCGTTGCCCTTGGGCAGCCGGCCTCCATCTCCTGCAGGGCCAGTCAGAGCCTGGAGGACAGTTATGGAAACAACTATTTAGATTGGTACCTGCAGAAGCCTGGCCAGGCTCCACAGCTCCTCATCTATCTGGGTTCCAACCGGGCCTCTGGGGTCCCAGACAGGTTCAGTGGCAGCGGGTCGGGGACTGATTTCACCCTGAAAATCAGCAGGGTGGAGGCTGAGGACATCGGAGTTTATTACTGCCTGCAAGGTACACACGCTCCTCCCACAGTGGTTCAGCCCCGAACACAAACCTCTCTGTGTGGCCCGTCACCACCCTCCACATGTGTTACTTGAGTGGGGAGCAGACACAGCAGAGTTCCCGTTGCCCTAAGAGGCAGATGCTGGAGAAGTCAGGGCATGACGTGCAGCTGAGGGCTCTGGACCGTTTCGTGGCCCCTCAGCTGCACCAGCCCAGCGCGGCACGACCCACACCAGGACGGAGGTGATGGACGTGCTCTCTGAGCAGTACCAGGGAAGGGAGAGTGGACCTGCACCCCATCCCCACCCTCCCCGCCTATATGCATGGGTCAAGGACATTTAGTGAACCAAAGAGTCAGCAGATAGAGACATATGTGTGACAACACAAGTTGAATACATTTTGGAGCTAAGATATTTGCTATTTTTCAATATCATAGTATTTGGTATCTTGCAGATATTATTTTTTATTTTTGCAAGTTCTGAACTTCTTCATTACTAGTTACACTAATCCCTCTTGTACAACGTTCTCCAGACAACACTATCTCCACACTATTGCCATAGCAAACATGGCTGAGAACACTTTGTAAAAGCGTTTGGTGTTCGAGGACCCAAACACGCTGTTGTAAATTCATAGCACATATGAGCTTCTACTCCTGTAAAGAAGCTGTCATCTATACATACAATGGATGTGACTCACCACAGAAGAGAATGAAATACTGCCATTTGTAAGAACCTAGATGAACCATGACAGTATTACGGTCGGGGAACTATGTCAGACGGAGAAAGACAAATACCATACGATTAGGATTTCATTTATAAACGGAATCTAAAAAACAAAATAAACAAAAACAACAAAAAAGGCATAAACAGACACATGAATGCAGAGAACAAACTGGTGGTCACCAGACGGGAAGGAAGCAAAGGGGATGGAAAAAACAAGTGAAAAGGAATAAGATGTACAGCCTTCCAGTTCTGGAATGAATAAGTCACTGTGATGAAAGCACAGGGAACACAGTCGGGGCTCTTGTCATAGTGTCCATGGGGACAGACAGTAGCTACACCTGTGAGCACAGCATAGCGTACAGACTTGTCTAATCTCTATGTCGTACACCTGAACCCAATGGAACATTGTGTATCTCCATCCTTCAATAAAACAACAACAACAACAACAACAACAACATACACATACATACATACATGCGTGCACGCACAGAAGAACCTATCCAGTAAGATTCTATTCATCTCAATGACCTTTTTCTGACACAAAAAGGGAGTTCTTAGAAATCCAAAGTAGCTTCTGAGAAAACAAAACAAGCTGAATGATGTAGAGCATAGAATGTAGCTCATAGACCACAGGAAGTGTACATAATGATATAAAGTTTGTTTCCCAAAAGGGATCATTTTAAGATCACCTACCCTAAATATTAGTTTGGAAATGACATATTTGGTACAATATTGTCAAAAAGTATTTCACGCAAGAGATAAATACATTAATTTTACAGAACATGGTCTTACCTAAAAATGAACCTGTATTGTATGTTCCACTGAAATTGTATATAAATTATATGCTCTGAGTAGATCCCAATTAAAATAGCACTCAAACACTACATCTGACCTAACAGGGGCTCATGTCAATTACCTGTCATAATACAGTACATGAAAAGTAAAAGAATGATTTAGGTGCACCTGGGTGGCTCAGTCGGTTAAGTGTCCGACTGTGGCTCAGCTCATGATCTCACGGTTCATGAGCATCAGGCTCGATGCTGTCAGTGTAGAGCCTGCTTGGGATTCTCTCTCTACCTCTCTCTCTATGCCCCTCCTCTGCTTGTGCTCTCTCTGCCTCTCTGTCCCTCTCTCTCTCTCAAAAAAAGTTTTAAAAAAAAGGAACGACAAGGTGTCAGTGTATTTCCACACATATTCGCAGTGGACACACACATCCATCCTAAATTGTCTTCATCCATCCCACGGTCATTGGTGTGGAGTCTGGGCAAGCTGCCAGTGCTCTGTGACCAGGACACTGGGGGACCCTGCAGTGTCACAGCCACAAACACAAACCTCCCAAGGAGGCTCAGCCTCTCAGGGCGGCAGTATCAGCATCAGTGGTGACAGAGGACCACAAAGCTCTGATGGCCATTCGCCCCCCCGAGTTAGCCCCAGGGCACACACGTCTGCCCTGCTCTCCATGCTGTCTCTGAGGCCTGGCACAGGGAGCACTGAGTCCCTGCATGACCCACACTTTCACGTGGGATCACGTTCTCACTCTTGCAGGTTGTATGGACTTGACTTTACAGGTTTTCTCCCAAACACTGAAGACTTTAGGTAGGCCCCTCCCACAACATTCTACACTGCTGCACTCACCAGGGGATTTGCATATTGTTCCCTGGGGAGTACCTTCCACTTAAAGTCTACATAAAAGGTCAACTTGAATTTAGCTTTGACTTGTCAGGACTCCTCAGGTCAACTTCTCAAAATGAGGTTCCCTGCTCAACTCCTTGGGGCTGCTAGTGCTTTGGTTCCCTGGTAAGGACAGAGGGGGTGAGAAAGGAAAGTCAGGAGGGGAGGGTGAGCTCCGGGGGCACCTCTGTCCCCAGGTGTATTCTGTGTGCATGTCAGACATGTGTGACTCCTCCTCTGGGGTGGGGCAGGTGAGGTTTAGATCTGTGAGAGTGAGGAAGATTCCAGAAGGAACAATGGTTTGCACTCTAGTAAGGACTGTGACACAGAAGGTGGGGAGGGAGTTAGCGATGGTTAGACACCTCTCTCCACTTCACAGATCTCAGGTTCATATTTGTAATTGCGCATTTTTGGTGCCTGCTGGAAGTCACAATTAATGGGAGTAAAACAAAGTCATAATTTACCTACAATAAATGAGATGGAAACACTGAAACTTGCTAAAAATATTTGTATCTAACTTGGCACCTCTCTCTCCTTACCTTAGGATTCAGTGGGGATATTGTGCTGACCCAGACCCCTCTGTCCCTGCCAGTTGTCCCTCTTCAGCCCACCTCCATGTCCTGCAGGGCCAGTCAGAGTCTCCTGCACAGTGATGGAAACACCTATCTGTATTGGTTCCTGCACAAGCCAGGCCAGTCTCCACAGTGCCTGATCTATCTGGTTTCCAACTGGGCCTCTGGGGTCCCTGACAGGTTTAGTGGCAGTGGATCAAGGACAGATTTCACCCTGAGAATCAGCAGGGTGGAGGCTGAGGACATTGGAGTTTATTACTGCGTGCAAGGTACACATGCTCCTCGCACAGTGGTTCAGCCTCGAACACAAACCTTCCTTCCTGGGTGGTCAGCTGCCCCAGCTGGTGGCTTCTCTGGGGAACACACAGGACATTCTCTGAGTCCGGGTAAGAGGAAGGTGTTGGAGAACCCGGGGGACAGCCTGCAGCTGTACAGTAAGGCCCCGTCAGCTGCACAGCCTGGAAGGCAGAACCAGCGGGGAAATGGAAGAGATCCTGGTCTGTGAGGAACAGGTCACGGTGAAGGGAAGAACCAATAACAGCCCCACCCAATCCCTGGTCCCGAGCCTGTGCTTTCAATTAAATGTAGCCAGTCTAGTCACCAAACACGTCACATAGATATTTGGTGACAGATTAATTCATACTGGAGATGAACAGTGTGGGGTATATTTTCCACAGCATCATATTTGCTAATATTCTTAATGTTGATATTTTCTCACTCCCTCTTTTTCTCAGTTCTCTGCTTTCCCTATTCCCTCCATTCATATGTTCGAGAGAACACCCCACGCAAACTGCCCTCCCCAAGAGTATGAATGAGAAAGATTCGTAACAATGTTTAATTCTGCTAAAATCAAATCAGCCTTTTGAAAATTTTCGCTAATGTAAGATTCCAGTGCCAAGATTCTTTGATTTCCCTCCATCGCATTTTTTCTGAGTGAAAAGGGGGTTCTTGCAATTTCAAAAGTGGATTTTGGCACTAAACAGTAAAACGAATGATGCAGACAAAAATTACCTTTCTACTTCAAGCAAAATCCAGAATATAGGAGATTTTTCTTTCCCTCCTCGGTGATAAGGGTGTTAAGTATATTGAATGTAAACACTGCTTTGGATATGACGAATTTAGAACTCACGCTATAAGAAAAGGTTTTGAAAATAAATGAATGCATTATTTTCATATGATGTTCTCATTAACTGAAAATGATCCTGAATAATATATTTTTGGGGAATGTATAGTAAATTCATGCATTGAGTTGTTTCTCTTCAATGGAGTGCTTCAATGTATATCCTGACCTAATCATGGATCATGCCTTTAGGTCATCACACATATGACAGAAGCAAGAGTGATTAAAACCACAAACATCTAATCCTGTGCCTAGTTAAGAAAATAAAGTGTACTAGCAATGATTGCCTCTTCCAAGATAATGAATATCATGACAAGTTCAATTAGATCCAATGATTTAATTCTGGTTGCTTTGACAGGCTGTGGAAAAACCTATATAGAAATCAAGCAGACTGGAGCCCACACATCATGGTAGCCTGGGTGATTGGTTTGAAACTCCTTTCCTAGGATGCATGTTAATTGTTATCAATTCAGACCTATAAACCCACTGCTTTCTTGTCCCCCACAAACTTTGATATATGGTGTTTTCTTCCAACTCAGGAAACTTTCCAGTTTCCCTTTTTGTTCTTTCTAGTTTCCCTTTTTGTTCTTTCTGGGCCTGACTTCTACGCGGTAATTTCTTACTTAGTTTCTAAATGTCTGGGGATTTTTTTGATGAGTTTCTGTTACTGATTTTGAATATATTTCCCTGTTTCCATAGAATAACTCTTTATGACTTGTATCCATTTTAATTTTTTATGTTTATTGACATAACCTGTGGCCCACATTGTGTTCTATCACAGCGAATGCTTTGAGAGAATGTGTATTTTATGATCTTCAGCACAGTATCCTCCCCATGGTTGATTGATGTCACTGTTCAAGGCCTCTGGGTCCTCACTGGCCCCAGGGCCAGGGGTGCCTGCACTGGGATCTTAGACTTGCTGCAGCGCCCTCTTCTGCTCTGGGCCCTACTCGATGCTGTCTGATATCATGTCACCTGGTCCCAGGGCCTGACCAGTCCTCCTAGAGGTGGATGGGCTTGTCCCAGCATCAGGGACGCCAAAGGTGATTCCTTCTTAAAGTCAAAAACAGACACAAAACACAATGGAAGGGAAGGTACCCCCAATCCTGGTCATGGGGTCCCTAGGCAGGGCTTTCTTAACAATGGGAAAAAATATTTTATGGAAATAATCAGTCTAAAATTTTACCTAGGGCTGCTGGAATTCTAGATCCTAAGACAGCCACTCTGTGGGTTGAGTTTGGTCCCCACTTACTAGGGTAAGAATAGGAAATACGGGGGAGAAACATGCCCGAGGAAGTTTCTCATCAATTATTACAGCCTGTAGTTTTTTGTGAAATCTCATAATTTCATCATGTGACTACTCCAGGGGACTCTGAATTCATTCATTCTATTTTTATTTTATTTTGTATTTTATTTCTTTTATTTCTGATCCTTATTTTATGCATCGCTGGGTAGGTGCTTTAGAAGAGTCCATATGAGATTTCTGGAAGCACTACAAAATGAAGGCATTTGAAGCTTCAAACTGCACTTGAACCTTGGGGTCCCCTGGGCTGCTGCCTACAAAAGGCCAAAGGGATGTAAAGGTCACTAGGGCACAGCTGTTGCTCCCACAGGACACACAGTCACCCTTTTCATTTACTGATGCAGACAGAGACTGTATTTTTCTTATAAGGCACGGAATGGCCACTGAATACTTCATTCAGCTCTTGCCTCTTACTTGGTCTGAATTTCAATTTGTGTTAACAACTGGAATAAAAATAGGGACAAAGGGAATTTGAAGTAATTTAAAAAAATCAGCTTAAGTGAATTACTCTTATCTTTCATTTTGCAGAGGGTCTAAAATTCTCTTATTCAAAATATGTATAAGCATTTTGTAGATTCTTGAAATAGCTGAATATGGAAGAAACATTGAATGTGAGATACTCAGCCTATAATCTCCATTTTTCTGCAAGTAGACTAGCTTTTCTAAATAAAAAAAAAATCCAAAGAAAATCTTTTTCTTTTTTCTCCTGTAATATTAAACTCATTTTCTCTCTTTCAAGTCTTGAATTCATTGTTCAAAGGCAGCTTCAACTTCAATTTAAAAGATTAGGATGGTCATGTCTCACGTGACCCAGTCTTTCATAGAAGGTCTAACAGAATGTGGAAACAATTATTAAATTTGCAGACAAGCTGTGGCTTCCAGGACACCATTAGAGCAGGGACACCCTTTTCTGCAAGGGCAAGCCTAGGGCAGGGTCTTAGAGGAGGTGAAACACTGATCAGGCAGACAATGCTCAGGTATAATAGACTTATCTAACTTTGCCCAATTAGTCTCAACACAGCAGAGAGTTTAACATTGACAGACAACATGCCTTCATCTCCAGCACACGATTCTCCCGCCTAATACATGAATTGTGTACCTCTGTAGGATTTTTATACTGATTTCAAGAAAAAGGAAACAAAACTAAGACGAATAGTTTTATACAGATTTATAATAAGCAGAGGGAAAGGAAGGGCATAAGAATTCAGAAAAGTCAGGTATGTAAACATATCTGGTTCTCTCAGTGCTTTAAGAGAACCTATATGCTCGGAGGATTCAACATGTGCATGAGCCTTCCCCGACGTCCCTGGACACCGGGAGTCAACCTCTTATGGGTAAAACATTGTAGTTGTTCCAAAGAGACGGACACATTTAATCCCAGGGGCCTCAGGTGCAGGAATCCCCTCCAGGTCACCTACGGTTGGGGTGCTCTTCAATGGCTGGGTTGATCTCAGGTCTCTGACAAGGACATCACTGGATTTTTAATCAGGATGTACCTCCATTCCTTCCTATGGAGGGAGGAGGCCTTTGTGTGTCTCTAAGCTTGCACAAAACAGTGTGGGTTTGGACTGCTTGGACCCACAAAGTGTACAGAACACAATGCCCAGAAAGTGTGAGAGTCTCTTACTCCCCACCTGGGACAGGACACAGACTCAGAAGTCCCACCTGCAAGACTGACTTCCCACGTCACACTCACTCCACACTGGCTTTCAGTTTCATTGAACCTGAACTAATATCCTCAGACACCACAGACAAAACTACAGCAAAACCCATCTGTATACATTTTTTTCTCATTAAGCTGATAACGGTCAAATATAGAGACACAGAGAACTGCTCTGTCCCTCACACAGACCCCATATGTCCCTTCACCAGATGGCTAGTGGGCCGTTTTGGTGTCCAGAGCACAGAATGGTTTGTTAGAAGTATCACTTTCTGTCTTCAGGGAGTATAGGAACAACGTGACGCCTGTTTGACCAATTCTATAGGATGTTACATGCGTTGTGTATTTCAGGGCAACAGATTATGTGATAAAACAACAGCCAGAATCAGAGACTCTTAAAGATTTTACATTAATTTCACAGAAAATAACAAAACTCCCTGAAACTGAAGCATGGTAAAGAATACTTTGTAAGAGTAGCCTTTTCAGGCATTGATTTATAACAAAGGGAAAACACATGTTTCTCACTGTTACTCTTTTTCTCACAATCCAAGCTTCCAATTTGGGTGATTAGTGTCCAAACCTGCCTTAACAAAGCACCACAAAGTTGGGGTGAAAAGGGCAACATTCTCCAATGTTGGAGCTCTAGGGGCATGAAGTGTGAAATTAATGCTGTTGAGCAGCTATGATCCAGAACCCAGGTCCCTGGTGAGCATCTTTGATGAAAGTCCGTGGAAATGTACAGGATACACTGAAACTTGAAAGGAGTGAATCCTGTTTCTCTTGTTCTAACATACAGAATCTCCTTTTCAACTGGGAACTTATGGCTTTGGCTGCACAAAATACATGACAAGAAAGAGTAGATGTAAGAAGAGATTTTCTATAACTATCCAGTAGAAACTAATTTACAATTATTCCTTGGTCATTTTGTTCCATCATATTTACTGCTAGAAACACACATTTCTTTTGCCCTTTCCTCTTGTCTTCAACAGAGCTAGACATCAGCGGAGAATACTTTTGGACGGCTGGTGGGAATGCAAACTGGTGCAGCCATTCTGGAAAACAGAATGGAGGTTCTTCAACGAATTAAAAATAGAGCTGGGCAGAGACCCAGCAATTGCTCTACGAGGTATTTATCCAAAGGATACAAAAATGTTGATGTGAAGGGGCATGTGCATCCCAGTGTTTACAGCAGCACTATCAGTAGTAGCCAAGCTATGGAAAGAGCCCAGATGTCCATCGACTAATGAATGAATAAGGAAGCTGCACGCAGTGGAATAATACTCAGACATCAAAAAGAATGAAATGTTGCCGTTCGCAACAAAGTGAATGGAACGAGAATGTATTTTGCTAAGCGTAATAAGTCAGAGACAGACAAATATCATATGACTTCACTCATATGTGGAATTTAAGAAACAAAACAGATGAATATAGGACAAGGGAAAGAAAAATAAATTCGAACATAGACGGAGGTAAACCATAAGAGACTCTTAAATGTAGAGAACAAACTGAGGTTTGCTGGGGGGGTTGTTGAGTGGGGGACCAACTAAATGGGGGATGGGCATTAAGAAAGGCACTTGTTGGGTTGAATAATGGGTGCTATATGAAGAGATGAAACCCTAAACTCTACTCCTGAAACCATTATAACACTATATGTTAACTACCTTGGATTTAAATTTTAAAATAAGTAAATCAAAGCCTTTTTTTTTTACCAGAGAAGAATTATTACAGAATCTTGAATTTCCTAAATTCTTAAGGGCAACAGATTATGAGATAAAACTACCAGTTAAAATGGCTGACTTCAAGGGGAGGAATCAATGAATTTTCACTGGAAGTAGCAATGTTTTATGAAATTAAGCATCTTAAAAATATTTTGTAAAAGTAACATTTTAAAAATCAATGTGTAATCAAACGAAAGCATGACAGGTTTCTTGTTGTTAGTCAGTTCCCCATAAATCAGTTTCCATACCAGAGAGTAGGTAAAACTGATTAATGTCTCCTTTGACAGAATGACCCTTTAAAACCAGGTTAAGTTATATGATACTGTTCTTTTTCTGTTTTTATCTTTGTTTTAATTTCAATGCCATTTTTTATTCTTGTTCACCTGCATATGTTTTTGACTTCTTACTCCAGGATGGTTAGTTAGGAGTCTGACATTTTCTGAAGACCCAGAATTGAAGTAGGTAGCATAATAAATAAGTCAAAGAAACAGAGTTCCAAAAGGTAATGAAAGAAAAAAAGTTAATGAAATTTTCAGTTGTGAACTATGAGCCATTTATTGTCCTCCTCCTGCTTACCATCATGTGTCACTGGCCACGCAGATTCTTACCACAGAGCTCAACAGTGAAAAGCCTGTGTCATTTTTTCTCAATTATATTTTCCAACCTTGTTAAAAATGCTGATTTTGGAGGATTGTCCAGAAGATAATAGAACCAAGCTACTTTGAGAAGATCAAGGAGAACTGTGTATATTTGTTTGTTTTCTTTGGTAGGTAAGTCTGACTTTGGGTTGTTACCCAAGATTACCTAGAGTCACACATTCTTCTTTTGGATTGCTCTAGGCTGGTTTCTTTGTTTTGTTTTGGGTAACAAAGGACAGTGACTACCCTTGTGAATGAATTTAACATAAGCTCCATTTTTCATGAGCTGTTCAATCCATCATGACTCCCATCACTGACAAGGGAAGGAGATTCAGGTGGATGCCCTACTTGACTGACCCATTGTAGGGTAATCTGCTGCCCCTGAGCAGTGGCATCTTTGGGGGAAACTGCAGGGAAACATCAGTCATAGGAGAGGGTTATCCGAAGATGTTAAAGCAGTGCCTCCAGTTCTTGCTCTTCTCACATACAAATCTCCTTTGAAACTCTACATTCATGGCCATGGTTGTGACTCATTCAGGTCAGGGAGAGACTCAGGTTTTCACCAAGAGGGAACAAGAACCTGGAAGGCCTGAAAGAACCTGTCCTCCATGATGAGAAAGACTGTATGAGAAGAGATTTCTAAACACCACATAGAACACATAGTCCTTGTTTCTGTGATACCACTATCTTAAGAAGCTCTTCCATTAAGAAATGCCTTTGATTTATCTGGGATGTGTGAGGTAAGTGTGATGGGATATACACCCATCCGTGGATGTCCAGGAATTTTATATCCACTGCCTGATACATAAAATCTTCCCCATCTTCCTCTTACTTAAATTGGGCTGTTAGCTCTCTGTATGAACGACAAGTCCTGGTTTTCCCTGTCGAGTCCTCTTACAGAGTGCTTTTATGGTGTTTAACTGCCCAGATGACCTACAATGTTGGTTTCTAACACTTGTATTTTACATTCTGAACCAGTTATCCTGGGGACAACAGAGAGCTGACAACACTGGAACTAGTAGAACACCATCTGCTGGTGGGGACACCCTCTTGATCACCACCAGCGTTGATGGGAACTGTTTTCTCTGTAGATGAGCTGGCAGGAACCCAGGAAGATGGCCCTTCACTTCCCAGTGGTTGAACCTAGCCAGACACACATCTTTACACAACCAGTGTCTCTCTGCTTCTTAGAGTGTCAAGGCCAGTGCCCTGGGTCCTCACTGCAGACCTGGTTTTCCATGATCAGATCTACTTCACATTTCTGCAAGCAGCAAGAACCGTGTCTTTATTGTTTTTCCTCCAACCCCACAACATACTTTATGTGAACTTGTGCACATGATAAAGCCTTTATCCTTTTGTTGGCTCTTTCCACTCTGCTGCAGCCACAGGAGATTTGCATATTGTCCCCTAGGGAGGACCTTCCCTTGCAAGGCTGAGATAAAAGGTCACCCATAAACTTGCCTTGACTTATGAGAGCTCATCAGTCAGCTTCTTAAAATGAAGTTCCCTGCTCAGCTCCTGGGGCTCTTCATGCTCTGGATCCCAGGTGAGTGCAGAGGAGGGATGAGAGAGGAGAATGGGGTGGAGAGGGTGAGTGAGAGCGACCCCACTGCTCCCCATGTGTATTCTGACCATACATGTTCATGCTCCAAGGGAAGACAACTTGATCTTTTGCCTATGAGATTTAGGAACCACCTAAAATGAACAATGATCAGTGTCTGATGAAGACTTTGAAAAAGAAAGAATCACTTTTGGGCCTTGTAAATATTATTTTTAAATTATGATATGGGTAATTTTCTTTTTCAAAATAATTAACCTGAAATAATTAACAAAAGGAAAATCAGGAAATGGCTTATAAGGTCTGTATGTATCCTTGAACTTCTCTCTCATTATTTTAGGATCCACTGGGGATATTGTGATGACACAGACCCCTCTGTCCCTGCCTATCATCCCTGGAGAGCCGGCCTCCATCTCCTGTAGGGCCAGTCAGAGCCTCCTGCACAGTAATGGAAAAAACTATTTAAATTGGTACCAGCAGAAGCCAGGCCAGTCTCCATGGCTCCTGATCTATCAGGCTTCCAACCGGGCCTCTGGGGTCCCTAACAGGTTCAGTGGCAGCGGGTCAGGAACAGATTTCACCCTGACAATCAGCAGGGTGGAGGCTGAGGATATTGGAGTTTATTACTGCCAGCAAAGTTTACAAACTCCTCCCACAGTGATTAAAGTTTGAACAAAAACCTGCCTGTCTGGGGATTTCAACTGCCAAAAAGTGTTGCTTGTCTGGGGAGCCCACAGCAGGTCATCTGAGTCTGTGTAAGTGGAAGACGTTGGACAACCCAGGGGACTAGGTTGCAGCTGAGGGCCCCACACCACAAGGTCTTTGCACTCCCCCCTCCCCCGGGACCACGTGCTAAGGCCCCATCAGGTGCCACAGCCTTAGGATGGCAGAACCGGTCTTGCGATGTGTCTGTGGACTTACGCGTTGGTTTATGCTGGGGCATTGTTAGGAATGGAAGTCGGCTTCCCAGGCTGGTGTGTGTTTGGCTTTGGGAAGCACTGCCCCACGGTTTTCCAAGACGGTGAAGGTGTTTACTCTCCATCACCCACGTGTACATACCAGTTGCTATAAATCCTTTGCAATCCTTCTTATATCAGACGTTTTATTATCTCCATATTGGTAGATCCCGAAATGATATTGTCATAAAAATGTACATTTCCTTGATGAGGAAGATGTTGAGAACTGTTTCATGTTTATTTTTTATTAGCCATTTGGTTGTCCTTTTTTTTTTAAAATGCCTGTTTTGTTTCTTTAAATTATATATATTTACACATCATCATAATGATATAATATAATTTGCATGTTTATACATAAATATATATATAGCTTATCTCTTCTCTTTAGGAAGTTCTTAATCTTTCAGCAATAACACTTTGTCATATTGAAATATCCACTCATGCTTTATGGCATGTTTATTTAAATTTATAATGATTATTTGAATTGAAAGTCTTCATTTTAATGCAGTCTAATTCACTGAATTTTTTCCTCCTATGATTATATGTTTCTGTGTATATGGGCATATTGTTTAAAATATATTTGCCTCCCCTTTGTGGGTCAGCTGGGTGACTCAGTAGTTGAAACGTCTGATTTCAGCTCAGGTCATAATTTCCATGTACACAAGTTTAAGCCACGCGTCTGGCTCTGTGCTGACAGCTCAGAGCCTGGACCTGCTCAGATTCTGTGTCTCCCTCTTTCTGCTCCACACACCGCCCCAGCATTCTGTGTCTCAAAAATAAATGAAAACATTAAAAACATTAAAAATATATTAAAACATCTTTTTCCCCTTTAGAGACTAAAGATACCCTCCTACGCTTTCTTCATAAAGCAAAATTATTTTAATGCTTACATGTAGAAATATGAATTTCCACTAACTCAAGCTTTTGCATAATGTGAGATGGGTCAATGTTTTTATTTCCATTTTTATAGTTTATTAAAAAGGAAAAACAACCAATAATCCACCTTCCTCTCTTTGATAGATATTAAGGGACAGTGTACACGTGGGTCATTTCCGGGAGTTCTTGTTTTGTTCTATTTGTTTGTCAATCTTTATACCTCGTGTACACTACAGTGTATTCGACAGCTTTATAACAACGTTTAAAACCTCATATTATTACTTTTTTGACTTTATTTTACTTAGGAGTTCCCCGGATATTTTTGATCATATAAATTTCACCTAAATTAGTTTATCATCTTCTTCAATTTTGAAAAAAAGTTATCTGGGAATTTTAATGGATTACTCTGAATATTTAAATCAATTTTGGAAAAATTGAAACATAATAATATTGAGTCTTTTAATGTATTTACTTAGAAAATGTCTCTCTAGAGCAACATCTTTCCTAACCCGCTCTAAATATTGTATATGTTTTTATTTATTTTGAAAGAGAAAAAAAGAGAGAGAAACGGAAAGAAACTGAATGGAGAAGGAGCAAAGAGAGATGGAAAGAGGGCATCCCAAGCAGGCTCCGTGCTGTCAGTGCAGAACCCCATGTGGGACTGGTTCCCATGAACTGTGAAATCACAACCAGAGCCCAAATCAAGAGTGGGATGCTTTAGCGTCTGAGCCACCCAGGGACCCCTAGATATTGTACAGATTGACATTGATCCAAAGCCTTTACTGAAATATTTCTAGGGCTTTTTTCAGATTTTTAATGTATGATGTACAAAGTTTGTTAGCATAAGTAAAGATAGTGTAATGGAACACATTGTACAAGTTCTTACGTTACAAAGACAAAATGCAGAGGGAGATAACACCGCATCCATTTTCTTGTCTTTTTTCTTTATTCCTTTTTAATCTCAGGTATTTTTGGTGTCATTATGTTTCACTGAGTTCCCAGTCTCTGTCTGGAGCTCCTGGAAAAGGGATCATCATTACCCACAAGGCCAATGAAAGTGTCAAGGACACTGATGGGAAAACCTATTTGAACTGGTTCCAACAGAAAAGGAGAAAACCGAAGCACCTCATTTACCAGGTTTCCCAGTTACAGCCTGGGGTCCCGGGATGCTTCAACAGCAGTTAGTCTAACAGGGATTTCCACGCACCATCAGCAGCCAGGAGGCTGAAGCTGCCACCATCTTCCTTCCCTCCTCCCACAGTGATTCAGTCCCCAACCACTCCACAAAACGCACCTCCATGAGACTCCACCCTCAGCTGCTTCCCCTGCTCTGGCCACTACCTGCCTGGTCTCTATCAGTGACTTGATTACTCTGTGGCTATTTCATGGAAACAAAAACCAAACACCAAAACCCCACAGCTAGAAACCAACTGTGCTGAGGTTTAGTCAAGGACATCCAGTGCCATTTCAATAATCTTGGAAATAAAAAAATAATGCCTTACATTTATTTTCAGTAGCATGAAGGTAGAAAAAGCGTCTTGTCTTGAAAGAAGTCACAAGATGAGGTGAATGTAAATCACACTTGAAGGATGACAAACACATTTTATCCATTTTAAACCAAACATGGTTAGATATTAGTCTTTTGTTCTTTTCTAGGTGAAAGGTTTATTGTGGGGAGGAATCATCTTGTGTTCCATACAGACTCTGGACTAGTGATGGATGTCTGAGTGGCAACTTCATGAGTAACAGTGAAGAGTCTCACAGCCCAGACTGAAAGGTCCCCACAGTAAAAATCCTGAAAGTTGCTATATCACAGGCGAGCCATTAGATGGCAGACAGACCCCACAATAAACCAAAGAACATAGTCCTGATCTTAAAATAACTGAGAGCAAGAGTGATATTGTCCAGTTATCACTGAGGAGCTCCAAAGGCTGAATAGGTTGTCAGGTGTGATGGGGACACCTGGGAGGAGCGGCCTTTGTGCCTGGTGGTGGAGAAAACCCTGTCTGGTGGCAGTGCCTCAGAGCACTTCCCACCCTTACTCAAGCAGGATCAGCTTCAGCAGGAACCTTGGGGATATGGGGACCCTAGCATTGCTCCTTTCCTCCCTGCTGACCTGATTCTGGTGAGGAAGGAGGACTCAGGCTTCCTCCTCGTTTGTTCGCATTAAACTTGGACATTGAAACTTGGACCAGTAATGCAGCAAACTGGTTGATGAGCTCTCTGCTTGGTATTAATGTTTGGGGATGTCCATGTTGGCTTTCCCACCTAGGTGCCTGTGGGAAGACGGATGTGCACATCTCCTGTGTCCCTTCCTAAGTCCCGAGAGAGGGTCACCATCACCTGCAGAGCCCAGCAGCTAGTATATGAAAACTGCTCTAGCCTGAAATCACCAGAAACTAAGAAGAGCTCCCAGGGCTCTTCCTCAGTCACCCTGCCCCCTGGGCATGATGCATGCCTTGTAAGGGGCAGCCAGTCTGGACAGAAGTCACTCTCACAATCAATAACCAAGATGCTGTCAGAAGCACAGACCCCGTCCTCTTGTCACCTCTTGGGGCACAAACCTCACCCAGCTGTCACCCCTATCCTGGGGTCACTGAGGGTCTGGGACTTTGTCCAGGGTCAGGGGCAACACCCACAGCTCTGACATCACATCCCCCTCCTCCTCCTGGCACTGGCTCCCTGCCTCCTGGTCCAGACACCTCAAGTGAGTCTCCTATTGGTCACTGAGTCACACTGCAGGGTGTTTGTGCAGCTGATGCTCTGAATTCCCCTGCCCCAGTTCCCCTTCCTCCCTGCACAGGCCATCCATCCAGGCCTTCAGGGGGCAGCCTTGTTCCCTCACACATCTGGGCCCTTGTTAATCTGTGGTTCTGACTCCACCTCAGAATTCTCTGTTCGTAAGTGTGGTTCTGGAAACTAAAAAGGAAACTATAAATACTCAGAAGCTTGCACATGGGGACAGACCTGGCAGCTGACACCCAGGTCCTGGCGGCAGTGAGGGGCAGTGAGAGCTCTGCAGGGAGACCACACCTGGCTGGGAGTCACACACGAGGCTGTGACCAGGCCATGGAGAGGTTTTGTCTGTGAGCTTGGCTACAGGGGAGGGACTCATCCATCGGCCTCTCATGGTGGGGCTGTGCCTTGTTGGGTCACCTTTCATAACTCTTCCTGGAGCTGAGGACACAGCAAACAACTACGTGAATTGTTAGACACAGCAAAGGTGGGAAGGCCCAGGGGCACTTGATTTCTAGTTTGTGCCACGTTTAAGCCTGACATCGCTCTTCTGAGGAACCAGGTTTCCCGGAGCATTGACGGAAGTAATACACGGTGGTGCCCGGATGGGGCGTCTTTGCAGGCTGAGGAGGGTGGCACGTCCTGACTCAGGCCCCAAAGACCCTGGCGACTTCTCAGGGCAGCTTCGTCTCCATCACCCGTGGAAGCAGCATGGAGGTAGGTCCCTCTGTCGCCTGGTTCCCACAGAGACCCGACGAGCCTCCCCGGCTGCTCATCCTTGGGACTTCCGCCTGGGCCGCCAGAACTTGTTCAGGTTCCGGGGAAGTGGCTCTGGCTCTGACTCCTCCCTGACCATCCATGGAGTGGAGGCTGAGGACGTTGGGGACGATTCCTGCCAGCAGCACATCAGCTGGCCTTCCACAGCTGCAGGACCCCAAACAAAAACACCCTCTCTGGGTCGTGGATGCTGGTTCTTGAACCCAGACACCTGCTTCCTGCAGGAGGCCATGGCGTGGACATGTCTCGTGTCTGTACTGGAGATTCCACGCTCGCAGAGTCTCTGTCCCCTGAACTGATGAGGCAGGGGCAGGTTGGAGTGTTACTGCCTCCACCTGAAGCCAGACATACTTTAGAGGAGAAGGTGGAAGTGGGCAGAGCCAAGAAGTGATACAGGACGATGCTTCAGATGGATTTATTGATTACTACTTCCTGTGATCTATTCCAGCAGAACAGAGCACCCCAAAATGTAAAGGCTTACAAGAATAACAGGTCATCATTTCCCATGATTCTTGGGGTGAGCTGGGTGGTCTCTGTGCTGGTTTGCTGGGGCTCACTCGTGCAGCTGCGGGCAGCTAGAAGATCAGCTGGCCCGTAACACCCAAACTGGTCTCTCCCCATATCGACCAGGTGATGCTTGCTGTTTCCTGGGGAGCCTTGAGTCTCCTCTTACACACAAGGGCAGGTGTGACTAGAGACCTCCACCCCCACGTGCAGGCTCTAAGGAGTGAATAGACTTTAGAAATTCACAAATTAATACCAATGCTACTATTATTATTACCATCCACTGGCAACTGTGAACAATGTCAATGACAAGATACTCCTCCCCACAGGTAAAGACCACTCCATTCCCCACAGCTCACTCTCTCACTGGATGGCCTACTCACATGTCCGGTTGTTGGTACTGGCTCCTGGCCGGGTGCCTTCGTGCTCCACATGGCCTCTCATCAGTCATGAGGCTAGATCAGCTTTCTTGTGTAAGGTGGAAGGTGAAAGGTGCAAGGCCTCTTGAAGCCCGGACTCCAGAACTGATCCGTGGCCCCTTTCACCACATGCTGTTTGACACAGCATGTCCCAAGATGCACTTTGATTCTAGAAATCAAGAAATAGACTCTACACTCCTAAAGAAATCAGCTCTACTCTCGCTGGGAGGAACACGTGGCAGTGATCTTCTGACCTGCCATCCATATCTTCAATTACAAATTTAACAACATCAAAGAAAAGAATGGCTGTGATGTGTATTTAATGCTTATTATGTGCATTAACTGAGCTAAGTCTTAATATGAAGTGTTTTATTTGCATCTTCCTGTTGAAGACTATGAGGCAGAGAGAGGTTATGAAATGTGTCCCAGGTCATTCAGACAGTAAGTCAGGATACTAATCAAAAAAACTGATTCATAGAAGGGGGATGGGTGGTGTGACCGCCCAGAGGAATTCTGCACAGCTGGCTGATTGGAAAATTTCTCTGAGAGGCCCTAGCATCTGGTGGTAGACAGTCACATAATAAATAATCTGAAGCCTCAGATTTATCCCAAATCTGATCACCTCTCACCACCCACACTGCCTGACCTGGTGCAGGCCTCCATCATCGGTCACCTGGGCTGGGACTGCACCCTCCACAAACATGGCCGGCTTCTCCCCTGGTCCACCTGCAGTCTCTTCTCAAGTCAGCAACATCCCCTCACATCTCCTGCTGACACAAGTTTGTGGGTCAGGTAGCATGACGCTGAATGAGGACTTTGTGAGCCACAGAGATGCTGACAGTAGCATGGTAGACAAGGACGGCAAGCAGTAGCCAGACCTAGAGTCCGCTGTAGAGACAGCAAATGGCTGTCCCCTTCGTGATAGAAGGGGTGCACAAAATATTGCTACTTCCAGATGGGTAGCTGGATCCCCTGGGAACTGAAGCCCTATCAAGGTTCAAGGATAAGACCAAATTTTCTTTTGAAACATGTTTCCTTTGAAACGTGTTCTCTGCAGGTCCATCTGTGCTGCCCTGATCAGGCTTGGGCACCTGCCAAAAAGGCACCTGGGTTGTGCTGTTGAGATTAGCCAGTCTCGAAGCTGCGTGCAGCCTGTCCCCTCTTCTGCTGATTTCCATATTACTGAAGCACCGCCAACGTCCCTGAACACTGACTGATAGGCTGGACACACCTTGTGCAGGACTCAGGCCCAGTCAGGACACAGCATGGACATGAAGGCCCCACTCAGCTACTGGGCCTCCTGCTGCTCTGGCTCCCAGGTAAGGAAGGGGGACACTGGGAATGTACTCAGCCCTTGTGCTCAGTACTGGCTGGCCCTCCAGCAATGTCCTCTTAACACATGATTCAGAGTGCGGATAGGTATTTCCTTATGTCCAATCTCAGGAGCTAGTTGTGACATCCAGATGACCCAGTCTCCATCCTCTCTGTCTGCATCTCCAGGAGACAGAGTCACCATCACTTGCCGGGTGAGTCAGAACGTGAACATGTGCTTAGCCTGGTATCAGCAGAAACCAGGGAGAAAGTTCCTAAGCTTCTGATCTATCGTGCACCCATGTTGCAAATGGGGGTCCCCTCGCGGTTCAGCAGCAGTGGATCTGGGACAGATTTCACCCTCACCATCAGCAGCCTGGAGCCTGACGATGCTGCAACCTACCACTGTCAGCAGTATAATAGTGGGTGTCCACGGTGATTTAACAGGAGACAAAAACCTCTGTAAGACCTCCAGTGATTATTTCGTTACACCAGGTGCTTTTTTATAAGCAGGTGCTCTGGTGGTTGCTCAGCTTAGCATGTCCGTTCTGTTTGGAAATCCTGAGGTTCTGAAAAGCACGTCCATGACAAGATTTGAACTCTGAATCCTAGATGTTCTTCAGACTTCGCTGCACCTCCAGGTTCCAAACCAATTTCACCACTAAGAGCATTGGATCAGATGCATATGAATGGATGCCTCCTGTGGTCCTGGCTGGTGTGAGAAGACACTACATCTACAACACACAGGGACCAGCAGGGGAGAGTGGCAACTATCATAATTCACAGATGGAAAGATTGTATCCAGAGAAAATTCAAAATAATTTACAAAGAAGCTACAAGAAATAATTGGAGAAACAGGGCATCCTTGAATCAAAGTCAACATGCAAAAGTCAGTTTGATTTTTATGTAACTGAAATAAATACTTAAAACTTAATCTTAGAAAGCACCTGATCTACCTTATAAGTGCCTCAAAAGCATCCAATATTTAGGAAAATTAACAAAATACACTCAAAGTTCCAGATTTTTATTCAAAACCCCCCACAAAACCTACATAAGCAGAAGGCCATGTATGTCCAAGGACTGAATGTCTCCGTATTGTGAACTTGTCAATTCTGACTTCCCCTTCTGCCCATGTCTGTTTAAAAGCTGGAAGGTTCACACCTCACGAATCTCCGGCTCAAGCTCAAGCTGTGCCCCCTTTCCCTCCCTGGACATTAGAAATACTCAATATTCTGTCCTGTGCAAACCAGCCTGGACCTGCTTGTGCACATCTGCCCTCTCCAGAGGTCCCTTGTAGGGATCATAAACACCCTTTCCATTTCTCTTGCTAGGTGGAGTACGTCAGCCTCCAATAATGCTTATTCATTGAAAAAGGGTCCTTCCCATCTCCATGGAAAATCCCTAAAACATAGATAGTGAAGGAGATAAGGAAAGAAGGAAAGCTCATAGAGTTGAACCCCACTTTTCTTTCTTTGGCAGGAATCTGAGATCAAGGAAAGGCTGAGAGGCCTCAGAGCTGAGCACAGCATTCAGCAACCTCATACCGTCATAGATAAAAATCAATGCCGGGGCACCTGGGGGGCCCAGATGGTTACGTGTCTGACTCTTGTTCTTGGCTCAGGTTATTATCTCACAGTCTGGGAGTCGACCCCCACAATGGGCTCTGTGTTGGTGTTGCGGAGACTGCTTGGGATAAAGTTTCTTCTTCTATCTGCCCCTCATCCACTTGTGCTCTCTCTCTCTCTTTCTTTCTCTCTCTAAATAAATTTCAAAAACTGTAAAAAATTTTTTTAAATTGATCTTCAAGGACTAAAAAAAAGAAGAGATTCTGACAAACTCCAAGGACTTCAGTTGGAATCCGGCTGGACTGCGCCCCAGGAGGAGAGAAGAACCGGGCACAGCAAACAATGGACTGCCCATGCTACAGCCCAGACTCATAGTCATAATACTTGACTGGACGAGGGTGACACCCTAGCATGTCAGGCTGCCAGAATCAAATGTAATTTCTCTCTGGATCATAACAATCATTCCAGAGCCTAAAATCGCCACTAACCTGTTGCACAGCAAATAGGTGTATAAATAAACAAAAGTATTATGCATACAAAACACAATATGGGTTTCAGTCAACAATTCTAGACCGACAAAATCAGGGAGAGAGGAACCAGACGACAGAAACAGACCCCTCAATTTGCAGATATTAGGTACTAGGATGGAATACGTGTAATGTATGGGGTAACAAGATTGAGAGTTATAACAGAGAGCCTGAAACTATTATAAGGAACCATCAAGAGGACACAGATCAAGGTTCTCCCTGCAGCACGAAAAAGGGCAAACCCTGGTTCTCCCCAGGTCAGTGATCATGGCTTTGGAGACTTGTCGATCACACTCATATTTTTTAATGTTATTTGTTTTTTGAGAGACAGAGAGAAAGCACAAGATTGGGAGGGGAAGAAAGAGAGAGTGAGAGAATCCCAAGCAGGCTCCACACCCCCAGCACAGAGCCCAATGCAGGGCTTAAATTCATGAACCTTGAGATCATGACCTGAGCCAAAACCAAGAGTCAGAAACTTAACAGACTGAGCAAATCAGGCACCCCGACTCATATTTTTAAAAACTGTTTATTTATTTATTGAGAGAGAGAAACAGAAAAGGAGAACACATGAAAGGGGGTTGAACAGAGAAAGGAGGGAGAGAAAGAATCTCAAGCAAGCTCCACACCCAGTGCACACTCTGATGCATGACTCGAACTCACGAAAATGTGAGATCCATGACCTGAGCAGAAACCAAGAGTTGGATGCTTAACAGAAAGAGCCACCCAGGAGCTCCTGGTACATCATTTCTTTATTTCAGAACTATTTTTCCATATTTGGAATTCCATGGTGAGTTTCCTTCTTTTTCCAGGTTCCCATGGGCAGCTGTGTTGAATCAGGCTCCATCCCTCTTGCGTGTGGCCATGGTAAGGGGTATCTCCATCTCCTACATGGCCAGTCTCAGTCCTGGACACACCTTCCATCCCTGGATCCAGCAGAAGCCACACCACTCTCCGTAACTGCTGACAGGGTACCCACAGGGCTCCCGGGGGCCCAGCCCACATCAGGGGCAGGGGCAGGGACAGATGTCAAACACCCAATCAGCAGCATGGAGTGTGGAGACATCGTACACACGTCTGGGCACAGAACGCGCATGGGGACCCTGCACAGCGTGGTGACCCTAAATAAAGCCCTCCTGAGTGGGGTTGGCTGTTCTGCTCCACTGAGCAGCTGTCTCCTCCGGGGATAAGTCAGCAGTGCTTTCTCAGAGAAGAACCAAGCTGGGGGAGGGGCCAATGATGGGGGGCCCTCTGAGGAGTTCAGGAAGACCCTCAGAGAAGGGTCCCAAGCCCCAGAGTCCCTTTCATCGGAGAGTCCGTGTCCGGGACAGCGTGGCTGAGGTGGCTCTCAGATGGCTCCATGGGGCTCTTCTCCTTGACTCTCAGCAGTGCAGACCCTGAAGGAATGGCCCCTTGTTCTCCACGGCACCGAGACTACTGACCCTCCTTCAGTGACAGAAAATCTGTGAGGTCCACACATGGCTTTGACATTAGTTCCCAACACAGTATTGGTGCTAATGTTCAGTTCTGCTAAGTAGGCGACGGTTATGTGAGGTGAAAACATCAGGAGAAGCCAGAGCAGGAGTACATCGGACTCACTTTTATTTGTGAAATTTTAAGTGAGTCTAAATTATTTCCAAGTACATTATGGCATCGAAATAAAAATAATTTAAAGTCACTAAAGAGCATAAGTGCTTAGAGAAGAATTCCACAAGTCTCCTTCTATTTTTCCTTCATCCTCTGGTTGTAATTCCAGGGCCTGCTGGTGATGACCCAGGCTCCCATTATCTACAGCTTGGTCACTTATTGGCTCAATCCTGAAATATATAGAGGTGATCAAAAATTGCTAGTACCTATGTCTGAGATAAGAACTCCAAGTGACAGAGTTCAATGTTTGTTAAGAATTCCATTTCTCTTTGTGGCACCTGGGTGGCTCAGTCATTTAAGCCACCCAGGTGCCCCAGTCGTTTAAGCCACCCAGGTGCCCCAGTGAGCACCTTTACTCCTTAGGCAACATAGACTTTATGTCTTAGTTTCCCTTCAACTACAGACATGTTATATTACTTTGCTCACGTGGGAGCCCCACTCCCCCTTTGCCTCCTCCCAGGCTGCTGTGTCCACCAAGAGATTTGCATATTGTTCCCTAACGGAGCACTATGCTATAGAGTCTCAGATAAAACCTTTGCACCTGACATAAAAGATCAGCTCTGATCCTGCTGTGAGTGACCAGGACTCATCACATAAACTCCTCACCATGAGGTTCCCTGCTCAGCTGCTGGGGCTGCTGGTGCTCTGGATCCCAGGTGAGGGCGGGGGGGGGGGGTGAGAGAGGGGAATGGGGTGGGGAGGGAGAACTCTGGGGACACCACTGCACTCCACGCCTATTTTGTCCAAGTGTTCCAGACCTCTGTCCTACCCTCTGGAAGGGGGTATGTGGTGTGTAGCTCTATGACAATAAGGAACATTCCAGAAGGAACAAAGATCTATATTCTAGGGAAGACTATGATATAAAGAAAAGGGGAGGTGGTAGATGAGTTATAGACACCCCTATGTGTGTTGCAAATCTTAGCATCTCTTTTGAAATTGGATATTGGAATATTAATAATAATCAAAGAAACGATATACCTAAAATTATTACCAAAGTAAACATTTCAAAATGACTTACTATGCTTCCATATAATCTTGCATGTATCTCCTTTCTTTAGGATCCAGTGGGGAAGTCGTGCTGACTCAGACCCCAGTGTCCCTGCCCATCACCCTTGGACAGCCAGCCTCCATGTCCTGCAGGGCCAGTCATAGCCTCCTGCACAGTAATGGAAACACCTATTTAAGTTGGTTCCTGCAGAAGCCAGGCCAGTCTCCACAGCTCCTCATCTATCTGGGTTCCAACCGGGAATCTGGGGTCCCTGACAGGTTCAGTGGCAGCGGGTCAGGGACAGATTTCACCCTGAGAATCAGCAGGGTAGAGGCTGAGGACGTTGGAGCTTATTACTGCATGCAAGGTACACATTATCCCCCACACAGTGGTTCATCCCCAAACACAAACCTCTGTCCTGTCATGGCTCAGCTGCCCACACGTGTTACTGGTCTGGAGCAGGCACGGCAGATTCTGAGTCTGAGGAAGCAGTCGCTAGAGAACCCAGGGGACCAGGTGGCAGGTGAGGGCTCTGGGCCATGAGGGCCTCGGCTGCAGCTCAGCCATGACACAGCGAGGTCCCGGAAATGGCAGTCCTTGTTGGCAGAAGTAGCAGGGGCTGGAGGGGCCTGAGGGTCCTGGGAGCAGGTGGTCATGAGAAAAGTCACAAGGGACTGAAAACCCATCCCAAGTCTCCCTGCCTGGCTTCTCATTGTCAATTCAGTCAGTGTGACAGGGAGACAACTGGGGCAGATTTGTGGAACAAACCTTCCAGGCTCTCACCAGGATGCTAAATAGATCAGGACCTTAGGACACTGTTTTGATTTCTGTTGATACCAGGTAATATATTCATAATGCCCCATGTATCACTCACTTTCTGACTGTCCCTGCAAGGGATGGTGACCCTCTGTCCTGGAGACACGGTCAAGGAGACTAGAGACTGGGTCAGCACATTGTCCCCAGTGGAGCCTGGAAGGATAAACACAACAAATTTAATGGATGCACTGAGATCATCCAAGGGCAGAAGAATCAAGTTGTGATATTTTCTCCACAAGAGAAAGCTGTGGGATTACAAAGGATGGTGGCCTGGTTCACATGGGAAGGGGAAGTCAGCCCCACTGAGTAGATGGCCTGGAAACCAGTCCTGAAATGTCTACAGGACCAGGAAAGGGTAAGAAGGTGAGCATGGAAGCCTGGTGAAGGCTGGAGACCTACACTATCATTGACCTTGCCTCTCCATCTGGCCAGTCCCGAAATCAAACGTCATGTCCCTTTCAAGCGCTCCCAGGAAAACGGGTCACTCCCCTGGCTGCCATTCATGGGGAAAACCAGTATCTAACTTCCTATGGTTACAACATTGTCACTGAAGGCTTGAACCAAGATAACTCTTGTTCTCCTACAGCAAGTGATCATGTCTCAAAGACACTGGGAATAGTGGACATAATTGATATTAGACATATTCTATGAAGGCAAAGAATGATTTATAACTGGATATATTTCTTAGAGGTTAAAAGGGTATAAGAAATCAACTGAGAATCACCTGGTAAGGTATTCTATTCCACACAGTCTTGGGCAAATTCTTATATCAACCTTTTTAGATGTTGAAGTATCTAATTCCAGGAGAATTCCCATTTTGGTTAGATTGAAAAGACCTCAGGAATAGGTTGATTGCTATATGCTCTTCTTTTCTATTTTTTTTCTTCATTCCACATGATATTTTCTTACCTAAGAAAACAATCTCCTGGGCAGGATCCCTCCACCGACAAAACCATCACCAACTCCAACGAAAACAAGAGAGCAACGGAGGACCTAACTTTATAGCCAACATCAGCCATGACTTGATTCAGGACACCTGTTAACCAGCTTCCAACACTGGGTCCCAACCCTTGTGGAGGCAGAGAATTGGAGGTTCTTACACTGTCTACACTCCTACCATCAACAGTGGACAGGCTAGCCCTGTTATTCTTTACTGCTCCCTCTAATGTCATGTCAAACTCCCCACAGGGTACAGCCCTGAACACAGTCCCCAGTCCAGTGGGACAGGGAGGCTCTTTTGTGAAAATGGCTCCACTGTCTCATTGCATCTGCACTGCAGGGGGCAACACTAGCTTACTTTGGTGAAAAGTGTGCACCATGCAAAGGAAGGCTGCACATCTCAGCTCACAGCTGTTTGCCTGGAAGAGAGGTCGTTGCCCCTGAGTCTTCCACTCAACGTTAGTTACAACGTGAATGGTTGTGCAGGGCCTGTGTGGTGCTGCACTCGAGCACTGGGTCTGCCCCTTTCACTACAACTCAGGAAAAGGGTTGCTCCAGTGTTTGGAAGATTTGATGATGCATGATAACACACATTTCAGTTAATGGTTGTAACATAATGGTAATCATCCGAAAAAAAAAAAAGAGAGAGAGAGAGAACAAAGAGACCTGTTTATCTAGAATCAACAGTGGAATACTTTATAAGGGAGAATCAAGTTTTAAATATCACATAGAATGCTGTCAGTACTGGTAACAGAGGGTTAGAGGAAAGGTGGGTTCCAGAGTTGACTGAGTGAATGACATAAAGATCAAACAGCTTCCACATCATCGCTCTGCTATCCTCAATCTATTAATAACAGGCTCCTCATAATGGGAAAGTGGCCAACATACCGCTTTCTGTCCAAACCATAGGAGAGAAACACTCTCTGTCCACTGACCATCAAATACAATTTCGAGTCTTTATTTAAGTCCTATTGAGCAACTCAGAACAACAACAATAACTTGCTATAACAATAGCATACACTGCTTCTCTGTAGTCGGTACAGATTGGGGTTGTGTCAGCTTGCCACGAATCCAGAGAAGAGATCGAAGCCGAAAGCCAAAGCGACTGAGATGTTCAAGGATGAAGCCTGTCTATATGCTCAGTAAGCATCCGATCCTCCTCCCACACTCATGCATGGGTCGAGGTCAGTGTCGTGAGAGTGGGTAAGTCTTTGTAGCAGAGCCCAGGTGCCAGAGGGGAGACACTCTCCAAAGAGTCCAGAAAAAAATGCAAGTATTTCACACTGCACACACAGGAAATGTAGACATGTCCTAGAGATCCTGGAGCCTAAATCCAGACTTGTTGTCAGAGATAGAGCTATGACGTCACCTACCTGTGAGGTCTATACACCTTCTCTAAAACATACATAATCTTGCCCCTTCTCCCTGTGACCTTAAATGCTTTGCAAGTCTTCAGCTGAGATCCAGTGAGATTATTTTTCCATTTCCAGTTTCCCTTTTTCTAATAGGCTCTGACCCTAAGAGAGAAGAGAAGTTGAGTGGAGGGCAGTCTTCTGAACTTACTGAGTAATGATTTTGTGACTTGGACAGGGATGCAGGTGCTGGATGGTCACAGGGAATGCTGACGTGCCTCATCCCAGGAGAGCATCCTACTCCTACACTGGTCCCTTCTCCATGAGATGCAGCTGAAGCCATGAGCAGGTTATGATATAAATCTATCTGTGTGAACGACTCAGATTCAGGTGATACAAAAAATCTTGGAAAATGCAGACAGGCGTCCATGGGAGTTATTATGGTCTTCACAGAATGACTTCCTTGCCCAAGAGATATAGAAGAGGCTACTCTCCTTAATCTTCCCTTGAGCCTTGCACATCCTTCCACGATTCAGCCAGAAGACCTGCAACTCATACGGCTTAGGGAGAAACAGGGCTGAGCAGGGAGGAAGCAGCTGGCATAGCAAAGCCTCCCTGACCCATGGCCCTGGGGAGGAGGTTTGTGTACGAGGCTGAAGCACTGTGGGAGGATAGCTATAATGCTGCTGACAGTAATAAATCGCCACATCTTCAGCCTGGAGGTTGCTGATGGTGAGGGTGAAATCTGTCCCAGACCCACTGCCACTGAATCGGTCAGGGACTCCAGATGCCCGGGTGGATGCATAGTAGATGAGCAGCTTAGGACGCTGCCCGGGTTTCTGCTGGTACCAGGCTAAGTAGTTCTTCTGGTCAGAGCTGTATAGACTCTGGCTGGACTTGCAGTTGATGATGACGCTCTCTCGTGTAGACCTAGTCACGGAGCTTGGAGACTGGGTCATTATGATGTCCCCAAACACACCTGCAATCACAAATGGACAGAGGCCGCACACGCACGGCATCACTAATATAGTAAAATATGTATTCAAAAATGTATGTTTTCTTATTTTTCATTGGAAATCAGACTGTTTCATTGAAATGTTTTATCCATACCACATGGTAGAGTCATTGGCCAATTTTATAAAGATCTTTCTCCTGGGAGCCTCTCACCTGAGATGCAGAGCACCAGGAAGAGGAGCGCTTGGGGCTGTGGTACCATCTTGCTGCTGGTCATCCGTCTGATGCACCCAGGCCCTGTCCCCAGGAACCCTATTAATAGGGCTCTGAGCAGCCAGCCTAGGGCCCCAGGAGCCTATGCAAAACATCAAAGAGTATGAAAGTGTCTGGTCGCTGACTTGTGAAGCAGAGAATGGAAAGAAATCGGCAAAAGATCACGCCCCCAGGGAATGCGATTGTATGCCCAAGAGACCCAGAAGTCACCTCAAACTATGATTCGCAATATTATCCAGCAAATCCCCAAATGTAATTCTTGTTAGTACCAACTGTTCTATTTCAAATCAGCTGAAATCAACTTAAAAAGATAAATCCCTTTTTGTAGTAAAATTTATCTTTATGAGTATATAATTTCAGAACCTAATTGAAACAATATAAATGTGATGTCAGGACATGGAATATACTCGAGTTGTTGTAGAATAAAGACACAGTGCCCACATTCGTGTCTCTCTCTCTGGCTCTCTTCTGAATCTTAAATACTTATTTGAAGTTGCTCTTGGACAACTGAGAGGAGCCTCAGATTGTTCAAAGCAGACCTCTTAGAGTTCCCTCTGCACAAATACTCTCTCAGAAAGTGTGTCACCACGTACTTCTGAGTCACCCTTGTCACTGCTCCTTAGGTCAACCGGTGTCTGAAACAACATCTCAGATCCTCCCCACCCCACTTCAGTGAGTGACCTATGGGGTCACCACTCCTGGGGGGCGGATAGGGTGGTAGGTGAAATAGCTTCAGCTCCCAGCTCTGCAGGGCTGTTCTTCATTTATTCGGACTCCACATCCTTCTAGAATGATTCAAAGAATAGCATCAGGCACTCTCTTGGGCATTGAGCACGTAAAGCACATCGAACAGAACCTCTGACCTCCTAGTGCTCCCCTTTCAGTGGGAGGGACAGATAACAAAGAAACAGATGCCATCTCTGCTGCTGCCACTCCCACCTTATAAGATCCTTGCGCTGGAGCTGTGTCATCACTCAGGTGAGTGGGGCAGTGGATGTCCAAATCCATGTAGTATAAACTCATCCTTCAGCATGAACAGACCCAGAGGAAGAGAGAACAAGCCCGTGAAGGTTAACAGTTTTGTTCTGGAAAAATAAAGTCAACTATAGTCTCATATACTGTCAAGTATCCAAATCATCTCTTGATCACAGACAGTAGTCTTTCATTCATAATTTCCCTGCAGTCTGAAATTAACCAGGACACAGGTCAATGACAAAACATCAATATGCTAACCACTGTGTATTAAAATGAATTGGACCCAGTTCCGTCAGAGCACTTTTGTATGGTTAATGCTCATCTCTAGTGAAGGGAAGCATTTTTCATTTTATCTTTTTCCATTGTTTTCTTGAAAAATGAACTTTATCTGCACAGAAGAGGTAAGCATTGATTCTTCGTTTGCCTCAGTTTATAGTGACTTCTCCCTTGAAGCACTCACTGGTTCCTCCTATAATCCTTAACTTAGAGCATCGGGTACAGATGGAAGAGTCGACATTTGTATTCTTTCCTCCAAACAATCTACTTTCTCTGCTCAAGGCTCTCTGTTACTATGTGGTAGTCTGGTTTGGGTAATGCTGATTCCCACGTAATTCCAAGAATGAAATCCAGGAAAGTAGATTCTCCGTTCAGGAAGTTCTCATCTTTGACTACAGTGGTCTATAGAAATCAGTCAAGAATGGCCATAACTGAAGGTTGACCATCTGGAGAGAATCTCGGAATTCCTGATAGGGTGTGAGGAATGAATACTATATGTACAAGGAGCATACAACACCAGAATCTGTTGGCATCCATGCCAAAGCTTCCCTTAATATGGAACTAGTGCAATGGAAGTCAAAGTGGAATGGTAGGAAGAAACTGGATCTTAGTGACATCAATAAGTGACAGGATCAAACCTTGCCTTAAGCCTTCCATTCTGGACTTTTCATTCACATAAGTACCCAGATTCCCTTTCCTATTTAATATAGTGCAATTTGAAGTTTCTGCTAATCACAACTGAAAATTTGCCAAAAGATTTTGTACTCTGAACCAACCTACTACGGTAATGAAATTGGAAATATATCCATTTTATGTTTTGGCCTGCAAAGTCTCACCACAGAAAATGCAAAAGAAGCATTGTTTAAAATGCTTTGCTCCTAACCTGGAAAACCATGAAAAATGCAAGCCAGTATGGTGATGTCAGCCTTTTCCAGGGAAAAGTTCACCAGTTTCTTAAGAGTGTCCAAACTGGTATTTTTTAAGCCATGAAACATCCTTTACTTAAAGCATAAATTCAATTATTTTTATCGTAGTTACAATCCTAAACGGAACAAGATCGTCTTCAGGAATGAGCCCAGCCAATGGGAAGGATCGGAAGATAGATACACACGTGCACCCACCTACACACACACATATCTACACATTGTCATAAAATAATTGTAGCCAACTTGATAGCAGGTACAGGTGTACTAGCTGTATATGTTCACATGCATTCCATGAACTCTTCCTCATTATGAATTATACCATCTTTAAATCAGTAATCAAAACCCTCCAAGTAAACAAAAGTTCAAAACCAGACAGATTCACTGGTAAATTCTACCAAACATTCAAAGATTTAACATCTGTTCTTCTTGAGGTGACTGAGTGGCTCAGTTGGTTAAACATCCAAATTTGGCTCAGGTCATGATCTTGCAGTTCGTGAGTTCAAGCTCCGGATCAGGCTCTGTGCTGACACCTGGAAGCCTGCCTGCTTTAGATTCTGTGTCTCCCTCTCTCTCTGCCCCTCCTCTGCTCATGCTCTGTCTCTGTATATCTCTCAAAAATAAATAAACATTTAATAAAATTTATCTATTCTTCTCAAAATTCCAAAAAATTGAGGGGGAAAAATCTTCAAATTTGTTTTATAAAGCCAGCATTACTCTGATACCAAAACCAGACAAGGATACTCCAAGAAAAAAAAGTTATATGCCGATATCCTGGATGAACATAGATACAAAATTCTGAACAAAATAATAGCAAACCAAATTCAACAGTACATTAAAATGATCATACGCCATGATCAGGTAGGACTATTCCAGGCATACAAGGATTGTTTACCATCTACAGATCAATCAATATGTTTTATCATATTCACAACATTAAAGGTAAAAAACAGAGGATTGTCTCAACAGATGCAGAAGAAGCATTTGATAAAACTCAGTATCCATTTATCAAAAAGAGAAGAAATAACAAGTGTTAAAGTGGATGTGGAGAAAGGGGACCCCTCAGGCACTATTGGTGGGCATGTAAATTGGTGCAGCCACTATGGAAAACAGTATGGAGTTTCCTCAGAACCTTATCAAGAGAACAACCATATGATCCTACTATTCTACTTCTGGGTATTTATCTGAGGGAAACAAAAACAGTAATTCGGAAAGATACCTGTACCACTGTGTCCATTGCCACGTTGTTTAAAATAGCCATGGTATGGAAACAACCGAAGTGTCCATCGATGGATAAATGGATAAAGGAGATGTGATAGATACATATATACACACACAGTGAAATACTACTCAGCCGTGAAAGGGAAGGAAATCTTGCCATTTGCGATGCCATGGATGGAACTGCCCCCGCCCCCAATCACAGCTGGTGAGGGGCAGGAGTCCCTCTTCACCCACAGCTAGATGCTGAGACTCCTGATGCACTAGGTCTTCTCAAGCTGGGCCTCCAAACCGCCCTGTAGAGCCACAGGAGCTGCTGCAGAGGATGAAGAACGGACACAGAAGCTTCCCGAGAGCAGCCCTGGACCCGGTTGGCTGTGCTCTTTGCGAGGCTTCACGTGTATGTGCTGGTGTCATCTACAAAGCAGGCCAGGCACAGCCACCTGGCTTTTATGGACTGGAGCTTCTCCACCACCAGGTGGCCATTGGTGCCCTGTGTCTGCGAGAGCTGTGACACCTTCTCCACAATGTGCAGGGGGTGCTCTGCCGCCCCCCTAAATATTCACAAGGGATGGATATGGACCAAATTTCAGGTCAGCCCTGAAAAAAGCTGAGAGTCACTTTTCACCTCAATAACAAAATTGAAACTTGCTCTAAGATATACACAAAATCCTGGAGTGATGGCAAAAAATTTACTTTGAATAAAAAACAAAGCTAAAGTGAAAGTGAGGAAATTTGAGTAGAAATTAGGAAACAATATTAAAGGGCCTGTTTCTCTGTAAAGTGCACCAAAGTGGTGAAAAAAGGTACAGGATGGAGAGGAAGAGGCGATATCACAGATAAGTCTATGGCTGGTGAGTCCCAATTCCGGTCAACTCTGGAGAACGATCACAGCTCTGCCCCTCCTTGTGGGGCTGGTTTAGGGTTTTGTCTGCCTGCATCACAGCTCAACGTCCTCCTCTGCCCAATCCTGCTTTCTCTCTCCGGAGATGTTCATCTCAAGAATATTCCCTAGCCAGTGTCCCATGTGTCATGTGTGTCTGCTGTCCAGGGAACAATGTCTGTGACCAATCAATGATGTCAGAGAGTGACACAGGCCAGATTGTCATAATGACCTTCATAGGCAAAAGGTGTACATTTTCCAAAATGAACAGACACAGAATAATGGCAGAAATAGGGATCTGTGGCAATAGACAATTGATCATCTACTATAGGAATTAAATCAATGCAGACCCTTAGAGAACTTTGTCTCTCTTGCTGGAAAAGTCTACGTCAGGTGAGCCGAAGCCTAAAGTCGCTACTTCTGACTCAGTTCCTCGATCACAACCAGTTCAAGGTCTCAAAGCTCACTGATTGAGGGGCAAAGCTAGGTCTCAAAAGAAGGACCCTGAAGCATTGCCAGAGATATTTTGAGCAAATCTTGCTTCCTCATTTTCCCTAAGCAACTCAGGTCTCAGGGCCTGCACTCAGAATGTCCCTTCTCTGCACTGATGAGGAAGATCTCTGCTAGGAGGAGACAAGGGGAGATGACACAAGGGGAGTGGAGAGGAGAAGGAAACATTTCTCTGTGCTTAGTGTTGAGCATTTGCTTAATTACATGGGACAAAACAGACCATTCATATGTAAATATTTAGCTGGGTTGGATGGTTCCACCATTTCCTTGTGGAGTCTTGCAAAAAAGGAAAACATATCCTTCCTTTTGGAGGTTATATTGATGCTGTGGATGTTACACTCATATCACACCTGTTATTTACAGAATAGATACTTTCAATACTGAGATCATGTGAAGATCAAACAGATGAGTGTCTTCTTCAAGTATTCTTCCCTCTCCCTCTCAGGTGAATCTACTTTTTCTACCGGGAAAAAACAAACAAACAAATCAATTATCTGTCTCACATTCAAACTGTGGAAGAAAATGTTTTAAAGGACAAGAATGCTGTAGGATTTAATAGACGTCTCAGGACAGAAGTTCCATCCTCCTAGGACAGACTTCGGAGTTGGGGCTGAAAATTCCTACACAAAGTAAAGAGTTGATAAAAATAGAGAGAGGACAAGGTGACATGTGGTCAAAGGGAACTTTTGTCTCAGGTTTCCCAGTTAGACTGGTGATTTGGGAGCCCTGCTGAGGAATTAAAATCTGTATAAGAAAAACCTTGGGGCACCTGGTTGGCCCAGTTGGATAAGCATCCAAATCCAGGTCAGATCATGATCTTAGGGTTTGAGCCCCATGTCATGCTCTGGGCTGACAGCTCAAATCTTGGATCCTGCTTCTGATTCTGTGTATCCCTCTCTCTCTCTCTGCCCCTTTCCTGCTCATTCTTTTTTTCTGTCTCTCTCTCTGTCTCTCTCTCTCTCTCAAAAATAAAGAAAAATTAAAAATTTTTAAAACATAGAAAAAATAACCTTCACTGCAAAAATAAGACATTGTTCCCACTTCTGCACAGGTCTCAGATGAATCTCAGGTATCTCTACAAAATTTATTTCATTATTATTTATTCCATCAAAAAGAAAGGAAAGAAATTACACCAATGGGAACTAATTCAGATTATGCAGGTAGAGGCAGGGATGTGAATGTTCTAGGTTATTGAAGCTCATAGGTGACCTGCATCTCATGGTTGAGAAATCACTTATAAAGTCACGAGGTCAACATATTCATAGGTGTATGTGAGCTGTGACCAGAGTATCTATCTGTGCGTTTATCCTCTAGTGGGTGACAATTTGCAGTTACTTAGAAAAGGTGACCAGTTTCATACAGGTCCCCTGAGTCTATTCAACAGGCCTGAAGCTGGAAATGCTCCCTCTGCTGGATGGCTGGTCTCAGGTCTCAAGCAGGAAAGCTCCCCTTCCATCAGAAAGACCTTGCACTGGGACTCAGTCAGGACACAGGCTTCTGTGTGTCTCTCACCTTGGCCAAGGCAGAATGAGTTTGAGCTGTTCGAGTGGATAAAGAGTATAGATCAAAGTCGACAGGATGTATACCAGCATCACACTCCCCACCCCACACACTCTGGCCCCAGGATAATGGACTCACACAGTGACACCAACAACAAGTCTTCCCACGGAACACAAATCATACCCTGACTTCCAGTGTCATGGATCCCAGTGAACAGCCTGCGGCACAGAAACCAAACTACGGTGCAAGCCACCTGGGTAAGTCCTTGCTCATTCAGTGGATGGTGGCCAAGACCTAGATGCCTGGAGTCCTGCTTCCCCTCCGGACCTCATGGAGGTGCTTTTACACCACTTATAGATACTATTATCCGTGTGTAATGTGCATCCCTGTGCTGATGGGGTCTGTTTTATTTTCCAGGGTACAACATAGTTTATAAACACACAGGAGAGAAAGACTCTTCTTTGGAATTAGGAACCCTCTTCCTTCAGTCTACAGGTAGTATAGGAAAATTTCAGACCTGTTTCCTGATCAAGAAAGAATTTTTCTGAGATTTTACATTTCCTGGATATTTTGAGACAAGAAATTTTGAGATAAGCAAAACCAAACAGAAAAGGAGACTTTTAAAGTTTTCAGGATACGTTTTGTAGGAAATAGTAATACTCTGAAATTTAAGCATTCGAAGGACTACTTTGTGAAACATTTTCAAAACTGAAACAGAAAAAAGAAACATGACAGATGAATAATTTTCAGCGATTTTCCACATTTTGATGTTTCACATATGATAATGTGTAAGTCATTCTTTTTTAAAAATTTTTAATGTTTTTATTTATTTTTGTGTGTATGTGCATGTGTGTGTGTGTGTGTGAGAGAGAGAGAGAGAGAGAGAACAAGCGGAGGTGGGGCAGAGAGAGGGGGAGACACAGAATCAGAAGCAGGCTCCAGGCTCCAAAGTGTTAGCACAGAGCCCGATTCGGGGATCAAACTCGTGCACCGGGAGATTTTGACCTGAGTTGAAGTCGGACACTTAATTGACTTAGCCACCCAGGGGACCCATGATTTTTTTTTTTTTAGGATGCTTGACACTGTGTTACATAATGTGATTCATAATCTAACATCTGTAATTAGTAGTTCTTGAAACTCACCTTAAGATTTATAATACTGCGTTGTATTTTCTCCTTTTTTTTTAGTCTTTATTCTTTTCATTTTCAATTGCTTATCTTTCTAATTCATTCACTACAAGGATTGATCAGGAGGGCTGGAACTGTCAAGAGTAAAATTCAGGATTGCATTGGCTAGCACTATAAATAAAGGTCAGTGAAGAAAACACACAAAAGGATAAATTAAATGCCAACTAGTATAATACGGAAAATGGTCTATTATACTTTTACTTCTGTCACAATATGTCATCAATCAGAAACCGGATCCCTTCACAGAGTTCAGGCTTTACGTTTTTTTGGTTTTTTGTTTGTTTGTTTGTTTGAGAAAGTAAGAGAGAGTACACTCGTTAGTAGGGAAGAGGCATTAGGAGAGATAGGAAATCCCAAAAGGCTCCACTCTCAGTGCAGGGCCTGACGTGGGACTCAATCTCACAACCTTGGGGTCATGACCTGAGCCAAAGTCAAGACTCCAACACTTAACTGACTGAGCCACCCAAGTGCCCCAAAGTGTACTCTCAATATCACATTTATACAATACCTCTTCCTACCTTGGTACAAAATCTGATTCCTGGAGGATTTCTAGAAGGTATTCACACTAACCTATGTTATGTTATCATGTCTACAATTGTATGTACTCAGCCTTTTTTTTCAGTTAAGTATAATTTGGGGTTAATTTACCTGAGATCTAAAAAACCACAAATCTATTCTTCCAGTTTCTCCAGGATTTTGTTTACAGGACTGTGACTCTCTTTGTGAGGTCACTTGAAGCTGACACAATTCTCACAAACAAATCAATATAACATACTTCAGGCTGACACAGGAAAGATCATTAAGTCATGTCCCTGTTTTCATGAAGGATGGTTGGTAAACTGATGCCCTCAGCAGCTCTGGACCTGCATCCGATTCCACAGTGACTGTCGCTAAGTGAAGACCCAAGAAAATGTCAGTCATAGACACTGGTTACACCCAGCCCAGTTTTTGCTATGCTCACATAGAGAATCTGTTTTTGAACTCATTGACTGATGGCTAACATAAAAGCCAGTGAGTTACTTGGCTTCTCTAGTGTCACAGCACTAACAAGAAACCAGAACCTCTGAAAGACATTGGTTATACATGATGAGAAAGCCTCCATATAGGAAAGGATTTTATAAGCACTGAAAGGAAAAAGGAGGGGGTGCCTGGGTGCCTCAGTTGGTTAGGCGTCTGACTTTGGCTCAGGTCGTGATCTTGCCATCCCCGAGTTCAAGCCCTGTGTTGGGCTCTGTGCTGGCAGCTCAGCCTGGAGCCTGCTTCAGATTCTGTGTCTCCCTCTCTCTCTGCCCCTCCCTGTGCCCTCTGCTTTTTCCCTCTCTCTCTCTCT
>CM053576.1:96065073-96086710 GCA_028646485.1 Cryptoprocta ferox | reverse complement strand
TAACAGATGGTTACCACAAACTGCACACTCACTGCCTGAAGCATAACATTCTTCTCCTTTCCTATTCTCCTAAGCAGAGCTATTAGTTCTCTACCTGTGATGAGAGATTCTTTTCTCCCTGTCAAGGTCTTTTTACTTTCATCTTCCTGTAGAGTATAATTCATGAAGTCTCAGGATGAGTTTCATTCATTATTTAACCATTATTAAATTGTCTTAAATCATTAACCTGGAAACAGCAGATACCAGAGGCTCTAGAACTCTCTCTAGTTCATCCTGTGGCTTGGAGATACTCTGCCAATCAGCCAGAGTGGGGCGGCTCTATTTCTTCCTGGACAGTAGCTGAGAGGAATCCAAGCAGGATGGCCATTCATCTGCCAGAAACGGACTCAGGACACTCAAGTCCACATCTTCAGGGTCTCTGGAGCTTTCTCAGAAGGGCAGGGCTATGAGCACTGTATCTTTCTAGACAGTTAGATCCTTCTTTCCACTCACCAGTAAGGAATTTGTCTCTGTTAGTTTCCCTTCAAGCACGGAAGACATTTGAAGGTACTTTGCTCACAGGAGAGGTACCTGTGCCCCTACCTTTGGCTTGTTCCACTCTGCCACACCCACCGGGGGATTTGCATGCTGTCCCCTGGGGAGGACCTGCCCTCTGACATAAAGCTCAGCTCTGTCTTTCTCTTTACCTGTCAGGACTCATCAGTTCCTCTTCTCACAGTGAGGTTCCCTGCTCAGCTGCTGGGGCTGCTGGTGCTCTGGATCCCAGGTGAGGGCAAGGGCGGGGCGGGGGATGAGAGAGGAGCACGGGGTGTGGGGGGAGAGCAACAAGGGCGCTCCTGCTTCCCATGTGTACTCTGCCCACGGGTGGGACTGCCCTCCAGCAAGGGGAATTTAATTTGGGGGCCTGGAAAATCCAGAAGAAACTGAAAGGAACAAGGGACAGTGCTTTAGTGAGATGCTGGACAGGAAAGAGGCTGCTTTGTGCCTGCAATTCCTGGGTTGTCTTTGGAAACTAGATATATCTATGGTATGAATCAAATCACAGAAAATGATTTAGCCTAAAACACAAAAACAACTCAAAATCATAAAAATGTCTCAGAATATTTCTATATAACCTTGCACTAATCTCTCATTATTTTAGGATCCAGTGGGGATGTCGTGCTGACACAGACCCCAGTGTCCCTGCCTGTCACCCTTGGACAACCGGCCTCCATGTCCTGCAGGGCCAGTCAGAGCCTAGAGGATAGTGATGGATACACCTATTTGCATTGGTACCAGCAGAAGCCAGGCCAGTCTCCATGGCTCCTCATCTATCGGGTGTCCAACCGTTACTCCAGGGTCCCAGACAGGTTCAGTGGCAGCGGGTCAGGGACAGATTTCACCCTGAGAATCAGCAGGGTGGAGGCTGAGGACATCGGAGTTTATTACTGCCAGCAAGCTACACACGATCCTCCCACAGTGGTTCAGTCCCGAGCACAAACCTCTCTGTCTGGTGCATCACCACCCTCCACACATGTTACTTGAGTGGGGAGCAGACACAGCAGAGTCTCCGTTGCCCTGAGAGGCAGATGCTGGAGAAGTCAGGGCACCACGTGCAGCTGAGGGCTCTGGACCGAGTTGTGGCCCCTCAGCTGCACCACCCCAGCGCGACATGACCCGCACCAGGACGGAGGTGATGGACGTGCTCTCTGAGCAGTACCAGGGAAGGGAGAGGGGACCTGCACCCCATCCCCACCCTCCCCACCTGTGTGCATGGGTCAAGGACATTGAGTCAGCTGAAGAGTCAGCAAATGGACTCATATTTGTCATATTTGTGACAACACAATGCATTTTGGAGCTAACAAATTTTGGTATATTTGGTATTGTTAATATGACAGAATAATATTTGGTATTGTTCAAGATTATTATTTTTATTTTCCCACTTTCTGAACCTCTACTTTACAAGTTACACTAACCCCTCTTTTTCTATGTTCTTGAGACAGCATTACATACACGCTATCCCCACAGCAAACATGGCTGAGAATGATTAATAAAAGGGTTTGGTGTTTTTGCACCAAGATAGACTTTTGTAAACTCATAGCACATAAACGCCCCTAATCCTATAAACAAGATGTGGTCTGTGTACACAATGGGATTTTACGAAGCAACAAAGAAGATTGGAATCTTGCCATTTTTGACAACATGGTCAGACCGTGAGGGTTTTATGGGATGTGAAATAAGTGAGTCAGAGAATAACAAATACCATGTGATTTCATTTATGTGTGAAATCCAAAAAACAAAAATCACACACCAACCAAACAAAAGGAGAACCTACCCATGCGTACAGAGAACAATCTGGTGGCTGCCACAGGGGAAGGAGAAGGGGGGAGGGCAAAAGGGCCGAATGGGAGTGGAAGGTACAGGCTTCTAATCACGGAATGAATCAGTTGCACAGGGAATATGGTCATTGATATTGTAATAGCGGAGCGGTGTATGGAAACAGACGGTAGCTTCGCTTATGGTGAGCTTAGCGTTGCATACAGACTTGTCAAATCTCTATGTCGTACACCAGAAACCACTATAACATTGAGTGTTAACTGTACTGCAGTAAAACTACACACACGCATATGCGCACACACAAAACAACCCAATCCTAGAAGTTTTTATTTGTCTCAATTCCCTTTTTCGGAGAGAAAAATGGAGTTCTTGGAATTTCAAAGTGGGTTCTGAGCATTCAAAGTAACCTGAAAGAGGCAGAGCATAGAATGTACATCATATAGCACAGGAAGGATGCAGAATGATATGAATTTTTTTCCAAAAGGTAACATTTTAAGACCATTTAGCCTAAATATTACTTTTGAAATGACAAATTTGATACTATAATGCCAACAAAGGTTTCATACAACAGACAAATACATTAGTTAAATAACACATGGTCTTATCTGAAAATGAATCTGAATTGTATATTCTGTTGAAAATGTATAGAAATTGGGACACTGGGTGGCACATTCGGTTAAGTGTCCAACTCTTGGTTGGGGCTCAGGTCATGACCTCAAGGTTCGTGAGATCAAGCCCTGCATCAGGCTCTGTGCTGACAGTGTGGAGCCTGCTTGGCATTCTCTCTCTCTCTCTCTCTCTCTCTCTCTCTCTCCCCCTCTCTCTCCCCCTCTTTCAAAATAAAAAAATACTAAAAAAAAAAGTAAAATGTAAATTTCAATACTGTCACATGTCATATGGATTTTAATCCACTTATTTGGATTTGCTAAAAATATAAATTTTGATGCCATGATAAATGAAATTGCATGAAAGCAATCCAGAAAAATCTTATAACCAGTCAACATGGCACATTAATCAAGTATTATCATCTATTATATGTACATATTTATTGCATTTATAAAATTATAACACACAAATATTATTTTTGCAAGTTTAGTTGTTTGTAAACTTACTGCAGTTTCATTGCAATATTTGCAAGTTTATTCCCGGTATTCTTTTGCAAGTTATAACACACAAATATTATTTTTGCTAATATTTATTTGTCTTTGTTTGCTGCAGCCCTGTGGGTCCTAGAACACAAGCGTGGCTGGCCACCGGAGCCACGAGATCAAGGGGTACATCGCCTGGATGACAGCCATAAAAGCTGGGGCACCAGACAAGTGCTCAGGCTCTTTCCAGGAAGACCCCAGGGATCTGGACCTGAGCAGAGAGAGAGAACGGGAAGATAATGCAAACACTGGTCTCCCTGATTTCCAGGGAAGAATGCAGTCAGCCCCTAGATGTGTTCTCTATTAGAAGCTTAACTTTGGGCATTTCTGTCTGCTCCCTCTGTGCTGAGCCCTGAGATCGGTTTCTCTGTTGACTGTTGTATTGTGGGTCTCCTGCAAGCCCTGCTGGCTTCCAGATCACAGTGGTTTTTTGGGGGGAGGGGAGTTCCTCAGGTAGAAGTCTTACAAATCGGGGCACTAGATGCTGGGTCCAAGCCCTTCCCTCTTCAGGGAAAAGCACGGAGTTACAAGTTTCCTCCCAATTGTATATTATTGTATTGAGGGTGGAGTTTATGGCAAGAATGTGTCAGCTTTGTGCACCTGTTTCAATCTGTATATTTCCTCCTTACTCCCACGTGTAGGAGTCCCTCAGCTGTTTCTGAGTCCCGTGTGTAGCTGCAAATTTGGGGTGTCCACGGGAGAAAGTGAGTTCAGGAGCCTCCCAGACCACTATCTTGGACCAGAACTTCTTTTTCTTTGCATTCTTAAGGTTGAAGTTCGGATCGTTGATATTAAATGTTTCCTCTTTTTTTTTTTATTTGAGCGTAAATGACGCACAATGTTATACTATTTCAGGTGTACAACATAGTGATTCAACAAGTTTATACATTTATGCTATGCTCACAGCAGTCATGATACAATGCTATTACAATATCAGTGACTATATTCTTTATGCCGTAAAAATATTAAATAAATAAGTAAGTAAATACATATTTCCTGTTTCTGAATATACGAATTTAATGCTATTAATTTCCTTCAAAGTATTGCTTAACAACATCCCACAAATTTTTATATGCTGTGCTTTTCTCATCATTTCATTATATTTAGTATTATTTGACTAATATTCACTTACCATTATTACAATTTATCATTTTATATATAAGTTCTATTGAGGGGTATTGCTTCACATTTGAGGATTTTCTGAATAATTTATTGTAACTGCTTCTAACTTAATTATTTTGTTGTCAAGCAATTTCTGTCTGATTTCCGCACTTTTAAGTTTACTTACACCTGTTTTTCAGCCCAGGGAATGGTTCATCTTGGTGAATGTTCTATGCATTTTACACCAGGATACACATTTTTCCACCTGTTCTTTCAAGTTGGTTGGTAATGTTGCTTATGTCTTCTCTTCCTTAATGGTTTTCATCTTGTCCTATCACGAGCTGAAATAAGTGTGTTCGAAATTTGACTGCTTTTATGGAAATTGGCAAATACTACAAACCAGAATTTTACTTTTCTGGAGAGCTGGTTGTCAGGATTTCACGAGCACAATAATGGTGCAGTGTAGGCTATAATTTTTCTGTAATTGTTCTTTTTTCTGTTTCTACCACTGCTCCTTATTGTTGGTGGTCCTAGGTCCTCTGACTATCACATATAGTGACTCAAAATGATGCATAGAGCTGTCTAAATCACATACTTTCTGGCAGCCTTCCCTTAGATTCAGGCACCTCATGCCAAGGAAAGTGAAAATTGCTGAGAGGGGACACTCGTATTCAGGCCTTGTGCCTAGAAAAGACACCAGGGACAGCCAGGCCTTGATTAGACCCAACCAAAGGGTCCTTAGTCCAGGATATTACCCCACTGCTATCAATGAGTTTTACCATCTCAGGAGAGGAAGTAGGAAGAGTATACCAGGCACAGTATTATAAGAAATTTGTCTGGGTGACTCAGTGGATTAAGGGCCCAACTCTTGGTTTCCGCTCAGGTCATGACTTCACGGTTCATGAGTTCGAGCCCCGCATCTGCACTGTCAGTGCAGAGCCTGCTTGGGATTCTTTCTCTCTCATGTTCTCTCTATCCCTCCCCCACTCACTCTCTCTCTCAAAATAAATAAATAAACTTAAAAAAATAAAACATCTCCAAAGCATTGTATGTTTTAGCAGGATGGTGATGATCCTGGAGTCCCAGCGAGCCCAGATGATTTCTTGATGTAATTGAACACAATAGTGAGTTACAGAAATAAAACAAATTCCATCATACTGATACATGATAGAAAGATATTTGATAAACTTTTACGTATATTTCTAATTTTTAATTAAGCAATATCTTAGTATACTAGGAATAGAAAGAGTTAGAATTCATATAACTTTTCAAACAGACTCATTTATGAAAATAAAGAGAAAATGCTCTTGATGGTAACACTGAACTGTATCAGGCAGAAAAGAAGACATAGTTATCTCAGATATGATTACGCAAGGAGAGAAAGTTAATAAGAAAACCAAGAAAAAAGTAACACACAAAATGAGAAAAAGTTAATATATGAAATCAATTAATCTCCAAAGTAAAGAAGGAGAGCGTCCATGGAAATAGGTGCTTGGGAGCTGTGAGCCTTCTCCACTGCCCAGTGCCTGCAGAGGCAGAGCGTGGGCTTGCTCCACACACATCAGCCCTTTCCCTTCCTTTCCCCCCCGACCCTGCCCCGTAGCTCATAATATCTATTCTAGGTAATGTATCAAACTAGAACCAATATTTCACACCCATCTCTAGATGATGGTTTTAATATATTCATATGAAAGCTTAAATTTTAGTTAGCCACCTGACTTTTCTTCTCATTCTTAGAAGGAGCATCCTCAAAAATGGGTGATGGGCATCGAGGAGGGCACTTGTTGGGATGAACACTGGGTGTTGGATGTAAGCGATGAATCACAGGAATCTACTCCCAAGACCAAGAGCACATTGTATATACACTGTAGGTTAGCCAACCTGACGATAAATTATATTTTTTAAAAAAAAAAAGGTGCATCCTCTATTCCAGTTACAAACTCTTAAACCTTGTGGACAAATAAGGATCAGAAAAATCAGAGATGCTTTCTTCTTACAAACATGGGGGAGAAGCTCCTCGGGGACTGGACATGAACCCTGCGTCTGATGAGAAGCCCCAGGAGACACCATGCCCTACAGGTGCCCTGGTTTGGCAGCTGCAGCCAGACCCTCCCAACCCCTCACTCATTTGCATGTTTTCCCCAGAGAATCCATATTTCTACTCTTCAGATGCCCCCTAAATAGGCTGCTCAGTGATTTGGGGCAAAAAAGAGCCTCAGGCAAGCCCTGAATTGAACATGGGTGTCCTGATCCAGCTCCTCTGCCTTCTGCTGTCCTGCCTCCCAGGTGAGGAGGGCGGTGCAGGGGACATCCCTGAGATGGTGGCGTTTCTCTCTTCCTGACTATCTGGTCTCCCCAAGGCTCTGACCTGGGATCTCCCCTCCCCTTGGAGAAACAGGTGCTCTCAGGTTAGGGGACCAGGACAGCCAGAACCTTCTGGGAGGAAATGGAGTGGGATCTAGTAAACGATGGTGACTTTGTTTGTTTCCTTCCCAGCTGCCAGTGGCACCTCGGAGCTGACTCAGTCCCCAGCCCATCTCTCTGTGTCCCTGAGAGACAGCGTGTCCATCACCTACAGGGCTAGCGAGAGCATTAGTGATGACTTAAACTGGTATCAGCAGAAACCGGGTCAGCCTCCCAAGCTTATCATCTATGAAGCTGATAACCTAGAGGGTGGTGTCCCAGACCGGTTCTCTGCGATTCAGTCTGACACAGAATTCATCCTCAAAATCAGGACAATCGAGGCTGATGACGCCGCCAGTTACTACTGCCAGCAGGGTGATGCAGTTCCTCCCACGGTGCTGCAGCCCCGAGCATAAACTTTTCTCCTGAGCTGCTAATGTGGCGACGGTCAGGGGTTCCAGCAGCAGCACTGTGCCCTGTGGTCTGTTCATCGGGGCAGGGTGTGCTTTGGGAAGGGCTTGCAGGACTCGAGGGTGAGGGCCTTACAAGGGACTGTGTCCTTCCAAAGCTTCCTTTCTTGACAACCCCAAACCCTCAAACCTTCAATTAATCTAATATTGAGATCTCTAGGTGAAACCTGCAAAGGAATTTGTCCACAGATGGTCTTTGAATCCCATCTCTGAGATACACTCTGAGAACTAGGCCAAAAAAAAAAAAAAAAGAGGAGCCTATATCCAAGAAAATACTACTACTCCTGCTGCTACTACTCCTAATAATAATAAACAGCAACAACGACCCAGTCTATTGCCATTTGCTGAACGCTTGAAGACCTGCTGTGTGTTCAATGGTGCACTAAGGCCTTACTTGTCTAGAGTAATCAGTCGCACAAAAATCCTCTAGAGATGAGAAGTCAGAGGTTCTCGGAGTTCAGGTGGTTCAAGGTACCAGTGCTTGTAGGGAAGAAGATGGGGAAAAAATGTGATCCTGAGTCCATAATGCCTACTCATTGATGAACTCGTTCATTTAAAAAATAAAGTGCATTTACTGTTATAATGTGAGTTTAAAGTGTACACCTGGATGAACACAAGCAGATACATGCCCCCTCTCACCACGACTCAGATCCGGACAGACAAACCATCTCTAGCATCACACTTTTCCCTCAGGCTCCTTCCAATCAATGCCATGCTCCATCTCTACCACTAGAGGCCGCCACCACCTTTCTATTTCCTAACCATGTTCTTGTACTTCACATAAATGGACTCATAAAGTATGTACTTTTTGGTGTCTTGCTTCGTTCGCTCAACATGTCCTTTGAATTTCCTCTGTGTTGTTAGTGTGGCAGTAACTTGGTCCTTTTCACTGCAGAATAGTTTGTTGTCACAACAAAATGTGACAATATCTTCCTTTTTCAATTAATGAATGGTTTCAGGTTAGAATATGTTATCAGTAGAGTTTTTAAGAACGTTCTTTCAAAGTCTTTGGTGGATTTATGCACTCAGTCCCCATGGGTGTGTTCGTGGCATGAAAGCCCTGAGTCACAGAGCTAGCCTTGGCTTGGCTTTGGTAGATACTATGAAACAGTTTTCTGAAATGGGTAACTCATTACACTCCACCTACCATGTATAACGTTTCCACTTGCTGTAAATCCTTTCCCCATACTTGCTATTGTCAGACTCTTTATTGTTTCCATATTGGTGGATCCGGAAGTAGTATTATTGTTAAAATTTACATCTCCGTGATGACTAATGATTTTAAGTAATTTACCATAGGTTTACTATTGAGTTGCTATTTAGATAGCTTGTTTCTTGGGCAGTGTTTGGTCTAGTCAGACACACACACACATAGTTGATCTTTTTTTTTTTTTGAAAGTTCTTTATATTCTGAAAATGAATCTTTTGTCAGAAATGTGCATGAGAATATCTTCTCCCATTTTATGGTTTATCTATTTACTTCCTTAATGATACATTTGAAAAGGAATTATTAACTCTAATGAGGTCTAATTTGTTTCATTTCTTTCTCCTGTCATTTGCGGGGGTGGGGTGGGGGAGGTGAGTCTGTATAACAGATCTGATGTCTATTTTGTTCCCTCTTGTTAGGAAAAGACTTTATGCGTGGCTCAGTATGTCTGAAACTTGCTTCTTCTGTTTTCTGGTAATCAGATTGAGGGGAAGTAGCTTATTCTCACCAACATATAACTCTCCGTGCCTATGGATATAACCACAAATAATATTAACTTATTGGTTGCGCATGCCTGGACTGACATTGGCAGGGGATATTGGCATGAGATGTCTCCATTGGCTTGTGTTCACTGATTTAATGGGAATGATGGAGAGGTGGGACGGTGGTGTGGTGCTTAGATTCCCCATCGTAAATAAGAGATGTACTGCTGCAGGTGCTGTGAGGGCTGCCTGCAGGCCCCCCTCCACAGGTCGCCCTCTGAGGAGAGTACCTTGCTGAAGAACTACCTGGCCCAAGGTTACACTTCTTTTCCAGGAAAGACAATACTTACTTGACACAAGGGTATAAAGGTCCAGTCCCCTTACTCCACTCCAAATCAATTCTGTAGAGCGATTGCATCTCTAGACCTCCCTGTGGGGTTGGCGGTGGCTTTTCTTGAGACCCCATCGCAGCTCAGTTTCTCTATCTGTCCAATCCTGCTTCCTGTCTCTCCTTTCCAGAGATGTGCATCTCAAGAACACTCCAGAATAAAAAATCTAAACTCTCTCTCAGAGTTGGTTTCCCAGGAAATCTTGGGATTCCTATGGGGAATGGGTTTCCCATTGTCACCCTGTGACAAATGGGATCAGGGAGCAGCACAGGCCAGACAGTAGTGATAACCTTCACAGGTAAAGTGTGTACAGTTACCAAAAAGGACAGCAGTTGGACAGTGACATCAGAAATAGGGATCTGTAGCAGTGACTAATCGATCATGGGTTATTAGGGATTAAATTGATGTGTAGACCCTTGGAGAATTTGATGCATATGACTGGAACACTGTAGGTGGGGTGAGCTGAAGCCTACAATCACAGCTCCTGACTCATTTCCTGCATCTAAGCCAGTTCACGTGCCAGAGAGCACTGCTCGAAGGTGAGGCCACATCCTCTTGAGAAATTTAGCCACAAATGTTTGGAGAACATTTGCTTCAATATTTTCTGAGAGAAACTCAGGGAAATTTCCTCAAAGCAAATGTGAACTTGAGAAAGGAAAATATCTACATTTTACCAGCCACGTAAGCTCTCCAAGTTTGTCTAATACCTAAGTGTGAATATGAATTTGGATAAAAGCTGGTTATCAGAGGGACACCTGAGTAGCCCAGTTGGTTAAGCGTCAACTTCGGCTCAGGTCATGATCTCACGGTCCATGAGTTTGGGCCCTGCATCGGGCCCTGTGCTGACAGCACAGAGGCTGGAGCCTGCTTCGGAATCTGTTTCCCCCCCTCTCTGCCCCTCCCCGCCTCACGCTCTCTCTCTCTCTCTCTCTCTCAAACATAAATAAATACTTTAAAAAACTATAAAATATATTACATCTTCATAAGAAACTGATTTTCTGGGGTGCCTGGGTTGCTCTGTTGGTTGAGTGTCTGACTCCTGATTTCAGCTCAGGTCATGATTCCGAGTTGTGGGATTGAGCCCCGTGTTCGGCTCCACCCTGATGGTGAAGCCTGCTTAGGATTCTCTCTCCCTTTCTCCCTCTCTCTCTCTCTCTCCCTCCCTCTGTCCTTTCCCCCACTCACACACTCTCTCAAAAAAAAAAAATTAAATGAAGAAAGAAACTAATTTTCATCATTCCCTCCAAACATGATGTTTTCAATGTATTTTTCTTATTTTCTTCCCTAAACAGACATCAGGGCAGAAATGATACTCACACAGTCTCCAACATTTTTTTTCAGTTTATTTATTTATTTATTTCTGAGAGAGAGAGAGAGCACAAGTGGCAGAAGGGCAGAGAGAGAGAGAGAGAGAGAGAGAGAGAGAGAGAATGCCAAGCAGGCTTCATGCTCAGCATGGAGCTGGACATGGCTCAATCGAACTGTGCTAAAATCAAGAATCAGATGCTTAACCAACTAAGCCACCCAGGCACCCCATGGTCTCCAACATGTCAGTGGCTCCAGGAAACAGAGCCACCATCAATGGCAAAGCCAGCCAAGCCATGACATTGATGATGATATCCACCAGCATCAACACAAACCAGGACAAGCTCCTACATGTCTTCTTAAATGTGTCTCCACTCTTATCTCTGGGATTTCATCCAGGTTCAGTGGCTGTGGGTATAGAACAGATTGGCCCTGAGAGTTGATGAGGTGAAATCTGAAGATGCTGCATATTGTTTCTGTTAATGAGATGATCCTGCACCTCTCAAGGTGATATCCTTGTTACAAAATCCTCCAAAGCCATCAGTGGGATGGACTTGGCTGCTGCTGAGAATGTTCAGTACGTGGAACTCTGTGGCCCCTTGGTACTCTAGAGTTTCGGTATGCAAATGCACACGGCCTCCTTTCTCTGTTTGCCAGGCTGTACCTGACACACTTAACACGGGAGACACTATAAGAGCTTCCCATGACATTGTCCAGCTGAGCCGATGACCTCATTTTGAAGCGGAGATAAATTCACGTGGCTGTGTCCCTGTCTTCTGCCACACCTATCATTTCCACCCCCAAAGAGTCAAAGGCACCAATGGATCCAGCTTAGGTTCTAAATCACAGCAGTAAACGCAATCTTCCCTCTCTCTCTCTAAGCACACTCACACTTACCCACACACTCATTTAAACCCTTCCCTAAAACTGGGGCACCTGGGTTGCTCAGTCGGTTGAGCGTTCAACTTCCGCTCAGGTCATGATCTCATAGTTTGTGAGTTGGAGCCCCACATCAGGTTCTCTGCTGTCAGTACAGAACCTGCTTCAGATCCTCTGTCCCCTTACCACTCGCTCTCTCTTTCTCTCTCTCTCAAAAATGAATAAACACTAAAAAATAGACTCTTCCCTAACTTAGTTTTCACCAGCCGCTCCTCGATCTTTCTCATCCCAGGGATGGGGGTGGGGAAGAGAACAAGCGATGGACAGAACTACCTTACACTGGGTACAGACCCCTACATATGAAGTCTCTCATCAGATCCCCAGAAGTTGTTCTTTGGCTCTCTCTCCTGGTTTGCTCTTGTCACGATGACCACCAGAAGGTCAATTACTATTATTTCTTCGATCTTTGTTCTTTTTTGAAACAGTTCAGTTCCATAATTCCAAGATTAAATGGCTATGCCCTTTAATAGATCAAAATAAAACTATCAATTTTTGTGAGTCTGTGCTCGCATATGCATGTGTTCACACAGGGGACATGTAAATGCATTTCTACCACAGGGAAATGCATAGGAAACTTGGTGTTTCTTTATATAGATTCATCCGTTCCTTGCCTGCAAGCTATTTCCTCACTGAATCACTGCCTTGCCACCATACATACAACCACCAGTGGTTTCTGATGAGAGGTAGCTATTGAAGTAGCTGGCACAGATAGGGTGTCTATGTGAGCAAGTGTATGCATCTGTGGGACATCCGCTGCGTCTCGCACATGGTTACTACAGTAGCATTATAAGACTAGCATCTAGGGTGACTGGGTGGCTCAGTTGGTTAAGCATCCAACTTCGGCTCAGGACGCTCTGGCAGCTCAGAACCTGGAGCCTGTTTCAGATTCTGTATCTCCCTCTCTTTCTGCCCCTCCCCTGCTCATGCTCTGTCTGACTGTCTCTCTCTCTCAAAAATAAAAACATTAAAAAAAAAAGAATAGCATCTATCTAGCTACCTATGCAGCTACTCTACTGCACCTCATTACCAGGGATAGTGAAAAATGCTCAGAGGGGACACTTCTATTCTGGTCCTATGCTTAAAGAACAGTCAGATCTTGATTAGACCAAACCAAAATGTCCATAGTCAATGGATGTTACCCTACTCGCTATCACTGGATTTTATTATTTCAGGAGGAGGCAGGAAAAATAGACCAGACATAATATTATAAGACATGTGTTAGTCTGGACATTTTGTAACATCATAATTTTCTGTTCTGTCAACTCTGTCAGCTATTACAGGAGTTAGGATTTAATTAAGTATTCTAAAAATAATTTCAATATGACATTCATAATAGGAGAAGAAGAATTGGTTTTCATTCATTAATCCTTCATAGGTGCAAAACACATCATTTCAATTAAATAACACAAAAGACCCAGGACCTGTGTGGTGGCTGCCCCCACTCATATTCCTTTAATGGGAAGGATTCTGTGGAGCCAATTACACCCTCCTCATCCTGTTTATGGAGTAAAATCTTTTAAAAAAAATCTACCCTAGGGCACCTGGGTGGCTCAGTTGGTTAAGCATTCAACTTTGGCTCAGGTCATGATCTCACAGTTCGTGAGATCAAACCTCATGTCTGGCTCTGTGTTGAGAGCTCTGAGCCTGCTTGGGATTCTCTCTCCCTCTCGTCTATCCCTTCCCTGCTCACTCTCTCTCAAAAATAAATAAATAAACTAAAAAAAACTAATTTAAAATAATAATAATCATCTACCCAAAAATTAATGCTCTAACACTGTTGGTGGGAATATAAACTGGCACAACCACTGTGGAAAACAGTATGGAGTTTCCTCAAAAGAAATTAAAAATCCAAATACTATATGATCCAATAATTCCCCTGCTGGGTATTGACGCAAAGAAACAAAAACTAATTTTAAAAGCTATATGCACCCCTATGTTTATTGCAGCATTATTTACAATAGCCAATACACAAACAAACTAAATGTCTATTGATAGATGAATGGATAAGGATGATGTGGTGTATAGATATAGATATAGATACAGATATAGATATAGATATAGATATATAGATATAGTGCAGTCACAAAAGGAGATGAGATCATGCCATTTGTAACAACATGGATGGATCTAGAGGGTGTTATGCCAAGTGAAATAAGTCTGACTGAGAAAGACAAATACCATATGATTTCATTTGTAAGTGGAACCTAAAAAAACAAATGAATAAACAAAGAAAAAGAAAAAGCAGAATCAGACCTACAAATACAGGGAAGAAACTGGTGGTTGCCAGACGGGAATGGGGAGTGGGGGATGGGCAAAGTGGGTGAAAAGAAGTGGGAGGTACAGGCTTCCAGTTATGGAATAAATAAGTCATGTGAATAAAAAGCACAGCATAAAGAATATAGTCAATGATATTGTAATATCTTGACTGGTGACAAATTGTAGCTACACTTACGGGGAGCAGAGCATAATGAATAAATTTGTTCACTCATTATGTTGTACACCTGAAACTAATGTAACATTTTGTGTCAACTATACTCCAATTTAAAACCTTTTTTAGGGGTTCCTGGGTGGCTCAGTCAGTTAAGCTTCCACGACTTGATTTTGGCTTAGGTCATGATCTCTTGATCATGAGATCAAGCCTTGAGTTGGGGTCCACACTATCAGTGCAGAGTCTGCTTTGGATTCTCTCTCTCTGCCCCATTCCCTCCCTCCCTCCCTCTCTCTCTGTCTCTGTCTCTCTCTCTCTCAATAAACAAACAATCAAACTTTTAAAAAAGTTTTTTAAAAACACAAAAGCAAAAAGGATTAGTGCTCTATTTTGAGGAACTGCATCATACCTGCATTTTTTCCTTCACTGCACAGGCTGTCACCAAACTGGAGCCCACTGAGAACTGACTTAACCCCAGACCTTGTTTCTTCCCTTTCCTCCAAAGGCCAAACATCTTCTACAGTCAGCCAAGCTGAGACCCCCCTCGAGAACCACTGTGAGGTCTGCAAGACACAGGAAGCAGAGACCATGATCCTCCCAGCCTCTGAGGGAGAGCTGCTGAGGCCCTCAGCTGCTGGAGGTGTTTTTGTTCCTGTCTGTAACACCGTGGGGGGTTAACTGCCCACTACTGACAGTAACAGTTGGCAGCATCTTTGGCCTCCAGACTGCTGATTGTAAAGGATAAGAGTTTCTGGATCCACTCCCGCTGAAGCAAGGCAGGACCCCAGCAGCCAGATTTGCTGTGCCATGAATGAGGAGGGTAAGAGTAGCTCCGGGCTTCTGTTGGTACCAGTTTAAGCGCTTGGTGCCTATAACAGTGCTCACCTCACAGATGATTGTGAACTTGTCCCCTTGGGAAACAGCCATGGAGGCTGGAGACTGGGCCAAGATGATTTCCTCCTGGAAACTAAGACCACATAGGAGAGGGCAAAGAGATACAAGTGAGCAGAAACAGAGGTAGAGGATGTCTTCCCACCATACAACACGCAGATTTACTGTAAGACTCTGCCTTTTCAAAAAGAAACAGCTTGTCTTAGACTCCAACTCCGAAGGAAAAGAGGTACGGAGTTTTGAGCTTCTCTTCTTTCTTACCTGTGACATTGAGCAGCAATGTCCCTTTTGGTAACTGTACACACTTTACCTGTGAAGGTTATCACTACTGTCTGGCCTGTGCTGCTCCCTGATCCCATTTGTCACAGGGTGACAATGGGAAACCCATTCCCCATAGGAATCCCAAGATTCCCTGGGAAACCAACTCTGAGAGAGAGTTTAGATTTTTTATTCTGGAGTGTTCTTGAGATGCGCATCTCTGGAAAGGAGAGACAGGAAGCAGGATTGGACAGATAGAGAAACTGAGCTGCGATGGGGTCTCAGAGAAAAACTCTGGAGTCACCGAGACCTCTCTTTCTCTCACGCTCCTTGTCAAAATCATCAGCATATTGTTATCTCTATCTTCAAAATACACCACTCCTCCCCTCCTCCACTGCCACTGCCACATACCCAAGCTGTCATCCGCTTTAGCCTGGATGATAGCAATGGCCTCCGAACTGTTATCTTTCCAGTCTGGTCTCCCAGAGAGATCCTGTTACCAAAGAAGGCCGTGCTCTATACAAAACTCTCTCACTTACTACATCATTCAAAGGAGAGGCCAAATCCATAGAGAATCCCACAAAGTCCCATATAAGGTGGCCTCCCTGTGATTTCTTTTATCTCATTTCCATTACTCTCCCCCTTGTACACTCCACTTTGACAACATTGGCTTCCTTCTACTTCCCCTCCATGCTGATCACATTCCTGCCTCAGAAATGTGCTGTTTCCTCTATTAAGAACCAACTACAACTCTACTGCCTGGAAGTACTTCTATGGTTCCTTTCCTCACCACAGTGAAACATTGATTAAGTCACATCTTCTCAGTGCGGCCCTCTATGACCATCTAGAGAAGATTGATGGCAAATACTGATTCCCCATTCTTTATCCCTCCCTCTACCCATGCCTTTTGCAATATAACCTTGCAGCTCCTTCCACCAAGATCTGGGATCTATTTACCCTCTTCTTAACAGGATCAACTGCATCCATCATTAGAACGCATCAGATGGGGAATTGTGTCAGTACTAAGGTTTGGTTTCAAGATGCCTCATATGCTTTTACTTTCCCTCTTGAGACCCTGCCACCTGTCCCAGAGAGTGGGGAGTAGTCTGCCACACAATGAGAGACATGAAGCCCAGTCTCCCAGAGAGCCCCAGCTGATAGGAAGCCAACCATAGCAATGTGAAAGAGAGGAAAGAAATGTGAGCCTTTCTATAACAAAAGCACCTAGTTGACCTGTCAGCAAGCCAGCCAAGGCCAATCAAGATCAATTAGGCCTGGCCCATATTAACAGAACTTCTCAGTCAACCAATAAACGTGACAGCAATAAAAATGCTACCATTCTAAGCCACTACATTTTGGGGGTGATTTATTACATGAGAATAGCTAACCAATACGTCATCTGATTTTACATTTCTACTCACTCTTACCCCAGCAAGCTTTGAGTCCCTTCATTTTTCTTTCCAGCACTTCCAAAACAACATAGTAAGTATTCACTATTACAGGTATTTATTGTCTGTCTGTCCCAGCTGGGATGAAAGCAGGTATCTTTGCTCCTGAAGCATAATAAACACTCAGAAAACATATCTGGAATGAACGATACGGATTCCTTAAATTGATAATTTAGCAATATTTCTAATCATTATGAGAGGCTGTTTTGGAGGAAAGATTGTTCAGAGCACACTGAGCAGGTTTGCTGTGGTCTTTCCTGAAGCTAAATTTCATCAACCCATGTATCTCAGAAGGAGGTCAAGAAATCATACTAAAATTCTTGGGATTTTTCCCGTTTTTATACTGAAATGGGCATGTTAATTAAGTGTTTTCCTAGGGACCCGAGTATGGAACACTTAGAGCCGTGATTCCCTTCAGTCACAAGATTAGACCTGAATGCCTAAGGGAAGACTTTAAGGAAAGAGGTGACAAATGGTGAGAACAGGGGCTGAGGAACACTAGCCCATATTTCTAGAGTGACATGATTAAAGAATTAGAGAAGTGCGTTTGTGAGAAAGTATACCTGGAAGAAATGGAAAGGAGAGAGAAAGGAGGTATGAAAGGAGAGAGAGCAGAAATGAACATCAGGTACATTGGCCAGAAAACCTGGAAGATAGGGTCCACAAAGGATAAAGTGAGAAAGGAATGCTACCTTCCACTTAGGAGGTTCTGAATCCGAGAGGTCAAAGGTTTAATCTTGGGAAGGTCCAGAGTTGGAAGGTGAATGCGGGTGAAAAAAGGAAAGCAAGAGAATAAGGAAATAAAAGAGAAATGTTCCAGAGTCAAGGAGGCACAGGAAAGAGAGAATTCATTAATAAGGGTGTAAAACTCACTGTATCTTTCTGCAAAGGGTAGAGATGAACCTTACTGGCTCAAATATGCCATCTGTCTGTGCAAAACACTCCAGTTCCTGCAACACAAAAACTCCTGACAGCTACTCTCAGTCATCTTTACAGCATTTGTGTTCACTAATCTCCCACTAAAAGCGATCCAGAAAAAACCATCCCCCTTAATTTTCCCCTGGGCCTGAGACAACCCTGTAAGGAATAGTCGGGAGAGGTGGCTTCTCAGACAGACACAGAAACGTGTATATTCAGGGCTGAGCAGGGAGGAAGCAGCAGGTGCAGCGAAGCCTCTCTGACCCATGGCCCTGGGGAGGAGGTTTGTGTACCAGGCTGAAGCACTGTGGGAGGATTGCTATCATACTGCATACAGTAATAAGTCGCCACATCTTCAGCCTGGAGGTTGCTGATGGTGAGGGTGAAATCTGTCCCAGACCCACTGCCGCTGAATCGGTCGGGGACTCCAGATTCCCGGTTGGATGCGTAGTAGATGAGTAGCTTAGGACGCTGCCCAGGTTTCTGTTGGTACCAGGCTAGGTACTTGCTAACACTCTGACTGGCCCTGCAGTTCATGGTGACCCTCTGACCTAGAGTCCCAGCCAGGGAGCCTGGAGACTGCGTCATCGTGATCTCTCCGCAGGCACCTGCAATCACAAGAGGGTAATGATGAGACATACGCACTTTATCGCAGACACCTTGAAATATGTCGTTTGAAAAGTGGTGTACCTGTCAGCGCATAATTGGGTCTATTTTGGAAATAGCCAGTATTTCTCATTATATCTTAAAAGATGTTTTTAACTCTAAAATGATACTAGTCCAAAAGGAATGTGGTAAATTTGAAATTTCTCACCTGAGACCCACAGCAACAAGGATATGAGGACCTGCCTCTGTGACACCATCTTGCTGTCCCTGCCTGCCCGATGCAGCTTAGCTTACATGGCAAAGGCCCCTTTTATCAAACCTGACCAGCTGGTCTGGGCCTGGAGGGGTCTATGCAAAGCAACTGGTGAGGAAAGAAGCAAACTGCATGAGCAGTGGGTTATGAAAGTATCTAATGTAAATTTAAAGAGCCAAAAATAGCGCCAAAAATATGGTTGTAGAACTAGAAACACAGAAGTCAGCTCAGAAACTCTTAGGACAGCTTAGAAGTTCTAAAATGACAAACTGCTACAAGATCTAATCATGAGCTTCCATTTGAAAGTCAAGAATATTGTTAAATGGGTTTAGTTTCCAGAAATGATGAGGTAGGCTCTTCATTTCAATAATCCTGGTAAAATTATGAAATATACTGGGAAACAATAAACAAACAATGGAAGGAAGGAAGGAAGGAAGGAAGGAAGGAAGGGAAGGAGGAAGAGAGGAAGGGAAGAAGGGAGGAAGGGAGGAAGGAAGAACAGAAGTGAGGGAGGGATGGAGGGAGGAGGGGGGAAAGGAATGGAAGGCACGAGAAGAAAATGGAAACTTCAGACCCAACTTTTTATAAAATCTCTGACCAAATATATTGGGGCTCTAAAGCTATTTTTATCCTGCAGATCTGTAAGGATGCTGCAAACCCTTGAGCTCAGTTTTGGGGCTGTGCAAAGGGCCAGAGAGATGGGAGACCAGCTCAGAACTTACTCACATAGGGAGAAAGTAGGACCCTAATTGAGCTAAGGGAAGTCTGAATCCTGAATTTTAGTATTCTATTTTTTCAGTTCAATATTTCCATTGTGTGTTAAATTAGCCAATTAATTAACTCTAGGTTCTTTCAAGAAAATGTAGTTGCAGGGTGCCTGGGTGGCTCAGTCAGTTGAGCATGTAACTTTGGCTCAAATCATGATCCCGCGGTTCGTTGAGTTCAAGCCCCCTATCTGTCTCCAGCCCCACACTGGGCCCGCTGCTGTCAGCAGAGAGCCCACTTTGGATCTTCTCTCCTCCTCTCTCTGCTCCTACCAGCTTCACGTTCTCTGTCGTTATCTCTCGCAAAAATCAATAAACATTAAAGAAAAAGAAAGAAAGAAAAGAAAATTTAGTTCCATCCAATGCTTTGAGAAGTCAGCTCAGGGTTGCCTGCTCCTAGTCCTGTCGTTCAATCTCCAGCAGAGGAAAGAGAGGGGGTGGGGGGCGTGCAATTCCCTTAAGAAACTGAGCGGGCATCACCATGAGGAGGGCATAGCTTTTGTGGCTACGGGTCTACTGCAAGTCCAGCTACTGAAACTCTTCCAGTCTTTTCTCTGAGTGCGGCAGATGCCTGATGCTTACTGGGTCAGGGGGCACATCGGCTCTTCTTTGGGTGTCCATGTGGCTTCTGCACTGCTTCTTGGCCTGAGAAATTTCCTGAGACCCAGCTATACTCTGTATCAAGTAGACCTTAGCTGGGGATCCAGACCTCACCCTCACAAAGGGTCAAGTCTCCCATCACTCAGTCCCCCAGTTTGCCCCTAGTGATGGTGAATTTTATGTGTCACCTTAACTAGGCTATGGCGCACAGCTGTGTGGTCAAATGCCAGTTTAGATGTCCTGAAGGTAGTTTTTGGTGTGATTAACATTTATATTTGTAGACCTTGCATAATACAGATTACTCTCCATAATGAGGGAGGGGTCCTCATCCAATTAGTTGAAGGTTTAAAAGCAAGACTGAGGTTTCCCAAAGGAGAAGGGATTTTTCCTTAAGGTGCAACAATAGAGGGCTCAGTTGGTTAAGCGACTGACTTTAGCTCAGGTCATGATCTCATGATTTGTGGGTTCAAGCCCCGCGTGAGCTCTGTGCTTAAGCTCAGGGCTTGGAGCCTGTCACTGGATTCTGTGTTTTCCTCTCTCTCTGACCCTCCCCTGCTCATGCTGTCTCTCTCTCTCAAAAATAAATAAAACATTTAAAAAATATTTTTAAAAAAAGATTGGATTCTTTAAAAAAAAAAAAGATGCAACAATAGAAACTCTGCCTAATTTCCAGCCTACAGATTCCCCACTCAAGGCTGCAATATCAACACTCACCTGAATTTCCAGCCTGCCCGCCTGATCTACAGATTCTGGACTCACCAATCCCCACACTCTTCAATTCTCAAAATCTCTCTCTCCACAGATATCTCATTGGTTCTTTTTCTCTGGAGGATCCTGACAGATAACACTCTTCATAGCCCTCAGGTCCCACCACTCCAGCCTGTAAGAATGCCAGGCATAGCACTCGTTTCTGCCTCTCCACTGTCCTTTCCATAGACCATCCTTATTACTTCTCTGAATTTTTTTTATTTTTTTTAATATCATGTTCTTTTTTTTTTAACTTTATAGTTTATTGTCAGGTTTGTTTCCATATAACACCCAGTGGTCTTCCCCACAAGTGACCTCCACCATGACCATCACCCTCCTTTACCTTTCCCCCTTCCCCTTCCGCCCTCAGTTTGTTTTCAGTATTCAAGAGTCTCTCATGCTTTGTCTCCCTCGCTGTCCCTAACTCTTTTCCCTCCTTCCCCTCCCCATGGTCCTCTGTTGGGTTTCTCCTTTAGACCTATGAGTGCAAACATATGGTATCTGTCCTTCTCCGCCTGACTTATTTCACTTAGCATGACACCCTCGAGGTCCATCCACTTTGCTACGAATGGCCAGATTTCATTCTTTCTCATTGCCATGTAGTATTCCATTGTATAGATAAACCACATCTTCCTGATCCATTCATCAGTTGATGGAAATTTAGGCTCTTTGCATGATTTGGCTGTTGTTGAAAGTTCCGCTACGAACATTGGGGTACATGTGCATCTATGCATCAGCACTTCTGTATCCCTTGGGTAAATCCCTAGCAGTGCTATTGCTGGGTCATAGGGGAGTTTTATTGATAGTTTTTTGAGGAACCTCCACACTGTTTTCCAGAGCGGCTGTACCAGTTTACATTCCCACCAACAGTGTAGGAGGGTACCCGTTTCTCCACATCCTCGCCAGCATCTATAGTCTCTTGAGTTGTTCATTTTAGCCACTCTGACTGGCGTGAGGTGGTATC
>CM053576.1:96042532-96064573 GCA_028646485.1 Cryptoprocta ferox | reverse complement strand
CTCTCTCTCAAACAATAAATAGAGAGAGAGAAAGCAGGAGAGGGGCCGTGAGGGACACACACACAGAATCCAAAGCAGGCGAGTCATAGACACAGGTTGCACCCAGACATTAAAATAGTTGTCCCAGTTTTGCTATTCTCACATACAGAATCTGTGTTTGAACTCATGGACTCATTGCTGATGCCGCTTAACATAAACCAGTGCGAGACTAAGCTTCTCACACAGCACTACCAGGACACCAGAACCTTTGACAGACACTGGTTATACATAATGAGAAAGTCTCCACATATAAAAGAATTTTCTAAGCATCAAAAAGAAAACAATAATAAAGAAAATGATACATTACAAAATGAAACATTGTTCAATCTGTCTAATGCACTTAGAAATTGCTTTCCTTAAGAAATCTCTTGGATTTGGGGTGTGTATGTGTTTGTGTGAGTATCCATATCTCATATATACCAAATGATATGTCTTGTCTGTCTGTCTGTCTGTCTATCTATCTATCTGCCTAAATATCCTGGGGGAGAGAGAAAAGAATGACAGGATGCACACCACGTTGTAACAAATGCTTACCACAAATTGCACACTCACTGCCTGATACACGAAATTCTTCTCCTTTCCTATTCTCCTACGCAGGGCTATTAGTTCTCTACTTGGGAGTTATTTTTTTTTTCCCTGCTTTTTCCTTTCATCTCCTTGAAAGGTCCCAGGGTAAGTTTAATTGATTATTTGACCATTATTGAATTGTCTAAACATTTAACCTGGAAACAGCAGTTACGAGAGGCTCTAGAACTCTCCCTAGTTCAACCTGTGGTTTGGAGATACTCTGCCAATCAGTCGGAGTGTGGAGGCTCTGTTTCATCTGCAACAGTAGCTGGGAGGAATCCAAGCAGGATGGCCATTCACCTGCCACAAATGGACTCAGGACAATCAAATCTACATCTTCAGGGTCTCTGGAGCTTTCTCAGAAGGGCAGGGCTATGAGCACTGTGTCTTCCCAAACACTTAGATCCTTCTTCCCACTCAGCAGTAAGGAATTTGTCTCTGTTAATTTCCCTCCAACCACAGAAGACATCTGAAGGTACTTTGCTCACAGGAGAGGTATGTGTGGCCCCTGCCTTTGGCTTGTTCCACTCTGCCACACCCACCAGGGGATTTGCATGCTGTCCCCTGGGGAAGACCTGCCCTCTGACATAAAGCTCAGCTCTGTCCTTCTCTTCACCTGTCAGGACTCATCAGTTCTGCTTCTCACAATGATGTTCCCTTCTCAGCTGCTGGGGCTACTGGTGCTCTGGATCCCAGGTGAGGGCGGAAGGGGGTGGTGAGAGAGGAGCATGGGGTCAGGGGGGAGAGTTCTGGGGGCGCTCCTGATCCCCATGGGTACTCTGCCCATGGGTGGGACTGCCCTCCAGAAGGGGAATTTAATTTGGGGGCCTGGAAAATCCAGAAGAAGCTGAAAGGAACAAGGGACAGTGCTTTAGTGAGAAGCTGGACAAGAAAGTGGTCACTTTGTGCCTGCGATTCTTGGGTTGTCCTTAAAATTGTATATCTTTAGAATATGAATCATATCACAAAAAAACGATTTACCCTGAAATAGAAATAACTTAAGATCATAAAAATGGCCCATAATATTTTTGCATGACCTTGGCTTCTCTCTCATTATTTTAGGATCCACTGGGGATGTCGTGCTGACACAGACCCCACCATCCCTGCCCGTCACTCTTGGACAGCCAGCCTCCATCTCCTGTAGCGCCAGTCAAAGCCTCCAACACAGTAATGGAAAAACCTATTTAAGTTGGTACTTACAGAAGCCAGGACAGTCTCCACGGCTCCTCATCTATCAGGTGTCCAACCGTTTCACTGGGGTCCCAGACAGGTTCAGTGGCAGCGGGTCAGGGACAGATTTCACCTTGAGAATCAGCAGGGTGGAGGCTGAGGATGTTGGAGATTATTACTGCCTGCAAGCTACACACGATCCTCCCACAGTGATTCAGCCCCAAACACAAACCTCCCTTCCTGGGTGGTCAGCTGCCCCAGCTGGTGGCTTCTCTGGGGAACACACAGGACATTCTCTGAGTCTGGGTAAGAGCAAGTGTTGGAGAACACGGGGGACAGCTTGCAGCGGTACAGTAAGGCCCCGTCAGCAGCACAACCTGGAAGGCAGAACCAGCAGGGAAACGGAAGCGAACCTGTCCTGTGAGGAACAGGTCACGGTGAAGGGAAGAACCGATGACAGCCCCACCTAACCCCTGGTCCCGAGCCTGTGCATTCAAATATAGTAGCCAGTCTAGTCATAAGACAAGTCACATAGATATTTGGTGACAGACTAATCCATACTGGAGATGAACAATAAGGAGGATAATTTCCTCAGCATCGTATTTGCTAATATTGGTAATGCTGGTATTTGCTCACTCTCTCTTTTTCTCAGTTCTCTGCTTTCCCTATTCCCTCCATTCATAGGTTCAAGAGATCACCCCCTACAAGCTGCCCTCCCCAAAAGCATGAATGAGAAAGGTTCGTAACAATGCTTAATTCTGCTAAAATCAAATCATCCTTTTGAAAATTTCCTGCCAATGTAAGATTCCAGTGCCAAGATTCTTTGATTTTCCTCCATTGCATTTTTTCTGAGTGAAAAGGGGGCGCTTGCAATTTCAAAAGTGGATTTTGACAGGAAACAGTAAAATGGAATGATAGAAAAAAAAGTTACCTTCTACATCAAAGCAAAATCCAGAATATATGCCATTTTTCTTTCCCTCCTCAATGGTAAGGGTGTTAAGTCTATTGAACATAAACACTGCTTTGGGTATGACAAATTTGGAACTCTGTTGCTATAAGAAATGGTTTTGTACAATAAATGAATGCATTATGTTCATATGGTGTGCTCATTAACTGAAAATGACCCTGAGTAATATATTTGGGGGGGGGGAATGTATAGTAAATTCATGCATTGAGTTGATTCCCTTCCATAGAGTGCTTCATGGTGAATCCTGACCTACTTAGGGGTCATGCCATTTGGTCACCACACATATGACAGAAGCAAGAGTGATTAAACCTACAAACATCTAATCATGTACCTAGATAAGAAAATAAAATGTACTAGCGATGATTGCCTCTTCCAAGATAATGAATATCATGACACGTACAATTAGATCCAATGTTTCAATTCTGGTTGCTTTGACAGGCTCTGGGAAAACCTATATAGAAATCAAGCAGACCGGAGTCCATCATCATGGCAGCCTGGGTGATTGGTTTGAAACTCCTTTGCTAGGATGCATGTTAATTGTTATCAATTCAGACCTATAAACCCACTTCTTTCTTGTCCCACACAAACATTGATATACGGTGTTTTCTTTAAACTCAAAAACTTTCTAGTTTCCATTTTTGATCTTTATGGACCCAACTTCTACTTGGAAATTTCTTACGTAGTTTCTAAACGTTTGCAGATTTTTGATACCTTTCTGTTACTGTTTTTGAATATATTTCCCTGTTTCCATAGAATAAATTTTTATGACGTGTATCCATTTTAATTTGAGTGACATAACCGGTGGCCCACATTGTACTCTATCACAGCGAATGCTTTGAGGGAATGTGTATTTTATGTTCTTCAGCACAGCATCCTCCAAGTATGAATCATGTCCCTTTTGTTGGTTGATGTCACTTTTCAAGGCCTCTGTATCCTCATTGGCCCCAGGGGCAGGGCTGCGTGTACTGGGGGCTGGACCTGCTGCAGTGCCCTCCTCTGCTCTGGGCCTGACCCTAAACCACCTAATTTCACGTCACCTGGTCCCAAGGTTAGACCAGTCCTCCTAGAGGTGTACGGGCTTGTCCCAATATCAGGGACACCAAAGGTGATTCCTTCTTAATGTCAAAGACAAATGCTAACCACAATAGAACAGAAAGTACCCTCCAATCTTGTTCATGGGGTCCCCAGGCAGGGCTCTCTCACCAATGGGGGAAAATAGTTTATGGAAATAATCAGTCTAAAATTTTACCTAGCACTGCTGGAATTCTAGAACATAAGAGAGCCACTCTGTGGGTTGAGGTCGATCCCCCCTCAGTAGGGTAAGAACAGGAAATGTGGGGGGAAATGTGCCAGAGGAAGTTTCTCATCAATTATGTAGCCTGGAGTTTTTTTGTGAAATCTCATAATTCCATCATGTGCCTGCTCCAGGGCACTCCGAATTCATTCTTTCAATTTTTACTTTATTTTGTATTTTATTTAATTTCTCATCCTTGTTCTGTGCATGGCTGAGTAGGTACTTTAGAAGAGTCAATATGCAGATTTGTGGAAGCACTACAAAATGAAGGCAGATGAAGCTCCAAACAGCACTTGAACCTTGGGGTCCCCTGGGCTCCTGCCTACAAAAGGCCAAATGGATGTAACAGTCACTGGTGGGCAGCTGTTGCTCCCACAGGACACACAATCACACTTTTCATTTACTCATGCAGACAGGGTCTTTATTTTTCTTATCAGGCACAGAATGGCCACTGAATATTTCATTCAGGTTTTCCCTCTTAGTCTGAACTTTCAATTGGTGTTAACAACTGGAATAAAAAGAAGGGGTCAAAGGGAATTTCAGGTAATTTTTAAAACTCAACGAAAATTATTTAATCTGATCTTGCTTATTCCAGAGGGTCTAATATTCTCTTCTTCAAACTTTGTATAAGCATTTTGTAGATTCTTGACATAGCTGAATGTGGAAGAAAACAGTAAATTTGAGATTCGCAGCTTACACTCTCCATGTTTCTGTAAGTAGACTAGCTTTTCTAAATACAGAAAAAATCCAAAGAAAATTATTCTCATTTTCTCCTGGAATACTAAATTCAATCTCTCTCTTTCAAGTCTCCAATTCTTTGTTTAAAGGCAGCTTCAACGTCAATTAAAAAGACTAGAATGCCTATGTCTCAAGCCAACCAGGCTTTCTTACAAGGTCCTAACAGGCGGTATGAGCAATTATTAAATTTGCAGACAAGCTGAGGCTTCTAGGACACAAGGGCGAACCTAAGGCAGGGTCATAGAGGAGGTGAAAACTTATCAGGCAGAGAATGCTCAGGTAGCAGTAAAATTATTTGTCTACAAAACAAACAAAAATTATTGTTTGTCCGGTTACACTAGACACAACAGAGTTTGACATTGACAGGCAAAATGCCTTCAACTCCAGCACACGATTCTCCCACCTGATAGATGAATTGTGTACCTCTGTAGGATTTTTAAATTGATTTCAAGAAAAAGGAAACAAAACTATGTCAAATAGTTGGATAAAGATTCATAATGGGCAGATGAAATGTAAGGTCTTGAGAATTCAGGAAAGTCAGGTATGTAAACATATCTGGTTCTCTCAGTGCTTTGACAGAAACTATATGCTCCGAAGATTCAACACGTGCCTGAGCCTTCCGCCATGTCCCTGGACACCAAGGGTCAACCTCTCATGGGTAAAACATTGTAGTTGTTCCGAAGAGACGGACACATTTAATCCCAGGGGCCTCAGGCACACGAATCCCCTCCATTTCTACGGTTGGGATGCTCCTCAATGGCTGGGTTGATCTCAGGTCTCTGACAATGACATCACTGGATCTTTAATCAGGATGTACCTACATTTGTGTCCATGGAGGGAAGAGGCCTTTGTGTGTCTCTAAGCTTGCACAAAACAGCATGGCTTTGGACTGCTTGGACCCACAAAGGGTATAGAACACACGCCCGGAAAGTGTGAGAGTCTCTTAACTCCCCACCTGTGACAGAACACGACTCAGAAGTCCCACCTGCAAGACCTCCGTCCCATGTCACACTCACTCCACGCTGGCTTTCACTTTCATTGAACCCAAACTAATAACCCAAACACACCAAACTACAGCAAAACCCATCTGTATCAGGTTTTTTTCTCATTCAGCTGATGAAGGTCACATATAGGGACACAGAGAGATGCTCTGTTCCCCACACAGTCCTCACATGTCCCTTCACCAGATGTAATCATTTGTGTCCAAGCTGCAATGACCGACTTGACTAGGGGGCCATTTTGGTGTCCAGAGCAAAGAACGGATTTTAGATGTATCACACTTTCTGTCTACAGAGAGAATAGGAACAACGTGACACCTGGTTGACCAATTCTATAGGATGTTACATGCGTTGTGTATTTCAGGGCAACAGATTATGTGATAAAACACAGCCAGAATCAGAGACTCTTAAAGATTTTACACTAATTTTGCAGAAAATGACAAAACTTTCTGAAACTGAAGCATGGTAAAGAATACTTTGTAAGAGTAGCCTTTTCCGGCATTGATTTGCAACAAAGGAAAACACATGTTTCTCACTGTTACTCTTTTTCTCACAATCCAAGTTTCCAATTGGGATGATTAGTGTCCAAGCCTGCCATAACAAAGCACCACAAAGTTGGACTAAAAACGGCAACGTTCTCCAGTGTTGGAGCTCTGGGGGCAAGAAGTCTGAAATTAATGCTGTTTAGCTGCTGTGACCCAGCACTCACGTCCCTAGTGAGCATCTTCGGTGAAAATCTGTGGAATTGTACAGGATACACTGAAATTTCAAAGGAGTGAATCCTGTTTCTGTTGTTCTAACATACAGAACTTCCTTTTAAACTGGAAACTCATGGCTACGGCTGCACAAAATACATGACAAGAAAGAGTAGATGTGGGAAGAGATTTTCTATAACTATGCAGAAAAAAGTAATTTAAAATTATTCTCTGGGCCATTTGTTCCATTATATTCACTAAAGGAAACATACATTTCTTTTGCCCTTTCGTCTTGTCTTCAAAAGACCTAGACATCAGGGGAAAACACTTTTGCACTGCTGGTGCAAGTTTGCAAGTTTTGCAAACTTGTGCAGCCACTCTAGAAAACTGTATGGAGATTCCTCAAAGAATTAAAACTAGAGTTGGGCTATGACCAAACAATTGCACTACTAGGTATTTATCCAAAGGATACAAAAATGCTGATGTGAAGGGGCACATGCATCCCAGTGTTTACAGCAGCACTATCAGCAGTAGCCAAACTATGGAAAGAGACCAAATGTCCATCAACTGATGAGTGGAATAGGAAGCTGTGGTGTGTGTATATATATTATATATATATATATATAATATATATATACAATATATATATACACACAGATATATACAGTGGAAAAATACAAAACAAACACCAAAAAGAATGACATCTTTTCATTTTCGACAAAGTGAATGGAACTAGAGTGTGTTATGCTAAGCATAATAAGTCAGGTAGAGAAAGACAAATACCATATAACTTCACTCATATGTGAAATTTAACAAACAAAACAGATGAACATCGGGCAAGGGAGGGAAAAATAAGATAAACACATAGAGAAAGGTAAACCATGAGAGACACTTCAAAGTAGAGAACAAACTGAGGGTTGCTGGAGGGTCTTTGAACACAAGACCGGCTAAATGGGGGATGGGCATTAAGGAGGGCACCTGTTCAGATGAGCAATGGGTGATATATGAAGAATAAAACTGTAAATTCTACCCTTGAAACCGTTATAACACCATATGTTAACTACCTTGTAGTTAAATTTTAAAATAAGTAACACAAGTCCTTTTTGTTTGACCAGAGAAGACGTCTTACATATTTTGAATTTTCTGAATTCTTAAGGGCAGCAGATTATGAAATAAAACAACCAGTTAAAATGGTAGACTTCTAAGGGAGGAATCAATTAATTTTCACAGGAAGTAGCAATATTTTATCAAATTCATGCATCTTAAAATATTTTCTAAAAAATAACATGTTAAGAATCATTGTGCAATTAAAAAAAATCATGACGGGTTTCGTGCTGTTAGTTCCCCATAAATTGGATTTCCATTCCGGAGAGTAGGTAAAACTGATTAATGTCTCCCTTGACAGAATGACCCTTTAAAACAAGGTTAAGGTATATGATATTGTTCTTTTTCTGTTTTTATCTTTGTTTTCATTTCAATGCCATTTTTGTTTGTCTTCACCTGCATATGTTTTTGGCTTCTTACTCCAGGATGGTTAATTAGGAGTCTGATATTTTCTGAAGTAAGACCCAGAAATGAAGTCGGTAGCATAATATATAAAAGTCAAAGAAACACAGAAGTTCCAGAAGGTAACGAAAGAGAAAAGGAAAATGAAATTGTTAGTTGTGAATTATGAGGCATTTATTGTCCTCCTGCCTGCTTACCATCATGTGTCACTGGCCAAGCAGATTCTTACCACAGAGCTCAACAGTGAAAAGACTGCATCATTTTTACATAATGATACTTTCCAACCTTGTTAAAAATTCTGATTTTGCAGAGTTGTCAAGAAGATAGTCGAGCCAAGCTGTCTTTGAGAAGCTCAAGAGAAGTGTGTTTATTTGTTTGTGTTCTGTGGTTGGTAAGTCTGACTTTGGGTTGTTACCCAAGATTACCTAGAGGCACACATTCTTCCTTTTCATTGCTCTAGGCTGGTTTCTTTATTTTTTGGGGGGGAACAAAGGACAGTGACTACCCTTGTGAATGAATTTAAAATAAGCTCCATTTTTGATGAGCTGTTCAATCCATCATGACTCCCATCATTGACAAGGGAAGGAGATTCAGGTGGATGTCCTACTTGACCTCCCCGTTGTAGGTTATCCTGCTGTCCCTGAGCAGTGGTATCTTAGGGGGAAATCGCAGGGAAACATCAGTCATAGGAAAGGGTTAACCAAAGATGTTAAAACAGTGTCTCCAGTTCTTGCTCTTCTCACATACAAATCTCCTTTGAAACTGTACATTCATGGCCATGGTTGTGACTCATTTAGGTCGGGGAGAGACTCAGGTTTTCACCCAGAGGGAATAAGAACCTGGAAGGCCTGAAAGAACCTGTCCTCCATGATGAGAAAGACTGTATGGGAAGAGATTTCTAAACACCACATAGAACACATAGTCCTTGTTTCTGTGATAACACTATTTTAGGAAGCTCTTCCATTAAGAAATGTCTTTGATTTATCTGGTACGTGTGAGGTAAGTGTGATGGGATATACACCCATCCGTGGATGTCCAGGAATTTTATACTCACTGCCTGATACATAAAATATTCCCCATCTTCCTCTTACTTAAATTGGGCTGATAGCTCTCTGTATGAACAAGTCCTGGTTTTCCCTGTTGAGTCCTCTTGCAGAGTGCTCTTACAGTGTTTAACTGCCCAGATGACCTACAATGGCGGTTTCTAACACTTGCATTTTACATTCTGAACCAGTTATCCTGAGGAAAACAGAGATCTGACAACATTGGAACCTGTAGAACACCATCTGCTGGTGGAGAAACCCTCTTGATCACCACTAGCTTTAATGTGAAACGTTTTCGTTGTAGAGGAGCTGGCAGGAACCAAGGAAGATGGCCTTCACTTCCCAGTGGTTGAACCTAGCTAGACACACATCTCTACACAACCAGTGGCTCTCTGCTTCTTAGAGCTTCAAGGCCAGTGCCCTGGGTCCTCACTGCAGACCCGGATTTCCACGATCAGATCTTACTTCTTCACACTTCCACAGACAGCAAGAACCGGATCTTTATTGTTTTTCCTCCAACCCCACAACATGCTTTATGTGACTTTGTTTACATGATAAAGTCTTTATCCTTTTGTTGGCTCTTTCCACTCTGCTGCAACCACAGAAGATTTGCATATTGTCCCCTAGGGAGGACCTTCCCTTGCAAGGCTGAGATAAAAGGTCACCCCTAAACTTGCCTTGACTTATGAGAGCTCATCAGTCAGCTTCTTAAAATGAAGTTCCCTGCTCAGCTCCTGGGGCTCTTCATGCTCTGGATCCCAGGTGAGTGCAGAGGGGGGATGGGAGAAGAGAATAAGGTGGGGAGGGTGAGTGAGAGTGACCCCACTGCTCCCCATGTGTACTCTGACCATACACGTTCATGCTCCAGGGAAGAGAACTTGATCTTTTGCCTATGAAATTTAGGAACCACCTAAAACGAACAATGACCAGTTTCTGAAGAAGACATTGAAAAAGAAAGAATCACTTTTGTGCCTTGTAAATATTCTTTTTTAATTATGATATGCGTCATTTCCTTTTTCAAAATGATTAACCTGAAATAATTAACAAAAGGAAAATCAGGAAAATGGCTTCTAAGGTCTGTGTGTGTTCTTGAACTTCTCTCTCATTATTTTAGGATCCAGTGAGGATACTGTGATGACACAGAGCCCTCTGTCCCTGCCCGTCATCCCTGGAGAGCCAGCCTCCATGGTCAGCAGGGCCAGTCAGAGCCCCCTGGACGGTGATGGAGACAGCTATTTAAGTTGGTACCTGCAGAAGCGAGGACAGTCTCCATGGCGCCTGATCATTGCAGTTTCCAATTGTGACTCCGGGGTCCCTGACAAGTTCAGTGGCAGTGGGTCAGGGACAGATTTCACCCTGATATTCAGCAGGGTGGAGGCTGAGGATGTTGGTGTTTATTACTGTAGTCAAGATATACAAAATCCTCCCACAGTGATTAAACTTTGAACAAAAACCTGCCTTTCCGGGCATTTCAACTCCCCAAAAGTGTTGCTTGTCAGGAGAACCCACATCAGGTCATCCGAGTGTGTCTAAGCAGAAGACGTGGGACAACACAGGGGACTAGGATGCAGCTGAGGGCCCCACACCACAAGAGCTCTGTCCCCCCTCAAGCACCACGTGCTAGGGCCCCATCATTTGCCACAGCCTTAGGCTGGCAGAAGCGGTCTTGGATGTCTGTGGACTTACACGTCTGTTTATGCTGGTGTATTCTTGGGAACAGAAGTGGGCCGCCCAGGCTGGCGTTGTTTGGCTTCGGGAAGCTGCCCCATAGTTTTCCAAGAAGGCAAATGTGTTTACACTCCATCACCTATGTACACATTCCAGTTGCTATAAATCCTTTGCAATCCTTCTTTTATCAGACTTTTTATTATCTTCATATTGGTAGGGTATTGTGGAAAAAATGTACATATCCTTGATGAAGAAGATGTTGAGAAATTTTCAAGTTTATATTTTATTATCCATTTGGATATCCTGTTTTTTTGGAAAGTGCTGTTTTGCTTGTTTAAATTATATATTATGTATACATACATATCATCATAATGCTGTAATATATGATTTGCATGTTCATACATAGATATATACAGCTTGTCTGTTGTCTTCTAAGGAGTTCCTTATACATCCAGAAATAAACTTTTGTCATACTGGAGAACCTGCTCATGCATCACGGCAAGTGTGATTTCAGCTCAGGTCATAATCTTGATGTACATGAGTTTGAGCCACGCGTCTGGCTCTGTGCTGACAGCTCAGAGCCTGGACCTCCTTCAGATTCTGTGTCTCCCTCTTTCTCCTTGACAACCCCCCCAGCATTCTATGTATCAAAAATAAATAAAAACATTAAAAAATTAACAACTATATTAAAACATCTTTTCCCCCTTTAGAGACTAAAGATTCCTTCCTATGCTTTCTTCAGGAAGCATAATTACTTTAATGCTGATATATAGAAATATGATTTTCCACAAACTCATGCTTTTGCTTAATGTGAGATGGTCAAGGCTTTTATTTTCATTTTCATAATTTATTAAAAAGGAAAAATGACCCATAATCCTCCTTCCTGCCTTTGTTAGAAATCAAAGGACAGTGTCCATGTGGGTCATTCCCTGGAGTTCCCATTTTATTCTATTTGTCTGTCTATCTATATACCTTGCATAGACTACAGTGTATTATGAACCTTTATACTAACTTTTAAAACCTCATATTATCAGGTTTCTGACTTTAATTTACTTCTGAGGAGATCCTTGGATATTGTAGATCATATAAATTTAACCTAAATTAGAATATCCTTTTCTTCAAATTCAAAATAAAGTCCCTTGGGAAATATAATAGATTACATGAATATTTATATCAATTTGGGAAAAATGGAAACAATAATATTGGGATCTTTACTGTATTAAAATAGATAATATCTCTATAAAGCAAAATCTTCTCTAATCTACTATCGATATTATATAAGTATTTACTTATTTATTTTGAAAGAGAGGAGAGAGGGTTGAAGGCAAGATGGTGGAGAAGTAGGGAGCTCTGTAATTTTCACCTGCCGCATCTATCAAACTAAGAAGAACTGAAGCCACAATACTGTGATCTACAAGAGTGGGAGGAAAAGACACAGAGTCCACAAAGAAGACAGCCTCATAGGTGCGGGAGTGAGTGCGAACTGGGGAAGATAAAAATGGGCCGGGACCCAGAGGCTTGGAGGGAAGGGAGCCCCCCTCCGTGCAGAGCATCAGGGAGCATGCAGAGCCGCAGAGAGACGACGGGAAGAGAAGGAGAGCCTGTAAACGCTCCTAGAGCTGTCTTGAGAGAAGAGAAAAACCTAGCCCAGGACTCAGAGGGATCCTATCATCCCATCTATAACCGTCATACATATACCACCAAACGGAACAATATCCATATGATAGGAATTCCTGAAGAAGAAGAAAGAGAAAAAGGTCCTGTAGGGGTGCTTGATCAAATGATAGCTGAGAACTTCCCCATTCTGGGCAAGGAAATAGACACTGAAATCCAAGAGGCACAGAGAACTCCCCTCAGACATGACTTGAATCAACCTTCAGCACGACATATCATAGTGACACTGGCAAAATATAAGGATAAAGAGAGAATTCTGAAAGCAGCTACAGATAAAAGGGAAACCTGTCAGAGTGGTTATAGACCTATCTACTGAAACATGGCAGGCCAGAAAGGAATAGCTGGAAATCTTCAGTGTGATGAACATAAAAAATATTCAGCCAAGATTCCTTTATCCAGCAAGCCTGTCACTCAAAATAGAAGGAGAGATACACGTTTACCCAAATAAACAAAAATTAAGAGATTTCATAACCACCAAACCAGCCCTACAAGAAATCCTAAGAGGGACTCTATGAGGAAAATGTTGCAAGGAATACAATGTACCAGAGACACCACTATAAACATGAACTCCACAGAAAACACAATGAACCCAAACCTACATTTTTCAATAATAACACTGAATGTAAATGGACCAAATGCTCCAATCAAAGGATACAGGGTAGCAGATTGGATAAAAAAACAAAATCGATCTATTTGCTGTCTACAAGAGACTCATTTTAGACCTGAAGACACCTTCAGATTGAAAGTAAGGGGATGGAGAAATATCTATCATGCGACTGGAAGTCAAAAGAAAGCCAGAGTAGCCATACTTATATCAGACAAACTGGACTTTAATGTAAAGGCAGTAATAAAAGATGAAGAAGGACATTATATAACAATTACAGGGTCTCTCCATCAGGAAGGGATAACAAGTATAAACATCTACACGCCGAATTCAGGAGCACCCAAATAAATAAAACAATCACAAACAGAAACTGTCTTATTGATAAGAATGTGCTAATGACAGGGGATTTTAATACTCCACCTACAGCAATGGATAGATCAACTGGATAAAAAATCACTAAAGAAATAATGGACATGAACGACACATTGGAACAGATGGCTCTGATAGATATATTTACAACTCTACAACCTGAGGCTAGGGAAATCACTTTTTCTCGAGTGCGCATGGCAAATTCTCCAAGATAGATCACATACTGGGTAATAAAGCAGCCCTCCATAAATATAAATGAATTGAGATCATATCAGGTACACTTTCAGATCACAATGCTATGAAACTTGAAATCAATCATAGGAAAAAGTCTGGAAACCACTAAAAAACATGGAGGTTAAAGGCCACCCTACTAAAGAACGATTGGGCCAATCAGGCAATTAGAGAAGAAATTTTAAAAAATATATGGAAACAAATGAAAATGAAAATACAACAATCCAAACTCTCTGGGAGGCAGCAAAAGCAGTCCTAGGAGGAAACTATATTGCAATCCAACCTATTTCAAGAAACTAGAAAGAGCACAAATTCAAAATATAACAGAGCACCTGATGGAACTAGAAAGGACGCAGCAAGAGCACCCCAAACTCAGCAGAAGAAGAGAAATAGTAAAGATCAGGGCAGATATAAACAATATAGAATCCAAAAACAGTAGAACAGATCAATGAAACCAAGAGTTGGTTTATTGAAAAAATAAATAAATTGATAAACCTCTAGCCAGGCTCCTCTGAAAGAAAAGAAAGAACACCCAAATAGACAAAATCATGAATGAAAATAGATCTATTGCAACCAATCCCTCATAAATACAAGCAAACATCAGGGAACACTATGAAAAATTATATGCCAACAAACTGGACAACCTAGAAGAAATGGACAAATTCCTAAACACACATGCACTACCAAAATTCAAATGGGAAGAGATAGAAAATCTGAACCGACCCATAACCAGTGAAGAAATCGAATCAGTGATCAAAAATCTCCCAAAAATTAGAGCCCGGGGCCAGATGGCTTCCCTGGGGAATCCTACCAGACATTTTAAGCAGAATTAATACCAATTCTTCTCAAGCTATTCCAAAACAGAAATAGAAGCAAAACTTGCAGACTCATTCAACGAAGCCAGCATCATTTTGATTCCCAAAACAGACAGAAACCCAGAAAAAAAAAGAGAACTACAGGCCAATATCCGTAATGACTACAAATACATACGAAAACACTCAACACGATACTAGCAAATCGAATTCAACAGCATATGAAATGAATTATCCACCATGATCAAGTGGGATTCATTCCTGGGTTACAGGGCTGGTTCAATAGTCACAAACCCATCAATTTGATACATCATGTTAACAAAAGGAAAGATTAAAACCATATGATCCTCCTTGATAGATGCATAAAAAGCATTTGACAAAATACAGCACTCATTCTTAATAAAAACCCTGGAGAAAGTCGGGATTGAAGGAACTTACTTAAATATCATAAAAGCCATTTATGAAAAGCCCACAGTTAATATCATCCTCAATGGGCAAAAACTGAGAGCTATCCTGCTGAGATCAGGAACATGACAAGGATGTCCACTCTCACCACTGTTGTTTAACAAAGTGGTGGAAGTCCTAGCATCAGCAATCAGACAACAAAAGGAAATAAAAGGCATCAGAATTGGCAAAGATGAAGTCAAACTTTCACTTTTCACAGATGACATGATACTCTACATGGAAAACCCGACTGACTCCACCAGAAGCCTTCTAGAACTGATCCATGAATTCAGCAAAGTCGCAGGGTACAAAATCAACGTACAGAAATCGGTTACATTTTTATACACCAATAATGAAGCAACAGAAAGAGAAATCAAGAAACTGATCCCATTCACAATTGCACGAAAAACCATAAAATACCTAGGAATACACCTAACCAAAGATGTAAAAGACCTATATGATGAAAACTATAGAAAACATATGAAGGAAATTGAAGAAAACACAAAGAAATGGGAAAACATTCCATGCTCATGAATCAGAAGAATAAACATTAAATTTAACATTAATGTTAAAATGGCATTATTACCCGAAGCAATCTACACATTCAATGCTACCCAAATCAAATTTTCACCAGCATGCTTTGTAAAAATAGAACAAACTATCCTAAAATTTGTATGGAACCACAAAAGACCCCAAATAGCCAAAGTAATATTGAAGAAGAAAACTAAAACGGGAGGCATCACAATCCCAGACTTTAGCCTCTACTACAAACCCATAATCATCACTATGGGTTTGCACTATGGAATTGGCACAAAAACAGACACATAGGCCAATGGAATGGAAGAGAGAACCCAGAACTGGACCCACAAATGGATGGTCAAGTAATCTTTGACAAAGTAGAAAAGAGTATCCAGTGGAAAAAGGACAGCCTCTTTAACAGGTGGTGCAGGGAGAACTGGACAGCAACATGCAGAAGAATGAAACTGGACCAGTTTCTTACACCATACACAAAAATAAACTCAAAATGGATGAAGGACCTGAATGTGAGACAGGAAACCATCAAAACCTGAGAGGAGAAAGCAGGAAACAACCTCCTTGACCTCAATTGCAGCAATTTTCTACTCGACACATCCCCACAGGCAAGGGAATCAAGAGCAAAAATGAACTATTGGGACCTCATCAAGAAAAAAAGCTTCTGCACTGCGAAGGTATCAATCAAGAAAACTAATAGGCAACCGATGGAATGGGAAAAGATAGTTGCAAATGACATAACATATAAAGGGCTAGTATCCAAAATCACAAGGAACTCACCAAACTCCACATCTGAAAAACAAATAATCCAGTGAAGAAATGGGCAGGAGACATGAATAGACACTTCTCCAAAGAGGACATCCAGATGGCCTACAGACACATGAAACGATAGTCAGCATCACTCATCATCAGGGAAATATAAATCAAAACCACACTGAGATATCACCTCACGCCAGTCAGAGTGGCTAAAATGAAGAAATCAAGAACTTTAGATACTGTCGAGCATGTGTAGAAATGGGCAACTTCCTACACTGTTGGTGGGAATGTAAACTGGTACAGCCGCTCTGGAAAACAGCTTGGAGGTTCCTCAAAAAATTATCAATAAAACTCCCCTATGACCCAGCAATAGCACTGCTGGGGTTTTACCCAAGGGATACAGAACTGCTGATGCATAGGGGCACGTGTACCCCAATGTTCATAGCAACAATTTCAACAATCATGGAAAGAGTCTAAATGTCCATCAACTGATGAATGGATCAAGAAGATATAGTTTATATATACAATGGAATACTACATGGCCATGAGAAAGAATGAAATCTGGCCATTCGTAGCAACGTGTATGGACCTCAAGGGTTTCATGCTAAGTGAAGTAAGTCAGGCAGAGAAGGACAGATACCCTAGGTTTTCAGTCAAAGGTCTAAGATGAGAAAGTTAACAGAGGACCAATGGAAGGGGAAGGGGGAAAAAGAGTTAGGGAGAGGGAGGGAGGTAAATCATGAGAAACTCTTGAATACTGAAAACAAACAGAGGGCTGAGGGGGGAGGGGGGAAGGGGAAGGGGGTGAAGGTCATGGAGGAGGGCCCTTGTGGGGAAGAACACTGGGTGTTATATGGAAACCAACTTGACAATAAACTATATATAAAAAAACAACTCTGACATCACATCTCCCTCCATTTATGGTCTATTTCACTCTTCTCCTTCACCGTAAAGCTCCCTGAACTGTCTACAGTCACCATCCCCATATCTTCTACCCTCATTCTTTCTTGAGCTTTCTATTTTCAAGGGCTTACCTCTACCATCTCACTGTAACTTCTCTTCTCAAGGTCACCAGTGACCTCCACATTGCCAAGTCAATGGCCACATGCCAGTCCTCATGGCACTAGACCCATCAGCATTTATTTATTATTTTATTTTATTTTATTGTTATCTTTATAGTTTATTGTCTGTCAGGTTGGTTTCCATATAACACCCAGTGCTCTTCCCCACAAGGGTCCTCCACCATGACCATCACCCCCCTTCCCCTTCAGCATTTAACACATTGACCACACCTTCCTCCTTGATATAATTTTTGCTCTGGACTCCAAGGCAAAACACCATCTTGCTGGTCTTCCATCCCACTGCTCCTTCGCAGACTCCTTTGCTGGTTCCTCCTCAACTCTCCTGCCTCAGAGCTCTGCCCCGGGGCCTTAGATCTAGGCAACACTCGTGCCATTGCTTATCATATTCCAAGCTCCAGTCCAATTCACTGGACCCTTCGCCAAACGGTAGAGACGAACCTTACTGGCTCAATTATGCCATCTGTCTGTGCAAAACACTCCAGTTCCTGCGACATAAAAAACTCCTGACAGCTTCTCTAAGACATCTTTATGGTATTTGTGTTCACTTATCTCCCACTAAAACGGGTCCAGAAAAAGCCATCCCCCTTAATTTTCCACTGGATCTTAAACAACCCTGTAAGGAATAGTCGGGAGAGGTGGCTTCTCAGGCAGACATAGGAACATACGTGTTCAGGGCTGAATAGGGTGGAAGCAGCAGGTGCAGCGAAGCCTCCGTGACCCATGGCCCTGGGGAGGAGGTTTGTGTATGAGGCTGAAGCACTGTGGGTGGAGTGCTACTACCCTGCATACAGTAATAAGTCGCCACATCTTCAGCCTGGAGGTTGCTGATGGTGAGGGTGAAATCTGTCCCAGACCCACTGCCGCTGAATCGGTCAGGGACTCCAGATTCCCGGTTGGATGCGTAGTAGATGAGTAGCTTAGGACGCTGCCCAGGTTTCTGTTGGTACCAGTCTACGTAGTTGCTAACACTCTGACTGGCCCTGCAGTTCATGGTGACCCTCTGACCTAGAGACCCAGCCAGCGAGCCTGGAGACTGTGTCATCGTGATCTCTCCGCAGGCACCTGCAATCACAAGAGGGTAATGATGAGACATACGCACTTTATCGCAGACACCGTGAAATATGTCGTTTGACAAGTGGTGTCCCTGTCAGCACATAATTGGGTCTATTTTGGAAATAGCCAGTATTTCTCATTACATCTTAAAAAATAAATTTTAACTCTAAAATGCTACTACTCTAAAAGGAATGTGGCAAATTTGAAATTTCTCACCTGAAACCCACAGCAACAAGGATATGAGGACCTGCCTCTGTGACACCATCTTGCTATCCCTGCCTGCCCGATGCAGCTTAGCTTACATGGCAAAGGCCCCTTTTATCAAACCTGAGCAGCTGGTCTGGACCTGGAGGGGTCTATGCAAAGCAACTGCTGAGGAAAGAAGCAAACTGCATGAGCAGTGGGTTATGAAAGTATCTAATGTAAATTTAAAGAGCCAAAAATAGCACCAAAAACAGAGCTGTAGGTCTAGAAACACAGAAGTCAGCTCAGAAACTCTTAGAACAGCTTAGAAGTTCTAAAATGACAAACTGCTACAAGATCTAATCATGAGCTTCTACTTGAAATTCAAGAATATTGTTAAATGTGTTGAGTTTTCAGAAATGATGAGCTAGGCTCTTCATATCAATAATGCTGGGAAACAATAAACAAACAATGGAAGGAAGGGAGGGAGGGAGAGAGGGAGAAAGGAAGGAAGGGAAGAAGGGAGGAAGGAGAAAAGGAGGAAGGGAGGAAGGGAGGGAGAGACGGAGGGAGGGAGGAAGGAAGGAAGGAAGGAAGGAAAGGAGGAAGGGAGGAAAGGAGGAAGGGAGAGAGGGATGGAGGGAGGGAGGAAAGGAGAAAGGGAGGAAAGGAGGAAGGAAGTAAGGGAAGGAAGAAGGGAGGAAGGGGGTAAGGGAGAAAAGGAGGTGGGAGGAAGGAAGGAAAGGAGGAAGGGAGGAAGGCAGGAAGGAAGGAAGGAAAGGAGGAAGGAAGGGAGGGAGGGAGGGAGGGGGGAAAGGAATGGAAGGCATGAGAAGAAAATGGAGGACTTTGGACCCAACTTTCTATAAAACCTCTGACCAAAGATATTGGGACTCTAAAGCCATTTTTATCCTGCAGATCTGTAAGGATGCTGCAAGCACTGGAGCTCGGTTTTGGGGCTGTGCAAAGGGCCAGAGAGATGGGAGACAGGCTCAGAACTTACTCACATAGGGAGAAAAGTAGGACCCAAATTTGAGCTAAGGGAAATCTGAATCCTGAATTTTAGTTATTCTATTTTTTCAGTTTAATATTTCCATTTTGTGTTAAATTAGCCAATTAATTAACTCTAGGTTCTTTCAAGAACATGTAGTTGCAGGGTGCCTGGGTGGCTCAGTCAGTTGAGCATCTGACTTTGGCTCAGATCATGATCCCACGGTTCGTTGAGTTCAAGCCCACTAACTGTGTCCAGCCCCACACTGGGCCCGCTGCTGTCAGCAGAGAGCCCACTTTGAATCCTCTGTCTTCCTCTCGCTGCCCCTACCAGCTTCACGTTCTCTGTCACTATCTCTCTCAAAAATCAGTAAACATTAAAGAAAAAGAAAGAAAAGAAAATTTAGTTCCATCCAGTGGTTTGAGAAGTCAGCTCAGGGTTGCCTACTCCTAGTCCTGTCGTTCACTCTCCAGCATAGGAAAGAGAAGGGGTGGGGGGCGTGCAATTCCCTTAAGAAACTGAGCGGGCATCACCATGAGGAGGGCATAGCTTTTGTGGCTACAGGTCAACTGCAAGTCCAGCTACTGAAACTCTTCCAGTCTTTTCTCTTAGTGCGGCAGATGCCTGATGCTTACTGGGTCAGGGGGCACATCGGCTGTTCCTTGGGTGTCCATGTGGCTTCTGCACTGCTTCTTGGCCTGAGAAATTTCCTAAGACCCAGCTATACTCTGTATCAAGTAGACCTTACCTGGGGATCCATACCTCACCCTCACAAAGGGTCAAGTCTCCCATCACTCAGTCCCCCAGTTTGCCCCTAGTGATGGTGAATTTTACGTGTCACCTTAACTAGGCTATGGCGCCCAGTTGTGTGGTCAAATTCCAGTTTAGATATTGTCCTGAAGGTAGTTTTTGGTGTGATTAACATTTCAATTTGTAGACCTTACATAACACAGATTACTCTCCATAATGAGGGCGGGGGCCTCATCCAATCAGTTGAAGGCTTTAAGAAGCAAGACTGAGGTTTCCCAAAGGAGAAGCAATTCTTCCTTAAGATGCAACAATAGAAACTCGGCCTGTTTTCCAGCCTACAGAGTCCCCACCCAGGGGTGCAATATCAACTCTCACCTGAATTTCCAGCCTGCCAGCTTGCTCTACAGATTCTGGACTCACCAACCACCACATTCTTCAATTCTCAAAATCTCTCTCTCCATGGATATCTCATTGGTTCTGTTTCTCTGGAGGATCCTGACGGATAACACTCCTCACATCCCTCAGGTCCCACCACTCCAGCTGTAAGAATGCCAGGCATGGCACTCATTTCTGCCTCTCCACTGTCGTTTCCATAGACCATCCTTATTACTTCTCTGACTTTTCAAAGCTCTCATGAGGTAGGATTCAACTGCTGGGCTGCATATAGGGGAAATCTAGGCAAGACAGTGTGGGACATGTCTGTACTCTCCAATTCTCTCCCATTGGGAAAACAAATTTAAGGGAAAATCCAATTGTATTTCTTTTTTTTTTTTAGTTTATTGATTTATTTTGAGAGCAAGCATAAGCCCAGGAGGGGCAGAGAGAGACAGAATACCAAGCAGGCTCCACACTGTCAGTGTCGAGAGTGAGCAGGGCTCAAACCCAGGAACCCTGAGATCATGACCTGAGCCTAAGTCAGATGCTAAACCTACTGAGCTCCCCAGGTGCCCCTTGATGTTCTGGAATTACAAGCCTTATGACCGCCTCTCACACTCGCTGACAATGCCTAGGGGCAGAATAAACAAAATGGGTATTTTCCAGGATTCTGTGGACTTACCCTACTGCTTTCTGAGGAAACATTTCTTCAGTTTTTTTTTTTAATTTCTTTTAAACCTTCAGAGAAATATGGCATTCTTTCCCACGATTGGTCCATTTGCATTTTACTATAAAATATTCTCATCACAAATTTGAAACTTATGAAAATCCCTACCACCCTAGCTTGAGAAACACCACCCAAGAAAGGGCATAGCATCAAATTCTCTCAAGTATCCTACAGCCCAAAGCAAACAGTCCCCACTGGCATTTCTTTATTCACAGGGTAGATCCAGTCTTTTCTTCCGGTTCTCATATTTTTTGACCATACATTTTTGCATAAATTTTGATTTTTAAATATTGCATTAAAATATTATTTTATCTGAATTACTGAGGTGGGTTATATATATATGTATATATATCCATATACATATATCTCCATATATATATCTGTGTCTATCTCTAAATCTATTCTTAAGTTTTGTGCCTGGGGCAAGGACCTCACCAGCCTCACTCAGGTCTTGATACTGCATTAAGGACTCTGAATACCTCAGACTTACACATCTTCACTGTGAAGACAAAATCAGCCCCGCGAATATTATAATTGATATCTAAAGATGCACAGGTGTCCATTTGCAACCAGGAAGGAAAGATTCTAATTGTTAAACTCCCAGCCCTCCAAAGTTCCAGATTCCTGATAGGAAAGAGGACCCTAGGGGCCAAGATCATAACAGAGATGGAAACTGGGGTTGGCATGGAAGGGTTGGTGGCATCTGGCTCCGTTGCAGAAGAGGCACTGGGTCCTCCTGAGGGGAGAAAGTACTCAACACAAAGATCAGAAAGG
>CM053576.1:96019466-96033298 GCA_028646485.1 Cryptoprocta ferox | reverse complement strand
TCGAGTTTTTAATTAAGTATAATTAGAAATTGAAGAAAACTTCATTTCTCTAGCAAGTCAAATGACCCTGAAAGGACACATGGTGTTAAAGAAACAATTACTCAAGATATTTGTTGAAGAAAAGTAAGGCAGACTTAGGATCATCAAGATAATGTGTAGGAAACACTGCGTGGAGGTTCTGCTGTGGGAAGCAGATGCTGGGCCCCACTCCAACTACAAGGGAAAGTGGGAGTTTAGAGCCAAGGAGCAGAGTGGGGGTCAGTGGATGGAAAAATGACTAAGAGAAAACATCCAGGTTAAAGGAGGATCTGGTAAAACCGACCTAATAGGACGCTTCCTGAAGGCAAGCCAGGGTGATCAGACATTGCCTGGAACAGTGAAGGTGAGGAAGTCCATCAGATGGTGATGGTGATTGATGGGGTTTTGGGGTGTTGGTGGGGTTCAGAGCCTATGGCCAATTAACAATTCTTAAAGACATCTTTTGGCACAAAAAGATGATTTGATTAAAGCATGGGGACAGGACCAATAGGCAGGAAGAACTGCACCCGGGTTGTGAAGAGGGACTGCTTATATACTGTGGAGTTGGGGGGAGATAAACCCAAGAGGAAGTCTCTGGAAGGGATTTCCATATGCTAAAGAAGACACAGGATTACTAGAGGCCTGGCTATTGTTAAGCCAAGGTGGTTTTTCCCCCTAGCAAACCATTATCATTAAGTGAGTAGGGAGTTCCTGGAGATTAGGTCATTGATGAGATATTTGTAAACTGATGGACATGCTATCACTTTAACCATTTGTTTTCTGTCCTTCGTTCCTGGGCATCCAGGGGGCCAGGGGTACCTGAGGAATATCACACATATCCTATCTGGGGTGAGGAGTGCAGGGTGGGGGTGGGGGATTGTTAGCTTGTACTTTGTCCTCAGCTTGCCTTATGCTCCCTCATCAGAGATCAGATATCAAGCAAGGGGATTCTGGTTAAACTGACTTAACAGGATTCTTGCTAAAATTGGACAATGCAAAGATGAACACGGAAGCCTGAAATTCAGGGTCCACTTGAGAAGAGAGCTCAGAGGAGCCAGGGTACACTTTGGTCAAGGAGAGAATCTTCACTGACAGTCATCTTTGTGCCTCATTTTCAAGTTTTAAATAACTTAACAGCATTTATTACAGTTTATGATGGTTCTATTTGGACTCAGTCTCTCCATCTTATTTTGTAATTCTATTTACCTAATATTTTTCTCTTCATTTTTTATTTCCTTTTCCTGAATTTTGCTAGATTGATTTAAATTTTCTTTGTCCATTTCTTTTTCCTTATAGTGGCCTGAAAGATTTGTATCCCATTGTTTTTGAATGCCTGTAACTTTGCCTCTTTTTCTTTCTACATCTATCGCCATTGCCTGAAGGATAAGGGCATGCTTAATGGAGGCAGCCCAGGTGTTATTGGCATCCCACCCACAGGCCCAGTCCCTAATAACTCTAAGGTGTGTGCTTTCCATGGTTTTCTGGGGGAGAACTAGTACTAGCTGCTCAAAGACCCCTCCTATTTTGGCAGTGGAATATAAGAGTCTTGATTTCAGTTTCTCCATCAATTGAATCACAAAAGTTTGATTATCCACAAATGTTTTTTTCTGTTAATAGGATCCTGCATGATTCTCCAACCACAAAATAACTATATTCTCATTTTTATATTTCTTCTGTCACTGTAAGGGGGATTTAGAGCAAGTGGTGGACGGGTCCGTTGCACTCAACTTAAAAGTCCAAATTAGGAGCATCTGTGTGGCGCAGTGGGTTAAGCATCTGATTTTGATTTTGGCTCAGGTCATGATCAAGATTCGTGAGATCCAGCCCCACCATATCAGGCTCTCCTCTGACAATGCAGAGCCTGCTTACGATTCTCTCTCCCCCTTTCTATGCTTCTCCACCCCTGCTCTCTCTCTCTCAAAATAAATAAATAAACTTTTTTTAAAAGTCCAAATTATTCCTTGTTTCAATCTGTTGAGTTTTCCATTTTGCTTTTGTGTGTATGTGTGTTTGTTTTTTTGTAGGCCTGCCCTCTTCCCATCCTTCTGCCTTGTTTGGAACTCTGTGTATCAGCCATGAAAATCAGGACACTTGGGGTGGGGATGGGGGGAGGATGGAGAAAGGAGTGATCTGTGCTTCCTCTTTCACCAACCCTAGACTAATAGCCTTTGAATGTGTATGCTGATTAGGGTGGGAGAGAGAGCCAGGACCTGGCTTAGTAACCCCATTTAGAACTCAAAGGAGTCAATTAAAAGAGGATCCAGGTTAAGATGATGGATTAAACACATACATTCCATCACAGTACCTGCTTGTTAAAAACAAACACCCTAAAATAGAAAAAAAATTAGGAATATTATTTTAAAGAAAGAAACGTACCAGAACAGGAAGAATAGGGCAAGAGGCAACGAAAACACAATATTAGGTCAAGTGGTAACCAAGTGACCCACAGAGCTGAAAAGAAAAGCTAATGGGAAGAGAAAGCAGTGAGAGATCAGAATCCTTCTGCACGGGATCTGGATTATACATGCTGAAGGCATAAGGCAGTTTTGGACTGTAGGCAAGAAAGATCCAGAGCCCAGGTCCATACCCAAGATGAGCAAGGCTGGGTGGGGGGTGGAGGGGACTCAGGGCTGGGTCCTGAGCCCACAGGGAGCAAAGTAGAGTGCCCATGAGGGAACTGAAGATTTGACAGCGGGGAAGAAAAAAAGTATGAAGAATCAAGCCTGAATTCATCGATTTCACAATTGCATCCAGAGTTAGCCCAATCAAAGGAGTTGTCCAAGATGGGTTTCTCGGTAGTAGGATAAGAGAGGACACAGGGCTAAGGCTAGATGCCAAGGGGACAAACAAAGGGGGGCAGGAAACTCCAGAGGAGAGTTCGAGGGACTCATCGCTTGTGTATAACCAACCAGAAACCACAACACTTGATATGTAAATCTGGGTGGTGAGCCTCTCCGAGGGTAATAAACTCTGCACTGATACTGCTGTTTTCTTTTCACTCTAGGAAGTCAGAAAATACCCATAGACTTAATGTCTTTTTGGAAACAATGAGCATCTACATGAGCAAGTCCAAAATCTTGGGTCATGTTTATGGCACAAACATGTGCACATGTTGGGACAAAGGACTTTGCTTCCCTCAGCGCCTCTTTCTTCAGAGATGAGTGGAAACAGACACAGCTCCAAAGGAGTAAGGAAGCAGCAATTTCTCAAGTAACCTCCTCTCTCTCCGTTCTACATGCTGTGGGGCCACTCTTGCCCCTTAAGAATTCAGGATAGGTGTCAATTTGTGGCACCCTAGCTGGAAGCCCGCCAATTGATCAAGTTCTAGGCATCACTGAACGTGAACTCAAGAATTTCATCCCTACCTTATGGGATATCAATTTAAATCAAATATAAATGATAGCCATTACAATCCTAAGGAGGAGTGAAGCTGACATAAAAAGAATCAACTACCTTGGATTCCACTGTGATTGATGAGCTAGAAAAAATATCGAACCACAGACTTCAAGATGGATTATCAGACACAAATATTCTAGAGTCAGGTAAGAAACCACCATCCCTCAAATCTTGCAAAGAGAAAAATTATGCCATTGTGTCCCTGACAAGTTAGCTGATTTACTGTATGTTACTGGTGTGAGTGAAGTGGACCTCTTCAAATAGACTGGTTAATTACTCCAAATAAAGGGCAAAAATGGTGTTTCTTGAAATGGTAGATGTGAAAAACATTGATTAGATAGTTTAGCAGTAGTGTTCAAGATGACTTACAGGTGGGCATTTGCTGTCTCTCTCATTTCACTTTCTCCCTCGCTCCCTCTCTCTCTTCCACAAGCAGTTTAGAATTTATTCTAAGACTCTAACTTTGCTGGGGGTAAGATGGGAAACAGCTTCAGTGATGAGTTTGTTGGAATGCTCTCCCCCATTTTTTATTTCCATCACTCTTACACACAAATCCAAGAACCTGTCAGACTAGTCTATTGACACTTTGCCTTTCCTCAGTAAATCAGTATTATCTAGGTCCATCATGGGTGTTTTGTAGAATGGTAGAAACTGGGAGAACCTCACAGATGTTTTGAAGACAACCTTTACCTTTGAATGATAAACCATACACATATTAAAGGATCTCAACCATTTCTCAGTGATCGTGTTATATTACAACATCACCACAGCCATTCTTAGCGATCACTACTATATGTGATCGGTAAAATAGCTTCTGTCACAATAGTTCTCATGATAAGCAAATACTGTAGCAAATACTATCTTAGTACAATACTTTAGATGTACTCTTCACATTAGATCCCAAATTCACATTAGTTCCCCATTTCACATTATTCCCTGAGGAACATAATCCCTAGTAGAGCCATATCATCTTTATCATTCCCATTTTCCAGCCCCTACATCAACCCCACATATCCTACATTTGTATCTCCTATATGGAACCAGATTAATTCTTGATTTAAAGATTACAGAAAACCATCAAATGTCAAAAAAAAACTCAGGCATGTGTATATATCATTTAAAATTATATTTATACATTGTACAAGAATATTGAGAATTCTAGTAGGCAATGTCAGAGTTTACTTTTTATCAAAACTGATACAGCCTTATTGTTTCTGAAACCACAAATGAATGTATTCACCTAATTTTTAAAATCAGATAATCTACAACATACAGAAGGGGAGAAAAAGGAAGTGTCATTGCTCTTCTCTTCCCAAGCAACACACCTCTGTAAGCCCAGGAGACAACTACTGAGTAAAGCTTGTTGTATTTCTTTCAGGAATTACCCTGTATTTATTTCCATATATATCCTTTAAAATGGAATCTGTATCATACAAAACATACCAGTCCATGGCCTATATTTTCACAAACACCTTCCATGTGACTGTATAGAAACAGACCTCATCCTCTTATTGGTTGCTTAGTGTTCCGTTGCAAAGTTCTATCATAATCAATTTAAACAAATTCCTATTGGTGAAGATTTTGGTTGTTTTCCATTTTTCAACTTCTAAATTTTTTTTAATGTTTCATTTATTTTTGAGAGAGAGTGAGAGACAACATGAACAGGGGAGGGTCAGAGAGAGAGAGGGAGATACAGAATCTGAAGACAGGCTCCAGGCTCTGAGCTGTCAGCACAGAGCCTGACACGGGCCTCAAACCCACAAACCGCAAGATCAGGACCCGAGCCTAAGTCGGACACTTAACTGACTGAACCACCCAGGTGCCCCTCGTTTCTTCAACTTCTAAACATTTCAATGATCAATATTGTATACACAGTTTAGCACAAGCACATTCATCTACTCATTCCCATCCCTAGGACAGTCTAAGGAGATTCCTTTTCCTTCTCCCACCCCAGTGTCTTCTGCCATGTGTGCTGCTTCCATTGGGTGTTTCTACTCCCAGGGCCAATTAAGCTCCAGTGCTGCCACTTAGGGTGAAGTTACTTAACATCTCTGAACTCAACTTTCCTCATCTATAGAACAGGGATAATATCAGTTTCTTGTTCCTAGATTTTGGGGAATAATTAAATGTGGGTGATACATGTACAATGTCTGACACTTTATAAGTGCTTGATAAATGTCAAGTATTCTGGCTAGTATTGCTTGTATCTCTGCAGAGAAAATCACCCTATCCTCTTTAGGATTTATGTTGACTATGTCCTCAGTCAACTACTTTGCACACTAAATATCCACTTGCGAGTTTCTCTCTTCTGTCTACCTCCATGAGTTCTCTCTTTCCTCATCTTTTGGTGAGATCCACTGCTGATTTTGCTATTAAAGACAATAGCAAAGCTCTTGCTGACATAATCAAGGAAACCTACCCCTACCTTTCAGAATTACAGTTACAATTTCTCTTGTGAAACTTACTATATTTCTTTCTTTTTAAATGTTTTTTTTTCTATTTATTTTTGAGAGACACAGAGAGACAGCATGAGCAGGGGAGGGTCAGAGAGAGAGGGAGACACAGAATCTGAAGACAGGCTCCAGGCTCTGAGCTAGCTGTCAGCACAGAGCCCGACGCAGGGCTTGAACCCACGAACCATGAGATCATGACCTGAGCCGAAGCCGGACGCTTAACTGACTGAGCCACCCAGGCACCCCAATTTTCTTTAATTTTTTAACATTTATTTATTTTTGAGAGATAGAGACAGCATGCGAGGAGGGGAGGGGGGGAAGTAGAGAGAGAAGGAGATGGAAAATCCAAAGCAGGCTCCAGGGACTCTGAGCTGTCAGCACAGAGCCTGACATGGGGCTTGAAGTCATGAACCGTGAGATCATGACCTGAGTCAAAGTTGAACACTTAACTGACTGAGCCACCCAGGAGCTCCAAATATTTTCATTTTCTTTTTTTTAATGCTTAGTTACTTTTGAGAGAGAGAGAGAGAGAGAGAGAGAGAGAGAAAGCAGGAGAGGGGCCGAGAGAGACACACACACAGAATCCAAAGCAAGCTCCAGGCTCTGAGCTGTCAGCACAGAGCCTGATGCAGGGCTCGAACTCATGAACTTTGAGATCATGACCTGAGCTGAAGTCAGACGCTTAACCAATTGAGCCACCCAGGTGCCCCTGAAACATACTATTTCAGTGGTTAGTATTAGTCCTTGGTTTATATAATTTATTAGCTCTGGTCCATTATTGATTTTCAACTATTCATCATGGAATGTTTTTTTTTTTATTCATTCATTCTGCAAAATTTGTTGAACATTTGCCAAGTGAAGATACTGGACTGGGCCTTCCAAATACAAGACAATGAAACATCAAACAATTTACAATCCAGTAGGGTAGAAAGAATCTGACAGCAGATAAGAACAACTAGACATTCTAGATCTGTCTCTGTGTTCTACAAAGCGGAGTCACTTGGCTGGGGGATAATCCAAGAGAAAGTCTCTCTTGAACTGAGTTTTGAAAGAATTCATTGGGCTCTAAACTGATAGTGCAGAACCTGCTTGGGATTCTCTCTCTCCCTCTCTCTCTCTGCCCCTCCCTCATTCTCTCTCTCTCTCTCTCTCTGTCTCTCAAAATAAAAAAAATATGTATACATGAAATCTTCAGTGTCCTTGATGGGATTACCATGGAAACACCATGGCTTGGCATGAGTCCCTGGCACCTCCAAAGACACTCTGCACATGGTTCAGCTCATTGAACACAGTGGGTACCCCTCTGACAACAGATGATCAACTAAGTAAAGTCTACTTTCTTTTCCACTGATCTTTGTTTTGGGTTCATATGTCCTCTATAGCTTGATGCCAAAATATGTTTCAAAGTAAAATATGGACCTTGATCTGATCTGATATACGTTTACCTTTTTTGAAACATCGTAGCAAAGGAGAGGTTCAAATAGGAAGACCCTCTTTAATTATTCTTAACTAAGAGAAACTATCATTTGTAAAAGCCCCCTGCCCCAGGAGAAGGTATAAAAGGGTGTAGTTTTTAAAACTTGTTTGCTTTCTTTGTAATTTCCATTCGGCCTACCTTCAAATAAATAAATAAGCAGTCCAGATAGGGAAGATTGCTAAAGAAAGGCCACAGACATAAATGTATCCTCTTCCAAGATTTTAGATCTTACCTAAGAAAACCTTCTCTGTCAGGGAAGCCCTGGGGGTTCCACACCTGCTGGAAAACAGAGTGAAGCTTCAGCCTCTCTTCCCCTTCAGTGAGAAGGGTTTTTGTACATTGACACAATGGGGAGCTGTCAGTGTGGTGGACGTTCGGCCAAGGAACCAAGCTGGAAGTAAAACGTGAGTAAAATCCAAACCTTCCTTCTTCGGTTATTTGTGTTTTGTGATCCCCGTGTCTATGAAGTGATCTGTATAAGCTGACGCTTGGCAACTAGGATCTGACATCCTCTGAGGCAAAGATAAAGTCTGTAAACAAACTCAAAAATGGATTGCACATTTTCTGTGAGGAACAAGGTTTAGTCATTGGGTGAGAATAACTTGTCTACGTGATAGTTTCAGAATCTGCTGGGGAACATAATTATATGTTCTATACAGAGCCTTGCTCAGTTGCCAGAAAAGGAAACTCAGTTTTTGTATAGGAGGGTGGTTAGGAGGAACTACTGTGTGTACAATTTCGGCCAGGGGACGAAGCTGGAGATAAAACGTAAGTCTTTTTTTCAACTAATTCTTCACCGTTTCTGTCTAATTGGTTTGCTTCCCCCCCCCCCATCTTTTCACGTGTTCTAATTAGTTACATGTCAGGGATAAAACAAATTTCATTCCCAGATTAGGTACAGAGGAGGGAAAATCATTCCACTGGAGGCTAGCTGACAGCTCATTTTTAAGATTTCCAAAGCAACATAGGGTAACTGGGGAGAGAGGCTTGCTACCATTTCAGGGTGGGTTTTTGTAGAGGTGGAGATTAAGGGATATCACTGTGGCTCACTTTCGGCCAAGGGACCAAACTGGAGATAAAACGTAAGTACCTTTTTGTTCAATCATTTGTGAAGTTTTTGTGCTGTTGTATTATTTGTTCAAGTTCGTGATACTTTGGTAAAATGAGCCCTTCCCGGTGCCCCAAAAGAAAATAGCAGAAAATGAGAAATTAGCCAACTTTTCAGCTAAGCAACCAAATCGTTGAGTTTGTGATGAGAGTAGGCTTTGTGGGGAGAAGGAGAAAGAAACAGCTGGATTTTTCTCTGAATTGGCCTTTCTTATATGATGGGGGTCAGAAGGAGTTTTTTGTTGAGGGCTAAGTGTCAAAGCCCTCGCTGTGGCTTACTTTCGGCTTGGGGACCAAGCTGGAGGTCAAACGTAAGTACACTTTTCTAGTTCTTTTTCTTGTAGAGTTGTGAAATTTGGGGGGTTTCGTGTGTGGGATGAGAGTTGAGGTCAATTCTAAAGAGAATGGGATTCTTCTGAAAATCAGATGAGTAAGGGACTGAAAATCAATTCGTCTCCAAGAAGAGCAAAGAGCTAGTTAGTCGATATGGCATCTAAATTGCCAGATTTTCTCTGTATCCATCAATCTAATGAGTTCAGCAGCAAAAAGAGGTTTTTGTTGAGGAGAAAGTAATTAAGTTAATACAGTGGACCACCTTTGGCAAAGGGACGCGTCTGGAGGTTAAACGTAAGTAATTTTTGTCTATTGCCTGTTGAAATTTGGGTCTAAACACCAGTGGTGACTTTTAGAGGCTGAAGTATGAATTTTGTGTGGACGAGTACATGAGACCATTTCAGATTTGTCATCAATTTCAAAAGTTAAACTCAGCTCCGAAACTGGATTTGTAGACAAAAAGATTAATTTAATCTAAATTTCATTGTTCAAAAGGAAAAAACATTAGTGTAGATGAAAAGGAATCTTTGAAGCTCAAGAGAAAAGTGAACTAATTTTCATTGAGTTTTGCCAGATGTTATATTGATTTTTGCTCATTATGTGTGATACAGAAGAGAAATTTATTTTTTAGTCTGTTTTCTCTCCTGATAAATTATTTTATAAGATAACAATTATAATCCATAGAATGCAAAAAAATCAGTAAGAAGTTAGAAAAGCATATTTGTTTGCCATGTAAAACATAAAGCTTAATTGAGAATCAGGTGCAATGCCATCTTTAGAGTCTAAAACGAGTGATAAATTGTCAATATTCAAAAATTCTACAGAGAAGTTCTATATTCTGATAGCTATCTTTCTTTGTAAAAATCCAATTTCTATATTAGACTAAACATGAAATGATTTCTTATCGTAACGGTGAAGAGATGGTTATCACCAAAATCTCAGTTTTGAGAAAATTCATTTAAATGAAGTAAAATAAAAATAATTTCATGTTTTGAATATCCACAGACTCGTAGAAAAATAGTAAATATTTTAGTGAGTGTGTTCTTTTATTTCTCTCCATTATTACTTGGTCACTTCTTTATACCTCCAAGGAAGCCATGGCAAAGCTTGCGTGGTCTGTAGACCTCATGGCAGTCTTTTGTCATGACTGAATGACTTTTGTGACCAGGCCACAGCACTCATGTGGCAGTGCGCCTAGCCGCTAAAGGCCACGGCCACTCCATGTTCGCCTGTTCAACTCTATGGCGACTTTCCCAACACAGTGATACGAATAATGGCACTAACAGAAAAGAATAGAAATGTAGTGGGCACTGAGCTAACATAAAAGAAACAGGGAGAAGTCTGATTTAGTAGAAATTTCAGAAATAAAATTCAGTCATTGTTATAGTCTCTTAATAAAAATTTCTATTAGAGGACTATAAAAAACTTAAAGCCACTTTTTTTTTCAGTGACATGTAATTATTTCAATATCCTCTCATCAAATATATTTATATAATAAAAGCACAATCCAAAAGAAAGAAATATATATAACTCTTTCAGGGTAAAATCTTTACCAGAAAAATTGAATTTAAGGCCGTCTGGCCACTCCAGTTTTATCAATTAACTTTTACTGAGTTCACATTAAATACCATTAGATAAAAAAATAAGATAAATTTGTGACATGCTTTTAATTTTCAAAAAATTAACGGCTTGGGAAGGACTATATTTCAGTTGTACGAAATATCTAATCATAGACAAATACCATTAGTAAAAACTTGATATAATCATATTTTCTAATACTTTCATTCTGTGGTAGAAAATTTTTAATTTTTAATTTATTTTAATCCCATACCCTATAAAATAGTTTAGTAATTTTTTGTTGTTTACTTCAGCTGATTTCAAAAGTGATGCTTAAGAAAGATTATTTTTGGTCTGCAACAATTTTATAGGACTCTTTTAGGGCTGTTTTAAAACTCTGAAAACTATTTTAGAACTGTTTAAACTATACAGGTATTTTAAACTATTTTAAAACTATTTTAGGTCTTTTAAAAACATTTTTTATATGTTTAAACTCCATTAAAAGCTAATAAAATGTCTTGTAAGACTTTCCATATCAAATGTGCTAATTATTTAATATTTTATGCAGGATGGATATTTTAAAGGTGTCGAGGATTCACCCAGCGATGAGTATCTTTCTAGAATACTTCTCCTCCTTTTTTTCTAGAATTCACATAATTTTGCTGCCAAAGATATTTTATAAAATTCTCAGAAAAAAATAGTAATGAAGGTTAAAAGAGAAAAAATACATATCAAAGCATAAAAATTTCAGTATCTTACGTTGAAATGCTTAATTAATGGAGGTTAGCTTTATAAAAACCTGTTCACTGTCTGCAATCTTCTCCCAGCAAAGGATTCTTGATTTGTTATTTTAGCCCTTGTTCTCTGACCAGACAGCTTGAATGTCCACAGAGGGGGATTTCCCAGACGACATCTGGCAGTTGTTCATGGTCAGAACTGAAGCTAGCTAGTTCCTCACAGGCAGGTGGCCAAAATTACAGTTGACCCCCATTGTCTGGTCTATTATCACCCCAAATCATGACAGCTGTCAGACCAGGTCTTGATCTTCCTTCAAGGCCTTTGTAAGGAGATGGGAGAGTTGCAGGCCTGATCACAGAGGGTGACAGGGCTGTGCCTCAGCCCAGGTAGAGATTCAGGGTTTGAAGTCACTCTCTAGGGTGAGTCTGGCTCTAACACACTCAAAGAAAACCCAGGAAGGAAAAAGCAGCCTGATATTGCTACACAGGTCTGGGAGAGACACGGGGGAATGAGCTCTATAACAGGGTCTAAGACCTGTTTTCACTTCTAAACTGTGAGGGAGTCAGATGAAATGGCCTTTGTGTCTTTGCCTAAAGCACTGTGATTATTGCAAGAGGCAGGCAACACAGTTGAAGGAAAGAAAGGTGAAGTCAGAAAAGCAAAAAAGTCCTTAAAATGGCTGCAGGGTTCAAACAAAACAGTGTAAAACTTTCTTAAGAAATAGGGACTAGAGAAAAACTCAAAATCATGGAGATTTTAAATCTGCTTCCTGGTCTCCCTCGTTGCTACTCAGAAGAAACTGCTCTGTCTGTCCCTTATGGGCTCCAGGATTGCCCACAAACGATACACCCAAATGGAGAACTCCCCTGTTACTTAAAGACCATTCTTGGTGCTTTCTTCCTCAGGGAATGATGCTCAGCCATCCGTCTTTCTCTTCCAACCATCTCCGGACCAGTTACAGACAGGAAGTGCCTCTATCGTGTGCATACTGAATGACTTCTACCCCAAAGACATCAGTGTCAGGTGGAAAGTGGATGGCGTTCCCCAAAACAAAGGCATCCAGGAGAGTGTCACAGAGCAGAACAGCAAGGACAGCACCTACAGCCTCAGCAGCACCCTGACGATATCCAGTACAGAGTACCAAAGTCATGAAACGTACTCCTGCGAGGTCACGCACAAGAGCCTGGCCTCCGCCCTCGTCAAGAGTTTCAACAGGAGTGAGTGTCAGTGAGAGTAGCCTAGCAGGCCCCATCACCTGCGCCTCAGCCCCAGCCTCCCTGCTGCCCTCCTCAGGCCTCTGGATCTTTCCCCATCGGAGACCCATGCCTATTGCAGGCCCTTCTCCCCACCTTACTGCCTCCTCCTCTTTGGCTTTAATCATGCTAATAATATTTGGGGGGGAAATGAATAAATAAAGTGAATCTTTGCACCAGTGATTTCCCTCTTCTTCCTCTGTTAATGGTTGTTATACATCATTTTTTTCCAATTACCCAGCTTATCTTCTAAGGAACTAAACACCGAGTTGCTATGAAATCACCACCATGCATAAAAATCATCATTCCACATTCTACCCAACCTTCCTGTCCTCTACGAAACACTCCATGAAAGCCATAAGCGACCTGTCTTCATATCCTGCCCCGCCCCCGCTCCGGGCCATGGCATAAGAGGCTTGCTTCCTTACTTTCCCCTCCTCAGCAGGCCCTCAGAGTCCTTTTAAGGGTGACAGTTCTTACAGTCACATATCCAGTTGAACTTACAGTAAGAATTTACTCAAAGCAAATTTTTTGAAAGAAAGAAACATCTATAAGGAGTCACTCACTGTAACATTATATAAAATAACAAGACAATGAAAATTATCTAAATGAACAAGGAATGGGGAAATGTTAAAATCCGTTATGGCACTTTAACTTAATGGAATATGATCTCTCTACCTGCCAAAAAAATATACTGAGTGCTTTCCACAACCTAATTTAAGCCTTACTTTACTGCAAGGTTAAAAATGTTCATGAAAACATGGGGCAAGTTCTAAGTTGGGCAAGTTCTAAGGTGCACCTGGTTGGCGCAGTCGGTTGGTCATCCCAGTCTTGGTTTTGGCTCAGGGCATGATCTCATGGTTTCATGGGTTTGAGCCACGCATCGGGTTCTGGGCTCACAGCACAGAGACTGCTTGGGATTCTCTCTCCCTCTCTCTTTCTGCCCCTCCCCCACTCACACTGTCTCTCTCTCCCTCTCTCTCAAAAATAAATAAACTTTTAAAAAAATTATTAAAAAAATAAAAATAAATAAAAATAAAAAATGTTGGGCAAGTTCTAGAAAGCTGAGAGATTCATACAGTATAACCTAGCAATCCCACTCCTAGATGTCTCTGTCCACCAAAAGACCTAGGCACACATTTTCAGAGCTGCTTGATTTATAAAAGCCCAAAACTGGAAACAATCCAAATGCCTACCAACAACAGAATGGGTCGCTAAATTGTAGTATGTTTACACACTGAAATTCTATTACATAAGGAGAATTTTAAAACTATAACTATACCCAATGGCATAGATGTATCTCATAAACATGACAGCAAGCAAAAGAAACCAAACACAAAAGATACATTCTTTTAAAATTTTTTTTAAATGTTTATTTATTTTTGAGAGAGAGAAAGAGACACAGCATGAGCAGGAAGGGGGCAGAGAGAGAAGGAGACACAGAATCCAAGTTAAAAAAAAATTTTTTTTGTTAATGTTTATTTTTGCAAAAGACGGAGA
>CM053576.1:95642036-96019366 GCA_028646485.1 Cryptoprocta ferox | reverse complement strand
CTGAGCTGTCAGCACAGAGCCTGATGCAGGGCTCAAACTCACAAACCATGAGATCATGACCTGAGTTGAAGTCAAAGGCTTAACCGACTGAGCCACCCAGGAGCCCCCAAAAGATATATTCTATTCTGTGTATTTTCATTTATACAAAGCTCAAACCATTTAAAAATACAATTAGAAATTTGGATGGGGATTACTTTTAAGCATGAGGTGAGGTGGTGCCTAGCAGGAGAGTTTCTGGAGTCTTGTTAAATAATGTGTGTCACTTTGTGGAAATTTATCAAGCTATATTAGATTAAAATCTGTGCACTTTTCTGTATATATATTATGCTTCAAACTAATTTCACATCAAGAAATATCTTATACCAGGGGCACCTGGCTGGCTCAGTTGGTTTAAATGTCTGGCTCTTGGTTTTGGCTCAGGTCATGATCTCACAACTTGTGGGTTTGAGCCCTACGTCAGGCTCTGCACTGACAGTGTAGAGCCTGCTTGGGATTCTCTCTCTCCCTCTCTCCCACTCATTCTGTCTTTCTATCTCAAACATAAATAAGCATTAAAAAAAATATCTTACACTCAGTTTATAGATAAGAGAGGTTAAGGTCAAGACCACATAGTCAATGGTGGGCCTGGGATCAAATCCCTACCTGCCTAACTCTGGTCTCTGAAAACCTATACAATTCTGCCTTCCTGTGCTTATGGTGCTGCATAGAAAAAAGGGTCAATGATGCCATCTTCCTGAGGTCTCTCCTCTTTTCATCTTTCTAGAAGGTGCCATTCAGCCTGGTACCTATGCTGGGGGGAGGAGAAGGAGGGTTGTTATAAATGTGGACAAGGTGGGACCTTTTACTAAACTATATCAGTGGCCAGAGTGGCCACTGGAAGACCTAAGGCTGAATCTCAAAGACAGAGACCAGGGCTTCTGTGCTCTCTCCTTACTGGGTGCGCACAGGTGAGTTAGCACTAGGGTTCAAGTCACCCATTACCATGAGCCTTGCTAGATGAAGTGGACAAATTTCAATGCTCTTTTCCCACATCATTGTTCATATATAATTTCCTGGGAAGATATGCTCACAGGTCATAACAGAAAGTTACTTGACTTTTGTGCCTCAGTTTTCTCATCGGAATGTCTTACTTGTAAGACAGTTGGGAGAATTGAATGAAATAATTCATGTGAACCACTGAACCTCCAGCCTAGCATGTATCCAGGAAGGTGCAAGTATTAGTCATCACCATAATAACAGTAGCTCAATTTGGCTACTATTTGATTTCTTTCAAGAGGCTCTTTAACCTTATTCTCCAGCCATAATTCTTTTAACCCCAAAGACTTCCCTTTCCCCAGTTGGAGTGCTTTGATACCTTTGTTGAAAATCAATTGACCATAAAGTTGGGTCTATTTCTAAAATCTCTATTCCATTCCATGATCTATTTGTCATTAGACACTGCCTTGATTACATAAGCTTTAGGAGCTCCATTGTGGATGTACTAAGTCTGAAATGCCTATCAGACAACCAAGCAGAGATGACAAGTGAACAACTGGATATAAGATCCTGTAATGTGGAAGACAGAGGTCAGTACTAGAGGCATAAATGTTTTCATCACCATAAAATGGTGTTAAACACCCTCAGACTGTGAAAGAATAGCCACAAAGCACACAGGGATACAGAAACCCAAGCACTAGGCTGGGAAGCACTCCAACATTAAGAAGTTGGTGAGATGAGGAAGAATCAGAAAATAATACAAAGGATTGGTCAGAGAAGGAGGAAAATCAGGAGAGTGGTGTTGTTCTGGAATCCAAAAGAAGAAATGTTACAAGGAGGGGAAATTGATCAGTTGTCAACAGTGTCAACTGGAATGAAAATGGACCACTGGATCTAGAGATGTGGAGGTCACTGGTGAACTAGATAAAAGCAGTGTCTATAGAACAGCAAGGGCAAAAATCTGATCAGAATGAGTTTAAAAGAAAATGAGAGGAAAGAAATTGGAGACAGTTTGCATGGCCAAGTCTTTGGAGGAATGAGTTGGAAAAAGGCAGTATCTGGAAGAAGAGAAATGACAGCCTTTTTGAACACTAATGAGAATAATCCAGTAAAGAAGAAAATCTGGTGCTGCAGAAAAGACAAGAGAAAAATGTTGCAGCAATGTCCTCGAGTAGGTGAGATGGGGGTGGGTGGAACACAGGTGGAGGTGCTGCCCCTCGCTAGGAACACAGATGGTTCAACCATGGACAGAAGTGAAGGGAGTGTCCATGCGCACTGATGCAGAGAGGTCCACAGACATGCTGGGAATTGTTCATAACTTCTCCAATAAATATGTAGAATTTCGATTGTGGAGGTTTAGAAATTCAAGAAGACTTTGTAGATAGAAGTACACAAGTAAAGGCTCCAGACAGGGGGAAGCTAAGAGAAGATGGAGAAGAAGAGTGAAATTCACAAAGGAGTCCTCTTACCATCTGCCACTTCCTGTCCCCTAGGTTCCACATGCCAATTCCTTCCATGAATTCTTAGAGACCACTGGCATGGGAAAGACCCCCCATAGATACCTCTTGCCTCTCCCCTTAGCTCCTCTCAGCCTTTCTAACCCTCCATTTTCCTACCAATCTCTTCTCAGGATTTGAACAGCTCTTCCTACCCCTACCATGTGGTTACTTATCTCTTAAGAGAAGGTCCTACCTCCTAACTCTGGAACCTTCTGTATCCCTGAAGCCAGCAAGATTTTCTGCAGAGATGAAGAAAAGGGATGATGGTAAAGACAGGGGCAATGGGGTAGGGAAGACAGAAGAAGAGGGGAGGGTACTGCCATTTGCTAGAACTGTCACTAGTGCCACTACCTTGATTCTCATACCACACACTGAGATTTATTAACCTGGCCTCATGGATGAGGATCCTGAGGCTAAAGAGGGTTATGTAGTGTGCTTTAAATTACAGAGCTCACAAGAAGTAGAACCATAACTTAAACCAAGGTTATCAAGCCCAAACCACCATGTCTTTCTGATAGTTTGCACTCAGCAGGTTCTGCGCAGGTTTTCAGTAACACTGGTTTGTCATAGTAATAGCCTCAATCAACTCTAAAACTAACAAAAAGATTGGACTAGAAACTGAATGAAGGTCTTCTCTCTCTGTGAGTCTTTCTCAAAAAAATACAGGTTTTTATTTCATCATGGGCTCAAAGAACAAATAAGGAACTGCCTCCAACCTACGACCCCATAATAAAATGTTGATGGTCAACGTAGGAAACAAAAAGTACACAGAGAAAACCTTCTGTAATACTCCTTCTGGCTCAACACATGCCAGCTTGTAACAGGTTTTACTCCATAATAATGGTAATGCATACAATGTCTCAATACTGACAGCATTGATCATGTCACTGAATCCTCCAACAACCTCACAGGTAGTCTGTATTATAAGGAAACTAAGATTTTGTGTAAATACCATGTCCAAGGTCACACGATCAGTAAATACCAAAGTCAGGCCTCAAACTCAGGCAGCCTGATCAAGAGCCCTAACTGTAAAACAGTGTGGTCCCTTCATAACTTCTATTCACAGCTGCCATTCTCAGGGGCAAAGAATCACTGGGTCTTCATGAGGAAAGAACTTGGAAGTCAGGTCAGGAGACTGAAGAGCAGAGGCTGGATGGCATGGCCTAATCACCAGGAGACAGACTGAGATTCAAGGCTAGAGTTCTTCCCATCTGTTTCCAGATGCAACAATGAGCTCATTATGGACATTTCAGGAGAGAAATCTTTGATGCTCAACAAAAATGGACAGTCAGCCACACCTAAGCGAAGTAGAATTATTGGTCTCATTTGGAAAAATAACTCATTAACCAAAGGTCCCTCTTAGAACCAAAACATCTTCCACCATCACAGCGCTCAGACCTCAGACAGGCCCTGCTCATCCCCACCCCAGGTGGGTTCGTTTCGAGTTTCATGGTGACTGGCCTAAGAAGATTAAAAAAGTAATGCCACTTTTTGAGGGAGAGTCCCAGGGACCAAGATAGCAACTGTCATGGTAACGGTCACACTGTTTTGGTCAAGGAGAAGACCTTTTGGGGAACTGAAAATAGAATCTTGAGCACATCTGTTGGTTTCACTCCCATCCTCCTCCAACAGGCTGGGTGGTGCCCTCCACATCCTTCCAGTAGTTCCTATGACCCCCTGCACCTGGGTTCTCACAGCACCTGGCCAAGTATGTGTCCAGCACTTGGCTAGAAGTAACACTGACCCTAACTTTGCTTGATACATTTCTACCTAAACCCACTTCCCCGTCTCCAGTCCTAGGGTTCTCTCCCTAAAAAACTTCAGCCCAGAATAGGCAGCACCCTCTCAGAGGTCTGATATGGTAAGAGGATCCATACAGGCTGCATGTAAAAAAGACATTGTGAGCAAGCAAATTCTTCATGAAGCCCACAGAGGTCCTGGAAGTATTTGAGAGCAGCAAGAAATGATTCATGTTGAATAATAGTTCGGGAATCTCAGGGGTAGAAGGCCAGGAAAAATGGGGATGAGTCATGGCAACATTTCAGAGCACAATTTCAGTAAACTTCCTAGCACCCATGACAGAAGCATTCTCTTCTACTATATTCCCCTTCCACCATGCGTATACCCATCCTCACTCTCATCTGTTGGTCCTTACCCAAGTCACCATGTTAATTGCTTGCCCTTCTACACCATGCAACCCTAACTACTACTACACACAAAACTTGTTTATATGATTGGATGTATGGATGTTCACCTTCATTCATTCTACAGACATTGATTAGCATCTTCATGTACTGGGATCTGGACTATGTTCTGCAGATAAACAGTGAACAAGAGAGAGCTCTCAACCTCAAGGAACTCCCAGACTAATGTGGAAACAAATTAACAGAAATTGCAACACAGAGCAATGAGATGGATGGTGGGGTGTCTAGGGAGCTCTATGGAACCACACATAACACATGCTGGAGGTCAGGAAAGGTACATATATTCACCTTCGTGCCCAAACATTAGCCAACCTGGGATTTACTGACACCAAGGCTGTCCTCATAAATCACTGCAGTGCTCCAGCCCTCCAACTGGGAAGCCATAGCTTCCATCAATGAACTCTGACATGTGGACTCATCACTTATAACTTATATTGGAATTAACACCCTCCTGGTCTCAGGTTCTCTTCTATAATAATGTGATAGTAATAAAACCTCAGTCTCAGCACCATTGTTAACATTAAGTGAAATATTGTACATAACCCACTTAGTAGAAGGCATGTACAGAATATGTGCTCAATCCATGATCTTTTCTTGTTCTTAATATTAATAGGTTCTTGGATTCCGTGGCTGAGCTCAATGGGTATTCTCCTTGCAGTCATTCCACAAGGAAGCCTTTTTAAAGTTAGCCTAAGACTTCATTTCTTCTAATTTGCAATAATACATCACAATCCTTCTGTTCCTCTTTACCTTATTTGACATGTCAAGGCAAGAGAAATCTCTCAATCTGAAAAATGGAGAAACTAAGGTACAAAGTGAAGAATTATTTATTGACACAAGATCTCACCCACAGGCCTAAGGACCAAGTTCAGTTCACTTCATTTCCCCTGAGCTTGCCTGACACCACAATGGAATATAAAAGTGTTGCAGGGATTAAGGTGGAAGGTGCATTTCCCAAAGATTACTATTTCATACTGAAAGAAAGGAAATGTGCTCCCAGTCATCAGCATGTGATTTCAAGTGGTCCAACCATTCAGCAGTCTTCCCAGCCAGAAGGACAGTGAGCTGAGTGTGTCTTTTATATCCTTGTGGAAAAGAAGGCTCTGGAATCTGAGACATCATTCATCATAAACTCTTCTTGGATGGCATGCCAACCGAGACCTGTGTTCCCATCCACTTGGCTCATGATCAAGCAGGTAATGGCTCATTTACAGAAGTTGCCTACTCTCTGTAACTGGTTTGTTGCTCTTCACTGTGCAAAGAGACAAAAAATCTCAAAGAAAAAATATCAAAGAAAAAACTAACATCATAGATAGAGGAGAATAAGAAAGTACATATGGGCGCCTGGGTGGCTCAGTTGGTTAAGCGTCCGACTTCGGCTCAGGTCATGATCTCATGGTACATGGATTCGAGCCCTGCCTCGGGCTCTGTGCTGACGGCTCAGAGCCTGAAGCCTACTTCAGATTCTGTGTCCCCCTCTCTCTGCCCCTCCCTCACTCATGTTCTGCCTCTATCCTTTAAAAATAAATAAACATTAAAAAAAGTACACAGATAAATAACCTGGGAATCAGAATATTTCCAACCCAATTCCTTACAACTGCTGATCCCACAGGTATTCCTGGATTCTTTCATTCTATAAACATTTATGAGTACGTGGTCTGTGTGCTGGTGGTTGGAGAAAATCCCTGTCCTCTAGGTCAGCAGCATGACCTATGAGCACTCACCTTGAGCCCTTCAAGATTCTCAGTCACCAAACAGATGCTCAGATCTGCTCCCTGAACCTGGATAATATGAGAAGAACCTCCTATCTACTCCCATTCAATTTTCACTGTACCCTCCACAGACTCAAAACTCCACATATGGGTTTCTGATACGTATTTTCTTCTGTTGTCCACCAAAAACAATAATCTAGACATGAGGAAATTCTGCATTGAGGATCATTGATCCAAACAAATACAGTTGAGCCTTGAACAATGCAGGGTTAGGGGGACTAACCCCCACATAGTCAAAAATCCACTCAAAAAATATAACTATTAACCCCTGGAAAACTTGTCTACTGTTAGCCTACTATTAACCAGATGCTTTACTGATAATATAAACAGTTGATTAACACATATTTTGTATGTTAAATATATTATATACTGCATTCCTATAATAAAGCTAGTAAAAAGAAAATGTTATTAAGAAAAGCATAAGTAAGAGAAAATGCATTTATAGCACTGTACTGTATTTATCCAAAAAAAAATTTACATATAACTGGACCCACACAGTTCAAACCTATGTTGTTCAAAGGCCAACTGTAATCTGCTCCAGACTTCTACATTTTGGAGAGATTTTTTAACTCCCTGTCCTCCTTTTTTTCAAGAAATAGAAAATAGTGTGTGTATGTGTGTGTGTGTGTGTGTGTGTACAATATTTTATTTAGCAAACCAATGTTTATAATTTAATTCCATTGTGTGTTTAATTAAAGTACATTTACCAGAGGATTATAGGGGAAAGGATAACAAAGAGAGCTGGAAGAAAGACAAAAAATAAGAGGGATGGAAATAACAAGGAAGAGAGAAAAGACAGAAATAGAGAAACGGGGAGACTCTGTAGAGATCTAATCAGAGGTCTTTCCCCTGAGAGCCGGGGCCATGGGCTCCTGAGAACCTCTGTGCATTGAGATATTGATTGGCTAGTCTGCACTCACTGTATAATCTCCCATTGCTAGATGATACCATTCCAATGAGTCTCCACTGACTATACTAACCAGAGCAGCCACCTAGAAATGGAATGCTTTCCTCAGAACGCAACACTAGTGAAGAAAGCCACATCAGCCACAGGACTGGAAGGGTCTGAGGCTTTCTGCCCTTATGTTAGCTTGCCTTCTCCTTCCTACGCCTTCCCTGCTCTTCTAAGATGGTAAATGCTTAAAGATACATACAGTGTCTCCTAAACTTACTGTAAAAAAAAAAAAAGGCAAAGTTCTTGAAACAGGAGAGGCTAAATAGACATTTGTGGAAAATGACATAACCAGCCCTCATTGCCTTCATCTCAATACACACCTACCCCCAGATATGTGCTTCTGTCTACAGTGTCTCTCACCCCTGCCACTGTCTCTTTCCACCTTCAGCCCTTACTTCATAATTTAATATTTTTAACATTATTCTGATAATAATTTATCATAAATATAGTAACCCCTAATTATTATGTAAGAAAGAGGAATATACTTTTCTCAATTACTGTATTCTGTATTAACAATTTATAAGTAAAATTTAATAAGTTCCCAAAGCTTATGTTTTCATGAAGCCTACCTGATAGGACAGTGGCAAATAACCTTTTCACTCATGTTGACAGATTCATTATATACTCCAAAATAAGGAGTCACATGTTAAATGGAAGTCCGTCAAATTTATTAACCCAATAACTCTTACTAGCTATTTTTCTGCAGGCATGTCTGAAAATGAATGAAACTGGTTTTATTTCCAGCTGACCTAAAGAAATTCCACCTCTTCCAAAAGATCATCTGTGAATAATGAGAAAATCTGCTGACTTCACCCAGAGTCCACTCTCTCTTGATTTCCCACATTATTGAATTCACTATGTCCTATCCATCACTTACGTGTTTGATTTACATAAACTCCAAGTATCTCTGTCTTTATTTCCTATCAAAAGTTAGCCTCCTCAAGGCAGAGCCATTTGTCTATTATGAAGTAGCCAGCAATGTGGCATTTGGAAACTGTGCACCAAAATAACATTTGAGAATCATAATAGTAGCTGGAAGACCTACAGAAAGTCACTCTTTAATTCCATGCTTCAGTTTATGATTCATCTACAATTTATTGAGGACCTGAACTAGAATTTTTGCACCTTGATCTTTATACAATAATTTTTTACTTGTTGCAGTGCTTAGCACAAAGCACCATACCTTGGTTGTTCAAGCATTTGTTGAAAAAATAAATAAGCAAATAAATAATGAACTGTTGACACTGATATATGTTTGTAGAACTATTATACGGGTTGTTTTTCTGTGTGTCTGGTTGTGTTTATTTGTTATTTGGATATGCTAACTCACAGAGCATAACGTTACTACCCTAGTTTACAGATGAAGAAACAGGACCAGAAAGACTGAAAGACTTGCCCAAGTGGAAAGGCCAACTCTTAGATATTTGTCTTCTGATTTCAAGCCCACTGCTCTCTTTGCTCCCTAGAATCATCTGCCTGGAACCACCCCATTGGATCTGATGACCCAGGTCTTCCTGAAAAGTGGTACTGTCCTTGTCATCCACTTTCCATCTGTGACTTTCAAGGATGGTCTGTTTATTCCTTTTTTGTCCCTGTACAGCATGCCTGGTCTGTACTGCTTTCAGTCCCAAAGAATGTTGCATGGAAGTATAGGAGATTGCACCTTCTAGAGCCAGCCAACTAAAAGCCAAGTTTCATTTCTTAGGACCCAAGATAATCTAATCTAATCCAATTCCACCAACACCATGCCCTATCCAGCACCACGGCCATTCTCACCACCTCTGTGATGGTTGCTCACGATGGGCACTTCCATTTGGAGTGGAAAGAATCAGTCTACTCTCGGGTACAGTAGTTCAACCAGAGGCAAGAAGTCATGGAGCTGACAGAAAAGAACTGCTTATTTGGACTGAATGACTTACAATTATTGTTCTTTCACAACTGTAAAGGATTATTTTGTATTTCTTTCCAGATAAATTTATCAAACAACCTTATTTAGTTAAAAGAATAGATCTTTTTAAAAAAAGTGTGTGTGCATGTGTGTGTGTGAAATTATTTTCAACATTAACTCTGAAAAGAAATATTGGATCTATAAAACTTCCAGAATGTATTTAAAATGTTGATAACTTCTTACTCTCGAGTTAAGAATGTGTTATAAAGACACGAGAAATATCCTAAAAGAAAGAGTGTATTATAAAGACATGAGAAATACCCTAAAACACCAAGATGTTGTTTTGACAATGGTTCCAAGAGTTCAAGTCACCATGAGAAGATATAAGGATATGAGTGTCACAAGCCCTGCCTTCAAGAAGTCTGTAGAAGAGTCTGTAGGAAAAAAACATAATCCTTGTCCCCCAAAATATGGGTACAAATAAGGAATATAATTATAACAGTGCTAAATTGGACACTGATGCTCTGAGAAGAGCCAACTAAAAGTATCAGAGTGGTTGAAAATTGGTTTCAATTAATCAAAAAGTTTGGATAAAAGAGTTGAAGGTGAATTCATAGACTTCATAGACTACCAGGACTGGAGAGAAGTGCCCAGAAAAGTTAGACTACTGTCTTTATTTTAATAAATTAGGAGATTAAGGCCTCAAGAGGTTGACCCACCTACTCAATGCTATTTGTAGTTGAAATTGAAATAAGACTAGAAGCCAGGCATCGAGGCTCTCTGTCCAGTTCCCCTCCTCCAATCTACATTCTCAAGCAAACTGGCAAGGAGGCCTTGAGAAGCTGGCACACAAGGTGAGTGAAAAAGGGCTGCAGGCTTCCCTGTGGTGGCAAGAAAGACTAGAAGGACAACTCAAGCCATGCTGTTTTGTTAGCTTCTAACTCAGGGGGGACGATGATCCTTAGATTCGCTGACACAAACACCAACATATTTTTTGGACTAGTTAGATTGGACTAGTTTGCCCTGGATTGGCTTGCACAGGGCTGAACTGATTTGACCCAAATTAAATTGAAAGATGGAAGACAACCGAGGGTCACAGCGATGCTGTATCTCCTCAGATTCTTGCCCTGGACACGAATGCACTTATTCAGGCTACGGAAGAGCCAGCCTAAGTATACATACTACCTACAGGGTGAGTGACCACATGAAATCAATGTGTTCCTGAAAAGTCAATACATTTAAGGGACATTCATGAAGAATTCTTTTGAAAATGAAGGGTCCATCTGCCAAAATAAAATGTAAAATTACCACCTGAATTATCCATTTGCCAAGTGGACCATTGGTATATTGGTTTTTCTTGAAGGATATGTACCTCTATTAAGGCTGACTAATGCTTGGGAGAACCAGGCATTTTCTAGAGAAGTAGCGGGCCAAGTCCTTAAAGTTCAAAATCAGAGTTCCCAGGACCTCTTCCTTCCTTTGGATTCAGTATCAGGTTGTGGGGAATTTGAGATGGAAGATCTATAGAAATGTAAATTGAAGAGGACTCCATAATCTACTGGATTTGTTGTACCTTTTTCTCCTCAAAAAAAAAAATCAAGCCATTCAAGACAGAGATCACAATGAATATCAGAGAGGAAGTCCTACCCCAGAGAAGGATGGAATCTTCCCCCAGGGACTGGTAAAATATTCAGTGGAAGTCATTATTCACTATTATTAAAAGTAGTTGATGTCAACTGTTAAAACTGAAAGTTTACTAAGAGGAATGTTTTTGAAATTCATCCATAAATCCATAGCCCTAACATATCTATTATTTTGATTTCTCACATTATATCCTCATCTAATATTTATCTATGTATCTTCATACAAAGCTACAGGGTAATCCACACCATTAAGACAATTTTGTGTTCAACTTCTCTCGCTCACTATTTCATAGCACTTCTCTCTTCTATTTATATGTCGCATTGATCATTTTGAATGATATGCATCATTCTCTCTTATTGATAGTGCACGATTTTACTTAGCCTTCCTCTCATTGTTGGACCCCATAACCGGTGGTCTTGACTCTCTCCTAGGATGGTCAGCTGTGCTGGCACCCCACTCTCCTTGAAAATGAGACTCAGAGAACATCACTGTGAAAATGTGCCTGGTCTGTTAGGGAGACATACCCTGTCCCCAGGCAGCTATCGGTCATGTCCTGACTCAAGCTGTTCTCAAATTGGTTCATACGTATTAATTTGGTCTCATTAAAACATTGCTAGCTCCTTGAGATCAGAGGGCCAATTTTTCAGTGTCAAGGCTAACCAATAGCTAACACTCATGAGCAGAAAAAAATGAACTTATGTGATCCTGGGTGAACAAGCATTTTCTGAGTGCCTAATATATATCAAGCAGTACCCCCAATCTCTTGTCTCTTGCTCACCTAATTCCCACAACAACCCCATGAAGGAAATACTATTCCTACTTTACAAAACAAAAACAAAAATACTGAGACTCAAGGCCTGGTTTGATCTTCAATAAAAAACAAAAACAAAAAACAAAAAAAAACAGAAGAGTTTTATAAATATCAATTTCTTAAAATCTAGTCTCTTCAGATTTAGAACTTTGAAAGGAATCTTTAATTCCTTATGCCAGAGAGGAAGAACAGCTTTCATGGAAATAACCTTCCCTGATGTCAAATTAAATCACCTATATTATTTAGGGCACCTGGGTGGCTCAGTTGGTTAAGTATCTGGCTCAGGGCATGATCTCACTGTTTGTGAGTTCGAAACCCACGCTGGGCTCTCTGCTGTCAGCACAGAGCCTGCTTCAGATCCTCTGTCCCCCTCTCTCTCTGCCCCTTCCCTGCTCTCATGCTCTCTCTCTTTCAAAAATAAACAAACATTAAAAAAGAAGAAGAAGAAGAAGAAGAAGAAGAAGAAGAAGAAGAAGAGGAGGAGGAGGAGGAGAAAGGAAAAGAAGAGGGGAGGGAGAGAGGAGGAGGAGAAGAAGGAGGAGAAGAAGGAGAAGAAGAGGAACATGACTTGGTGCCAGTTTAGTAGAGAATCCACAACATTTTAAACAAAATAAAATAAAATAAATCACCTATTGTTTTCTGTGATCCCAACACATACATGGAAACTTATTCAAGCTTTTAAGTGGTGCCGGCACCTGCTTTCGAGAGGGTTGCTGATCAAGAGCAATGGGATGTCAAGATGGTGAGATGACATACTCTAATCATCAAGAATCATTCAGAGGCCCAGCTATTTCTGCTAGAATAATATTGCTGGGGGAACTAAACAAGACAGAGATGGTAAATTCCAAGACCTGAGCCCTACTCAGAAACATGGACACAGAACATCAAAGCTAGGAAGGATACTAGTCGAGGTTACCAAGAACAAATCCTGTATCTTACAAGTGAAGAAACCAGAAAGGTCAACTGATGAATAAAAGGTCCCGCAGAAGTCAGGAAAATGCCATGATGAGGGGACAGGTCTTCATCATGTCATTAATGTCATTAATTTGAACAACAGGTGAAGCAAGGGGGCTTCCATAGTGCCACGTCACATGGAAAAAAAAAGTCTTCTATTTTAAGAACCCACCCCTGCACCTGCTCTATTCAGATGGGCCTTGGCAAAAGAAGAAATGAAAAACAGGGTTTTCTCACTACAGTGCTGGCATGAGTGTTCAGGTCAGGTTGTTTGAGTCACAGTGGAGGAACCAAATGTTGCTGATGTACACCCCACAGAGGTGGGGGCCTCTCCTCCTAAGATTCCCAGTTCAGTTACTACAGAGCTCGTCCCCATACCACCAAGGGGAAAAGTAAGGCAAAGTCAGAGAAAGGGAATGTTTAATACTCTGGCTCCTGTGAGGGTCCCCTGCCGTGTGCTGATTAAGCAGGAGGAATAGGAAGCAAGGAAAAGGTCCAGCCCAGCCACAGATTAGAGGCAGAGGAGTTAAAGGCCCACTCCCTATTCAGCATGTGCAGAAAAAGGAAATCATTCACTCTTGGAATCAATTGACAAGAAAAGCAGGAAAAAAATTAATCATCGCTTCTTGAGTATAATAAAAGTGCAAAGGAAAGATTAGGGACTTCAGAGCTAGGCAGACATGACTTTGAAGCTAGCTCTGCTACTAACTTGGTTGATTGGACTTGAGACTAACACTATCAAAATCTAAGTCTCCTCATCTGTAATTTTCAGATCATAACAAAGCATCTCTTTGGAGGTTATTGCGAGGACCGTGACAACATGAAAGCACGAGTGAGGGCCCAAGTAAAGGTAACTAACTACTCGTTACTTTTACGAACCTACATGAGAGCATTGCTTTAACCTTTCAAAACCCTTCACTGCTGTTTCTTCATTTCGGAACATAAGCAATCAATCCTGTCCTTGGGGACCCACGATGATACAGAGGCCACTCTCTAGTACCCTCCTCCTCCCAAGAAACTTCCATTCAAGTCCAAAGGATTCTGTGAGTTTTAGTTTTAATCATGTCATTGGACCTCCTTGTTTTATCACAACCTGATGATTTAAAACATATTATGTGCAGGGGCACATAGGTGGCTCAATTGGTTAAGCATCCAACTTCAGCTCACGTTATGGTATCGCGGTTTGTGAGTTCAAGCCCCGCACAGGGCCCTTTGTTGACAGCTTGGAGCCTGGAGCTTGCTTCAGATTCTGTGTCTCCCTCTCTCTCTGGCTCTCCCCTGCTGGTGCTCATTCATTCATTCTCTCTCCTCTCTCTCTCTCTCTCTCTCTCTGTCTGTCTCTCTCCCTGTCTCAAAAATGAATAAACATCTTAAAAAAGAATTTAAAATCTATTATGTGCGTTATCAAAATCCACAAACCCTATTTCTTTAGCAAAAGATGAAATAAAAATACCCAATGCAGGGCTAAGGAAATTGCCAAAATTTGTTAAGCAACCTCAGAAAATTCCCCGTTAACTGCTTTACTTAAGGAATCAGTTATTCTAATAAAAATAAACTGAATAGGTTTTAAAAGACTATGGCTAGAGTGAAATAAAACCAGTAGAGCTGGTTTCCTTTCTTTAGTAATTTTCTTTCTTTAATAAATCAGAAGTCATTTCATAACCTAAAGCCAAGTTACTTTAGAAAGGGTCACCTGGCTCAGTTGGTTAAGCATCTAACTCTTGGTTTTGGCTCACATCATAATCTCATGGTCCTGAGACTGAGCCCCACATTGGGCTCTGTGCTGACAGTGTAGAGCTTGCTTGGGGTTCTCTCCCTCTCTCTCTGCCCTTCCACCACTCATGCCTTCTCCTTCTCTATCTCAAAATAAGTAAATAAACTTTTAAAAAAAGAATCCATTTCATAAAATGTCAACTAAATTTCATTTTATGTACTCATACTTCTGCATCTACAAGAGCTTCATAAACTACAAAAGACTTTACAATTGTATGGAGGTTCTATAGTTATTATTTGCCTCTGATTTCTGACCTAGGACATTTTTCCTCTTGTCTGCTCCCCTTTGTAGAAAAGCAAGCCTCTCATGCTTGCTACACACTCTTTAGAAGCAGTAGACCGGAGTCCCTCCTAGGCCATCACCTTGCTAACAATCTTGAGCACATCACCAGGCCTCAGCCACCCAGTCTGTAAGATGAGGGGGTTACACTGAGTGATTGAGAAGGTCCCTTCCAGATCTACAATGCTATGATTTCCACATGGAAATATGAAGAATTTTTAAGGTCCTTTCTTTGAACATGATTTGCTATCTACAATGTAAAAATAACCACTTTAATATGAAAAGAGGCCTGACAAAATTCATTTGAGAACATTGTTAAAGTTTCACCAAGTGAAATGGCATCTGAAGAGGTACTGCTCTAGGGAAGATGAGAGGCCAAAGGAAAATGAAGATACCACTGTGCCAGAGACTGGGCCCACAGTGCAGATTAAACTAGGACTCCCCTGACATGTGCACCTTGTGGCAGACCTCCACAGACCTGTAGGAGCTTACCGCCTACAACACGTGCTCACCTACACAGATGCTGAGAATACACCAACAGAGTCCAAGAGCAAGATCAGAAGGTTACACAGATTATATAAACAACATAGAAGAAAGCATAAATGAAATCTAGAAATCCCTAAGTATCCAGTTTGAGTGTCAACACTGGACGAAATCGCCAAGGCAACTGATCTAGTCTTCCTTTCATCAGTGCCGTGGATGCTAACTGAGAGATTTCTACCCTCAAGTGGCATGTTTAAAATAGGCCTAAAATGGAGGTAAAACCTAGTAAAATGACACTGGATCTGAAGACAGGCTTATACTTGGTTCTGGTTCTGCTCCTATGTGATGATGACAGAGTCACTTCTCCCAATCTAAAATAAGTCTTTCCCATCTAAAATAAAATTAAGGATAAAAAAGCTTGCTTATGCTCTATACTATGTTGAGAAATGGTCACACAAAGTTCAAGGAAACTCTTGGGAAGCTTATTGTATTGCAACCCTCTGAACAACAGCTCTTGGGGCTACACGCAGAATTCACTTCATGAAAAGCAACACCGTGTGTCTTTTTGCCCTCATCAGCAATGTGAGATGAAACTGTTTTCTCTACATGTGGTGGGCGCACAGACCGGCTCTTCTTCCTGACACCACGCTGAGTATTTACTTAGTCCTCTGTAACTAGACCGGTGGGAAAAATTTCCCTCAACTCCATCTTTCTGGAGAGATACCTGCAATCACAGTCAGAAACAGAAAGTCAAAGTTTCCACATTACTATGCAGACTTTGTGACAAAAACATAACAGAATTGGGCTATCATACAGGAACTAATACCAGACTTGAGGCCTAGAGCTAAGTGGGTTGTTTCCGTATTTCTCAGTAAGAAAATAACATAGAATTTAGTATATGAAGTTTAGTCATTCACAGTAAACATACATGTATGTATGTACGTCCTACCTCGCCTTGAAACACATTTTTCTGCTAGGTGGAGGGGAGAGATATAAAGATGTGGAAATAGACTGTAAAACAATCCTCATATGGTTGAAAAAGAACACTTGTGAAACACTCAGCACTGTAAATGGGTACAGCCTTCAGAAAAGGAATTTAGTAACACATATCGAAAGCCACAGAAACTCTACTCCCTTGAACTCAATAATTCTAAGTCTAAAAAGCAAACATTAGAAAAATCCTACATGCCCACCAATTTGAGAAATGGCCAAGGAAATAACAGAAAGCCAACTCAGTGACTTACCCTCTTTTGAGAGGAGGGTTCTAAAGTCTGAGTGGCAACATGGAAAACTCAATGGGGCATTTGTAAAGTAAGGTGTGCAATTATACACACCTTACAATTAGCTCTATGTAAAAAAAAATGTGCTTATGAACAAAGATTGGGGGGAAAAACACCAACAAAAATGCTAAGACTACTGTGTTAAAGTGTAAGATTGTGAATTTTCTTCCTTTGAAATGTTTGTTAGAATATCGTTTTTCCAAAAAGTAGTATTCAGGAACAGGAGAAGGCCCCTGGGGAACTTTCCAACACTGCATGGTGGAAGTCAGAAACAAACCGTTGTCTTATTTGCAGATTCAGATAAAACCAGTTCTTCCCAAGAACCAGCTCTGTGCCACCCCCCGCCCCCCGTCAGATCATTCCACAGCCGTGGAGACCCTTCCCCAGCATCCAAAGTAAAGCACTGTTACTTAGCCAGAGGAACATAAAAGCTAATGGCTTCCCAACAGTGTGAACTGATCTCAAAGATAAAATTTCACCAGTTATAGCAAATTCTTCTCAGAATCCTAAATTCTTTTATTGCCACGGGACATGTGAACCATCAAAATATGTTTCGCCATTCTGGATTGAGGACTGTCTAAATTAAAGTCACAAGGGCATGTTTGGGGACAGATGCATGCTTTAGTTAATCAAGTCACTTCTCTCTCATTGCTCAAATCCATTTGTCCGGTTCCATTCTTGAAAGTATTTAAAAGGGCAAGAATATATTAATGAAAACACTAAAGTGGATCAAAATATTTTACCCTCTTGATTACTGCAAATGTTTCCATTTTATTTTGGGAACAGTAATACATGCCCCTGGTAAACCCTTCGAACCTCTCTATCATTTTCTATTATCCTCCATGATCCTCCAGATTAAGAAATTCTTAATAAAGCATTTTAGCTCTAAAGTAGATTTTTTTAATAAAAGTGGATTGAAACCAAAAGTGGGTATGTTAGAAGAGACATAACAAGCTAGACTTGGAGGTACAAGGTCTATAAACTCTCCTTGCAGAGCAAAAGAATTCTTGAACTACTTCTAAAACCAAAATGTGGGGGATTCATTTAAAATTATCCTTACTATAAAATTCAGATGATAAAAGTGTTGATTCTTTTCATTTACAGAAAATGATTCAGAAAAGTAAGTTCTAGGATCCAGTCTTTTATTTGGATAAATGTTTTGGACCATTTACTCTCTGCCATTATTTATATTCTGATATACACTCAGACATGATCTAGTAGAGTTCCTACAGAAAGGAAAACATAAAAAAAGATATTTTACCCCATGAACCAAATTTACAATTCCTCAGTACTTACCACATGGGTACAATTAAAAACAAAATCCATAAGGTTACTTAGAAAAAGGATTCCTCTTTCCTTCTCAAAACTTTTAAACATTAAGTATAAAACTCCCTATGCCCACGTCCTATAAAATAGTGATCTGTTTTAGGAATAAGAATGCATTGTGGTGACTTGTATTGTATGGGAATTATATCTCAATAAAAAAAATAAGAATGCATTAAATAAAACCCAAGACAACTATACTTAAAAGAATTCTCAGCTCTGTAGAGTACCTCGAGAATTTTCAAGATCAACACTTGCAAACATTATCAGCCAAAGTTATTGCCTTTTCAGAGACTCCATTTTTCATGCCTGATAGAGTTTACTTTGATGAAAACGTGCTTATTTTTCACAACTGAAATTGCATCCATTACCCTCTTTATCCTTAGTAACTGTATTTTTCTTACATACTCTATCGACATGTCATCCAAAGCAATCTTTAAGAGGTTTTATCTTGTTTCCCAAAACAGAAAAACATAAAGTTGTAAAGCATCCTGTACTTATTTAGCGGGGAAAGCCACATAAATAAAAGCAGATGTTCTCAGTGAGAGAGTAAGGGAGGGAAAGGACAAACTATCCAGAATTACATGAAATTATTCTCCCACCTCACTGGACCTCTCTTGGATTTTTCAATACACCATGCGCGCACGCACACACACACACACATGCACACACACACACACACACACACACACAGCAAACTGTGATGGATACACAGCCTGGTGGTGGGAGGGGTTGGGGGGGACTCCAGCACCCAGCTCTTACCCCAGAGTTTCTGTACGAGCTGCAGGTTAAAAGCACTCACTGTGGGGGCCCTAGTGGCAGCCCAGGGCGACTCCTCATGAGGCCACGGGTGCCTTCAATATCAGAGCCCCGTTACATTTTTGCAATGTCTGCTACTCAAAGTCTGACTCATTCTCCCCTAGGAAAGCTTCCGCATTCCCTTGAATTATGTCCTGTGACCCTGAGGACCTGTATGTAGATGTCCAGGAAAAATGATCTGCCTGAAAACCTCCTGGAGGAACTTCAGGACAGGCAGGAATTCCGGCCCAGCTCAGCCTGCACCTTCGACGGTGGGAGAGCTCTGTGCACCCAGGAGAGCAGACAGAGATAAGAGCGCAGAAGCACCAAACGGTGATGATACACACTTCAATGCAAAGAAATGTCCTGAATAACGCAGCTCTCACTGCTCCTGGCACTTTGCTGGTTAAGTGGCCCAAACTGATCTCTCAGAGTCGGTCACTTTAGGTGAAATCCCTTGCAGGAACTGTAAAATGTGAAGCCTTGCACTCATCAATTTGAAGTACTTGTTTAGGGAAAAGCCAAGATGGTTTTATAGAGCATTTATTCGTATATGACACTTAGGGCTGAGAGCTCTCCCCAGTGACCCAGTACCTCCGTGCAAGCAGAACCAGTACAGTAAGGCCTAAGGTTCAATGGGCACCATACCAAACACTCCAAAGGGCCCAGGAAGGACCCACGGGTTCTGGTGGTGGTTGGTTTTCCCATGACTCCTCCCTGTAGCCTATAATGAGAAGGAGCAACTCTGAGAGACTCTGGGAGTCCTGGTCAGCCAACAGGGCAATGTCTCCCCTAGGGTTCTGCTCTGCAATGGCTGGGCAAATCCCAGTTTATCAGGCTCAGACTCGGAGGCCTTGGAGTGCTGGGCTGGAGCGCCCCCTGCTGGCACCCACCAAGGGAGAACTCCCAGCCCTTGGAAGGCCCCTGACAAAAGTCTGCAGCTTAACGAGATTCTGTTGTTTGCATCACATCCATACTTACATACTTATTATGTTCGTAAAAATATTATTTGGCATCTTCCCTGCACACACTTGCCATATATTATTTTAATAACATTGTTTGGGTTCTTTAGAATATACAGAAGAACATATGAAAATAAATCGTATCTAATCCCATCAGCAAAAATAACTACTTTTAATATCATGTAATACGCACAATTTGAATCCAGTTGAGGTCATGCTGTGTGGCAGTCATTGCCCATCTACTCCCTAATCCATTTCCTGACCTTGGCTCCAACACTAACTGGCTTCTGGCTAGATTTGGCTAATGGGAGGCCACTGGTAAAAGCTTGGAAAGTGAGAAGAAGGGATAAGCCAAGATATTTGTCCCTTTCTCTGCTTTGAGGAAGAATTTTCCACCAGTGGCTGCATCTCCTCTATGGTTCGAGATTCCACCAACTGCCCAACTTCTGGAAATACCACCTTCTCCAGTCCTGGGATTGGATTGAAGTGGCTTGTTTCTGGGTTGCTTCAACATAATGGTTGGCTTCTCTGCCTTTCCATCACCTGTGAAGCATTTCCTACAATAAATCCTCTTTGTTTGAAATACCTAGAGTGGTTTATTTTCCTGATTAGATCCTGACTGATATGTCACTTCAATAATTTTTAATTTATCACTTGATATTACTCTACAAAAGTTCTCCTATATCTTTACGTCTTTACAAGCCTTTCTTAACGGATGTATAATATCTCTTTACATCACACCTTCATTGACTTGCATCATTCGGGTTTCCAAGGTCTGCTAAAATGTCACATTGGTAGGAAAATCTTCATGCAGACATTTATATCTACATTTCTAAATGTTTGCTTCAACTGGATTCTTGGAAAGGATTAAAAAAGAATAATCCATGTAAAGATTCTTGGTAAACATTGCCCAAAAAATCCCCAGGAATGTTAGACCAGTTTACCATCCAGCCAGAGGTCTAAGAGAGTTTATCTCACTGTGCTCTCTGCAACTCGAATCACAGAATTAATTTATTTGATCATTTGGTAGGCAAAAAGAAAAAAAAAGACATGTTGTTGTTACTGCTTTAACTTAGATGTGCTCTGCTTTCATTGTTAGTGAGGTAGAACATTTTCCAGGTGTTTATTAGGCATGTACATTTCCTCTTTTGTAAATTATCTATTTTACCATATAGTTCTTAGTCATTCCCTTATTGACTGGGGCATCAATGTTCTAAGATGCAAACAACAGGAGTTAGCTCTGACTAAATTAAGCAGAAATGGGGTTTATTCAAAGCATAGTATGCAGCTCCAAAATGGATAGGAAGGCTGGAAAATTAGGTTTAAAAAAATAGAACGAAGGGAACCTGGTAAGCTGGAAATATGACCAAGTCTTATCCCTGGAAAGGTCTGAATAAATGCCAGTGTTGATGCTACTATCCTGAGTGTTGTTCTTGGCATTGCTGCTGCCTGCCACCAAATTCTAGATGCCACCAGCAGAATGAACATTCTTGTACTTTTGTCATTCCCGGTGACAACTTGCAAACTCTGCATCAATTCCTTCTCTCTTCAAGAAGTAGAGTCTATTTCTCCACCTCTTTGAATCTGGGCTGGCATTTTGACTTGCTTTAAGCAAAAGTGTGAGAGTGACGTGGTACAATTTCTGAGGAAGCCTTGCAGCTTCCACAAGAATGCCCCTTCCGAGACTCCAGCCACCATGCTCAGAGGAAGCCCAAGGTGGGGCGTACCAAGTGAGAGGCCCAGGCATTCCACAAATATTTCAGTCTCAGCCAAACTGTTCCAGCTGAAGCCACATGAAATAGAAATGAGTTATCCCACCTATAAGTCTGAACAACTTATAGGACTGTGTGCAAATGAATAGTGGTGGTTGTTTTAAGCCGCTACATTTTGAGGTGATTTGTTATGCAGCAATAGATGACTGAGACACTGTCTTTACCTTCAAATCCTGGGCAGGAATGGTCAATTGGCAAAGCCTACCTAGGTCTGTGCCCTGGTTGCCAGAGAGCAGGAGAATGGACATTTCCACTTCAGTAGAGAGCAGAAGAGATATGCCCACAGCAAGTTCCTACAGTGAGGAATTCCCCAAATAGAAAGAGAGGGTTCAGATAGTAGGGAAAAGAAACAAAGAAACAAACAAACAAACAAATCTGTTAAACTCAGTACCTGTCTTTTGTATCTGCTTTTTATATACTGATTTTTCTCTACAGCTATTGATAACTGTGGCTCCTTCCCAAGAATTATTTGTAGGATTCTTAAACAATGGATCACTTCAATGGAAACACTTTCAAGTTAACTGGATTTAGGAAGTTTCAGAGTCCCTGCCCTCGGGGTAACTAGTGACACTGCATAATGCCTCGGACAAAATACCCACATGAGGGGGCACCTGGGTGGCTCAGTGGGTTAAGCGCCAACTCTTGATTCCAACTGAGGTCATGATCTCATGGTTCATCAGATCAAGCTCCACATTGGGCTCTGAGCTGGCAGCATAGAGCCTGCTTGGGATTCTCTCTCTCTCTCTCTCTCTCTCTCTCTCTCTCTCTCTCTCTCTCTCTCCCCCCTATTCCCCCTCCCGCTGACTCTCTCTCTCTCTCTCTCTCTCACTCTCTCAAAATAAATAAATAAACATTAAAAAAAAAATACCCACATGAAAGAACGTTCCCTGACAGTGGCAGTGTCCCAACCCAGATTTGCTGTGCCCTGACATGGGAAAGAAAACATTCCATCATCCTTAAAGAAAGTCTTCAAGTAAAGTAGGAAGCTCCTTAGAACCACTTCTATAGACTCATAACTGATATCCCTGGCCCAGACTCTTCCTCATCCATCCCACCCTCCTCCCTGCAGCCAGCAAGGGCGCCGATCATGCCACTCCACTGCCAATTACCCCCACTGTCAGAATTAAGGCCAAAAGTCCTTAGCTATGGTGAACATGGCCCTTCAGTATGTGTCCCCTGCCTTCCATCTCTTCTCTCTCTGGAGGCATTACCAGTCAACCACACACTGGTCAGCCACACACAGCTCCTCCATGTTATCTGTACCCACCAGGTCCTCACTAACCTTTGTCTTTGCACATTCTGTTCCCACTTTATGAAATACTTCTTTCCATCTCCCACTCGTCTCTCAGCCACTGCTCTCTGCCTGGTGGGGTTCCACTCTTCCTTCAAGATTCAGCAACTAAAGCAACCGCTGAGAAAGCCTCTAAAGCATATACAGTAAAAACAAACAAAAAGCAAAAAAACAAAAACCAGAGGAATCAAAAAGTTACTCTAAATAATATTTATTTAAATCAAGATAGTAAAGGAGGACCAAAACAACAATAAAAAGGGAACAATGAAAACATACATCCATACAGAAACTTGTACATGATTGTTTACAGCAGCATTAGCCATAAAAAATGGAAACAACCCAATGTCCATCAATTGACAAACGGAGAAATAAAACGTGGTCCAGTCATACAATGGAATGTCATTCGGCAATAAAGAAAAAAGAAGAAAAAAGAAAAGAAGCACTGATCTATGCTACAACTTGGACAAACCCTGTGCTCGCTTTGACAGCACATATACTAAAATTGGAACTTGGAAAAGCCCTGAAAACATTATGCTAAATAAAAGCAGCAACATACAAGACTATATATTTTAAGATTCCATTTATATGAAATGTCCAGAAGGGTGGGAATCTATAGAAACAGGGGTGAATTCATGGTTGCCTAGAGCTGGGGTAGGGGGTACTGGAGGAACAGAGGGAGTGCCTGTAAACAGACACAGGATTTCTCTTGGAGTTGATGAAAATGTTGTAGAATTGTGAGGGTTGCACTACTCTGTGAATATACTAAAAAACACTGATTTTTATACTTCAAATGGGTACTTATAAACAGGACTCCAATCTCGTGAAAGCTGAGAAATTTTTAAACATTTTTTTTTAAGATTCAAATGACCACCTACTGTACCAGTGTTTCCCTGACTTCCCCAAGCAGAACACACACATACACTTATCTCAATTAACCTACATGGCATTTCACTAGGGCATGTAAAATTATTGTTACAACTTTTTCTTTCAGCAAATTCTAGGACAGAAATTGGCAAGCCATTTTAAGAAAAATATTATGGAAAATAGCATACATATAAAAGTAGAGAGCAGTGGGGATGCCTGGGTGGCTCAGTCTGTTGAGCGTCCGACTTCAGCTCAGGTCATGATCTCGCAGTTGACGAGTTCGAGCCCTGCGTCCAGCTCTGTGCTGACAGGTCAGAGCCTGGAGCCTGCTTCGGATTCTGTGTCTCCCTCTCTTTCTGCCCCTCCCCTGCTCATGCTCTGTCTCTCTCTCTGTCTCAAAAAATATAATAAAATAAACATTAAAAAAAGAAGAAAATTAAAAAATCAATGTAGAGAGTAGTGAACCTCCATGTCCCTATGACTCCACTGTGCCCCCTCCCCGACCCACCAAATTATTTTCAGCAAGAAACCTGGAAACTGTAAGTCTAAAGCAGCCTAATAGCAATGTGACATTTATTAAGTGCTTTATGTGCCTAAAACTACTCTAAACACTTGGCATGAAGCAACCCTCTTAATCCTGGAAACAATCCTAAAAGGTAACGTTATTATACCCATTTTACTCTGAAGAAATCAAGGCTTAGAGGTGAAATAACCTCTCCAAAAGCTACTAAGTGGAAGATTGATATTCCAAACTGAGGTTACTAACTTAATCACACGTACCTCTCTCAGAAAAAGCAGTGTAACACAACTAACATAATCATTTAACTTAGAAGCTGAAGGAATGGTATTCTCTTTCCTGGAGTGAAGGCCACTTACAAGGTCAAGAAGCACAGATGAAGTACAGATGGTCTCAGTCTAAACTGGGGCTACTGAGTGGACCCCCTGGGGAGCCCTCCATTTGTCTCAACTCTGTGGGCTCTAAGAAATGTCCAAGGCCACAGGAGATCCTCCGGTGTGCTCTAAGAAATCAAAGGAGCCTTTACAAAGCCAGAACAGGGGCACCTGTATGGCTCAGTCAGTTAAGTGTCCAACTCTTGATTTCGGCTCAGCTCATGATCTCATGGTTTGTGGGATCAAGCCCCGCGTCAGGCTCTGGGCTGACAGCATGGAGCCTGTTTGGGATTCTCTGTCTCTCCCTCTCTCTCTCTGCCCCTCCCCCACTTTCTAGCACAGGCTTTGGTCTCTCTCCCTCTAAATAAATAAACAAAAACAACATCAACAACAAAATAAAAAGGCAGAACAAGGACAACACTAGAGTTGCCTTAAATTCTAGAGCTGTGCTCATCAATACATTAGTCACTCCCCAGTGTGACTACTGAACACTTGAAAAGTGACAAGTCCAAACTGAGATGTGAAGTGAAATACATACTATTTTTTGAAGACTGAGTACAAAATGTCAAATATTGATTACATGTTAAAATAGTAATTTTTTTAAGTTTATTATTTATTTTGAGAGAGAGAAAGCGCGCGCAAGACGGCAGAGCGGGGGAGGGAGAGAGAATCTTAAGCAGGCTCCATGCTCAGTGCGGAGCCCGACGTAGAACTCGACGTCACGAATCATGAGATCATGACCGGAGCCGAAATCAAAAGTGGGACACTCAACCGACTGAAATAGTAGTATTTTAGTATATGTTGGATTAAATAAGAGATTTTATGAAAGTTAATCTCACTTGTTCCTTGGCACCTTTTTAGTGTGGCGACTAGAGCATTTAAAATCACATGTGTGGCTCAGCTTTACACTGGGCAGGGCGGTTCCTGACCATACCAGTGCTGCTCCCCGCAGGCTCTCACCTCACGAACATTTCTCACGGGGGGCAGCTCCGCTGGCACGGAGGAACACGGGCCAAGTGCGGCTAAAATCAGATCAGAGCTCTGGAACCCTTCAGAACTCACACGGGACTGGAGACAAGCCCAACCCGCCACTAAGAACAGCTTCTGAAATAAAATGTGGATGAGCACCTCTGTTTGAAACTCCAACCGGGATACCCCCAAACCTGGGAACGCCCTCCAATGTAGTTCTGTCACCAGACAGACATTCGGGAGTCTTACTGCCACTAGGCCAAGACCTACAGAGATGCAGCCAGGGCTCTAGTTCCCAGAGACGGAGCTGTTTCCTCTTGCACCTTGTTGCCACGCAGAGATGCTTCTCAGTGATCTGACATAAAGGAATCAATGTCAGTGCTGAATTTATTTCGTGCAGGATTCTGCATAATGTTTTGACCACAGGACACTGGAATTGCCTTTCCAGGGAAGGCCTTCCCCTCCCTCTCTGGATTCCACCCCCACCCCAATGCCCACATTAACACACACTTCCACCCTTCTCAAAGCACCATTACAGATGTTGATTTGCAGGGGCAACATGAGCACATTTGAATGCTAGGCTATATTGGAGTGTTTTGCTGCCCTGCAATACAACCTGGTTACTAAAAAAGCACAGGCACTGAACCTATGACAAAAACATCATCTGATTACCGGGTTAGTGGAGAGTGGAGACTGATGCAATCCTAAATCTGGCTGCCTCGGTGGCTGGGTGCGACAGGAAGTGAGCAAACTTAGGCATTTGAAAAGAGTTATGAGACGTGGTTGTCATGGCATCGATGATATCTTTGGAGGCCGGAGCCACAACATGGGTATCTGTGGCTTGACTCCTCCATCCCAGTGTCCAGTACACAGCAAGTGCTCAATACTTGTTAATCAAGGAGAGAAGAAGAGTTGATTATAGAATGCTCAGGCCTCCTGGTTCCTGGGGTCTGCATATCCTGAGAAAGAGAAATGCAGCCCTGTACTAGCTCCACAGCCAGGCCTTGGTGTTGCCATGGGAGGGCCTGGCACTCACAGCAAGGCTGTGTGTGGTGTCCTCCTGTGGAACACCAACAATCTCACAGAACTCCATCAGACACGACTACTCTGGGACTGTGATGGATGAAGACAAAAGCCAGACAGCTCCACAATTACATCTCAACATGACAAAAATGGAACATTGTCCAAATCACAAAAAAGGACCAGACATCCCCATGCTCTGGCTGAATGACTGCTTCTTCTTTATCAATCCCGGATTTTTAGTCTCATTCTTCTGACCTTCTTGGTAAAAATGAAAATACCTGAACACAGAATTTTCCTGCTTCCGATCCATTTCAATCCAACCCGATCCAATCCAGAGCAGAGCCCTGCTTCCCTGAGCCCTCCTACAGAGCACCAGACACAGGCCCAAATCTCCTAGGCCCTAACGCCCTCTGACTGAGACACCCCACAACCCTGCATGGCATGTGACTTCCCTAATTCAATGGGTCAATAAAACCAACTCTGTTCAACCATGCGCTTCTGAAGAGTCTTTGGCTAAAGGGAACTAACAATCCTTGGCCATAAACACCCTTTCCCAGGCAAGCCATGCTGCTGGTTGCCACTGTCCCTCCCTATTCCCCAGGCCTGGAAAGGACAAAAGCGAACAAGCACAGGGGAGGAGAAAAGTCAATGGTGGCAGATGAGGAGGACTTCTCCAAAGTACCCTTTCCCACGGCTCACCCTAGATTGGTGCAATGTTCTATTCCTTTCTGCCATTAAAGCTCATCCAGAAACAGAAATTAATATTACAGGATGACTCATGAGCCTATACACACACACACACACACACACACACACACACTTCATTAACTTCAGTCCTTTGTTGTGGCTCAAGTTGCAGATGATGGACACAAGCATTAAGGAATACAAACTATTCAGAGTCCTACAACCACTTGAATTAGGAGTAAGGCCTTAACCCAGTTAAGGCTGGCCTGCTTTCCAGGGTATGACCTGAACAAGTTAAACCAAACTTCAGGTTCTCACTCTGCAAATTAAGAAGACACACACCATGAACCTGTTGTACGGTAACAGGGCAAAGGCCAAGAACAGCATCTGGCACAAGGGGAGTGATGACAGGTAGGGGGCTGTCCCCGGTCACCCCATAACCGCTTTTCCCACCTGCTGGCCCACCTCTTTCCCACTATGCTGACAATTCTTTCATATCACTGATCCATCCCGGCATTCCTCGGTCAACCTGCTGGGCTCATCCACCAGGGTGGAAGCATCTGGAGCATGACAGGGGTCTTACTAGGAATTGGCGCGTGATGGGAACTCAGAAAAAGGTGGCTAAATGAATCAAAACTTTATGACCTCTAGCTGAAACCAAAATTGAAGAGGTCCTACTCAAATGCAAGTGATTTCCCCCCTCTGATGCCTCCCAGAAGTGTGGCAGCTTATCTCGGTTACAATCTTTCCCAAATGGCAAACCTGCAGCTTGCCCTGTGCCCCTTGGATTCATCATGTGCCTGAACATTTTTTCCATCCAATGTATCACCTGCAAGGTCACAATGCAATTCAAAATTGACCTCTAGAACAGAGCGCTATATGTGTGCCTAAAGCACAGCGCATGTTTTGTTTACTTCAAGACAAGAAAACCTCACAGTAACTCACTGGAACTGCAGTCTGACCACAGGTGTGAACGCCCCTGAAACCCACTGAAAATGTCCATGGGATGTGAAGCGTGCAGGTGACTTTCAGACACCCAGTTTAACTTTGTTTATCTCTATCCCTGAATTTAACCCATGCCACAAGAGCTCTACAGGATTCCAAAAACTGGTTCTATCAAGTTTTCTCAGCTGTGCCCATCTTGTGCAAAACTCAGCATCTAGTCCAGAACAGGCTTGTAGAAAACTAAAGCACTCCTACCAATAGGTTTCCTTAGAAAGTATGAGGCAGCCACTTTTAAAGAGCATCCTGGGGTGCATGGGTGGCTCAGTCAGCTGAGCCCCCAACTCTTGATTTCAGCTCGAGCCATGGTCCCAGGGTCGTAGGATTGGGCCCTGCATGGGGCTCCGGGCTGAGTGTGGAGGCTTCCTGAGATTCTCTCTCTCCCTCTGCCCCTCTTCCCAGCTAGCCCTCTCTAAAAAAATCTAAAATAAAAATAGCACCTTAAGAGCAAAGAAAGAGAAGGAAGTCGGCAAGCAAAAGAGCCTCTTTAATGCTGGTTCTGTTCACTTTCATTGTGCTACCGGGTTCAGCAGGAACTGAGAGGCCAGCCGGCAAGCTTGGTAGTTAGAAGCCAAGCTTCAGAACGGAGGGCAGACTGAGGGAGATGGCTACTCTGAGTCTCGTGCGAGGTCGGCACAGGGGAGACAGAGGCCATGGGCCTCAACACCTGGCAGGCTGTATTTCTCAGTCCCATCCAGAATCACCACCGAGGGGATCGTGGCCTTCCCCGTCTGTGAGGCTTTCTGGCAGCTCGCTGCCCACTGGGCACACAGTCTGAAGCCTGGTGAGAATAAAGAGGGAATACGGGGAACCTGCTTAATGCTTGTCAGCTTCTGTGACACAAGGTCTGACTGACAGAACACGTGGGGATAATTTGTGACTTTTGTTCGACTGAGTTATCTTCCATTAACGAAGAAAATAATGTTTGACAAAGGTCTATGGCATAAAACTGACGTCCAGCTCTCTCAGAAATAAAGGAAATATTAATCTAGTCTTTGGCTCAGGATTTCTGAGTAAATTCCACCCCTTATCAAAAATCCAATGTAAACTGGCGAGCAAAATTGAGCCCTATTTTACTGTAAGACAAGTGTAAATAGTAAAGACAAAGAGTCAAAATGGCACCATACTGTTTTATTTCAACCCTCAAACAGAAGGAGGAGAGGACAGCTTCTGACGCCCCACGCAGGTAACAATAAAGGAACAGAAACAATAACAAAAAGATAATTACTTAAAAGTATTTCACATTTCACAGCAGTGCTTTGGCAGTACTGGCAAGTATTTCTGGCCAATTGCTTCCCACAACAGGGGTCTGAAAGAACCACTGGATCTTAGCAAAAGAACCACGTTTTCTCCCTGACAGGTTACGCTCTGAGTCGCTATACACCACACTGCTCCACTCGCCAGACTTCTGTAAACCTCACCTTAACGTGTGTACCTAAGTGTTGTACATGGTCACAACAAAAACTAAAGACAAGACAGTGTGGTAGAAAAGTAAACTCTAATGTTTCCAGTAAGGCATCAGGGAATCACGGCTGGCTGGGCCCTTCATTCCACCAGTTTAAAGAAAAGTTTTGATTTACATTTCTCGGCAAACCCAAGATTCAGAAGCTTAACCAGCAGACTCAAGTTAAAAGTTTAAAAGAGAGTTCCCTTTTTTTTTTTTTTTGGTAAATGTTTCATATAAAACACGAAATCAAGTTCTACTTTATTAAAAAAAACTGAGTATTTTTAATAGTAAAAATATATATGCTTATATTTCTCTTTTTAAAAAGACATTAAATAACGATACTTCAGAAGACTGGATTTCACCCCCCAACCCCCACCCTGCCAGCAGTCTATCTGGCACAGAGACATTAAGGCAAAGGCTCCTGGAGAGGCATGTGCACCTCAGCTGTGGGCTGGGGACTCAAGGTGAACACATGTGGCTCCTGCGCAGTCAAGAGAAAGGCTTCTCCCTCATGTTCACTGAGCCGTCCTGCATCCCGAAGTAGACTCTCTCAGCCATGTTAATGAAAAGGCCTGTGTCCACCACACCTGCAGGTGAAAGATGAAAATAAGCATTAAGTTGCAGCTTCCCAAAGCAAGAAGAGTCGGGGATCGTAGGGTCAGTAGGAACAACTAATGTTTAGCAGCACAGGACAACTGTCAGGTCTGAAGTCTTTCCTTTCCCAGAACAATGAAAAGAGATTCTCATCATTTTTATTTCTTCTTACAATCCTTTCTCCCCTGCCATCTTTCTATACCCAATGTGCCAACTTTTGACCTGCCCCGGGGCCTTTGTTCATGCTATTCTGTTTGATGGACTAGTCATCTTTGAGCACTTCAAGGGGGATGGTTCCTCTCTTGTCCTTCAGGTATCAGATGACAAGTCTTCTCTTCAGAGGCCTCCCATTGACTACTCTAAGTAACCTCCACTCCTAGTTGTTATTATTTTTTAATTGCAGTATAGTTGACATATAACGCTAGATTAGTTTCAGGTACACAATACTGTGATTCAACAATTCTGTACATTACACAATGCTCACCATGGTTAAATGTAGTTTCTATCTGTTACCATATAAAGTTATTACAATATTATGGACTATATTTCCTATCCTGTATTTTTCATCCCCAGGACTTCTTTAAGTTTAGACCTTTTAATCCCCTTCACCTATTTTGCCTATCCCCCACCGACCCACACCCCCCTGGCAACCACCAGTCCGTTTCTGTATTTTTGGGTTGTTGTTTTTTCTGTTCGTTTGTCTTGTTTTATAGATCCTACATGTAAGTGAAATCAGATGGTATTTGTCTTTCTAGGACTTATTTCACTTAGTATAATACCTCTAGGCCCATCCACACGGTTGCAAATGGCAAGATCTTTCTTTTTTATGGCAGAGTAACATTCCATTGCACATATACACCAAATCTTTATCCATTCATCTCTCAGTGGACACTTAGGTTGCTCCCATATCTTGGCTATTGTAAATAATGCTGCAATAAACATGGGTGCATGTATCTTTTCAAATCAGTGTTTTCATTTCCTTTGGATAAATACCCAGTAGTGGAATTAATGGATCATGTAATACTTCTATTTTTAATATTTTGAGGAACCTCCATATTGTTTTCCATAATGGCTGCATCAATTTACATCCCCACCAATAGAGGATAAGGGTTCCCTTTTCTACACATTCTTGCCAACATTTGGGGTTTTTTTTTTTTACATTTGCTATTTCTTATCTTTTTGATTCTAGCCATCCTGACAGGTGTAAAGTGCTATCTCTTTGTGGTTTTGATCAGCATTTCCGTGATGATGAGTGATGCTGAGCATCCGTTCATGGTGATTGTTAGCCATCTGTATGTCTTCTTTGGGAAAATGTCTATTCAGATCCTCTGCCCAGTTTTAATCAGATTATTAGTTTTTTGTGTTGAGTTCTCCCTTACATATTTTGGATATTAACTCCGTATTGAATATATCATTTGCAAATATGTTCTCAAATTAAGCAAGCTGCCTTCTCATTTTGCTGATGGTTTCTTTTGCTGTGCAAAAGCTTTTCAGTTTGATGTTGTCCCAATAGTTTATTTTTTGCTTTTCTTTCCCTTGCCTGGGGAGAAAGATCCAGAAAAAATGTTGCTAAAGCCAATGTCCAAGAGATTACTGCCTGTGTTTTCTTTAAGGAGTTTCATGGCTTTAGGTCTCACATTTAGGTCCTTAACCCACTGTGAGTTTATTTTTGTGTATGGTGTAAGAAAGTGATCCAGTTTCTTACTTTTGCATGTAGCTGCCCAGTTTTCCCAACACCATTTATTGAAGAGACTGCCTTTCTCCCATTGTACATTCTTGCCTCCTTGGTCGTAGGTTAACTGATCACAGATGTGTGGGTTTATTTCTAGACTTTCTACTCTGTTCCATTGATTGCTGTGTCTGTTTTTGTGGCGGTACCATACCGTTTTGATTACTACAGCTTTGTAATATAGCTTGAAATCTGGAATACCTGCAGCCCTGTTCTTCTTTCTCAAGGTTGCTTTAGCTACTTGCACTTCCAGTTATTTTCCATCACACTGTGAGCCTTAGAAGTCTCCCCCAGAGTTCAAGAAGACATTTGCAATGCACATATCCAACAAAGACCCGCATCAAAATATGTAAACAATTCTCCCAATCAATAAGACAGACAACCTAGTAGAAAAATGGGCAAAAGACTTTAAGAGGTAGGTTACAAAGGAAGCTATAAAAATGGCCAATGGACATAAAAAAGTGATGCTCAAAACTAATTAATTAGTCAAGAGAATGCAAATACTCACCAGAATGAACATAAATGAAATTTGACTAGAATGCAAAGACACTTCCACTCACTCACAGTGGGAGGAAATTGGCAAAATCATTTTGGAAAACATCTGTTAGTACATTTTCTAAAGCTGAACATATTCATACCTAACGATCCAGCAATTCTACTCCTAGGTATATATGCAATTGTTAGGCGCACATATGGTCATCAAAAGAAATGTATAAGAATGTTCACAGCAGTGCTTTTTCTAATAGCCTAAAACCGGAAACACCTGAATGCTCATCAAGACTAGAATCGCTATACACTTTTTTTTCACATGCATAAATATGATGGAATACTATTCCGTGATGCAAATTACTTTTATCAAAAATATTTACATGTATGCACACACACCACAATGAGATAATACTGTTCACCTATCAGGAAAATAAAGTTTGATGAATGAGTGTGTAGGGAAAATCGTTAGAAGGGTAAATTGGTGCGATCCATGGAGGGCAATTTAGCACCATCTAAGACAGGAAAAGATGGAGGGAAAGAAGGAAGGGACTTTTCACTGTTTACTCTTGTGATGTTGAACAATGTAAATTAAAACGAATTTTAAAATTAAAACTTTGCAAAAGGGCCCCCAATACATGAACAAACAAAATCATCTATCAGTGATGACAAGCCACCAAGCGAAAGTTTCTGAGACCTAGAGGTCCCTGACATAGCACTGCACCAAAACCCCTGAAGCTGCCCAAAGGAAACAAAGTGGCCACATAAGACTCAACAATTCTGTAATACAAGGTGACAGCTTCCTCTTGACCCAAGAGAAAGTCAAACCAGTTTCAGAAAAGGCTTCAAAGAGTAGAGATGAATGACAGGAGTTGAAGGTCTGATCTCAGAGCACTCTTGTTTAGGTTACTGACCACACCCCAGTGGCAGAAAGGGCAGAGGTGGCTCACTGTGAGCCCAGGGGCAAGTGCCCGCGAGCTTTGGCCCTTCTACAGAGCTCTGTGCTCTGGGTGGAACCCAATAGAACATCCAACGGATGGAGTGACCAGCCAAGCACCAGTCCAGCTGTCCTCTGAGTGTCCTCACACACACACACACACACATGTACAAGGGCAAAGGTAGGGCTGGAGGGACAGAGAGGGAAACCTGCCCTCTTCCCTTCCCTGGGTTTTGGTTCAGCAGTAAGTATCCTAACAGACCAAATGAGGTAAAGAAGAGAGAATGGGAGGAAGCAACAAGCCACATCAATGCTTCTGGTGGCATCGTACTGAATGATTTAACATCTAGCCTCTCTTTTCTCATTTTCTTTGGTTTAAGTTTCTACTAAGATTCTGAACCTCTCTAGGCTGTATTCTACTTAATGAGGCAGAGGGCAAATATAGGAGAAACTTCCTCACGAATGACAGCTCCATGTCTCAGTAAGTCAAGAAAGGTCTGAACAGGAGCAATAGAGCTCCCTAGTGGGCACTGCAAGAAATGAACCTGCAGGAACAGTGCCGACACAGGTAGGCGGCTTCCTACACCGCCCCCTGCGCTTATCTGCATTATCATCAGGGGCAATCGTTCCCATTTTACTAACAGTGACCAGTGACCTCTACATCCTCCCTTCCTCTTGCTCTCTTGGCTCATTACCTCTTCCATTAAATGAGAACACTAAGTGAGAATAAGCACAATTCAACTCATCTTTTTTGCTTGATAAATCTGCTCAAAGATTGTCAGTCAAAGTCTAAAACAGCAGACTAAAGTAAGAATAATTAGTTCCTTATTACATGGCTTTTATTCATACCATTTTCATTCCTAAATAGCATGGATAAATTAGAACCTAGGATGTTTAATTAATGGTGACGATACTATCCTTTCTTCCTGGGGATTTATTCATTCAACAAACACTCCCTTATGTGCTAGGCACCATTTAACTCATTTAATCCAACAATCCTATGAAGTAGGCACTAACATTAGCTTCTTTTACAGAGGAAGAAAAGAGTCACAGAGACTTTAACTAACTGCACAAAGGTCACACTGACAGAGTGAGGCTGGGTTAGAAACCTGATCCAGGCAGCCTGCTCCTAGATCTAATGCTAGCCACTACAATCTGCTAAACTGACCTTACCTGCCCCATTAGCCAGTTCTGGCCCAAAAACATCCTATGCCATGGAATATTCCGTCAGAATCTTAGTCTCTCAGTACCATATGATTGATGTTTCTCACACCTAGTTCCTCCATCTGATCCCCTCGCATGGGCCTTCATTACTTCCTCTGGCCTGGGAACAGGACTCGCTTCCACACTGCCCCCCTAGCCTTACCCAGGGCCCCAGATCCCTGCTACAAGCATTAGAGGCTCTCCCATGCCCGTGTTCATGTCACAGACACCCCTTCTCAACCTTGAGGAAGCACTTGAGGAAGTAACGACTAAAGGTTCAGGGTCTAGAGGTAAACAACCCAAGGCCCCCCTCTTGCCCCTGCAGCCCTCAGGCAAGTCATTGAACCCTCTCTGATCCCTGTCCTCCTCTCCAACTATCTCAGCCAACTGAAAGATTTGTAAACACTTTGTGCAGTGTCTAGATTACACTACGCTGCTAAGACAGAGGTCAAAACCCACCTCTCTTCCATGGAACTTTCCCACACTCTCCAAAGGAATCAACCTATGTGCACTCTAGATTCTTGGTATTTCTCTAGCAAATGTAGCACATTCTGTCTTATATGTAGGCATGGCTTCTACACAGCTTTCCCCAGGTATATGTGAACTTTCCTTGAGAAAGACTCATGTTCTAGAAATGGGAGCATTCCCTGTAACATGCAGCACAGCACCTGGCCTGTGGTAACTAATGAGTATGGGTGAATGGAGTCATTTTCCCCATTGCTTAAGAAGAGAGCCCACAAAATCAAAGAAGCTACAGTTAAGCTTCTGGAAGGGAAGGCTCTCTCCAGAGGGGGTGTGCTTATTTCAAGCCAACCCTCCTCTGACACTCCACCAGCTCCAGGACTATCCCAACTGGAATGGGTTGTGAAATGCACAACCAACAAAGCTGCAAGATAGGCAAGAACTATTTGGGGAGGAGGAGAGGGGAGCAAAGGCATGAAGTCAGAAACTCCAAGCATGGTAAAAAGGAAATTCTTCTTTCTAACCAAGTCTTACAAAACCCCACACCATTCGTGCTTCCTATGGCCAGAGGTGGGAGACAGTTACCAAGTGCTTGGGTGTCTATGCTCAATGAACACCACTCACATTACCTGGGATCATTTTGATAGCTGTGTTCACTTCACTCCATTTGTGCACCCGGTCAAACTTCCAATCCAGGATAAAATTTCCATTATCCGTCACCACGGGACCCTAGAAGGTAATTTTCCACATTTACAAAGGATATAGACATAGGTAGGCAGAGAGAGGCAGTGAGGTGATGCCCAAACACAAGTACCTTAATTAACCCACTCCAACCAGTACCCCCTCCTCAGGCCTTCTAGAAGGCAGTGCTCTGAAGTAATGGGCAGGAGCTCTGGAGTCAGAATTTGAGTCTTGAAGCTGCATAGGCACAGAGGAGGCTCAGAAGAGCCATTAACCTCTGTGAGCCTCAGATTCCTCAACTACAAAAAGGGGATCACAATACATACTTCGTAAGGCAACTGTGTATAAACCATATGGGTACGCACTTACCACAATGAGCCTCACAGTAAGGGTTCAATAATTCTCAGCTATTGTTAAAAGGAAAAACTACAACAGATTATCAACACGGGGCAACATTCTCACCACTTCACATCAAGTGCCGGGTAATGCAAAGTAAGGCAGTGCTATCGCACCCACAGCTTCCCCAAACAGGCGCTCCCACCAAAACAGGAAGCAGAGATGGGTCTGGGGTCAAAAAATACAAGTTGTATACAACTTGTCTGTGTGACTTCTATGAATTTCTGTCCAGAGCCGGACATACACACGCATGGGGGGCTTAGTTGGCTTGTGTTCTGTATCTGGTCTCCAGATCAGAATCAGCCCTTCTGCTCCTGGTGCCAAAAGGGATTTATAAGCCTCACATTCCTCCTGGCGCCAGACCTGGCTGGCCCCCTGGGATGGATCTGGGAGGGAAGAGGAACAAATGTCCAGGCCTCCTAAGATTGTGAGAGATGACAAGAGAAAAAACCCCAGCTTGCTCAGGACTGCACGTAGGCAAACTTGATGACTAACCACAATCACACACGGATGGTATCTCTCGTGCCCTGGGGGGAACAGTCAGTTGGGAGCCCCACCTGAGGGAGGACACTCTGCCCAGGACCCTCAAATCGGGACTCCAACTGGGCTGTTCACAGCGGGACCTCCCCAGCCAGAAGGCTGGATGTTGTTGACTACTGATTTGACCTATTAACCCTTCTTTGTCCTTCTCTGTCCTTCTCCTCCTCTTTATGTTTACTATAATTGTTTAATTCTCTATATTTCCTTTCCCTTATAATAAAACCTTCTTCCATGAAACAGAAAGTGTGGCTATATATTCCCTTTGCCTTATAATTGATAAAACCTTCCTCCATGAAACAGAGAGTGTGGCTATCGTGAATTACTATTATTCAGAACAGGGGGTCGTTTTAGTTACTTAATCCAAAAGTCCTCCACAGCTTTGGGCACTAGAAGACATTTGGGACCACAAATGTTGACAGAGCACTCTAGTCACAGGCAAGGAAACCAGGCCTCCAGGTCGACTGGAGGAGGAGGGGTGGGAGTTTGGTGAAGAGCCAGCCCCACAAAGGCAGGAGGCTGGGGCTCTTGCTGGCCGCCACTGCAGCGGCGACAGAGGACCTCCAACAGTCTCCTCCAGGCTCTTCAGCTACAAAGGGAACCACACTCAGAGCTCTGCACAACCACTAGGGACTGATTTTTAAACATCACAAAACACCAGGAAAAAAAACCACACCAATATAAAAATTCATCACAGTAGAGTTACAGATGATTTCTTTTCTGTAGCTTTCAAACTTATTATACAGTTATGTCAATAATTACAGTTAGTTTTGGGGCTATTAGTTTTGCTTGTTTGGTTATTTAAGTGTAAGAGAGGAAAAAAAAAGTTCTATGCAGCCCACTTTCAAAGCTGAAGAGAAATATTTTGCACTAAGTTTCTGGAGCATATTCCTAGGGAGGGGTTTACATCCCCCAAGAAACTCAAATTTGGTCACATTTAATAAGAGACTGAGATAAGAGGAAAAAGAGAAAATGACACTATGAAACCTGAAACACTTCTTGCCCGGTGTAGGGGGCTTCCCAAAGCCCATTTTTAGCCACTGTTAATCACGGTGGTCCAGGCCGCAGGTGCAAAGACCAGATTACCTGAGGATCATCAGACCCCAAAGGACAGAAAGACTCATCCCCCCACTTGTACAGAGGATATGTACTGCATTAAGTGTAGGCTTCTCTACATGAGTTTGAATACAGAAACTAGTAAAGCCAGTACTCTAAAAATAAACCAATAACCTGATTAAAAAGAAATAAAAAGCTGACTACCCAGGCTAGGCACAGAGGACCTAACTGAAGCAAAAAGGACACCACACTGAGAGCCTGGAATGCCCTTGAGAAACCTCCCTGGCCACTTACTGCCTTGTTGACGGCCATCCGAAGTTCAATCACACCCCCAAACTTCTGGGTCACAGCACGGCTCACTGGGACGTAGGCCATTGGGATGACCTCAATGGGGATTCCCTTGTGCCACTGATCCCCAAGGTTCTTTGAATCTTTTCTGAAAAGTAAGTCAAAAAGTACAATAAATATAAATAAGCTCAATGACACAGATAAACACCAAATCCAGACATAGTGAAAGGGCAAGAGACATGAGCACAGACAAGAACACAGGGCTTCAAATATATTGGCTATAGTTTACTATTTAAGAAATGAGGTATTTGAAGTAAATAGAATAAAAATGTTAAAACTGGATATGACTGGCTTGTGATTATATAAGTATTTATTATTTATATTCTCTCTAAAGCTATAATATCTTGTAAGAACACACAATTTTCTTTTTAATTAACATGCTCAGCATAAGCGCCTTCTATCAGATTCCTTGAAGGAGAATCTGAGCCTGGTCAAACAGGATACACAACACAAGTCATGTGTGAGCCCACAGGAAGCAGGGCATGTTGAGTCACTGCCTGTGGGCAGGGCCTGTCCTTCCTCTGAGGCTCTCTGCAAGGATCAAATGAGTGGAATATGAGGACGTGGACGTGCTCTTGTCATAAGAATGACAAGCTGTTAAGCTGTTTCCTCCTCCTTCCAATGGACACGTAACACAGCAGTATCTCCCTTCAGCATGAAAACAAAACAAAATCCAAGACACGGCCCTAAGTCCTAGCCATCAAGTCTCAGAAAGTCACACAGTCCCTCCAGTTCTCTATTTCCTCCTTCATAACATGGGGATGAGGCCTGGGGTCTGATCCACCCCCTCAGTGGACAGCTCAGAACACTGAACAATGTACCTGAAGTCGGCAATCACGATGAAGCGACTGGCATAGCCAGCCACAATTTTCTCCTGGGTCAGGCAGCCTCTGGGGACAGGAAGAGGCAAATGAACACAAGATAGGACACAAACTCAATTTGAAAACTAATGCCAGATACAGGAAACCCAAATCCACTTAATGAGAAACTTAATTCTCGATTCTTAAAGGAAGATCCCCAACTCCAACACGCTATGCAACAGACAGAATTGCGTCCCTCTCAAATTTCATACATTGAAGCCCTAACTCGAATGTGCACTAGGAAGAAGGGGCCTCTAAGGAAGTAATTATGGTTAAATGTGTCATAAAGGTGGGACCCTGGGTCTGCCAGGATTAGTGTCTTTATAAGAAGAGACACCAGAGAGCTCACTTGTTCTCTCTCCACCCTGTGAGGGCACCATGACAAGGCAGCCCACAGCATGCCAGAGTCTCCGGAGCTGTTGAGAAATGTTTGGCGAAGGCACCCAGTCTGTGGCACTGTGTTAACGCAGGCTGAGCTACGAAACAGACGATGAAAACATGAGCCTGTGCCTGGGAGAAATGTCTCCCAGTCAGGCCAGGCACTATCCCATCTAAGATGCATCTGTGCTGAGGGAAAAGTCATCTGAGCACGGCATGAATGGAAGAGACTATAACTTGAGAAGGACAAGCTGTGAACCATCTGTCCTGTCCACTATCTGCCAGTTGCGGCAGAGAAGCAGAGAGAGCACGGTGAAATTCTAAATTTATAATCTACTCGATTATAAGAACCCGCCGAACAGGCTTTCACCTTCTTTGACTCACCATTTCCTACCCCCCAAATCAGCACTGAAGAAACACCTAGGGGCGCCTGGGTGGCTCAATCAGTTGAGCGTCTGACTTTGGCTCAGGTCATGATCTCAAGGTTAATGGGTTCAAGCCCTGTGTCGGACTCTCTGCTGTCACCACAGAGCCCACTTCAGATCCTCTGTTCCTACCCCCACCCCCGTCTGCCCCTCCCTCACTAGTGCTCGCTCGCACACTCTCTCAATTTAAAAAAACACCCAAGAAATGCTTTCCAAATGAATGAATGTATACATAACCAAGTGCTCACAGAGCTTAAAAGCAGCTTTAAAACACAGATCACACACTCCCCTGCCCACAGACCTAATAATCTAGCCCCAACAATATATTTGGTTTAATTTGTACAGTTTTTAAAATTTGAATCAGCAGAAGACTGTAGATACAGAGAATCCATTAGAATGAATAATCTCACTGAGAGGCCCAGATTCCTACTCATGACTAGAAATGCCAAGCCAAAGGCTGTCAACTTCCTAGTACAAAGACAAGCTCACATACATTTGGTTATTCTGTCTTCCAGTCTGCTTTGCTAAGGATTAACTGGCAGATATTCTTCAGCAAGAAAGTCCCCACCACACTTACCCACCGCCCTTGATGAGATTGAGATCAGCATCTACTTCATCAGCACCATCAATTGCCAGGTCAATCTGCATCGGGGGAGGGAGGAAAGACACAGAAACTACTAAGAGCCTTTGGAGGCGAAGCTCTGTGCAAAGCTTGGACGTGCAATATTCATCAGATCCTTAGCAGCCCTAGTAGCCATTTTTAGTTGTTCCCATTTAACCAGTCAAGAAACTGAGGCTCTGAGAGGTTAAGCTAGTCCACTAGGGTCACCAGGAAACAAATATGGGGCCTGGAAACCACACCCGGGTCCAGCTTTTACCCAGCTTTTAACTCCCTTTTCTTACTGATGGGCTTCTCTGTGGATGACCTAAAATTATTTGAGTACGCAATCCCAACATGGGTGACATCACCCCCAAGTAGAGAAAAAGATACACAATACGTCTATGGTATTAAAATTTCACGGGGGGGGGGGCACACCTGGGCGGCTGAGTTGGTTAAGTGTCCGACTTTGGCTTACATCATGATCTCAAGGTTCGTGGGCTGGAGCCCCACATCGGGCTTTGTGCTGACAGCTCAGAGCCCAGAGCCTGCTTCGGATTCTGTGTCCCCTCTCTCTCTGTCCCTCCCCCGCTCGCATTCTGTCTCTCTCTCTCTCTCTCAAAAATAAATAAAACATCTTTAAAAACAAAAAACTTAAAATCTCACTGGAGAAGGGTAAAGGAAAAAAGGCTGAAGAACACGGATTCATAAGTCTCCATACTAGTGTGGCAAAAAGAAAGGCAGTTTCAAGCAGATACAGAAAACCCAATGAACAGTTACAAAGCTGACACACACTGGACATGATTTGCAATTGGAAATTTTCTGAGGCACACCCACTACGACCCCACCAAAGCACGTGTCAGGGCTTGTCCACTCCCACTGTTAGGAAATGCCGCCACCAACGCCAAGAGCAGTCAGGGGCAAAATGGGTTCATTTATCTTTCAAAACTTAAAATCAAGGAAGCTATATACTTCTCTTCACTACTAACTCTGCACAGACAGGGTGGGAACCTTAAGCCTGGTTATTTATAGGAGCTGTATTAAAAAAAAAACCCCAGGGTACAAATCAGTTCAAGTTGCCTGGCCTGGCACAGGTGGGAAGTGTCCAAAGCTTCAGCTTCACCGGGCTTCCGTCCTTTCACAGCTCTCGCCCTTTGTCTGAAGAGACGGACTGCGCTGCTTCTCCCTGCCCTGAACTAGTCCGAGGGCCAGGCTATGCCATGGCAACTCCCTGGGGCCTGGAAGGCTGCAGCCGTCTTCGTAGGAGTTGCAGGCCCACCTTCGGCCCAAACCACCCTCCTCACAGTGCTGAACACGAGTGTACACTGTGGCCTGCTCTGCCCATAGAAATCCCCCAACAAGCCCTTCCCATGGTTCTTACCAACCCCTCTGAGGCCCACATGTTCCAGGACGACACAGGATAGTAGACCAGAGGCCCACTCTGCAGTTCGGTCTGCAAGCTGCCATAACCCCTCCCCACACTTGCAATCCAACCTCTCCCACCGTGCACCAACTCAGTCCACCCACTCAGTCCTTACCAACCCAGCCGGCCCGGGCACTGTCCACATATGCCACATGGCTGCCTGGAATTGCTCCTGTGGTTCCCATCTACTCCTCTCTGGAATGCTCTCTCCTGCCCTCGCCACCTCGCCTTCACAATTCTGCTTAAACTTTACCTCTCCCCACAAAACCCTTCCAGGTAGCATTGCTCCAAAGCCAGAAGCATTCGAATTCATATTTAAGCTCTCTACCAGTTACAGAAGGCGTGGTTTTGGCACATGGCTTGTCCTCTCTGTATCTTTTTCATATCTGTAAAATGGGATAATGATGGTATGCACCCTCAAGACTACTGGAGATTAAGTAGTTTAATATAGGCCTACCACTTAGCACAATAACATGGTATACAGGAAGGGCTCAGTAAATGCTGTGAGTCTGCTGCTCACCCTCCTCAACTTCAGTCTCCTCTGTGTGTTTCATCAGCTTTGCTCTAACACCTAACTGTAATCTGTTTTCAAATGTCCATGGCCACCTCAGAAGATTACTTCTCATCTCCACTTAGCGGTAAGCTCCATGGGCCGGCTCACTCTGACACTTCTGTACATGGACCACAGGAAGCCCTGGATCCAGCCCGGGTTTGTCCAATCTCCCTTCACTACACTTATACTGAGCCCTCAGGGTTAACCACAGGGAATGTACTGGAAACTAACAACCTCTCCTCGAGTGACCTCAGCCAGATTAAACATTCAAAATCCCAGGAGAAAATCTAGCATGACTCACTGACCTTTCTCCAAGACTCAACAAGATATTGAGTCCATGAGCAAGTGACAGCCTTAAAAAAGACAGAAAAGACAAAGCAGCCCAACTCTCTTACCTCTGGGTGTCGGTCCAGGTCACTGAGAGTTAAGCCATACTGCAAGATGAGCTGACGGGCCTATGGACAAGAAGAAGCACCCATGATCATTTACTCTGAGCATGTGGCAAAGATTCTCAGAATTCTTTTGGATTTAAGTGTCAGACACACAGTCCTAACCAAGGCTCTCTCTTAAATCCAACTGGGCCCACTAAGAGCAGGAGATATACTCTATGAATGGCAAAACTAAGCTAATTCATCCTGGGAGCCAGAAGAAGGCAAATAGCATGTAGTGAAGATCCCCAGTGCCAGGCTAAGATTCCTCCTCCGTGACCTGCTATTTAAGACAATGCCATGGGAGCCCCTGGGTGGCTCAGTCAGTTGAGCATCCAACTCTTGATTTCGGCTCAGGTCATGATCCCAGGGTTGTGGGATCAAGCCCCACATGTGGCTCTGCGCTGAGTGTGGACCCTGTGAAGATATTCTCTCTCTCTCTCTCTCTCTCTCCCCCCCACCCCCTACCTCACTAACACTGTCTCTAAAATAAAAAGAAGTTTAAAAAAAGACAATGCCATAGACTCCTAAAGCTTATGGTAATACAGTATTTAAAAAAACAAACAAAAAAACCTTCCTAAAATAAGAACTGAATGGATAGAGTGATTTCCAGGCTATAATGTTGAGTAAAAATAAGCAAAAGGGGTGTCTGGGTACCTCAGTCAGTTAAGCATTCGACTCTTGATTGCGGCACAGGTCACGATCTCACAGTTACTGGGATCAAGCCCCGTGTCAGGCTCTGAGCTGTCGGCTCGCTTGGGATTCTCTCTCTCCACCCCATACCCACTTGCATGCACATGTGTGTGTGCTCTCTCTCAAAATAAATAAACTTAAAAAATGTTTAAAATTAAAAAAATAAGCAAAAGAATATACACACTCTGCAGAGTGTATTAAATGCAGGATGTCCAGAATGGCTAAGTGAAAAGCTCAGCAAATGGAGAACACCACGCTGGGAAAGACCTGGGATTTACTTTATAGGCATGCCTCATATTAACCTTTCAAAGAGGCTGACAAAAAAATAAATAAATAAAAAGAGCAGTGATTACTACTACCACATGGCCCTGAGTGGGATTCACAGCTGGAATAAATACACCTTGAATATTCGAGTTTGACCACCCAAATCCAAGTGACAAAGATCTGTATTCATGTCATTGTTTACTATAAGCAGAGGGACCAAAGGATAAAAAATTTTCTTCCAAAGGCATGTCTTGAAAATATTTTGTTTAAAATGAAAAACACCTGAGATGAAGAATCAGAAGATCTCAACTCTAATCTTAAATGAACCAGCCACATGACCATTGGCAAGTTTTCTTGGGATGGATGAAATGACCAATGTCAATCTTCAAATCCAAAATCCTAAGAGTCAAACCAAAAATATCCTGGAATGTGCAATATATAGTTCTTGTTGGGATCTTAATCAAACAAACTATAAAAAAATATGTTTAAACATTAAGACAAATAAGGGGAAATTTAAACCCTAAAGGTTATTTTATGTTACCAAAGATTATTATTAAATTTTTTAGTATCATTGAGATGTTTAAAAGCCTCCCTATTTTTCAAAGAGACATAATGAAATACTTATGATGAAATTATACTATGACTGAGATTTATTTCAAAATAATCAAGGTAGGGGTGCCTGGGTGGCTCAGTTGGTTGAGCATCTGACTTCTGATTTTGGCTCAGGTCATGATCACATGGTTCATGGGATCGAGCCCTACATTTGGTCTATGCTGACAGCAGGGAGCCTGTTTAGGATTCTCTCTCTCCCCTTCTCTCTGCCCCTGTTCTGCCTGCATGCGCACACACAACTCTCTCTCTCTCTCTCTCTCTCTCAAAAATAAATAAACTTAAAAAAAATAGTCAAGGTAGAGGAGAATGGGGTTCAGATAAAAAAAAAACTGGCCATGAATTGGTGATTACTAAAACTGGGTGATGGGTACATGAAAGTTCATTGTGTGATTCTTTATCCTTTTTGAAGTATGAAAGCTTCCATATAAAAAGCTAAAATAAAATACTGACTGAAAATAAAAAATTCAAAACAAAAATAACCCCATGATTCTGGGGTGCCTGGGTAGCTCAGTCGGTTAAATGTCTGACTCCTGATTTCAGCCCAAGTCATGATTTCGCGGTTTGTGAGTTCAAGCCCGGCAAGAGAATTCTTGGGATTCTCTCTCTCTCTCTCTCTCTCTCTGCCCCTCCCCTGCTCTCTCTTGCTCTCTCTTGCTCTCTCTGTCTCTCTCAAAGTAAATACATAATGAAGGGAGAAAACAATAAAAATGGTATTGCAGAATTATTTCTCAGTTCTTAGATTTCTCCAAAAGTAATGCTGGAGAAACCACCCTAATTCCAGACCCTGAAGCTATAAGAACAATGGGAAAGTCTGGAAGGTAGCCTCTAAGATGACCATCGCCACCTCTTGGTCTTCATGCCTTTGGATAATCCCTGCCCACAAAGTCCCAGGGTTGGTCTAAGTGACCAATGGCACACAGCAGAGACAATGCAAGATACTTCAAGATACTTCAGAGAGAATGCTGAGAGGGTGGCATGCTCTAGCAAGATCCCACCCTCCTCCCTCTGCCCCCTCTCTTATCACACACAGCAGGGGAAAAAGTTGCCAAGTCCTGGAGACACTAACAGAGGCTCTACCAAACAGCCTGTGAAGAATGAAGGCCTGCAACACCCACATGACAGAGCTTGGAAGCACAGGTGAGTCTTGGGATGATGGCCGCCCTGGCCAACAGCTTAACTGTAACCTCATGAGAGACCGAAACCAGAACTGCCTAGCTAAACCACTGCAGACTCCTGACACTTGGCAACTCTGAGATAAATGCATGTTGTTTTAAGCTGCTAAATTTAAGGGTAACGGGTTCCATCGCAACAGACGCTGAACACAGATGGTGTTAGAAAAATGATACAAACTGCACAGAGTTCAATGTGATAGTCTACCATGCAAATATAATTGTATGATGTACTCTTATGTACTTTGGAAATAATACTGAACTGCATGTAGATATATAACATAAAAACTGGATGTCAGGAAACTGGTCTAGCAGGATTCCTAAGGAAAAAGTCCTGTACAAATATATCATTTTAATTTAACATTTCCCAAGCTCAAAGACTGCCTGCACCACTGGACAGTGTTACAGTTCTATGAGGAGGTCTTATTTGTCCATCTGGATTACAATCAGAGTATGAGAGAGCACGTTTTACACACTCTTGCTACCCTACAGCAGTTAGCCTCATTTGAGCCAATAGTTGGGTAGATAAGCAATCGTTCTGAGTTCATTCTAGGAGTTACCTAGTGTAAACCCCTGTTTTAAGGAAGAAATGGATGCCCAGAGAGGTCACAGTGGTAAATTAGGGGCAGAATGAAGATCAGAAATAGTCTCGTGCCTTCCTGTCTTATCTAGAGACTAAGAAGGGAATCAGAATAAAAGGAAAACAGAGAGAATGGTAAAAGAACAAGAAGCAGAGAGGACAGACCCGTTTATAAATGGAACTGAAGTAATCTTATATAATAATATGCTATTAACGATAACAATTTTAAAAGGAGTTCTTTGAGGTCTTGGCGTTCCTCCTCTACCTGATCCCAAACTCCAGCCCCACGTGCCCAGCTCAAATGTCATCCTTCCCAGGAAGCTCTCCCCAATTCACTGGGCAAGGAGTAGGCTTTCCTTCCTCAAAAAGGCACCTTATCTCTACTTCTTTACCATTTAATTGTAAATAATGACACACATAAATGTAGCATTAATTCATCCAACAACCACGTACAGAGTGCCTAAAAAAAAGCCAGGCACCACACTGGGAACTGGAGATGGTGATTAACACTTCCCATGCATAGGAGCCTCATATCCCTATATTACTATGCATGTCCTCAATGATCACTATGTCCAACTGAATTCTGCCTCCTCACCACCAGCAGCAGCCACCCATCCTAGTTCCCATCCAAAGTCCGGCACGTGATGACACAAAGGGGCACGTGGACCCCAATGTTTATAGCAGAGCTCTCAATAAGAGCCAAATTATGGAAAGAGCCTAAATGTCCATCAGCTGATGAATGGGTAAAGAAGATGTGGTTTATATATACAATGGAATGCTACTTGGCAATGAGAAAGAATGAAATCATGCCACTTGCAGCAACGTGGATGGAACTGGAAGGTATTATGCTGAGTGAAATAAGTCAGTCAGAGGACAGATATCATGTGTTTTCACTCATAGTCGATCTTGAGAAACTTAACACAAGGGAGTCTTAAATCCAGAGAACAAACTGAGGGTGGATGGGGGTGGGGTGGGGGAGAGGGAAAATGGGTGATGGGCATTGAGGAGGCCACTTGTTGGGATAAGCACTGGGTGTTGTATGTAAGCCAATTTGACAATAAATTATATTCATAAAAAAAAAAATAAATCCAGCACATGAAAGGAGCGCCGTGGGTAAATGTTATATGGCTGGGAAGCCCCACCCCAACTCCTGCAAGCCCTGGGACCCCATCTTCCCAGGCAATAAGCAATAATACAAGGACAGGATCTGCCCCAGCTTTAAACAGCCCACACCCCTGTCCAGAACGTGGAGAACTCTGGACACTGACCTCAAGAACCACAGGGATAGGACTTGCTTCCATCTGCAAGTCCTACAACTCTCCCTTCTACCCATCTTTGACTGGACTCCCCACGGGTCCCCTGTGAGTGGCCCTGCACACACAGGGAAGTCAGAGGCACAAACAACATGAGCTTCCTGTTATGGGATGAACTGTGTTCTCCTGGAAAAAAAAAAAAAAAAAGTTGGGAGTCTTAACCTCCAGTACTTCAGAATGTGACCTTATTTGGACATAAGGTCTTCACAGATGTAATCAGGTTAAAACAAAGTCATTAGGCTGAGCCCTAATCCAATATGACTGGTGTCCCAGGGAGGAGAATCTGGACACAGACAGGGAGAAAGCCATGTGAACATGAAGGCAAAGATCAGGACGACACACCTATAAGCCAAGCAACGCCAAAAACAACCAGAAAACCACCAGAAGCTAAGAGAAAGGCACACCAGATTCTCCTACTTGACCTCAAACTGCTAGTCTTCAGAACTAAGAGACAGTAAATTTCTGGTTAAGTCACACTGGGTTTGTGGTCCCTTGTTATGGCAGCCCTAGGAAACCAATATACTGACTTCAACACAACACACAATAGCACAATTGTGGGGGTATCGGACTAACACTGGCTTAGGCAGCACAAATGCAGCCACCAGTGTCTACTGGATACCAGACACTCCAAGCTCACAAGTTTAGGGGTCTCCTGAAGGTGTAGCGCAAACACCCATGTCTGCCTCTTCCAGCTCCTGAAAGTGCAGGCAGCAGTAAACCTAATGATTAGCTTGTGCTTTTGGAAAAAACACAGAAGCCAATGCCTTGTCATTGCAATCCCACAGCGGGGCCCCCAAAAGCCTCTTGTGACTAAGGACAGTGGCATGTGGCAGACTAGCAGTTCTGTTCATAAATATCACAATAAAATCGGAAAGTCTGTATTCTCCTTTCTATCACCTAGTTGAGGTGCACTGAAGGCTGACATGAAAAATAAAGTTTTTGGCTTAGACCAGGTCCAGCTTTTAAATACCTTTTTTTTATTGTCCTCTTCCAGAAAATTTTAACCTTAAAGGAAAAAATCTACAAAAAATCCTTTAAATCTCTATAGGTTTGTTGAAAAGGTAAAAAGCATGAAGTATTTTGACTTTTTCAATCATTTCAGGAGTCTGTATCTAGCTAAACTTCACACGAAATAAGTTTGGGTATGTGGGGGTAGAAAATAAAATGGTAACTCTGAACAAATGAATTTTTAAAAGCCCTATGAACTGTGAATGACTCCTCCACTGAATCTACTGGAATTGGCCAGCATTTTCCACTCTGGGTACATTTATCACTCACCACCATAAAATGTAGGTGGGTTAGGAGGATGTTATTTTTAAAACACAGTATCAAACCTCCAATTAAAAATAGCGATTTGAATACCTCTATTTAGCTCAACTCTTTCCTAAAACCTCTGTAAAACTATAATAAAGGAAAATTTTCTAAAACACAAACAAAAAGAAGAGAAAATAGTAGCAAACTTTTAAAAGCTGGACGACTGATGGACAATGGGAACTGGCAAAAATGAGAAAGACAAATCCTAAGGCAGCACTGGAGGAAGTGAAGAAGCCACTGATAGCACATAAAGAACCTCCCAAAAGGTTCGGGGTTCCGCGGCACTGCGAACTTTGGGAAGCGACATGTCAGTGGGAATAAAAGGGAACAATGGTTGAAAGGGTAGTTAGGAACCTGCTGTATCTATCTTTCTCCACTATTCCCAAAGCAGCATGTTTATTCACTTATTTTCTGGAGAAGGTCAAACAGCAGGTCTCGGGACTGGCTGCAGGCACAGTTGGAGACAGGGGCCCTCCCTCAGCGAGCCCTTGCTGCACAGTAGCTACCCCAAAACTCAGGGGCTTAAAAGAGAGAATACTGAACAGACATTTCTCCATTTCTTTGTATTCTCCATATACAGATGGCCAACAGACACAAGAAAAGATGCTCAACATCACTCATCATCAGGGAAATGCAAATCAAAACTACAATGAGATACCACCTCACATCTGTCAGAATGGCTAAAATCAAAAACACAAGAAACAAGAGAAAAAGGAACACTCGTACACTGTTGGTGGGAATGCAAAGTGGTGCAGTCACTGTGGAAAACCGTATGGGGGTTCCTCAAAAAATTAAAAATAGAACTACTGTATGATCCAATAATTCCACTACTGAATATTTACCCAAAGAATATCAAAACGCTAATTCAAAAAGACATATGTGCCCCTATGTCTACTACAGCATTATTTACAATAGCTAAATTACGGAAGCAGCCCGAGTGTCCATTGACAGATGGACGGATGTACACACACACACACACACACAAAATGACACAATGGAAACAACACAAACCGAAAAATAGACTCTTAATTATAGAGAACTGGTGGTTATCAGAAGGGAGATGGGGGGGTGGATAAATAGGTAGCAGATTAATAGTACACTTATTGTGATGAGCACTGAGTAATGTATGGAATTGTTGAATCACTTTATTGTACACCTGAAAGTAATATAACACTGTATGTTAACCAAACTGGCATTAAAATTTTAATAATTAATTTTGAAAAAAGGAGCAAATATTTATCAATTCTCATGATTCCGTGGACTAACTGGGAAGTCTCTGGAATGGGCTGGTAGGTGTAGGAAGAAGGCTTGCCTCACACACCTGGAGCTGCTCAGCCTCGAATCCTCCAAGAGAGCAACCTGGGCTTGTTCACATGGTGGCAGAATGGCTTCAGCAGCAAAAAAGGCCGAGCCTCACCGCAAAAGCGCCTTTCGATCCTCTGCTGGAATACCGTTTGGTCACAGCCCAATGGCAAAGCGAGTCACAATCAAGCCCAGAGCCAAAGAAATATTGCAAAATGTTGCAGACATTTCTTTCTCAACTATTACAGGTTCTTCATTGAAAACTGAGAGCAAGTTTATATCCAGAATAATGACAGAGGTCTTCTAGCCTCTTCATCTCCTTGGATCCCATGACACAGGTAGCCATGCATACCCTTCCCACAGGACCACTGGCCAGTCTTCTCTGAGAAATCTGAGCAGCCAGAAGACAAATAATCTGACATCAGGAGCTCCCCAACAGGAGGGCTTGGCTGACAAACCTGGAGCAAAGACCACCTTTATCCTACAAGCTAGTTTCCAATCAGCTTCTTAGCCTACCAGTCTTCAGAATGAACAGATAGCTAAGGAAAGCCAGAATCAAAAATGCAAGAACATGATAAAAAAAAAAAAAAAAAAGACCAAACACCTAACAATATTTTGACTGTGCTGGTTGGTTTGTCAAAACTTAGAATCATATGCAAAAAAAGAGTAAATGTGTATGTGAATTTTACTTCCAACAAACTGTAAAAAAACAACTTTGAGGAAACACATATATAAGGAGAAAAAAATCTTAACAAATGGAGATGAAGACACCGAAAAACACTGAACCCGTTAAACAAGAATAAAAAAAAAACCTCTCAGAAAACAAAACAAAAAAAGAGATCTTATTTGAAACTAAACATGAGAGTAAAATAAGCTCAAAAGAAGGGTTAGAAGGGCACCTGGGTGGCTTAGTCAGTCAAGTGTCATGATCTCATAGCTCGTGGGTTTGAGCCCAGCATCGGGCTCCAGGCTGACAACTCAGAGCCTGAAGCCTGCTTCAAATTCTGTGTCTCCCTCTCTCTCTCCCCCTCCCCTGGCTTGTACTCTCTCCCTCTCTCTCAAAAATAAATAAATAAACATTAAAAAAAGAAAAAGTTAGAAAAGACAAAGCTAAAAATAGGACAAAACAGGCCGCGAGCACCAAGAATAAGACAAACATCCTAGAACGAAAAACCAGAGAAAACAGAGACAAGAAAATTAAAAGAATAATAGGAAAAAACTCCCCCAAATTGAAGAGTATGAGTTTGCAGAATGAAATGTCCCAGCAAGGGCCCAGATGAGTGGATGAAAATGAACCCACACTAAGACACACTATGGTGAAATGTTGGGACACTGGACACAAAGAAAAGATAGTATCAGCGTATAAGGGTTCAAAGAGTGTGAAAAACCGGTTTCGTACAAAGGATCAACAATCAGAATGGTGTCAAACTCCTTTAACAGCAAACTGAAAACCAGAGAATAGAGAAATGCCTCAAAACTCCTCAGAAAAGATCTAATATATAATTCTCTAAGTCAAATAACCAACTTCGAGAAAGGCTAGAATAAAGACATCTTCAGGGGCGCCTGGGTGGCTCACTGGGTAGAGCATCCATCTCTTGATTTCAGCTCAGGTCATGATCCCAGGGTCAGGGTCATGGGATCGAGCCCCGCATCTGGCTCTGCGCAGTGTGGAGCCTGCTTAATATTCTCTTTCTCTCTAAAAAAGTAAAATTAAAATTAAAAAAAAATTTTAACGACATTTTCAGACATCCAAAGTTGTCAACAACTTGGCATCCCACACACTTAGATAGAGCTCCCTAAAGGATGCACTTCACTAAAACTGAAGGAAACAAAAGGGGTGGGGTGAAATGAAGAGAAACAGGACCAAGAAACAGGGCGATCCAAAAAAGAAGAAGAGAAGAAAGGTTCCTGACGGCAAAGGGAGAACCCAAGACAACAGCCAAGTGCAGCTGGCTAACACGTCACCAACCCCAAAGACCCAGAGACTTAGCCAAGATGAAGCGGATGGAGTGGAACACCCAGAAAGAAGTGTTAGAAAGAAGTGAGATTTTCCCATCTGGGTAAGAGCTTGGGCCTGAATGAGTAAGGAGTACACAGATAACCAAGCAAATGAAAAAAACAAAGGCAGCATTTACTTAACTTGCAGGAAAACAAAGCACCAAGGAGGTAAGGAGGAATAATCACAGCACAGGACACAGTTCAGCTGTAGCTGGGACAATGCTGATTCTGTAAACACTGAGTAGCGCTGCACCAAAATGTAACCATGCTGGAAGATTAGGAGAGAAAGCTGTCTGTGAACTGGAGAGCAAGGAGGTAAAAAACAAGCGAACACCCGTCTTCCACTCATCCATTCCACGGAGAATTATTACACTAAGTTGAAAAAAAATTTTAAATACCAAGGAAAGCATGTAGTTTCCAAATACTGGAGCAAATATCCAACCAGCTAAGAGTTTTAAAACTCTCCATAGACCACACCGTGCTACCATGGGATACACAAATATTCAGAGTGAATAAGTGAATGCATCGAAGGCCACACTTCTAAGGAGCAATCCTCAGAAAATGAACTCCTCTCCTGCTCCTGGTTCTCCCAACCACAGCAAGCCTGGTGCACAATCCAAAGCCACACCTCCATGTCCTCGGGACCCAGAAGATTCAGCAGCCAAGTACCAAGATGCAGAATGGAAAGCAGGACATACCTGGAAGGAGGTGGGAATGCAGACGAGGTTCAGATTCTCCTGTTTCACTCTTTCAGCTGTGGAGACAAAAGCCACGTTGGTGGTTTTTCACTCTCCTCCTTTATTTTTCTTGTCATGGGCACATCTGCTCAAATCCAACAGAAAAGGAAGGGTCTATTCCCCCCGACAGCTTCCTTTCATTCTGTGTCCCCAGCCTTGGTGAAAAAGTTTGTGAACATACATCGCACACACAAGACAGGGACGCTAAAAAGCCCGAGGAGTAAATACTAACTACAAATAGAGCCATGTCAGGTGTTTGCAACTACTACGCGCCTGGCAATATTCAAAGATTTTTGTACATGTGAACTCTTTTAATCCTAATGACTCAAAGGTAAGTTGCAGTTATTACTCCCACTTTACAGATGAGGAAACTGAGGTATAGATAGGTAAAGTCACTGGGTAGTTATATCACTAACAGGTGGCAGAGCTGATATCCCAAGCAGTCTAGCTCCATTCTTAACTACTTCCTTATGCTGTCTTTCACAGAAAAAAGATAACTTTACTTTTATATGCATAATACATATAATCATTTATAGGCCCCAGAGGGCAGTTAAACAGGATTTACTTATTCTTTTTGGATTTGTACATTTCGGGGAGGGGGGGGCTGTCTTACCAAAAAAAAAACTTTATTAAAAGTTCAAGTCTTCTTAAATCATTGAGTCTGCATCATGGGAGGTTCAGAAGCCACTATTATGAAATGCACAGTAATTCCCATGCCCTTCAGTGCTCCACACACTCAGTGCTAAGGTAGAAAGGTATGCAACGCAAAAGCCCATGTTAAGCCAATGAGGATTCCAGAAGCCATCACGCCAGCACCACAGCCACTCTTTTAAAGACAGAGTGTTCCTGGACTTTGTCTCCTGAGCACTGCCCCCCTTGGCATCTAGAAGAAGCAATCAGCATTCAGGCAAGTCTCTCCTCTAGGCTTTGTTTTAACAAACAAAAGCAGAGCAGTAAAACCTGTCGAGCAGCCACAGGGGCTGAGAAGTCTGGAGCCTTTCCTAAGCTCAGGGACACCCTAATCAGTAAGAAGCCAACACCTGCAGGAAGGAGCCACCAATTCTGGGTGCGGCATAGCCACTCCAAGGTCATGGACAGGGCGAGCCTGCTCTGAGCTCAGTTTGTCCACCTGAGATTGACTGAGGGACCCAACAGCTTTAAAAGCCTTGCCTCAGGGCCCCAGGGGCCACACGAAGGACCACAGACGAGGATTAAAATTCTGCTGAGACCTCATCCTAAATCCACCCCTACCCTCCAGATGAGCAAAGTAAACAAAGCCAGGGCATCCCCCAAAGTTGGCTGAAGAGACCCAAGAATACCTCTCAGAGAAGAGCAGAGTTGGGCAAGGGTCAATGCTGTGCCCCCTTCCTCCCCCCTCCACATCCCCACTCCACTGCCGCCCACAAAACATCCAGCAGACAGCCCAAGAGCGTACCTATTCGCTGAACAGCATGAACGATTGTCGAGCCGCTTCCAATTCCCAGCACTTGGTTATTCTGCCAAAAAAAGGAGAGGAAAAAGCAAAACTCATTAATACCATATGTGACGCGTTCTTTAGCCCACTTCCTAGATCAAGGTGCTGTGCCCATTTTATAGCAACATAAGCACTGAACAGAACCACCTGAGAGCACTTTAAATTGCCCATGGCAATTTATCAGCGGCACCTTCCACTCTCATCTAACACTAACTTCACCATTTCTTCCTGTTAAAAAGATAAACTGAGGCATATTAAAATTTTTAAGTTTATTTGAGCAAGTCAGGCAGCACCCAATCTGGCAGATACAAAGAGTTCTGAGGAGCTACACAAAATGAAAGACTTTTATAGCCAGAAGGAAGTGTGAACAAGGAAGGGACAGCAGGCAAAAAAGCAGACTGATTATTGCCAGGTTACTTTTCCTTAGGGGACAGCAGGGGCCACGCAGGCAGATACCTAACTGGTGCTGATCAGACAATTCCTAACTGACTAATATAACATTCCATTTCCGGGAGGGTTGAAACTGTAATTAAGTCTCCTTCTGGTGATACAGGCTTAACGCAAGTGACTTAATTTGGGGCCTGTTGTCTTGTTTATTGATGAGGGAGGGTGGGGCAATCGGAGGGCAAAATACAGGCTGGCACCACCCCCCTCCCCAGGTGGAATATGTGTGATATTCCCCAGACACTCCTGGCTATGGGAGAACAAAGTGCTTCCCATGGTGATGTGGGAAACTAAGGCAAATGAAAAATTAAATTCCCTTACTGCCTACAGCCCATTGACAAGTCCTTGAAACTGGCAGAGTGACCTCCCTCTAGGAGCTCAGCTATCTCGATGATGGCACTTTGCTAGGGGCAAAAGAGAACCTTGGCTTAACATTGTCCCAACCTCAAGGATCTGTAAGTCTACTTCATCTCAGTTACCCCAAGATACATGCTGTCAGTCATACTCCAAGCTTATGGCGCCCCATATATATCTGAAGGGTCTCATGATTGAGGTTATACTAAATGGTAATAAATGGCATTTCCCTAGCCAACAGCTAGCCCCTCAAGGTCCTGGAAACCTTGCTTCCAAAATTCCTTAGAGACTTCTCTATCCCCAACCCCCTTCCCCCAACCTGAGGGTGTATAATGAGTAACCTGTCACGACCCCAGTACAGCTCTTCCTGTCCATGGGGTCCTGTCCCAGTGCCTCTGTCCCCATGCCTTAATAAAATCATCTTTTTGCTCCAAAGACATCTTCAAGAATTCTTTCTTGGCCTTCAGCTCCAGACCACCCCACCATCACCCCAAAACTTCATCGTTTGTAACAAACAAAACAAAACAAAACAAAAACAAAAAAAACAAACCTCTATGGGCTTCCTCTTGCTCAATGGATTGTTAATCAGTTGCTGGAACTCTAAGAAATTTGACCCAAAATATTTCAGCATAAGGAACTTCCTGAAATTGCTTATTCAAAGTAAGGTTATGTAGGAGGTAACTGATATTGTTAAAAGATGATTTTAAAAAAATCACGAGGCTTATGTCAATATAAAATGAATAGGTCATAGATTTCATTTAAAAGCTCATTAATTTTTTTTTAACTTTACAGTTTATTGTCAGGTTGGTTTCCATATAACACCCAGTGCTCTTCCCCACAAGTGACCTCCACCAAGACCATCACCCCCCATTACCTTTCCCCCTTCCCCTTCCCCGCTCAGTTCGTTTTCAGTATTCAAGAGTCTCTCGTGTTTTGTCTCCCTCCCTCTCCCTAACCCTTTTTCCTCCTTCCCTTCCCCATGGTCCTCTGTTGGGTTTCTCCTGTTAGACCTATGAGTGCAAACATATGGTATCTGTCCTTCTCCGCCTGACTTATTTCGCTTAGCATGACACCCTCGAGGTCCATCCACTTTGCTACGAATGGCCAGATTTCATTCTTTCTCATGGCCATGTTAGTATTCCATTGTATAGATGAACCACATCTTCCTAATCCATTCATCAGTTGATGGACATTTAGGCTCTTTCCATGATTTGAAAAGCTCATTAAACTAATGAGTGAACGAGAAAAGATGTTACATGCTGTCCACAGGAAAAACCCTAGAATCGAAAATTCATAGGCAGTCAAGAGATGTTGAAATTAATTTACGAGATCTTTAGGGAAATACTCAGTTGAATCTCATAAAAGTTGCATTTCTACGGACAAAAATTATGTGCATTGCTAAGAGTGTTCTACAAGTTAAAGGTCTCTCCACAGAGTTGTAAGCAGCCTAGTGGAAGGCAAAGGCAGGATCTGGCATTCCAAAGAAAGGATGTGCAGTCATCTCTTTTGCTCATTTTCTTAAATTTTGCCTTACGGTGTTGAAATTCTTCCCTAAAGTGGGGATAATTAGTCTTGAGGCCACAAGGGATTGTTGTGGGATTTGACTTATATTAACATTTAATAAACATTCTTGGTAAGTGCTTATTGATAAATGGTAGCTTTGCCTTGGTTTCTAGCTGTTTTGCCTTAGACTGGCAGGAAGTTGCTTAGGAACTGAGTGAGCTTCACATTATTTCCTAATTGTAGTACCCTGACCCTGTTTTGCTGTTTGTGGTCTAACTGACCTCGGCTGGGCCCCTGCTCTGCCCCTCGTCTGCTCATAGGGATTCTCCCCCTTTCTTAAGACAGCAGGCTCAGTGAGGCCTGTTTCTTGTCCTTTGTACTCACAAGTGCTCTTACCCATTATCCCTACTGCAGGAGAAGACTCTTTCTCATAATCCTAACTAACCTTCACCCTCTTCCCGTAGTCTGAGGCAGCCTTTTGCAAAACAGGGACCTTCTGGCATCAAATGGACAGATGCTGATGTGGTTTGCTATTTCAAAACATCCGCCATCCCCTTCACACAGGGAAACTGAAGAGACCCCATGAAAAAAAACAACTCTGAGTTTTCACTCCTTTTCCTGCTTCTATTCTTGCTAGTGGTGAGGAAGCCAAAGGCAAGCTGAGGGCAAAGCACAAGCTAACACCCCGAAACCCCTCTTCCAGGTGGGATATATATGACACTCCTCAGACCCTCCTGACTGCCCAAGAACAAAGGAAAAGGAAAAACAAACTGATGGAGATCATAAGCAGGACAGAAGTCTCCATCAGTTTGCAACTGTTTTAATGATTTACAAGAAAAAAAGGCAATCTCCAGAAACCTACAGACTCAGTTTCCAGGAACCCTAACATCACCATCACCCTCCTCCTCCACAGTGACGTGAGGAACAGTGGCAAGAAGAAACTAGATAAAATTAAATTTCTTTATAACCTACAGCCCACTGACAAATACTTCAGATAGGCAGAGTAAAACATTCCTCCAGGAACTCCCCACTGTCTTAATGTTAATGCTTTGCTAGAGGGAAAAATAACTTTAGCTCAACAATAGCAAGGCCTCCAGTATCTTCGAGTCTTCTTTAGTATATGAAAGTCTGGGAACTTCCCACTGCCTTTACACACACCCCCTCCCCCAAACTCCCAGGTATATGATCAGTCAGAATCCTAGAACAGCGCTTTTGGCCCACCGGTCCTGTCCCCATGCTTTAAGTCACCTTGGCACCAAAGACATCTCAAGAATTCTTTCTTGGCCATCGGCTCAGGACCCTTGCCCCCACCACTTCAACCTCATCACTAGGACTTGCACCCCCACCCTAGACATGCCTTACAGTATGGGTAAAAGTATGTCTTCCTTATAAAGGTCAGGGAGTTCATGGTATCTGTAGTCTTCTAGCACAATAGATAACATCTAAGTAGTGATGGGGCAGGGTCATCATGAACAGTTTTCCGAGACTCCTAGCTCCAGGGCATAGGCATAAGTGACTTATGGAGGACACCTGAGCGTTCATCCTTTTTTTTTTTTTATTCTTAATTTTTTGAAAGAGCGAGCAAGTAGGGGAGGAGCAGAGAGAGAATCCCAAGCAGGCTCTATGCTCAACACAGAGCCCAACACGGGGCTCGATCCCACAACCCTGGGAGCCGAAATCAACAGTCTGATGCTCAACCAATTGAGCCACTGAGGAACCCCGCATTCATCCCTGTTTTGACCAGTTCCTGGATGCCTGAGAGGCACATACCTCAGGCCACTGTCCTCAATAAAAACCCCAGCCCCCAAGCAAAGATGGGAGTCTCTCTCCTTTCCTTCCTGGGTCTCCCAGACATTCAGATACTGCTATAATCTATCACTTGTACTATTCAATAAACTCTGCTCTCACTTCCTACCAGCTTGAGTTTGATTTTGATCCTGTGTGAAGCCAAGGACCCTCTTGGCTGGTCCTGAGGGACCCTCACTGGTTCCTCAGACCTGGCCAGCCTGCATCACCTTGATGGTTACTTTGGATTCTACCCCTTCTGCTGACTTCAGGGAGGCTCTAGATGCTGGACTTGATGCCCCCCTGAAGTTTCCCTGTGATTCCACCAACCTGAAGGTGCCTGTGATCAGTCCCCAAAAAGTCACTGAAGCTAGAAAACTATGCTTTTTGCTCTTAGGGTGAACCTAGGCTCTGTGATTTTTGTACAGCTTTTCCTTTCTGACTGCCCCTGGGGGTTGGCCAGGAACCTTTCAGTACTCACCTGCAGAACATGTTTGTAAAGCCAGCTTAAACTGCACATTTTAAGAAAGCTAAATCTTTTGCCTGATTGGAAGTAGGGAGTGTTTAAAAAAAAAAGAAAAAAAAAAGACCCAAAATGGAGTCACTTATACTAAGCCCTAGGTCACCAAACCAAGATTTGACTTAATTACAGTTTTGGCTCTCCTAGAAATGGAATCTTAAGCCAATCAGGAACTAACTGTCTGCTCAGCACTAGCTAGGTAATCTGCCTGAGACCTCTGCCATCTCCTACAGCAAAGTGACCTTTGCTTTTATGCCTAGTATTAACTTCCTAGGTCCTGTCCCTTCTGACTAGAAAAGTCTTCCATTTTGCAAAGCTCTTTGGAGTTTCTTTCTATGTGCTAGGTTGGATTCATGAATCACTGAATAAAGCCAATAGACCTTTAAAATTGTTGAATTTTGTTTTTTAATACTTCATAGGAGACAAGAAAAATCCTGGTGGCAACTCATAACAAATTGAGAGCCAGAGCCAACACCCCTCACTCCTCACAGGACAAATACCCAATGCCAGCCCCTGGGCCCATATCTGATATGGTCCTTCTCAAAGCAAGACCACATCTCAAACTGTAAAGGATTAGAAAGAATGACCAACCAGAGGAGAAAGCTACAAAAAAGAAATCAAATGTTAATACTCCAGCCACTAAAGCACTTCCAGCTGGGCCTCTACCTACTGATGGCTTTACTCACTAGTCTCTGTTTGCTACCTGATGGAAATCACTTTGACTAGCTCATAGTTCCCAAATCACCAAATATACCGCAGGGCCCTCAGAAGAGAGTTTGTTCTAGGTCAGAATTGCACCTTCAGTGATGCCCTCATGAAGGCAATGCATCCAGTAGTTACTTAGCCACCTGCGCAAACGTCAACAGTAAGGTCTTCAAGACAAGTGAATGGTATGTCACAACACAGAAACATTTAAAAGAGCTGACTCTCTGGGGTTGCCTGGGTGGCTCAGCCAGTTAAGTGTCCAACTCTTGATTTCCAAGAGTTGATCAAGGAGATCAAGCTCCGTGTCGGGCTCTGCACTGACAGCACAGAGCCTACTTGGGATTCTCTCTCTCTACCTTTCTCCCTCAAAATAAATAAACTTAAAAAAATAGCTGAACATCTTCAAGAATGAGAAAATTACTTCATATACTAATGCCTATGTAGGCTCGACCTGACTCTCACACCTGACCTGAAGCTGACAGCACTTAGCTATACAGAAATCCTCATTACCATACACTGATGTCACTCACAGGCTCCCAGCAGGCAGGTGGCACACAGATGAACTTTGGTGAGTCAGACAAGCTCTATGCAAGGCTCTTCTTCCTTTTGTGGAGGAGGCCAGGAATTACAGGGGCCTGCCGGGCCTGCCAACCCTGCCAGGCACAAGCAAGGACCACATGGTCCTCCTACCACGGAATCAAATGACTGGCCCAGGAATCAGTGTCCTAGCCAAAGCGAAACAGAGATAGCCGAAGGCTGCCTGGGAGGTGGCCCAACATCAGACAGCCGCCAAGCAAGCTCTGCAGGAAGAACAGGCCCCTTCTGATGGGCAATACTGAACCACATGCCATACATGCAACATTGGAACATCACTACATCGAGTAGGGTAACTTGGAAATACTTCTGCTGACCAAATGAAGCTACTGCTCACCAACTTCAAGCTAAGTTGCCAGTCAAAAAAACAAAACCAGGCTCCAAAGAGAACAAAGGGAGCTACAGACCTTCAGGAGAACATGGCCCTGCATGGTAACCCATCCTGGGTGGCTATACTCCCAGAAACAGGAAGATCTGAGGTCAGGGTGGTTACCCCAAGGGTTCAGCTAAGAACTCTCCAAGTTCTCCATCCATCCAGATGTAGAAGTGGTCACCACAAGGGAACCCCAATGGGCTGGGCAACTGCAAACCCTACACTCCAGAGATTCTAACTAAGCAAAAGGCCACCAATAACCCCACAATCTCCATATTTGTGTCCACACTCCACCAACTCAGCAAACATTTACCAGGCAGGCCCCACTGCAACTGACACTGAGCGAAGATAAGGTTAACTATCCACTAAGAGCTTCCTCTTTAGTAAGACAGGAGAGATATACAGATGACTAGAACATAAGACACCATACCTAAGAGGTATGAAGAACTACAAAATCGAAAAGATCTCCCCCACACTTAGAAGGCTAAGGAAAAACTGAAAGGAGGAAATGGTCTTTGAACCAAACCCTGAAGGACATATGATTTCAACAGGCAAGGTCAGAGGACAAAAGCAAGCAGTTTAGGTAGAGTGCAGTAATGTTAAAACACACTACATGCCATTAGTCTGACTTTTCCAACGCTCTGGTACACAGAGGACAAAGGATTATAGAAGGAAACCAGACTGTGGGCTTCAGGAAAAGAACCACAGCCTCTCATCTGTGTATTCTCTCCAGCTGGCCCAGTACCTGGCTCGCAATAGATACTTCAGATATGTTACATGGACATTAAAATGACGCCACCTGAGGGCCACTGTGACAAGAGCAGATGAGAGCTTCAGAAGATAATAATGCATCATTTGACAGATTGGCAGAGGGAACAAGATAAGGGCAACTGCTATCCTCTGGCCATGGGGAGAGCTTAAACTAGGAAAGGTGATAGGTCAAAGGGAAGGGTCAGCTCTAACAACATTCCGAAGGTGGAAGCAACAGGACTTGGCACAGGATCACCTTGACAAACTGACACGAGTAAACAATTTCAAGACACAAGGCACTAGAAGAAAACATGGCTTAGATGGGGACAAAGGATACCTCCTCCCCCCCCCTCCCAGAGAGGGCAGCTAGGTAAGCTTTGACAATTAGGCACATGACTATGTTCCGTAAATGTGTAGATTTGAACTCTCCTGTTTGCCAAATATCCAGGACATGATTTTCCTTCTCCCTGAAGCCACCTTTCTGGCCACCACACCAACTGCCTGACACACATTAGGCACTCAAATATCTGGCAAACGAATGAAATGAACAAATCAATGTTGAAAAGCAGAAAATACAAAATTCAGGTAATGTTAGCATCTCAGGAAGAAGCTTTGTAGGGAAAGCGGGTCCTCCTGAGATTGGGGTGAGGTGCCCCCAAAGTGCCAATGAAGATCTGACCATGATCACCTGGTAATTTCACAGAATAATGTGGCTGGAATCCAGTGGTTTGTAGCTCTAGCCTGAGGTGGGGGCTCGCAGATTTTTATGTGAGCAAATACATTATAAAACGAAAGTCGAGAATACTGATGTCAGCAAATATTAATTGTAACTCAGTTAATAGGAAAACTAAGACATGTACAGATTTCATTTACCCATCTATTAATTATTCACTTTATACAGGCATTTAGTAATTTCAGCTTACTGTCCCAATTTTTCAGCTGAGGCACTGAATCCCAAAAGCAGAGCCAGACTACACATTTTGCATTGTCTCTGAGGATTCCCATAGAAAACTCCACTGCTAACCAGACTTGGAACAAAATACACCAGAACAGAAGCAGCTGTGGAACTGGTGGAAGGGCACTGGAACAGGAGTCACTCAGTTTGGGTCCCAGAGGATCTTTGGCCATTCCTCTACAGAACATGCCAGTTCTGTACTAACAGGTTACCACATTGGTCCCTCCCACTTAGTCAAGCTGTTTGTGGATCAAACATCATCTATCTATGGAAAGTAACTCTGTATGCTTAAGCATTAACAAATGTAAAGAACTATCATTAAAGGAGAAAGAGACTCGGATACCACTTTCTAAGAAAATAGAAGAGGGAGACCAAAAGCCCAACAAAGCCCAGGAAACTCCACCAAAGGGCAGAGATACTCCACTTGGCTCATAAAAGTACCACAATTAAGATAATTAACTTGATTGATGACGGTAAATACACTCAAAAGACTTCACTAAACAGCACCACACCCGCCACTTAACAAGTGGGGCCAGGACCTCACCAGTAACACCTAGACATCTCTGCGCCCCAACTTTAAACAGCTCCCTCCAAAATCTAAGCGCCCACCCAGCCCTGTGAAAGGCAGGAGGTTTAAAGCCCGAGTCTTCCGGTCTTTCACTAGCGAGTACACTCAGGACCTGGCGCGCGCCAAGCTAAGAACCGCCTTGGAAGCGAAATTTCAACGCAATTTGCAAACCAGCTCTCCCCGGGCTTCCTAGCACAATAAAGAAAAATGAAGATCTCTTAGCAGCCTCGGAACTTCATTTGCTATTTGTTGATAAGGAAGCCGCACGGCACGTCCCTTCCAGCCCCACTCCAAACACATCAGACACCACCAGACTCCACTTTGCAAACTGTTACCCGGCCAGACAAGGAAGGAGTCCTTTTAGAAAGCTCAACTTTCAGGAAACTCGCGCCCAACTGATCCCACATCTAAAAGACCTTTAAGGAGCAAGGAAGGGGGGGGGGGATCTAAACCCGGATAGAGTGTGCACCCTCTACCCTCTCACGCAGCCCCCGCCCAAAGCGCGCAACATGAGCCCGTCACGCCGAGCACACGAGCCCCACGCCCGGAGCTGCTCACCCTCACATGGTTCTCCACGGCCGCGCGGCCCGCCAGCTTCTTGGCCTCCTCGGCCTTGGACATCGTGGAGGGGGCCGGGCAGGCGCTGTTGGCGTCCCCGCCGTGGGTACCTGCACTGCCGACGCCGGCGCGGGTCCCGGACTGTGAGCGCCCGGGAGGCTGCACGTGGGAACCCAGGACACCCCAGCTGTTCCCGCCTCCGCCAGAGGCCGCGCCCCCGGCCCTCCCGGGCAGCGGGGCCAGGACCCGCCCGTAGAGGGTGCTGAAGGGCCCGGGGCGCTGCATCCCGACGCCCAGCTCCAGCCTCCGCCACGGTCCCGCCCCGCGACTCGTCCGGAAGTGTTGTCGCTCACGCACCCGGCGCGCGCCTGCTGCTGCAGGGGTCCTTGCTGGGAAGTGTAGTTCTATGGCTTCGGCAGCCCGAACCCACGCACCAACGGGGACTACCAGCCCCACAATGCTGCGCGACTGGCGCGCAATAGCCCGCGACGAGCTTCGGCGCGCAGGCGCGTGTGGCCCGAGTAGCCAAAGCACGAACTTAGGCGTTAACACCTAGCGGAGATGCGTTTATGCCGCGCTTGGGTGGGCTCCGGTGGTTTTTCTTTCTGCCCTCACAACCGAGAAAGGGGTGGTAGAACTGACCTTGCCGGTTTTCCCAGTAGTGGGAACGTGGCCGTGGAGTCCTTAGGCCAGTCGCTGTTCTGGAGACGTCGCCCCCTTTTGAGAGTGACTGCTCTAGACACCCCCTGGGGAAACGCACAAGCGGTTTGCACGGGCTTGTTATTGGACAGAGAACAGGTTCTGAACCCAGGTTCAGCTGCTCCTTGCTGGAAAATAAATATTCGAGAGACAAGTAACGGTGGGGGGAGGAAAAGGTTACTTTTTTATTCAGGAAGCTAGCAACGTGGGAAGATGGTAGACTAACTTCTCAAAGACCATCTTCCCCGGTCAGGCGAAGCCAGAGGGTTTTAAAGGGGAAGACATTGGAAAAGGGTTGAGGGCTAAGTGCAGAGAAGCAGGTGCCCAGACAGCTAGTCGTAAGTGGACATGACCCTAAACAGACTTGCTGGCGTTAGTGGCGGTGTTTGTGAATGTAGTAAGGCCTTATATTCTGGGAAAGCTTGGGCCTTCATTCCTCAAGGCCTGCAAATCTCAAGGAAAATAGGCTGGTTCTGCTGTAGACCAAGGGACTTAGGACAGCAAACAAAGAGTGCATAAGCTTGAAGCAAGTTAACCCTTAAGACGGCTGGAGTGCTGTTACACGCTGAAATCTTATCATTAGAGCTGAAGGCCCAGGACTACAGTTTAGAACTCCCAACCTTAGACGTTGTACTGCATCAGATAGTTTTAGATGGCTTACTTCCCCCAGGATGGAGCCTGGCCCCGCACATACAAGTATGCCAGCAGAGACCTGGCAATCCGTGCTGATAACTTATGAAAGGATTCGAAACAGGTGTCCTCAAAATATGCCACTTTGTCATGTGGACTATTTTGAACTGAAAGTAATCCAGACCCTGAAGAACTCAAGAGAAACTTTTGCCCCTCCCTTAACTGCCTAGAAGTATCTAAATTGGGTGTCTTTTCTAGAATAAGAGTTATTACCAATGATAAATTTTATCTGACACATCTGCATAGCAGGGCAAATGTCCAATTACCAAACATCTCTCTTATTGCCCTGTGAATTGCCCTTCTCTCCTTTGAAGCCTATGGCACTTATCCCATTCCTTAGCTCAGGATCCCATATATGTTATCTCATTTGTCTCAATATATGCCAAGAATTTGTCTCTCTGAAGCCTTGAGCAGCATCAGTCTGATTTACTAGGTACCCAGCCCCAAAGGAGTGGATTTGTGTCTCACTTCAAAAAGGAGGCAAGAAAGAAAGAAAATAAACTGTTCTGCCATCTCAATACATCAAGGAATTCTCCAGAGAAGGCAGAGGGGCCCTTTCTAAGACTAACCACACCTTTAGCCAGGGATCCTCACACAGCTGGCACCCTCACCTCATTCAGGTCTCTGCCTGCTCAGTGGTCTTCCCTGCTCACTTAATAAAGTACCCTGCCCCAATCCTCAGCCTCCCACTCCCCACCCCATGCCTATCATAATCATCCTATTCTGCTCTAACATCATCTTGTTATGTAATCTGTTTCTTTGTTTATTGCCTGTATTTCCCCCTTCAAGAATAGAAACAGAAAACGTGTCTTCTGTTTGAATGACTATAGGGCATCAGCCCTTGGCTGATAATTTCCCTCTTTGATTAGCTTGCAAGCAGTTTTAAGAGTTTAAGAAACAGTTTTACTAGGAAACAATGATAAAACAACAGTCCAAAATAACGCTGTCTCAAATGCTTTTCCTGTCTCCTGGGAGCTGTCGGCTATGTAAGAAGCACACTGCGGGCGTTGGATGCTCTGCACGGCATTCCTGATGTCTTTTACAGCAACTGTTTCCTTGCCGGTTTCCCTGACTCAAGACTCAGCCACATCAGAAGAGAGGGACTTCGGGTAGAGGCTGCTGGGCCTGGCGTCAGCACACCGGGGTAGGGTAAAGCAGGAGAGGAACAGACTTGAGGACAGCTACATTTGTTCCCACCCCACCCTCGCCCCATTAGAAAAGTGGGACACAACCTGAATACCATTTAAGTGGCCTGACATAAAGTTCTATTAATGAGAAAAGAAGCTATAGGAAATGAGCATTGTGGTTTTTTTTAAGTTTATTTATTTTGAGATAGCGTGAGCAGAGAAAGAGAATCCGGGGCTGGAACGCACAAACTGTGAGATCATGACTTGAGCCAAAACCAAGCATCAGATGCTTAACCAACTGAGCCACCCAGGTGCCCCCATCAACATGTTTTTCTTATGTTGGTTAAAGTTGGTTAAGTCCAGGCTCTCCCAGGTTTCAATTTTTTCTAAATTATAAGCTAAATATTTATTGGGTTTAGGACTCAGATGTTTTGATTATAATATTTTAATAGACTTTACTATTTATTTATTTAGAGAGAGAGAGAAAGGGAACATGCAGGAGGGGCAGAGAGAGAGAGAGAGAAGGAGAGAGAGAGAATCCCAAGCAGGTTCTGCATTGTCAGCTCAGGGCCCTATTCAGGGCTTGAACTCACGAACCATGAGATCATGACCTGAGCCGAAACCAAAAGTCAGGCACTTAACCAACTGAGCCACCCAGGCGCCCAGAGACTTTACTTTTTAAAGCAGTTTTCCATTCATGGCAAAATTGAGCAGAAGGTACAGAGATTCCGTATATACTGTCTGCCCCACACGTGCATAGCTTTCCCCCATCATCAACGTCCCGCACCAGAGCGATATATTTATTACAGTTGATGAACCTACATTGATGTATCACCCGGAGTCCACAGCTTGCATTACGGGTCATCCTTGGTGTTGGACGTTCTATGGATATGGACAAATGTACAATAACGTATCCACTGCTGAAGTATCATACAGAGTAGTTTCACTGCCCTCAAAACCCTCTGTGCTCTCCCTTTTCATCTCTACCTCTCCCTTGATTCCTGGAAACGACTGATCTTTTACTGTCTCCATAGTTTTGCCTTTTTCAGAACGCCATAGAGTTGGAATCATATACTATGTAGGCTTTTCAGATTGGCTTCTTTCACTTAATAGTATGCATTTAAGTTTCCTCCCTGTCTTTTCATGGTTCGATAGCTCACTTCTTTTTAACACTGAATAATATTCCATTGTCTGAATGTACCATGGTTTATTTGTCCATTCACCTACTGAAGGGCATCTTAGTTACTTCCAGGTTTTGTCAATTCTGAGTAGAGCTGCCATAAGCCGTGCGCAGATCTACATGTGGACATAAGTGTTCAGCTCTTTTGGGTACAGCAAGGAGCACAATTGCTGGGTCATATGGTTAGAGGAGGTTTTGTTTTTTTTTTAATGTTTTATTTATTTTTTGAGAGAGAGCGTGAGCAGGGGAGGGTCAGAGAAAGAGGGAGACACAGAATCTGAAGACAGGCTCCAGGCTCTGAGCTACCAGTCAGCAGAGAGCCTGACGTGGGGCTTGAACCCACGAATGTGAGATCATGACCTGAGCTGAAACCGGACGCTTAACCGACAGAGCCACCCAGGCGCCCTGAGTAGGTTTCGTTTTTTAAGAAACTGCCACACTGCCTTCCAAAGTGGCTGTACCATTTTGCATGTTAACTAAGTAAAATTTAAATTAAAAATATAAATAAACAAACAAAAAACAAAGTGGCTATACCATCTTGCATTTCCGTCAATAGTGAATGATTATTCTGTTGCCCCTCACCCTCGCCAGCATTTGGTGTTGTCAGCATTCTGGATTTAGACCATTCTAATTGGTGTGTAGTGGTATCTCATGGTTATTTTAATTTGCATTTCCCTGTTGACCTATGACATGGCATATCTTTTCATATGTTTATTTGCCATCTATATATCGTCTTTGGTGAGGTGTGTGTTAAGGCAGCTGACCCATTATTTTTAAAAAATTTTTTAATGTTTATTTACTTTTAGGAGACAGAGAGACAAAGTGCAAGCAGGGGAGGGGCAGAGAGAGAGGGAGACACAGAATCCGAAGCAGGCTCCAGGCTCCGAGATGCCAGCACAGAGCCCAATGCGGGGCTCGAACCCACGAAGCGTGGGATCATGACCTGGGCCAAAGTCGGACACTTAAACGACTGAGCCACCCAGGTGCCCCAACCCATTTTTAAATCATATTGTTTGTGTTCTTATTGTTGAGTTTTAAGAGCTCTGTGTTATGTATATACAGCAGTCCTTTATCTGATGTCTTTTGCAAATATTTTTTCCCAGTCTGTGGCTTGTCTCATAATTCTCCTGACTGTCTTTCACAGAGCAGAACATTTTAATTTTAATGAAATCCAGTTTATCAATTCTTTCTTCCATGTCTCATGCTCTTGGTGTTGCATTTAAAGAATCATTGCCAAACCCACAGTCCTCTGGATTTTCGCCTATGTTTTCCCTCTCCTAGTTTTATAGTTTTGCATTTTATAGTTAGGTCTGTGGTCCATTTTGAGTTAATTTTTGTGAAGGGTATAAAGTCTGTGTCTAGAATAATTTTTGCATGTTCCAGAACATTTGCATGTAACAAATTCCTTTAGCGCTCAGGTCCCAAGAAACCTTTTGTGTACTCCTCCTAGTTAACAGGCAAAGTTCCTGCTATTAGGTAACAAAAGCTGTGACCAGACTTTTCAAAAGCTCAAACCTTCTGCTTTTCAGTAATGGGACACAGCTGGTGGATTTAATAAGTTTTTCCTACTTTTTGCACATTTCCTATTTGTCCAGTATGTTTAAGATGACCTTGTATTGTTCCCTTATATATTCACCTGAGACCAAAATATAGGCAGTGCTGCACCTTCTGTATTTTATGAATGCCTTTAACTTTTACACAAGAAGTCTTTGAAAGACATACATTTATCCCAAAGCCACACTATCCACTAAGGAGAGAAGTCACCACTGTCCTTTCAAATTATGCTCTACTGCCTAGACTGAGTCATGCAATATGCACCAAATAAGACAGGCACCAGCAATGTAAGGGGCCCCCCAAGTTGTTAACACCCTACAACATTGAACACAAATTATCAATTTTCCCTCTCCTTAAAGAAATCTCCCCTTCTTTGTTCCCATAGAGAACATGTCTTCCCTTTCCCTTTTTCTTCTCCATCTACTCAGCCTAAGCAGAAGGTGTCCATTTGGTTGTTACATATATTCATTCAACAAATACTTATGGAGCATTTAGTGCATGCTGGGTGCTGCTGTAGGCACCAGGACTACAGCAATGGGCCACACGGCCAAACACCTGTTGTTCTGAAGCTCACATGAAGTCCCGGTTCCTGCCTCCATTGCTGAGACCAGAGTTTCTTCCAATGGAAGTGACCACATTCCCTTCGCACCTCAAAGGCGGATGATGCTATTAAAAAAGAAGTTTACAAAAATAGGTAAAGCAGGACTCTTACACAGGTTAAAAACGAATACATTATTTACTGTTCCAGGTAACTCATGAATGAGGGAAACTAGTGAAGTGTTACGACCAGTTTAAAGTTCAAAAAAAGTCACAGATTTATATGGAGTTGGGATGTTGAAATGAACATGCTGGTGGGGGCAAAACAACCTATTCCACAGTGGGGCGGGAACATCAATTGAACCTCTGCTAGACAGACTTTCCATGACCATAGAGAAGAATGACTATAGACGAGCAGACTCCCAACAGGAAGAATTGTGTATTGCTGTTGGTTATCTATAGCTTACAGACCTTTGAAATCGCTTTCATAGAATCAGATAGCCTGGAGGAACATCCTCTACCATCTAGACAATGCAGAGTTTTCCACTGAGGCACAAAATTTTCCCTACAATGCTAACATTAAGGCTCCCACGGATGCTATCTCTCTAAAGCTACAGGGAATGGCACAGGATTTCTCAGACTCAGCACTGTGGACATTGTGAACCACACAATTATTTGTTTGAAGGAACTGCGGCATCCCTGGTCTTTATTCACTAGAGGTCAGTAGCACTCCCACACCCTGCAGTTGTGACCAACAGTGTCTCCAGACATTCCTAGCCTCTGAGCAAAAGCCCTCAGCTTTACTTTAATTAGACCAATGTAGGGACTATGCCCACTCAGAACCAACAGGGGCAGAGGTGGGAGGTGGGGTGGGTTTTATTTAGTTTGATCCTCAAATTCTTTAGAAGCTAGAGTCCCCTTGGCCCAAGGATGATGGAAAGGAGGGGTGGAATAAAAATTAGGGTACTGTTACTGGGTGGGAGAAAGAAATGGATGCTAGGAAGTTGAAAATAGCAGATGGTCACTTGTGCATTGGAGTACCTATTCCATCAATCTTTTGTTATTGTGTTCACCCTTATTGTATTTGCAGTTCAAAGCAAACTGTTCCAAACTCCTGTAAACAGGTGTAGTTATAAATACATTAAACAACCAATACAATGTTAAAATGAGTTGGCAGCTACTGTTCACACAGCCACCCTCTGCTAATGTCAGGGGCATGGTCCGTGAATGAGCAATGTGGTAAAGGGAAAAAAATAGCTGGAATTAAAATATTTTTGTGGGCAATTTTCATTTGAGATATTTGACAAAGCAAGGGAAAGTTGATTTACAATGCTATCCTAGTTAAGTACTATCATAACCAACACCAGATCATTGCAGATGTCTCTATTTCCCTGCAGATGATATATTTAGACAACTGACAAACAAGAACCATTGTAATGAAGGCATAAACAAATTCCATTTTAGGAACACGCCCCTCTTTCACTATACCCAATTAACCACTTTATACCTACATGTCCTGCCTCCCCTGTAACTGTCGACCCAGACCCTGTCTTTATGTTCAAAGGTCCCTCCCCAATTCAGGCACTTGTCAATTCTAGATCACCACAACAGCTTCATAACTTCTGTCCCTTTCCCCAGTCTCAACTCTCTTCCATGACCGTCAGAGCAATTTTTAAAAAACCAAATCTGATCATGTTATCCCTGCCTAAATCTTACAATGGCCCCTCATGGTGCTCAGGTTAAGTTCCAAACTTCCTAACAAGGTGTGCAGGGCTTTCCATGAGCTGGCCCTTGCCTTTTCCATCAGTACTCCTCCCCTCACTAGCATCCTCAGGGACCAAGAACCCATCATAGCCAGCCAACAAAGTTTCCCCGGTGCACCACGTTCTGTCACGCCATCATTCCTCTGCAAGACCTGGTGCTTCCACCTAAAGTGTCCTCTCCACAACCCTGCCACCCCCCTCCTGCTCCCAGCCTGCACTGTCATCTGACTAACTCCTACTCATCCTCTAAGACCCAGCCCAGGCCTTGCCTACTGAATAAACTTACCACATCACTACTTTTCACACTGAAACACAGTGTGTGCCTATGCCTATTTTTGCCCCTTAGAGGGCAGGCTCCTTGATTCAGAGCCTGGAGCCCTCCCTTCTTATGTCTATATCCTCAGGTTTTTATGCTGGCACAAGGCAGACACTCAGTGTGTGGTTATTGGATGGGTGAATGGATGAATGGAAGAATGGATGGATGATGAATGGACAAAATTAACATGTTAAAATTTTGTACAACCCAGAAATTGCATAATTGCTTACAGTTTACCAAAATATGATTTAACATATATAACATATATGGTTAACATATAACATCATTTAGAACTATATGATGTAATGAAAAGAAAAAGGAATTGAGTTAGAAGAACTAATTTTTAGTCCTGTCTTTGTACTCACTGGTAAAGACTGCCTGCATTTCTTGGCTTATGGCTCCTCCCTACATCATTCCATCATTTTTTTTAATGTTTATTTATTTTTGAAAGAGAGACACAGAGTGAGAGCAAGGGTAGGGGCAGAAAGAGAGGGGAACAGAGGATCCTAGGTGGGCTCCAGGATCTGTGCTGACAGGAGACAGCCCAATGCAGGGCTCAAACTCAAGAACCATGAGATCATGACCCAAGCCAAAATTGGACACTTAACTGAGCCACCCAGGGGCCCCTCCAACATCTTGGTCCATGGTCACATCTCCTACTGTTCACTCTCATCTCCTGCTTCCCTTTCGTAGAAGCCTTGTGGATACACCTGGCCCATGTGGATAATCCAGGATAATCACTCCCTCTCAAGAACCTTAATTTAATCACATCTACAAAATACCTCTTGAGATATAAGGCAACGTTCACAAGTTCCAGATATTAGGATTTGGACATCTTGGAGGGGCCACTAATCAGCCTACCACAAATAACTCTAAGCAAAACAAACAAACAACAAAAAAAGGCAAAAACAAAAACAAAACCCTCAATCTAACCCTCACATTTCATACAAAAAATTGATTCATGATGGTTCATAGATTTAAATGTAAACTATACAACTACAATTGTTTAAAAGATCCCTAAAAGGAAAACTTTCTCCTCTCTGCTCTACTGCCACTCTCAATACTTTACTTTTGACATCAGATGTGTGGGTGTTTTCCTACCCCAACCGGTTCTCTGACTCTATACAGATATCAACTGGGTGTCCTATAATTCAATTCAGTTCTGACACAATCTATCTGGAGTAAGCACAGACCTTACAGGTGAAGGGCTCGTTCCCACAAGACAGCCCCCACTTCAGGGGCACCTGGGTGGCTCCGTTGGTTAAGCATTTGATTCAACTCTTGATTTCAGCTCAGGTCTTGATCTCACAGTTTGTGGGATCAAGCCCCACATCAGGCTCTGCATTGACAGCACCTCAGAGCCTGCTTGAGATTCTTTCTCTCCCTCTGTCTCTGCCCCTTCCCCCATCATGTGCTCTCTCTCTCTCTCTCTCTCTCAATAAACAAACAAACAAACAAACAAACAAACTTTAACAAAAAAATTACTTAAAAAAAAGACAGCCCCCACTTCAAGGCCAACACGAGTCCCAGGTTATCACTTAGGCTTCTTACTAATTGGCTATAAATTGGAGATTCCCACAACCCCCTCTTTGGGTTCAATAATATGCTAGAATAGCTCAAAGAACTCATGAAAACAATTTACTAACTAGATTATAAGTTTCCTATAAAAGGACACAATTTAGGAACAGACAGATGGAAGAGATGCATAGGGCCAGGAATGTGGGAAAGGGCTCCGAGCTTCCGTGCCCTCTCCAGGGGTGCCACTCTCCCAGCAGCTTCCCTTGTTGACCAGCCTGGAAGCCCTCCAAACCCCTTATTTTAGGGATTTTTATGGAGTCTTCATTACATAGGCATGATTCCTTAGTCACAAGCCATTGGTGTTTAAAAGTCTCCAGGCCCTCTCCCCTCCCCTGAGGTGGGAGTGGGACTGAAAGTTCCAACTTTCTAATCACAAGATTGGTTCCCCAGGCAAGCAGCTTCTCCCCAACACTGCCCTCCCCCCATCTTTAGGGGCTTTCTAAAAGTCACTTCATTAACCTGACCTCAGGTGTGGATGAAAGGGGATTATAATGAATAACACAAGACATTCCTTTCACCTGCTTGGGATTCTCTCTCTCCCTCTCTCTGCCCCTTCCCCACTTGTGTACACATTCTCTCTCTCTCTCTCTCTCTCTCTCAAAATAAATAAATAAACATTTAAAAAAACTTTTAAAAACCCTAACCATGCAACTATAATATGACCTGGCAATTGCATTCCTAGGCATTTAGTCCAGAAAAATGGAAACGTGTCCACACAAAAACCTACACATAAATGTTCACAAAAGCGTTCTTTTTTAAAAATGTTTATTTGTGTGTGTGTGTGTGTGTGTGTGAGAGAGAGAGAGAGAGAGAGAGAGAGAGAATGAGCAGGGTAGGAGCAGAGAGAGAGGGAGACAGAGGATCCAAAGCAGGCTCTATGCTGACAGCAGAGACCCTGATGCAGGGCTCGAACTCACAAACCATGAGATCATAACCTGAGCCAAAGTCAGGCGCTTAACCTACTGAGCCACCCAGGCGCCCAACAAAAGCTTTATATCTAATAAGAAAAGCTGGAAGCAACTAAAATGTCCTTCAGTGAGTGGATGGTGAAACAAACTGTGGCACATCCTTTCCATGGCACTAGACTCAGGAACACAAAAGAACAAACTACTGATACACATGACAACATGAATGGACCTCAGAGCTTTATACCTAGTGAAGAAAAGCCAATCTCAAAAGGTCACATACTGCCTGGTTCCAATTAAATAACATTGTCAAATGACATTATAGAATAGGTAAATGGTGCCAGGCTTTAGGAATGGCGGACAAGAGAGGTGTAAGTGTGTGTATGTCAATGCCTCACGATCACTTTTTTTTTTATCATAATGTAAGTGCCTGCCATTAAGCTTTTCCACTGCAGAGACATCCATCTCCAATAAACACATTGCCAAGTACACAACTAGATAAAAAACCAAGCCGCCCCACCCATGAAGTTCCCCTTTTAGAAAGCCCTGGTTGACCTAGATAACTGACCATCTGAGTGACCCTGCTTTTCCCTCCTGCATTTTCATTCCCCCAAAGGGTGAACCTGAGACCCCAGGCACCCCACCCTCAACCCCAATAGAGGCAGAGCACCTGGTCCATGCTGTTTCTCTCTACCCACAACCTCACTGCGTGGCCCCAGACAAGCAGGATACCCTCCAGGACTTGTGAGTAACAAACCTTGTTTCTTTCAAAGTTCTCTGATGATTGTTGATGAGGTGTGTCTAATGATCATAATAAAAACCACAAGGGCCAGTCCAGCCACACCATTGGCTCCAAAAGGGGAAACGTCTGTGGGGGCTCACAGTACAGGTGGTACAGGCATTTCTAGCCAATAGCATCACCATCGATAAGCTGAGACTAGCGCAAAACAGTGTGATTATAAAGGAGGTCTTTCTGATGCTGGAACAGTTGGTCTCTTGAGTGCAGTAGTGGTTACATGAATTTACACGTATGATAAAACAACACACACAAACACTGGACCAATATCGATTTTCCAGTTTTGAAATTTTCCTGTATTTATAGAAGATGTAAAATGTTGGCAACTCGCTGTGTGTAAATATTTCAACATAAAATGTTAAAACATACAATTACATTGTATGTAAATTACACAGCAATGAAGTTAATTTTTTAAAAGGTCATCTGTTAAATGTTTGGGAAAATGCAACAGAAAAGCCTGAATTCATGCTTTGGAGCCAGAAAGAATTGTGCTGTGCCCTTTATTTTCTTGTTTAATCTCAGAGAAATGTCTTTTTTTAAATTCTTTGTCAGGTTTTTCTTAAGGTCTCTGAATATCTGTTTCATGATCTCTAAAAGACACAAGAGTCTATATTACAAGGTTGTTGTGAAGAGAAGCAATCTATGTAGAATGTCTAGTTCACATACATATTCCATAGATTTTTGTTTCCCTTCTTTCCTTACCGTGTTATGAGATGCTTCATATAAAAGAATTCACAAATCATTTAAAAATATTTTGGGGGGTAAAGAGATGGGCAAATGGGTGAAGGGGAGTGGGTGACACAGGCTTCTAATTCTGGAATGAATATGTCACAAGAATAAAAGGCATGGCATAGGGAATATAGTCAATGATATTGTAATAGCATAGTACAGTAGATGGTGAGCATAGCATAATGTATAGAGAAGTTGAATCAGAATGTTGTACACCTGAAACTAATGTAACATTGTGTGTCAACTATACAGAAATTAAATTTTTTTTAACTTCTTTGTCAGGTTTTTCTATTTTAGTGGTTAGAAATATAGTCATAACACAAGGACTCTCTCAGCTCTCACCTTCTGCGATACGTTGAGCCAATGCAGGAATTCATGTGGTTTACTGGGGAGCGATGCTAAAAGTTACCACCAGGTGGCAGACCATCCTCTCTATTGAAGGATCTGTTTGGTCTCTAGAGGCAATGGTAACCAGCTATATTTAGATTATGAAGTCTTTCTGTTTCCTGCTGTGAAGAATTTCTGGAACAGCCCAATTTCCCCAGATTTTTTGGCCCTGGGGTTTTGAATGTTGTCCAATAATGTACCCAATCAAACTTGGTTCAACAATATAACAAATATTTATCCAGGCTCATATGACAGATACGAGTAAAGGACTGGGGACCAGAGCCATGTTAAATGTTCATGCTATATGGCACATTTGTTTGTAGGCTGTGTGTGCATGCTTACTGCAAGGTGTTTTTCTATTAAATCCCCCTATATAAAGTCCTACAAGGTGGACTGCCAACCAGGGCACCACCTCCAGCTGTTCGGTAGATCTAAGCCACACTTTGAATCTGGAACAGTGTCCACAAGCAAATCTGAGACAGCAAAGCCTAGCAAAATCCAGTAAGGTCAAAATAAGGTCACGCTGAGGACGTGGCATTTGAGCTGAGCCCCAAATGAAGACAAGGAGGCAGCTATCTAACATTCTAGGAAAAAGCATGCCAGACAAAAGGGCCAAATCCCTGAGTGCCGAGACCCCAACACAGGTGTCAGTGAAAAGCAAAATCCTCTCAGTGTGGCTGGAGCAGAGTGAAAAGGGAAGTGGAGAAAGAGGTGAGTTTGTCAGGGTAGGCAGGGGCCAGTTCAGGCATGGTCTCCTGGGCCTTGGGAAGGAGTTTGGATTTTGTTCTTGATAAAGTGAAATCATTGGAGAGTCTTAACATGGGGTGGAGGACATGACTCAGTTTGTGTTGTAAAAAGATCTCCCTAGCTGCTGCAGGAAGGCTGGACAGTGAGGGAGCTGGAGCAGAAATAGAGAAACCATTCAGTTTGAATCAAACTCACCATGTTGGACTGGGAAGAACCCCACTACCACCATCTGAGGCACAGAGCAGGGTCCAAGGAAAAAGGACCACCACCAACTACATCTCCTCAACCAGAATCTCACCCTGGTTTCCCACAGTCTACTTTGCAGCTAAATAGCAGCTGAGTCACCCAGCCTGAGACCTCACCAAGAGTCTGTGGTGTGGCCCTAGGATGATGTCCCCAGAGGTAGATGCCAAGCATGTGGAATGCTACTGTCCACACTACTTCACCCTGATGAGAGAGATGAGAGAGTGCGGAGATGTGGTAGAACGAGAGAAACATGAAAGCAATGAACACTTTGAGTGTTCTGAGTCGTGAAATGCACACTCGCTGCCCAATCGCCCCAGTTTTCCCCTTCTCTCCCGTGTGATGCAGAGCCTAGCAGAAAACCATTGGAAGTTTCTTGCAGAATCTCAGGATGCAACTGCTATAGTCCTTGAAATGAACGGGGGTGGGCACACAGGACCGGCCTTCCCCAGCACGGCAGATGCACCTCCCCAACTTGCCGAGTCATTGGAGTGGTCAGGTTCTAGAGAGCAGTGGAGCCTATGGCACCCCCACCCCCACCCCCGCCCAGCCACGAGGGCAGTGCTGAGAATTTGGGTAGCAAAGGCAAGAGCTGTAAGAGAGCAAGCGAACTGTAGCAGGTTCTCCAAATGGTCATCCTGCCTGCATTTCTGGGAACCCCATTTCACCTTTGGAGTGGGCATGGGCAGACAGACAGTGATTCGGGAATGAAACTCAGGGCAGAGGCAGGTCAGCAGGTGCTAATGAAAACACTCAACTACACATGGTCAGTCTTCAGCAATACCCCACTCCCAACCCCTCTGGGGCCAAGGAGCATGTGAGGTACACAGCTCTGCATTCTGTTGTGAAGAGCATTTGGTCCAGCGTGGTTCAGAGCAGCCACCAAATAAGGGCTTGAAAGAAGTGAGGGGGATCGCACCAAGGTAGACCACCTGGGCTGCAAAGGCTGTCACCTGGGTGGGTAATGCTGGAAACAAAGAGGGACAGTGGGGCAGAGGAAGCTGGGCCCGGGCATGGAGTCCAGCGAATTGCCTGGTATACGGCCTGTAAATCAATAATGGATATGCTGCTGTGAGCGTGCCAAGTTCTCAAGGCAAACACAGCTCAGGGTTCCATGGCTAATTGCCTCCGTGGCCAGTGTGTTTGATCTGGCAGGACCAGCGTGGGAGCAGAGACAGATATCCCGTGATAATGACTCATAGCTGTGCTAGTGACCGTGCCTGAGAACGGGGCCACCTGAGAAGGGCAGCAGTGGGGGAGGGCAGGTGAGGGGGGAGGACCCAAACCTCATCTGAGCTAATCACAAGGTGTTGTCAGCCAACGTTGTTCTGTCCTCCAGCCTTACAGAGGTACAGCCATTTTATTCAGGCTCTGGGGGAACAGACCGATGTCTATAAAGATAAGCTTCCCCTTGCTTCCTCTTTGGTAAAGTCTGAGGTGAAATCTGTATAAAATGAAGGACAGATGACTGACTCTCTCTCTCTCTCTGTATTTATAGGCCTCCATCACTTTCAGCATGGTCCTGACTGGAAACACCCCACTTTTACCATTGTATTTGGTCACCCACATATTTGCGTGTTTCCCTCACTCAGCTGCGAGCTTCCTGAGGACAGGGCTGGTAGCAAACACCCTCAGAGTTGAGTAATTTTCCTGGCACATAATTGATGTCAAGACTGTTGAATGAGTGAATAATTGGACTATGGTCTGGAATTTTCTGTTTTTTTATTTTTTTTATTTTTTATGCTGCTACCACAGACTGCTTCCAAGTGGGACTTCTCTCCCACTATGACCTTGACTCAAAGGGAGAATGGAGACTTCGTGATTAAAACAAAACCTACAGCCTCCAAACTGAACAGTAGACCCAGAATCTCTATGTGAAGTGTGGACAGCAGGGCTATGAGGTTTCCCTTTGTTCAGACCTTCTGGTCTTTTTCCTCGGCTTGCCCAGCTGTGAACAAAGTCTTCTGATTATACCTGTATCACAGCTGGAACATCCAATGTCTACTTCAAGAAGGACCGAGCAAAAATACCCAATCTTTGAGTATGAGTGCTTTTTTTTTTTTTTTACTTGTGTAAGAAAACATCTTGTAGACCTCTACTAGCTAGTAGTTGTTTTTCTATTATCTGTTGACTGAATAAAACTCAGAATTAAAAACCTACTGTAGGGGCACCTGGGTGGCTCTGTGGGTTAAGCATCTGACTCTTCATTTCAGCTCAGGTCATGATCTCAGTTTGTGAGTTGGAGCCCTGCATTCAGCTCCATGCACTGACCGTGCAGAGCATGCTTAGAACCTTAGGACTCTCTCCCTCTCTCTCTTTCTGCCTCTCTGCTCCTTATTCTCTCTCTTTCTCTCTCAAAATAAATAAACTTAAAAAATCTGTAAATTCTCTGATGATTTTAAATATATCTGTATTTTAATAATCATGTCATTTCTACATTTATTAGATTGTCATATATCTGTGTGTGAAACTATTTATTCAGCCTACAGCCAAAGGCTTAGTGATTGTGTGAGTTTTCAGGCACCTTGCAGTGATTCCTTGGTCCTTAAGGTTGGGATCCAACATGCTACAAAAGAGAAGGTAGCTTAGCCACCAGGTACAACTTCACCCCAAACTCGAGAAACTCCCATTCCATTGGGGTCTTAGGAAAACAAAGGAGCATCCCCTTCTTAACCTCTTAACTCTTCCTTCAGGGTCAGCTCTGACCCCCCACCCTTCTAGAAAGGTGTTCTTTCAAAATCCTCCAAATAAGCATTTAATAATTCTAGTAGTTCTTAGGGATTGGATGCCAGTTCAAAGGTCTTTGGCTTTGACTAGTAGAAAGCAAAGCTAAATAAAACAAAACATGGGGACTTTCACATATAAGAGGGTTCCGTGTCCTTGAAAGAACCCTGGATGCCATCAAGCATGTCCATGAGAATTTTTTGGCTCTACCATTTGTCTCCTTATAAGCTGCATCTGTTTTGGCCCCAGCTTTTTGTATTTTCTCTCTCTTCTTCTCCTCCTTCCTCTTCTCCTCCTTCCCCTCCTTCCCCTTCCCCTGCCCCCTGTCCCTTCCCCTTCCCCTTCACCTTCTTCTCCTTCTTCTTCTTCTCCTCCTCCTTCCTCTCCTCCTCCTCCTCCTCCTTCTTCTTCTTCCTCTCCTTCTTCTCCTTCTTCTTCTTCTTCTTCTTCTTCTTCTTCTTCTTCTTCTTCTTCGGTGTTCCAGATGTTACCCTTGGTCCATTCAATGGTATTGGCTTTCTATCTCTTATTCTGAACACTTGGTGTATTGGCCAAGATTTAGTTTCAAAGAACAGAACTCCTGCTACCTAGCTTATGCAGAAAGGATATAATTCAAAATAGATTTAAAACCTAGATTTAAAACTTACTGCATTGTGGGAAGGCTTGAAGACACAGAATCCAGAGGGCTGAAAATTCAGGAACAATCCCCAGGTCCATACTGAGGAAATGGTCTACCAGGGGCTCTGCTGCACTGGGAGGTACCACCCCACTCCAGTTCTAGAACTTTTGCTATAATCCACAGAGCAACATGGGGACCTCTTATTCTGCCACCTGCCTCACTTAGTTCTGAATTCAAATATCAGCTGAGTGTTTACAACTCGTGGGATGGGAATCAGATTCAGAGCCCTAGATGCAATGGGAAAAGAAGTTTTTTGGTTTCTTGTCTCTGCAGTGCAGGAAGGCACACTAGAAGAGGTTAGAACAGACATAGAGATGCACAATTCACAGCATCCACTATACCTGGTCACACTTCATCTTAACTCTACCCCCAGTGGAAATCTTGGTATCCTACTCAGAGTTCCAGTGCCTCGTTAATCCAGTGAGTTATGAACCAATAGCAGCAGCACCTGGGAGCTTTTAGAAATGCAGACTCTCAAGCCTTATTCGTACTTAATTAGAATCTGTACTCTAACAAAACCCCCAAGTAATTTGTAGGAACATTAAAGTTTGAGCAGTACTGGCCAGACACTGGTTCTCAAACTTGGCTATCCATTGGAATCACTGGGGGAGATTTTAAAATCATTGATGCCTCCTTCCCACTCCCAGAGATTCTGATTTTATTGGTCTAGGGTATAGTCTGAGCATTAGGATTTTAAAAATCTAATATGCCATAAAGTTAGAAAACTACTAACCTGGGAAAAGAGAAACACTCACTTTATGCTTTGGCCACAGTGCTGAGCAGCTGCACTGGCCTCACTGAGATTAGTCGCTAATTCCCACTCTCTTACCCTGCTAAGCATCTCAGGCAATCACAAACCTATGTTACCATTTCAAGGACTTGCTGTTTAGTTGGCGAAACCATGAAAATCAGGATGGTGCTAAATATTAACATTTCCAAATTACCATGAGGAGTACATTCCAAGACAAGGGAGTTGCAAGTCGGACTACACCCTTTTTTTTAAGGTTATTTATTTATTTTGAGAAAGAGAGAGAGAGAGAACACAAGCAGGGGAGGGGCAGAGAGAAAGGGAGAGAGGGAATCCCAAGCAGGCTCTGCACTATCAGTGCAAGCCTAATGCTGGGCTCAATCTCTTGAACTGTGAGATCATGACCTGAGCCGAAATCATAAGTCAGATGCTTAACCAACTGAGCTACCCAGGTGCCCCTAGACTTTTTTCTTCAAGTCTTCTGCTTAGATACTTGACATAATAACCGCCATATTACATATGTTCATTAAATGGCCACAGCAATGAATTGGATATTGATGATATACTGTTTCATCATGGGTACAAATGCTTTCAGACTGGTCATATTCCTAAGAATATATACCGTATGTGAACTGTACATTTGGATTAGAGCAATTTTCATTATGTTGATACACTTGGGTTCCACGTCTTGGGGCCTAGTGTGGTCCACTGTATTCTATAGCAGATAAATCCTTGGTTTAGTTCCAAGATGGATCCATATTATAACAAAAAAAAAGTTAAACATAATGGCATTCAACAATATGTGGTGTTATGTGTTATAGGATATGTATATCAATAGAGGGTCTTATCTAGGCTATATGTTCAAAAATATTTTCTAGCTTTGGGTACATATGCTTTTTCATTCAAAGCTGGATAGATCCCACTTACAAAGACTGGAAAAGTAGCCACAAGCATGAATGGCAGCGTCGTTCATTTCCCAAAGTGTATATGCATTCTCTCCCCACCTTCTGGCATTCACATTGCCATGGCTTCTACAGTCCGTAATGAGGCCACCTTGGATTAGATACAGTTTTCCATTTTTGACAAGACTTAGGTGGCCCCACCCACCTAGACCCCTCTTATACGTTGTTAGTAGTAGAAAAGTTAACATTCCTCAATGCTATGATGCCTGAGCCAGTCTATTGTGTAAAATGAACACATAGTATCAAAATCTATTTGCATGACTAGTCGCCAGGTACTGTTGAGGGACAGAAGCCTGGCTTCCAAAAGAGTTTTAGTTAGTATTAACATCTTCAAAAAGGAAAAAAAAAAAAGGCAAGGGTAAGATTTCAGAATGGGAAGAGAGGAGAGAAGTGAAATTTAGAAGCTATTTAATAGATGAAACTCTAAAAACACAAAAACAAAAACAAGTCTTTTTTAAAAAATTTTTTAAATGTTTTCTATTTATTTTTGAGAGACAGAGAGAGAGAGACAGCGTGAGCAGGGGAGGATCAGAGAGAGAGGGAGACACAGAATCTGAAGACAGGCTCCAGGCTCTGAGCTAGCTGTCAGCACAGAGCCCGATGCGGGGCTCGAACCCACCAACCGTGAGATCGTGACCTGAGCCGAAGTCGGACGCTCAACCGACTGAGCCACCCAGGCGCCCCAAAAACAACAAGTCTTAATGAATCTGAGGCTGAGTCTAGGTAGGCCTAACCAAATCACCAGGGCTGCAAATATTCTCTGCCCTCATCCGGACCCGTAGAGCATGACACAGATTCCCTGACTGTGTGCAACCCATCTTTCCCCACCACACATCGCCATACACAAATCTCCTCCCATGCTCCGAATCTAGGAGCATCTTTGAACATCAAGGTATTGAATGGCATGGTTCCTGCCTGCTGTTGTCTGGTAGCCAGCAACTCACGTTCCCATTCCATGCTGCCATTCTGTTAGGTGTTTAAATAATTGAACTTACAGCTTTTAGTGTTTGAAGGATGAGGAAACTCTTTGGAAAAGGGACTTTTTTTTCCCTATTTTACATATAGTTTATTGTCAAGTTGGTTTCCCACCAGTGCTCATCCCAACAAGTGCCCTCCTCCATGCCCACCACCCCCTTCCCCTCTCTCCCACCCCCCATCAACCCTGTTTGTTCTCAGTATTCAAAAGTCTCTGAGGATCTGCCTCCCTCCCTTTCCATAACTATTTTTCCCCCTTTCCCTCCCCCATGGCCCTCTGTTAAGTTTCTCCTGTTCCACATATGAGTGAAAACATATGGTGTCTGTCCTTCTCTGCCTGACTTATTTCACTTAGCACGACACCCTCGTGGTCCATCCACTTTGCTACGAATGGCCAGATTTCATTCTTTCTCATTGCCATGTAGTATTCCATTGTATATATAAACCACATCTTCTTGATCCACATTCGTCAGTTGATGGACATTTAGACTCTTTCCATAATTTGGCTATTGTTGAAAGTGTTGCTATGAACATTGGTGTGCATATGCCCCTATGCATCAGCATTTCTGTATCCCTTGAGTAAATTCCTAGCGGTGCTATTGTTGGGTCATAGGGGAGTTCTACTGATAATTTTTTGAGGAACTCCTACACTGTTTTTCAGAGTGGCTGCACCAGTTTACGTTCCCACCAATAGTGTAAGAGGGTGCCTGTTTCTCCACATCCTCACCAGCATTTATAGTCTCCTGATTTGTACATTTTAGCCACGCTGAGTGAGGTGGTATCTCAGTGTGGTTTTGATTTGTATTTCCATGATGATCAGTGATGTTGAGCATCGTTTCATGTGTCTGTTGGCCATCTGGATGTCTTCTTTGAAGAAGTGTCTGTTCATGTCTTCTGCCCATTTCTTCACTGGATTATTTGTTTTTCAGGTGTGGAGTTTGGTGAGTTCCTTATAGATTTTGGATACCAACCCAGAAAAGGGACTTCAAAGACAAACTATAGAATGCCATGTAAACTAAAGCTGGTTTGATGCATTTAAGAGAAGGGCTCTGTCCACTTTGCACACTAACATGGCTGTACCTGAGTTAAGTGTTTAGTTAGGGTCTGACCCCATGGACCTAGATTTCTCAGAGGGACAAGCAGCTTGAGAGAAAAGTCATTGCAAGTGACCCAGGAGCCTAGCAGTGTGAGCCGAACTCCACAGCGTACCTGGGTGTAATAGTTAATTTCATGTGTCAACTTGACTACACCATTGTGCTCAGTTTTTTGTCAAACACCAGCCAAGATGTCATAGTGAGGTATACTTTAGATGAGATTAATATTTGAAGCAATAGACTTTGAGTAAAGTAGATTATCCTTCATAATGCGAGTGGGCCTCATCCAATCAGTTGAAGGCCTTAAGAGAAAAGGCTGAGGTCTCCCAAGGAAGAAGGAATTCTGCCTCTAAACTCTCTTGCAACTACAACGTCAACTCTTCCCTGAGTCTCCAGCCTGCCAGCCTGCCTTAAAAGTGTCATACTGGCCAGCCCCTGCAATCATAGGGGCCAGTTCCTTAAAATAAGTCTCTTTCTTACTCTGTCTCTGTCTCTACATGCACACACACAGACACACACGCACACACACACACACACACACACACAATCACATCCTATTGGTTCTGTTTCTCTGGAGAACCCTGGCTAACACAGGAGGTGACTTGCCCACTGGGTCCAGTTTTCCCCATTACACATGTCCAGTAATGAGAAAAGGAGAAGTGTAACATCAAGGGGAAAACCATGGCACAGAGGCCCTGCAGCTCTCTGAGGAGCACCCCCTCTGGAATGAGTTTCCTTGCTGGCCAGGGAGGAGACAACCATGGGGAGGAGTCACGTAGGAGGTCTCCATGAATGCGGGCAGGTGGTGAGTGAGCAGTGGGGGAGCAGCAGCAGCCTGTGGAGCAGGACCACGTGAGCAGGGTGTGGGTCTGAGCAAGGCAGGGCACTGTCCCTCTAGCCCTTTTGTTCGAGAAGAAAGAAACTTAACTAGAACTGCAAACTGGCCAAGCCTAGGAAGCATGGGGACTATACCTGTGAGTGTCCCAGGAATATTTGTACAAGACTTTGTGTAAAAGCACTGAGTGTTGAGCCTTGTAACATTACCATCAATGGAGCTTTACTCTGAGGTCACTTGCTAGTGGGGTTTGGACATGTGGGTTATATTTGCCTGGTACTAAACTGATTGACAGTATTCTGGTACAAAGAAGCTACTTACAAATTCATTGTCATGGGATTGGCTAGAAAAATGGAATCACGTCAGCAATACAATCTGCTCCTGAGTTAAGCAGAGTCAAGTCAGTTTCTTGTGACTTCTCAAAGACTTTAAAACAAATGTGCTTGGGGCACCTGGGTGACTCGGTCAGTTAAGCGTCCGACTTCAGCTCAGGTTATAGTGGTTTGTAGGTTCCAGCCCCATGTCCACTCTGTGCTGACAGCTCAGAGCCTGGAGCCTGTGGATTCCAATTCTGTCTCTCTCTCTCTCTCTCTCTCTCTCTCTCTCAAAAATAAATAAGCATTAGCACGAGGAGGGGAGGGATGAGAGAAAGGGAGACACAGAATCCAAAGCAGGCACCGGGCTCTGAGCTGTCAGCACGGAGCCCGTCACAGGGCTCGAACTCACGAACCATGAGTTCATGACCTCAGCCAAAGTCCAACACTTTAACTGACTGAGCCACCCAGGCACGCCCACCTCTCACCAAAAATTTAAAGATGCTTTTCCTGTTACTCCCCACCTTTTTGCTTCTTTTGCTTGCAGAACAAATCCCTTAGTCTCATGTGGAAGGCTCTCTTCTTTGCAATCTAGCCCCCTCCTCTCTAGGCATGTTCCCCACCCTTTCTGTAGAGTGATGGGCTTCTGCAGCCAAACTCACCGTTCCTAGAACCCATCAAGTCCCAGCCCATCTTTCTTTCACTAAAGAGGCCTTGTTGGGTTGTTATGACAGTAAAGGCCTATGTCCACAGGTCTCGTCCTAGCTTGTGCACAAAGGGCCTTCTGGATTTAAATAAGAAATGTGTAGAGCTACTAGGTTCTTTGAGTCCCTTACACCTCTGAGAAACTGAATCTGAACTAAGAACCAGTCATAACACCTGGGGTTTATATTGAAAGGGCTTTTCTGAAAGTTTCCTTCTTTATAGTTTTGGTTATATATATGCTTTGGTTATACAGAGGTCCAATTATAGTTTCCTCCTTTAGCCACACAGCAAAGCAAAGCAAAGCAAAGCAAAGAAAAAAAAAGTCTCTGGTATTTCCATAAGCTGAGAAATACACCCAAATGCCTATGCAGAATGGTGGTACCATGTGGTTAGGCTGACCAAGAGTTAAGTAGATACATTCGTGACCTGTTACAGTACTATAGTTCAAAAGTTTCCTTTCAGAGAAAACATTCTTTCTGGCATCCTCCAAGAACCCTAGTTGAGGGTTGTCTCTTCTCCCTGCTGAGAAGACTTCCTGTTACAAATTCAAGTTCATGGTGTATTTAGCCTTTAAAGTCAAAAAAAAAAATTCTGAGGAATGTGGGAGGCCAGAGCTATGTATAAAAACTGCCTCGGGGCTCCTGGGTGGCTCAGTTGGTTAAGCGTCAGACATCAGCTTGGGTCATACTCTCGGGGTTTGAGAGTTCGAGCCCCACGTCAGGCTCTGTGCTGACAGCTCAGAGCCCGGAGCCTGCTGCGGATTCTTTGTCTCCCTCTCTCTCTGCTCCTCCCCTGCTCACATTGTGTCTCCCTCTCTCTCTGCCTCTCCCCTGTTCACATTCTGTTTCTGTCTCTCTCTCTCAAATATAAACTTAAAAAAAATTTTTTTAAATGCCTTTCTGTCTGCCTTCTTTCCAGAACCAAGATTAAAGGTCTTCTATTAAACAGAACTTATGCCCCCTAATTTGGCAAAGAGGGAGAGGGTCATCAGTGAGGTGGCCAAGGGGCCACTCCTCCACCTCACAGTCTGGCTTTTCCAGGTCCGGCCAGTTCTCCCAGAACAAACTGGTAAATAAAGGCACAGCTCCTCCAGGCCCTGCCCACTAGCAGCCCGGCCACAGCCGCATCTGCCTTCAGGGTTTCAGAAAAGCAGATACAGATCAGAGTTACTCTTGGCCTCTCTGAGGGAAACTGGGGGGCTGGGCTCTGAGGTCAGGTGACTGTCACCCCACTGAAAACACAATTACCAAGCCAACAGGAAGAGCTTATTATAAGCACACACTACCTGCTTCTTGAATTCAGGCCCTGCCAGGAAGCTGCTTTCAAAGAGACAGGAGGAAGCTGCAGAGGGTAGGCAAAAGGAAAGTATGGAAACTTCTTACTTCCAAGTGCAGCCACAGGAGAGGACGCCTGTGCTCCAAGGACAGAGCAAAGGGGCAGACTTAGCAGGCTGACAGCTGTCCACATCAGAACATGGCTGTTGGAGGAAGGGTGAGGCGTGGGCTGGCACTGGCCTTTACCCAGCAACTCACTTCCCTCGGAAGTCGTCCAAACTCGGCACTCAGAGGAGGGCGGAGATCCCTACAGTCTCAGCCAGAGAACAAGTCCAGGCAAACACTGCTCTTTGAATCATTCATTTATTCACTTGTCACCTGACCGATATTTATGGAGATCCTACGGTGCCTGCTAGGGCACAGGAACTGAAGAGACAGCAGTTAGCCAGAGGGCCCACACACTGGCCAGGGGCAGCAGGACACCGGACAGCATCCCCCAGTCACCAACCCGTCAAGATTATCTCTTGCCTTCTTCATTTTCCAACTACCGGTGTGATTTCTATTACACCCAGGAAAATGGCACTGACTGACTCATGATCAAGAGTGTGAACACTGAATTATTTTTCTAGTCCTGGATCAGCACTTTCACCAACCTTATCTATGGCCAACTGCCCTCATTTTAATTTTTTAATGTTTATTTGTTTTTGAAAGCAGGGGAGGGACAGAGAGAGAGGGAGACAGAGAGAATCCCAAGCAGGCTATGAGCTGTCAGCGCAAAGCCTGATGTGGGGCTCGAACCCATAAACCATGAGATCATGAATTGAGCCAAAGTCAGACACTCAACTGACTGAGCCATCTAGGCGCCCCTCCCCACCCCCCCAGACTGCACTCATTTTAAAGAAAATTAATGGGAATTAGTCTATAACCAATAGAATAGAGGCAGGGAGGGCAAGTGTTTATTTTCCCTGCTGTGTACATTCACAAGATAACCAAAATTTAAATAATGCCCCTAACACCATTAGTGCCTTGATGTGATCAAAATAAATGTACAAGTGATAGGAAGAGAAAAGGCAGGGAGGAAGAGGAGAAAGAAATGGAGCTTCCTAAGAAAGAAGTCAGGACCTTGCCAGAGCGACTCAGTTTGATTGTGGGTAAAGCAAGATTTGAATTTAGTAATGCTATCGCCTGGGCCTCTCCTAACCACTGCACCAAAGGTTATAGATCTTTCTAGAAACTGATGGATAGGGATAACGGCCACTCGTTCTCCAAATTTCAACAACCAAGCTTTAGAACGTGGAAGCCAGCAACTACGCAATGTGCCCAAAGAGGCATCAAAATTATAATTGAAAGACACGTTATATTTTCCATTTTTATATTTTGGCTCTCGAGAGAATAACGTCTTAGAACCAGAAGCACCCAGAGAAGCCATCTTGAAATTGGTATTTAGCTAGATATGTATTTTATTGTGTATTTAAAGATATCCTAGGAAGGAAATTCCACAGCTTCCTGGGTAAATCACTCCAGTGTTTAATAACTTCCTTAACTTTCCCTAAACCCACTCTCCTGAGTTTATTTATATGCTCTGGTTTTGTGATCAGGAGTGCTACTAGTCTGTTTTCACAGTTCAGCATCTTCAATGAGACAACCCTCAATAGGCAGTATGAGCCTCTCAAGCAGTGGGATCTGTGGGAGATGGTGGTACAGGTGAATTGGGAAGGGGCTAAACACGAGGCTGGCTAACTGGGCCAGTGAATGGAAACTTCTCTGTCAATAGCACATAGCAGAACTCTTGCCTTGAGATACAGCGAGTCCTCCTGCTCAGGAATCTTTCATGTTGTTTCTTCTCTTTTATTCATTTGAACTACATTTTTAAAAATATTTATTTATTTATTTTGAGAAAGACAGAGAGAGAGAGAGAGAGAGAGAGAGAGACTGCAAGTGAGGGAGGGGCAGAGAGAGGGAGAGAGAGAGAGAATCCCAAGCAGGCTCTGCACAGCGTGGAGCCTGATGCAGGGTTCAAACTCTCAAACTGCATGATTATGACCTCAGCTAGAGTCGGATGCTTAATCCACTGAGCCCCCCAGGCACCCCTGAACTATATTTTTTAATGTCCAGGGTGTTTTAAAACCTCTGTTGGACAGGACAAGGCAGGACAGCCTTTTCAGCAACCGATGCTGGGAAAACTGGATATCCACATGCAAAAGAATGAAATTGGATCCTTACCCAACACCACACGTGAAATTTAACTCACAAAAGATCAAAGACCTAGATATAAGACCTAAAACTATAGAACTCTTAGAAGAAAACATAGGGCAGAAGCTTCATGACGTTCAGCTTAGCAGTGATTTCTTGGATAGGACACCAAAGGTTCAGGCAACAAGAGAAAAGACAGACAAATTGGACTTCATGAGAATTTTTTAAAATTTATGCATGAAAAAACACTATCAACAGAATAAAAAGGCAACCCACAGAATGGGAGAAAATATGTGTAAATCACATATCTGATAAAAGATTAATATCCAGAATATATACAGGCTTTCTAAGATTTAACAGCCAAAAAATGAACAACCTGACTCAAAAATAAGGAAAAGACTTGAATAGATTTTTTCATAAAACAGTATATGAATGGCCAATAAACACAATATAAGACTCTTAACGTCACTATCATTAGGGAAATGTAAAGCAAAACTACAAGAGGACACCACCCCATACCCATTAGTATGGCTACTATCAAACACCCAGAAAATAATAGGTGTTGGGCAGGATGGGGAGAAATTAGAACCCTTATGCACTGTTAGTGGAAATGTACATTGGTGCAGCCATTATGGAAAACAGTATGGAGGGTCCTCCAAAAATTAAAATAGAATTACCATATGATCCAGCAATTCCACTTCTGCGTATATACACAAAAGAACTGAAAGCAGGGTCTCAAAGAGATATTTGTGCACCCATGTTCCTAGAAGCATTATTCACAATAGCTAAAATGTGAAACGGATAAGCAAAATGTGTTGTATACATACAATGGAGTATTATTCAGCCTTAAAAAGGAAGGGGATTCTGACACATGCTAACAACATGGGTGAATCTTGAGGATATCATGCTAGTTGAAATAAGCCAGATGCAAAAGACAAGTACTGTATGGTTCTACATCTATGAGGGCCTTAGAATAGTCAAAATCACATAGACAGATAGTAGAACGATGATTTCCTGGGGCTGAGGTGAGGGGTGCGAGTTTCATGGGTATAGAGTTATAGTTTTACAGATGAAAAGAGTTCTGGAGATGGATGGTGGTGATGGTTGCATAACATTATGAACATATTTAAACCCCACTGAACTATAGCCTTAAAAATGGTTAAGATGGTCAATTTTATGTCCTGTGCATGTTACCACCATTTTTAAAATTGGAAAAGAAAATTACTTGGAAGTTCTTAACCAGTCTGAATCCCAGGCTGTACCTCTGACCAATTAATTACATCAGACTTTCTGAGGGTGGGATCCAGGCATTTGTGGGTTTTTTTTTTAAGCTCCCCTAATAATCCTCAGGGTGCCTGGGTGGCTCAGTCAGTTAAGCAACTGACTCTTGATTTCGGCTCAGGTCACGATCTCATGGTTTCGTGGGTTAGAGCCCTGTATGGGGCTCTGCACCCTAACCACAAAATTGGAACCTGCTTGGGATTCTCTCTTTCTCTCACTGCCCCTCCCTTGCTTATGCTCTGTCTCTCTCAAAATAAATAAATAAACCTAAAAAAAAAAAACTCCCCTAATAATCCAAGTGGTCAAAGCTGAATCCCTACACACTGCAGAAAAGTAGATGCCATTTCTCCTTCTCAAGCTCTTTAGAAACAACTGTGTGAAATGTTGTATAGGATCTAAGGTACGATAAAAACTTGTATTATTTAAATGTTTATTTCTCTTGTATCGTTTTTCCCACCACTTCCTCCTTTTCTTCTTTCCTGTTTCCTCCATTCCCTTCTTCCAAGTATACCTAATTGAATTTGTTTAAGTTCAGTGTTTGTATGATGCTCTGTCCCCTCCTCCATCAATTTGTCCTCCAAAGCAGAGATTCATGCCTTCCCTGCTTTTCCTCCTCCCAATTTATATCTTGTCTCAAGATCTAGTTCCAGCCCCTAACTCACCACCCCTTCCTTTCCTTTACCTTTCATTCCAGAGGTACAAACATATGAATGAATATAGCTCCCACTTAAGTAACATGCCCGGGACTTGCCTTAATTTCTAGCATTCCTAAGATGGGTGTGTCCATCAAGTCCCTCTGGAATCCTCATTTTCTAATATTATTGCACACAGTTGGGTACTCAGGGCTTGGTAAGACATGTCAGCCGATTGAAGAGAAGAAGTTCTCTTTGGGTTCTTTGAGAATAGGTGTGGGGTTAGTTGTGGATGGAGTTGGGTGTGGAAAGCAGGACACTTTAGGGGAGGTGGAAAGACAAAACCTTCAGTGTACCAGCCTCCATGCAAGACCCCAGAGACCCAGTTATGAAAGGCACAGCACATGCCCTAAGGAAATCACAGTCTAGAGGGGACCTAGATAATTAAACAGGTGATTAAAATACCTTACAGTAAGTGCTGTGCTAGAGGTGAGCTAGAGGTGGGTTTTATGGAAACTAAAGGAACCAAAACTATCGTGAGGAAATGAGGGAGGAGTCAAGGAAGGCTTCCTGTAGGAGGCCTTAAATATTAACTTATTTTTAACTTAAAAAAAAAAACAGGTAACATAGATTCACTATTGCAAACTAGAGTGAATTTAGAAAGAACAATGAAGATAAACATAAACACCTTTTTGAAAATGTTCTAACTTGTGCCGAGTTGGAGGGAGCTATGAGACCAAATGTAGGATCACTCGCTTGTACATGGTGCTATCCCAGGACGCCATGCTTGGTGACAAGTACCTGAAAATGCTGACCAAGTGCTATGCTGAAATCAGTGCTCTGCAAAGAAGCAGGCCCCTGGACAGGAAAGAGAGGGAAAACCGTACCCCAGTGTTCAGAGGAGCTCCCCTCTGTTCTCTGATGGTTGGCAACAAAAGTACCCAACCAATGAAAACATTGAGGAGTCTTTCTGTTTGGGGTATGGTTTGTGCCCCATTTTACTTTTCATTGCATGTATCCCATAAACATCAAATGTGTGTCCCCAACTACTGAGCGGTGTAGAACATAAAAGGGGATACAGATCAGCTGTTCCTCCACAGAGATACCAATTCTGCTAGGAACGTATAAAATGAACACCATATGCTCCTGAGGACAAGATTACTTTCTGTCTGAGTGTGAAATCTCAGTGTCTATGGGGTTGGCCACAGCTTAGGAATTTAAAATATGTGTTGAGAGGCACCTGGGTAGCTCAGATGGTTAAGTATCCAGCTCTTGATTTCAGCTCAGGTCATGATCTCATGGTGGTGAGATTGAGCCCCCTGTCGGGCACCACCCTAGGCATGGAGCCTGCTTAAGATTCTCTCTCTCCCCCTTTCCTTCTGCCCCTCCCCTACTCATTCTCTTTCTCTCCCTCCCTCTCTCTCTCTCAAAATAAATATTTTTTTAAAAAAGTCTCTTTTCTGGTTGCACAAATCTGTCAATATATTAGAAAATACTGAATTGTACACTTAAAATAGATGAATGGTATGTGAATTGTATCTCAATAAAGCTACTAAAAAGGGGGAAAGTGTCCCTCCTAATCTCTTATCCTTGTGCCTTGGCCACCCTGTTTGTTTTCCCAGAAACAAAAACAGTGATCAGTTTTCTTCTTCCAGAGATACAGAGGTATAAAAATAGAGACATAGAAATATACATATATTTCTTTCCTTCACCATTTTTTCTTTTCTTTTTTCTTTTTCTTTTTCCTTTAAGCAGGAAAAGGTTGTACCTTCTCCCTGTTTTGAATACAAAACCCTTGAGAGACAGATGGAGTCCAACTGCCAGGATGGTAGATATACCGGCTGTGTGGCCATAGAAGGGAGTCCCAGGCAGGCACCAGAGCTGTAAACTGGGTTCCCAGGCAGGGTGAGCAGAGTAGTTGAGGCTGTATTGGTGTAAGGGTGGGAGATGGAGCAAACCAGAGACTGCAAGGAAGGCTTCACTTAGCTTGATATCCAGGCTCCCTGGTCTTTTGCCACCATAAAAGGTGACCAACCTATCCCAGTCTGTACAGGACTTTCTATTTTATTTTATTTTATTTTATTATTTAAAAAATTTAATGTTAATTTTTGAGAGAGAGACAGACAGAATATGAGCAGGGGAGGGTCAGAGAGAGAGGTAGACACAGAATCTGAAGCAGGCTCCAGGCACTGAGCTGTCAGCCCAGAGCCTGATGTGGGGCTTGAACCCACAAACCGTGAGATCATGACCCGAGCCGAAGTCAGACACTTAACTGACTGAGCCACCCAGACAGCCCTTACTTTACTATTTTAAAAAAATGTTTGTTTATTGATTGATTGATTTGGGGGAGGCATGCGGGAGAGGGTTGGGAAGGGCAGACAGAGAGGGTGAAAGAGAGAATCCCTAGCAGGCTCTGCACCATCAGTGCAGAGCCCAACGCGGGCTCGATCTCATGAATCGTGAGATCATGATCTGAGCTGAGATCAAGAGTTAGACGTTTAACTGACTAAGCCATCCAGGCACCCCAGGACTTTTTACGTTAAAACAGAAAGTCCCAACTCCCAGAAAATCCCCCAGTCCCAGAATGATTAAATCATCCTAGTAAGTTGATCCCCTTCTTTTCTCCTCAGGAGATGGTGAGTTTTATTTTATCTTTTCTGGGTAGAGGATTGATTTGCTCTCGAATGTTCCAGGGTGGAGAAAGACTAGGAAGAAGCACAGGATGTAGAGATCTATTCTGTGTAATCTTCTCCGTCATTCTCATCTATCATCAACAGAGACAGCAGCATACCTGTTTGCAGAACTGAACCTGGAGGCCAGATTTTCTTCAGATTTCTTTGGCTCAGGTGCAGATCAGGGAACTTGACCCATTTTGCCATCTTTCCTATGTGACTCCTTCCAGTGGTCTTTCTTCTCTCATCTCCTGACCACAGCTGGAGTTCCCACTTTGACCTTTTGGGACATCCATCCCACGTACTTCACGTTCATCTTTCCATGCTGGTCCTTTCTCAGGATGTTGAGCAGGAACCACCCTGCCCCTTGGGGGGATTGCTGAGGTGTCTGAGCTCTGAGATGGAGCAGGAGGGCCATAACTTCACTGCACCCAAGCATTCTGCTTTTAGAGGCTGTTCAGGTTTAGGAGGTTTAGAAGTCGGAGAGTGACAGTCTTCCTCTTAATTGAGTGTTTTCAAGAGACTTCTCATGCTCTTTCCTTTGTGCATTTCTGCCAGATGGGGCTGAGGTTCCAGTCCATGATGACTCAATTCCTGTCCTCAACTGTTCCCTTTCTTGAGTTTCTTCACCTTGCCAGCTTGGAATCTCTCCCGAGGCTGACATTCTAGTTTTGCTTCATCCAGCTGATGTTCCTCTGTTCCTCTGGATATCAATCCATATCCTGGTGTGGGCCATCACGGTACTACATCCCAATGTCCATCATGATACTGGCCTGCATCATAACAACCTTGATACTTGTTTCCAAAGCTATCATCACCTCTTCTGGGCAGACGGTCATCAAAGCCGTCTGTTGCAAGATGGGCCCTCCAGTGTGTATCTGTTTTGTCAGAATACTGATTTCTGTCTCAACCCAAACAATGACCGTTCCTGTTTTTATTCTGTGTTTGAGCAACAACATCCACTCAGATTCTCCTGTTACATAGAGACTCTTCATTTGAGGCCCAGGGCACTGAGCAAGGACTTCAAACTCAAGTCCTCAAACTTAGCATAACCAAAATCTTTGAAACTCTCTGGGTCGCTGGGTTCACATGGTCAATGTACAGCAGCAGTGATACCGATCCCTCCCAAGAATTCCTTAATGGAGTCTTCTTTCACAGCATAGGGCAGGTTCCCTAGAAAAACAGTGAGGGTGGCAGTATGGGAAGATGGGCTTGCTCAATATTGGGTTCCTGAGCAGCTCATGGAGCAGTGGGCAGATAGAATGGGCAAGTGGAGGAGTCCTCTACACATGGTCATCATTACTGTGCCAAGTGGTTGAAATATCTCCTTCCAGGTTATGACTCGTCCATTCAGCTGACTGGTTTGGGGATATAGGTGCTTCCTCCACCAGTTCCCTATCCTCAGCCAGAAAGCCTGTCAAGGAAACAGTCTTCCCTGTCTCTTTTTTGCTGGGGCTGCCGTGTTGGGAAAGGGAGAGCAATGGACCCATGTGAGATTATGAAATGCCCCCCTTTATTTTTAGTAATCTTTTATGCTTTAAAGTTGTCATTACCATAGACTGGGAGAAAATATTTGCAAAAGATATACCTAAGAAAGGACCGTTATCCAAAATACACAGAGAACTCTTAAAACCCAACAATAAGAAAAAGAACAACCCAATAAAAAAATAGGCCAAAGACCCAAACAAATACCTCACTAAAGAAGATATATAGGGGTGCCTGGGTGGCTCAGTTGGCTAAGGATCCAACATTGGCTCAGGTCATGATCTCACAGTTTATGAATTGGAGCCCCACATCGGGTTCCCTGCCGTCGGTGCGGATCCTTCTTTCAGATCCTCTGTCCCCTCTTCTCTCTGCACCTCCCATGCTTGTACTCTCTCTCAAAAGTAAGTAAACATAAAAAAAGAAGATGTATAGATGGCAAAATAAGCATATAAAAACATGCTCAAATTATGTGTCATTAGGGAAATGCAAATTAAAATGAGATACCATCATAAACCTATTAGACCAGCTAAAATCCAAAACAGTGACAATACCAAATTTTGGCGAGGATACAGAACAACGGAAACCCTAAATCATTACTGGTGGGAACACAAAACAGTACAGCCACTTTGGAAGACAGTTTGTTGGTTTCTTACAAAACTAAATAAACTCTTACCTTTTACCCAGTGGAGTTGAAAACTTATGTCCACACAAGAACTTGCACACAGATGTTAACAGGAGCTTTGTTCAGGATTCCCAAAACCTACAGGCAAACAAGATGTCCTTTAGTAGGTGAATGGATAAATAAACTGTGGTCCATCCAGACAATGGAATATTATTCAGCAGGAAAAAAGAAATAAACTATTTATCAAACCATGAAATGACATGGAGGAAGCAAATGCATAAAGGATATTAATCATAATTATTTTATAGTCTGTGTCTGCTATCTCCAGTATCTCAATTTCATGTGGATCTGATCTACTTCTGTGTTTTTCTTCTGATTTTCAGTCACTTGGTTCTATCTATTGACATAACTTGTAGATTTTTGTTCAAATGCTAAACACTATGCATGAATAATTGTAGAAGGTCTCTATGTTTTCCTTCTCCAGAGATCATTTAACTTTCTTCTGGCAGAAAGAATAGAGGCAGGTCACCCTAATTCAATAGGGTATATAGTATTTTTGAGGCTAGTTTTCTAAGGCAAGTTTATTTCCACTTTGTCTTTATTTCCATCTGCAGGCTGTCTAGAGTCTCTGCTGGAGATGTTTTTCAGAGTTTCCACTCCTTGCTGGGCTTTGACTTCCACTTTTTGACTCCCCAGCTCAATGAGACCATTTCACTTTTCAGCCTGTTATCTCCTTCTTTCTGCTCAGGCTTTTGATAGCCTACCTGCATGGTGCATGGCTAAGGAATCAGCAAATGCCTTCATGGGAAAAGGGGCTCTAATATTAACTCACTTTTTAATAATTATCTTTTCTCTGGGATCTGAGCCCTTCCAATCCTAGCTCTCTTGCTGGCCGTGAACTCCACATTGTGTTTCGCCCTGAGACTCCTAAAATCTCCCTAAGATGCACCTCTCTGCTTGGGTGTAGGTCCTGTACTTTTTGCTTATAATTCAGCAAATGTCTTGGGGGGGAATGATGGAGAATGTCGCCCTGATCTCATATTTTCTTTCCTGTTCTTAGCCCTTTGAGTTACAGAGGCCTTGGTTGCTTTCCGATATCTTCAAAGTTTTGTTTTTTTTAAAGAACTCTAATTTACCATCATTCTCAGTGAGATATTTGGTCTGAAACCAGCTCTTAGATCAGAGCTGGAAGCATATGACAAAATACTGATAGCTAAGATACAGTCTTCAGTCTGGCTCATTTATAAAATTATGTGTGGTGTGAGGATTTAATTCTCTCATCAATTTTCTTTATTTGAACCATGTAGAACACTTGCTCTTAGAGGATACCATGTTTTTTGGTTTTTATTTGACAGGAATGAATCTTTTTATTTTTTCTTATTTCTTTTTCTTTTTTTCTCTTTTGTTTTCAAGCAGGGGTGAGAGGCAGAGGGGGAGAGAGAGAGAGAGAGAGAGAGAATCCTAAGCAGGCTCCACACTCAGCGTGGAGCCGGATGCAGGGCTCAATCCCACAACTCTGAGATCATGACTTGAGCCAAAGTCAAAAGTCCAATGCTCAATCAACTGAGCCACCCAGGTGCTCCCAAGGAATGAATCTTCTATATATAAATGTGCAATTTATTTTTTCTCTGTTGCTTATAACAATTAAAATAGTATTACTTGGTGCTAATTCAATAAACACAAATGTGGGGGTTCCTAGTGGCTCAGTTGGTTAAGTGTCCGGCTCTTGAATTCAGCTCAGGTCATGATCCCATGGTTCATGGGATCCAGGCCAAAGCTGGGCTCTGAGCTAACAGCAAGAGCCTGCTTGGGATTTTCTAGCTCTCCCTCTCTCTCTGCCCCTCCACTACATGTGTGCACGTTCTCTCTCTCCCTCAGAATAAATAAACAAACATTAAAAAATAAACATAATTGCAAGCTTGGGCTTGCAATGCCAAAGAGGTTTAGCCAGATGACCCAATAATTATATTTAATTTTAAAAAAATGATCACTTAGGGGCGTCTGGGTGGCTCAGTTAGTTGAACATGTCCGACTTTTGATTTCTGCTCAGGTCATGATCCTAGGATAGTGGGATCGAGCCTCACATTGGTCTCCACTTGGAGTGTGGAGTTTTCTTAAGATTGTCTCTCTTTCCTTCTGTCCTTTTTCCCCACTCACTCTCTCTCTCTAAAAAAAATAAAATAAAATAAATCATCATCCAAATAAAAACACAATATGAAAAAATAAGTTACTCTGTACTTGAGGACCATTAGGAATATATTGACGTGGGGCTTGAACCCACAAACTGAGCCGTCATGACCTGAGCTGAAATAAGATGCTCAACCAACTGAGCCACTCAGGCACCCTTATTTATTATTTTTAGAGAGAAAGAGAGAGAGAGAGAGTGCACGCATGTGTGCCCATGCCCATGTGTATCCATGTGCACATGGGGGAGGGGTAGAGAGAGAGAATCCCAAGCAGGCTCTGCGCTGTCAGCATGGAGCCCAACGTGGGGCTCCATCTCATGAACCATGAGATCATGGCCTGAAGCCGAAATCAAGAGTCCGTCGCTTTACCAACTAAACTACTCAGGTGCCCCTTCTTTTTCTTAAGAGTTTAGCCTCTGAAAGTCTCTGAGACTCACCTTTTTTTTAGAGAAACAGCATGTATAAGTGGACATACATACACACACACAGCCCATATATATTTGCATGTGTGGGTATATATGTAGGGATTTGTTTTTGCATTTATGCAGACATGCCTGCATATCCCACTTTTGGAGTGGACCTCCAAGGGTACCAGAAATGATCATCTATATCTGTCCAGGACTAGACTGAACTGTGTAAATTCAGGAGTTGATAATTATCAGTTACTATCCCATTGAAGCCTCTACGCATTTCTTTTTTTTTTTAATTTTTTATATAGTTTATTTTTGAGACAGAGACAGAGCACGAGTGGGGGAGGGGCAGAGAGAGAGGGAGACACAGAATCTGAAACAGGCTCCAGGCTCTGAGCTGTCAGCACAGAACATGATGTGGGGCTCGAACCCATGAACCACGAGATCATGACCTGAGCCGAAGTCGGATGCTTAACCGACTGAGCCACCCAGGCGCCCCGCCTCTACGCATTTCTTTAGACGAAGTCACTCAGATAAGGGAACTCATGATGGGTGTGGTAGAATAAAGTATGGTCACAAATCTTCTCTACCCTGTGGTGGTAATACACAACTCCACTCTAGCCATGGCATCTTGCTATATGGCTATGCTTCTCTGCCCTTTGACTTTGCACTTGGCAGTATGGCATACTTTGGCTCCAGGGATGTTAGCAGACATATAAAAGCAGAGAGGTCTGAAATATACACATGTGGTGTTCTTCTTTATTGCTAAGTAGCATTCCATCACATAGAGGAACTGCAATTTGTCTGTTCATTCACTAGTTGATAGACATTTTCAGTGTTTCCAGTTTGGGCAAGATGAGGAAAGCTGCTATAAACATTCACATATGGGTCTTTGTGTGAATATATGTTTTTATTTCTCTTGGGTAAAAATCTAGGAATGGATTCTTAGGTTTTATGGTGAATGTATGTCTAATTGTATAAAAAGTGGCCAAAGTGTTTCCAAAATAGTTTTACCATTTTGCATTCAGACCAACAATGTATGAGGTTCCAATTATTCCACATCCTCACCAGCTCTTGATATGTTTTTTTCAAAGAGCTGTTCTAATAGATATGGAGAGATATCTACATTGTGTGTATTGCTTTGAAGCAATTGTTCAGGCTAGTTTCAGGCACAGATATAATTGATTATTCTCATACATAGCACTTGTGGTAGATTGAATTTTTGCTCTCTGAAATCCCATACCCATATCCTTTGTCATGTGACTTTTCAGTTTCTCTTACGAGAGGCATATTTTCCTGCCTAATTGATGCCGGACCTGGTCATATGCTTGGCTTAGCCAATGGAACATGAGTGGAAGTGTCAGTACTGCAGTTCTATTTTTTTTTTTTTTGAGAGAGAGAGAGAATGCGAGCAGGGGAGAAGGGCAGAGGGAGAGAGAGAATCCCAAGCAGGCTCCATGCTCAGCATGGGGCCGAATGTGGGACCCAATCCCATGACCCTGGGATCATAACCTGAGCAGAAATCAAGAGTAGTATGCTCAACCAGCTGAGCCACCCAGGCGCCCAACAGTTCTGATTCCATTTTTTTTTCCAGTTCACTTATCTATTTTGAGAGAGAGAGAGAGAGAGAGAAAGCATGAATGGGGTGGAGGCAGAGAGAGAGGAAGAGAGAATTCTGACACACCACAGAGCCCAACACAGGGCTTGAGCCCACAAATCGTGAGATCATGACCTGAGCTGAAATCAAGAGTTGGACACTCAACCGACTGAGCCACCAAGGCATCCCCTGACTCCAGTTTTAAGAGGTCTTGTAATTTCCACTCATCTTTCTTATGTTTCTGCCAATGCCAGAAGAAAAGCATGTTCTGGCTAGATCAAACCCCCAGGTGAAGGGCATGAGTTCCCTATAAGTGTTTCATAAGCACAAAATCAAAAGATGCTCAAAATCATTAGTCATCATGGAAATGCAAACCAAAACCACAATGAAATACCACTGCATACTCCCAAGAAAAGCAAAAATTAAAAGACTAACAATATCAAATGTTGTTGAGGATATTGAACAACTTGAAGTCTCATATGCCATTGGTAGGAGTGTAAAGTGAAACTACTCTGGAACACGGTTTGGCTTATTGGACATTTATTTATCTTCTTTTCTTTTAAGTTTATTTATTTATTTTGAGAGAGAGAGAGAGAGAGTGAGAGCAGGAGAGGGACAGAGAGAAAGGGGAGAGAGAATCCAAAGCAGGCTCCACACTGTCAGCACAGAGCCTGATGCTGGGCTCAATCTCATTAACCGTGAGATCATGACTGAGCAGAAACCAAGAGTCAGACACTTAACCAACTGAGCTACCCAGGTGCCTCTGGATGTTGACATATCTTCTCTAGTGAAATTGCTAGTCAAAGCATTTACAAAGGGAAGAATTGATATGGGTAGGCACCCAAAAGAGTTTTCCACACAGTGAACTATACAGTGCTATATCAGTTGACAATTGCCATAATAATGCTGTTGTACGAAACCATCCCCAGATGCAATGGCTTAAAACAACAAAAATTTATCCTCTCACATCCTTCACCCAGGGATTGACTGATCTAGCCAGAGCACGAATACTGTTTGGCAGATTCTTATCAATTTAACACACATCAACTACATGAGCCAATATCCCACTTCTAGGAATTTACTGAAAAGAAATTAAAACACACACCTACACAGAGACTTGTACATGCATGTTTATAGCAGTTTTATTTTCAATAGACCCAAACTGGAAATATCCCAAGGTTAGAACAGTATGCAATGGAATACTACTCAGCAATAAAAATGAATACAATGTTGCTACATGCAAGAACATTCATGAATTTTAAAACATTATATCGAGTGAAAGAAGCCAGACACAAAAAGAGCATATACTGTACAATTACATTAAAAATTCTAGAAAATCTATTGTGACAGAAGACAGATCAGTGATTACCTGCGGGCCTGGAGTGGAAGAAGGACCTGTGAGGAGACACAAGGAAGCTCTCAGGCAAGGTGGGAATGTTCTGTTATCTTGACTGGTGGATATGCCTGCTGAAACTTATCCAAGCAGGCACTTTCCATAGGTACACATATTATACTTTGACAAAGTAGATTACAAATTCTTTCCTTCATCCTCACTAGCAGAACCCCAGTTTTGTTCAGAGTGCCAGTAGGATTCCTTTGCAGCTCCAGATGACTATTAGACATGGTCCTGGCCTGGGAAAGGGAAGCAGAAGTCCCTTAGTGGGGCTTTTAGGAAACCTCTTGCCAGCGGGCAAATTCAGGCAGCAGCAGACGCAGGCTTTCTCTGCTAACAGACTGAGCCTAGGATTCTAAATCGCTGGCCTGTCTTGCTCGCCTTCCGGACCATGCTCGGTTTTAGAATTTCAGTTCTAAACTGGGCAACCCTGGCTCAAATACTTAAGCACACCAGCTTCCTATTCTGGCTCAGACTTATCGATCAGCTATCCTGCCTGGTCCCAACTGTACTTACACTTCCCTGAGGAACTCACACTTACAGGCCAAGGGTCCCAGGTAGCTATCATGACTCTCCATGCTGCCCCCCAACTGGTAGATGTTCTCTTGCTTCCTTCAAGTGATTTTCCTAGTCAGCTGACCGTGACTCATGATCGTGACTCTTCTTTTTTCCAAAATGGAAATATTTGCATGTTTTTTTTTCCCCCTGAGTATAAAGCTTGACCCTCCTTACTGGTATTTTCCACCACTGTGCTCTCTGTCTGTGCCTTTCATCTTGGCACTTATCTTTGTTTTCATCATATAGATATATATGTTATTATTAAAATAGTGGCTGTCTCCCTAACCAGATAAATGTGAAGCTTCAGAAGGGCAGGGACCATCCCTGTTTTGTTCACCCCCTTATTCCCATGGTACTCCCTGAATGGTAATGAATAAATAAATGAATAAAACTTCCACATCAATTGCAGGTGGCAAGCAAACTCCTAATTCATTAGCTCAGATTACCATTCGTGCCATGATCATTTTTTGAGAAAGTTAAAAAACCATGAAGATTAGGTTCCCTACAATATATACACTAGCTAAATCAAATGAGCCATTACAAGTAGTCAACAATCATTTTTCACCTCATGTTAGTTTTTTCACACCTTCCTCACTTTGGCAAGAGATCTTATTTCCTGTTGTGTTGAGCAAATCATGCTCAGCTAGTTTGAACTCTCTCACCTATTTTCTCTTTCAGCGTAAGTTATTCTTTAGGGGTATTTCTTCAACTCTCAACAGGGAAGGCATACCTTTGCTTCCCTTGATACTCTGGGATCTTGCTTCCTTAATGACTCCCTTCCATCTACAGCAACTACAATCTCTTCCTCTCCATTTGTCTCTTTCCCTTCTGTTGAATGAATTTGTTCATTCAGTCAATAATATTTATTAAACATTTACTAAACACCATGCATTGTTTTAGGCTCTATTTAGGAATACATCAAAGAGCAAATCCTCATTAGAACTTACATAGGAGTGAAAGGAGACAGATAATAAGCAAAACAAATATATAAATGACAGTATTGGGGTGCCTGGGTGGCTCAGTAGGTTAAGTGTCTGACTCTCTGTTTCCACTCAGGTCATGATCTCTCAGTTTCATGAGTTCAAGCCCTGCATCAGGCTCTGTGCTGATGGTGTGAAACCTGCTTGGGATTCTCTCTCTCCCTCTCTCTCTGCCCCTCTTCCACTCACACTGTCTCTATCTCTCTCAAAAATAAATAAACTTAATAATGATAGTATTTAAGATCTTAGGAGAGTAGGGGAGGACTTTACGAAGTGATCTGTGGGAGGAATTTCAATTTTAAAAGGCTGCTCCAGAGAGGCTTCACTGGGAAGGTAACAGAACCTTGAAAGAAGTAAAGGAACAAGTCTTTTGAGTATCTGGGTGTTAGGGGCTGAAGTATGTACCTTCCCCCATTTCCAAATTCCTATGAAGCCCTTACCCCCAGTACCTCTGAATGTAACTATATTTGGAGATACAGCCTTTAATGAGGTGATTCAGTTAAAATGAGGCCTAATGACCCAGGCTGTGGGGCGGGAAGACCAGTGAAAATTGTTTTACACAGGAAACACTGAGTTACTGGGTTAAATACAGATGATAAGATGAAGACAGAATTGTCCTTTTAAGTTACCAATGATGGCTTCAGTAAGAGCAGTTTTGGTAGAATTGAGCTTGGAAGACTGACTGTAGTGTATTTGAGAGGAAGAGAAGAAGAATTGAAGACAAGGAGTTTAGAACAGTGAGGGTTTTGCTGTATCAAAGAGCAAGGAAATGTGGTAGGAGGTGGAAGAGGAAGTGGGGCTTTTTGTTTGTTTTGCTTTAGCACGGAAGAAATTAGAGGATGTTTGTATGTCAATATCTTTCAAAAAAAGTCAGACTTTTGATGAGGCAATAGCCTCCCAGCTATAGCCTCCCAACTACCTTCCTCATCTTTGAATACACTGCTATTCTTTTGAATACACTGCTGATGGATGCATCTTACTGTTTCATTCATCTGCTCACAAATTTTCAGAGTCTTTTTAACTGCTGTATGAAAAGTTCCAACGCCTTAGATGAACATACAAATTTTCTCCAGTTTGACCTTTTGCAGTCTTATCTTTCTTCGTCAGAGCCCTCTAAGTGAGGTACAAAGCATGCCAGACCATGGGCAGAAGGCTTGGGTTAAAGTCACGGTTTCATAAGTACTAGGTGTGTGACTTCAGACAAATTAGTCAATGTATGGGGCCTGGACTCCTTCCCCTTTATAACGAAGAAGGGGGCGTGTTAGGTAGACTGGATCCTCTACAGATCGGTATCTCTAGCAGGCAGTAATTCTCAGCACGATCGCGGCCACAAGCAGGATATTCTCCTGAGCCCGTCCTGCACCTTCCACTTCTGGGGACCACACGTCCTGTGCGGCCACTTATTTTCCCTCCTTCGCTTTTGCTTTCCAAACAGACCAAGCTTTAGAAGAGCCACAATGGCAGCTCCTTTAAGGTCGGCCGCCTCCCCGCCACCAGGGACTCGCCTCCCACTTTCCCTTTCACTTGGGACCATCCTCTCCACACTCAGAATCCGCCACGTATTAAGTGCCACTTCCAACCAATCAAGGAGAAGTTAGCTCAGACCTCTGAGAAACATCCACTTCTACCAATGACCTTCAGGTCTTCTCTAGCGCCTCATTTTGAGGGGCAAGGCCAACCACAGCGATGGCCAATCTGCTCCGGGGAAATGTATTCCGCGTACTGAGGGGCCTGCCAATCAGGTAAGAAGATTGCGGGAAGGGCCGTTTCTCATTGGTAACCGCGTCCGGGAGGGGGCCGGGCCTCGGGAGACGGCAGTACGATTTGATTGGTAGGCGTGATGTTGACATCCGGGAAAAACCCACCCTCTCCAACAGGACCAACCTAGGTCTCCAGAGTGGCGGTGGCCGTAGCCAATCAGAGAGGAGACGCGCGGAAAGTTTGTTCAATGGGCGATGACCGAGGGAGGTTGTCACTCGGGTGGCGGTGGCGGAGGCCGGGCTAAGACGTGGCCCGGCAAGCTCCACTCAGCAGCCCAGACCGTCTGGGAAGCGACGGGGTCCCTAGCGCGTCCTTGTCCTGATCGGGGGCTTTCAGCAGCGGGGTGAAGCCGGCGCCGGCGGCTGCACCTCCATGTCCCCGCGCGGGGTGGGACGCTGATGGAGCGCGCCACCCCCCCGGGGCCGCTCGTGCGGGCGCTGCTGCTGCAGCTGCTGCTGGGGCTCGCGGCTGGCACGGTGGCCGCAGGGAGCGCCCCCGACCTCCCCGCGCCGAAGGTGGAGGCGGCGTTCGGCCTGGGCGCCGCGGCCGCTCCCACTTCAGCAGCGCGGGTGCCGGCTGCTGGAGCCGTGACTGCGGCCGAGGTGACCGTGGAGGACGCCGAGGCGGTCCCGGCGGCCGCGGTCGAGCAAGAGCCGCGGGAGCCGGAACCCGACGACGAGGCCGAGCTACGGCAGCGAGGCAGGTGAGCGGCGCGGGCTGAGCGCCGCGTCCCGCGACCCGGGAGGCCACTTGTTTACGCATGCGCTTCGCAGAGGCAAGGGGTCCGTGGTCCCCCCTCGGCAGTGGCCTCTAGCACACGGAGACAGTGGTGACCCGGGGGTGAGCGCAGGGCCACGTTCCCATTCCCCCCTCCCCCCGAACCCCCGGCCAGTGACGGGCCTCTCTCCCGTCCTCGCTTGGAAGCGAATGCAGCATCCTCGAAGATGTCTGGGGGATGCTCAGGGAATGGAGCGCAAAGGTGGGAAAAAACAGCACTTTCCCTCTTTTATTGTTTTCGAACTTTATTCACGTTGCAGGGACTCACTCCCCTTTTTCGTCTTCTGTGGATCACCCCATATCTCTGCTGGGGTGACAGCTGTTTGGGGAAGGGACTTTACAAAACGGTTTCTATAATTCCCTTTAAACACACCCCTGCAGTGGCCCCTGGACCTGGGGTGAGGTTAGTGTTGCTCTAATTGAGATCTGCAGAACAGCCGCATCAGATCTCCTGGGGATGCTGGTTAACTGTACAGATTTTTAGGCCCCACCCCAGTTGTACCGGATTAGACTTTCTTAGGGTAAGAACCTGGAATTGGCAAGTTTAGCAAGCACTCCAGGCAATTCCTGAACACACTAAAGTTTAAGAGCTGTGGGTAGATCTTGAATTTTAGCAGTTCTTTGATATTGAGAGGGTTTAAGATATGGAAACATTTAAGATCCTGCTGTCTTGATGGATTTGCTTAGCCTCTTTAAAAGTGTTACTTCAAGTTACATGTTTTTAAACACCCTTTGAAAGTCTGTACACAAATGGAAGACATTTTAATAGTAAAGTATTTCGCAGGCAGCTAATCTCAGCACAAGTGGAGAGAAAGTGCTGTCCTCTCTAACCAAAGGAGTGATAGAAGGAGCAATTAGGTAAATTAAACCAGAGAGGGTTAGGAACTGTATTAGAAAGTATTGTAAGCTTGTAATATAGCAGTTACTAGATCTTACCAAGTTAATTTTCAGTTAAATATCGGAACTTTAATCTATATGCCTGGAGGCTACTAAAGTAGAATAAGTACCAAAATTTTGCCCTATTTGAACATTTATATGTAGATTTTTTCCTTTTAAGTAGCAAATATTTGACAAATTTTCAGAGATTTTGCTAATGAGTTAACTTTCCTGGAAGAGTGTTTTTCTTTACCTTAAACTTCGGAGGCCTCTGTTCAAAGTAAGTTACATGATGTAAAATAGACGTTTCATTTTTCTTAGGGACAGGTCCGCTGCAGCAGGTACTTATTGGCACATACAGCCCCCAGGACGCCCTGGGGTTAAGAGAGGTCAGGCAGATAGTCCCTGTTTTCCAGGAGGAGCGTGTATTCTAGCAGCGAGGATTAGATGAGGAGACCCCTTATGACATTACAGAGCAGAAGCGGTGCAAATGGAGTGGCCTGAGTGTCCTAAGATTTTTGTGGTGTTCAGTGGGTGGAGTTTGGAGGTGATGCAGGTAAAAAAGTCAGAAAAGGCTGTGGCTGAACGAGTTGGTTTGTGAAATGTGAGTAGGATCATGGTGAGCAAACGCTGAGGAAACAGGAAGAGGCATAGAAGCTGGGAAGTATGTTTAGGGAAATTTTTGGCTGTATACCTGGGTGTGTGTGTGTGTGTGAGAGAGAGAGAGAGAGAGAGAGAGAGAGGTACAGATACAGACATGTACCTGGGATGTGTGCTGGGTGGGGGGTTGTGGAAGATGAGGCTAGAACAATAGGTTGGAACCAGATTGTGTATGTAGAGTCTAACACTAGTAGCATCGGTCCTCACCTGGGAACATGTTAGAAATCTGAGTCAGGCACCACCCAGATCCACTGAAGGAGTGTCTGGGTTATGACATGATCGCCGTATGGTTCCCATGCGTGTTACGGTCGGAGAAGCATTGTGTAGAGTATCTTAAATGCCAGGTCTCATTAAAGCTTGTTGTTAAGTGGATATAAGACAGAGGGGAGAGATTTGAGAGATTTGAGGCAGAATCTCGATTCCTGGCAAATGAATTGACTTCCTCCCTTGGCACTCCCGTCTGCGGATTGAGATGGGGGTACACGTGGGGAAGTGGGGAGATTAAGGAGAGCAAGGAAGAAAAGGTAAGGCGCTCAGTGTTGGGACATGGTGACTTGGAGGTACAGGCAGGCCATACAGAAGGAGTGATTTGGGAAGCAGCTAAAAATGATTGCCTGTAGTTGGAGAGAAATCAGGGTACAGAGTTGAAGCTGTAAGAAAGAGGAGGCTTGTGATAAGACCTCAAGAAATGCCTTCTATTTGGGGCGCCAAGGTGGCTCAGTTGGTTAAGTGTCTAACTTCAGCTCGGGTCATGATTCCGTGGTTCGTGAGTTCGGGTCCCTCATTGGGCTCTGTGCTGACAGCTCAGAGCCTGGAGCCTGCTTCGGATTCTGTGTCTCCCTCTCTCTCTGCCCCTCCCCTGTTTTCTCTCTCTCTCTCAAATAAATAAACATTAAAAGAAATTAGAAAAGAGAAATGTCTTATATTTTAGAGAAGATGAGCCAGCAGGGGAGACAAATCCCGCCGGCTGGGCTGGAGGTGTAGGGTGAGGACTGAGAAGAATGAGGGATTTGGTGGTAAGCACGCGTAAAGAATTTAAGGCAAGCAACAGAGTGCCCAGACTGCAATATGGTAAGGATTCGTCCATCCCGTTCAGCCCCACTCCCTCCTTCCCACAGTGCTCAGCCTGCCTGACCACAGGCAAGTTCTAGCAGTGGTTATACATTCAGAGGAGGGAGCCTGTAGAGACAGGTTAAAAAAGAAAGGAACAGAGGAGGAGGTGGAAGTAGTTGGAGAGGAGCTACTTGGCAAACAGGAGGACCACTTCTTTCTCACGCACAAGGAGAGTGAAAATAGAGGAGTTGTGCCTGGCAGAGAGCAAGTGATCTTGGGCCAGCAGAATCTTCCAGGAAGAGATAGGCCCGTGGTTAGGGGTCTGCCTTGTAGTTTGAGATAGTGGGGAGAGAAAGTTTAAGAAGCCTTGGATAAGTAAATTGATAGAGTCAACGAAAGATACATATGCCAGGTTTATGAAACTTCTTCCTAAGTGCTCTTTAAAACAGTGAAAAACCAGAGAACATCAGTGCCCCATAATAATAGACCAATATCCTGTTTGTTTAAAGGAGGAGGAACAGATTTGAATTAACCAAGCGTTTATTACAAACAGCTGTGAAGAACGATGGTCCTTGCAAAACTGTTTTAAAAAGAGGGAGGTGGGGAATTAAGGTTGTTATTTTTGCTCGTTGTCTTTTGATGCCCAAGAAGCAATGTGAGACCCACTGGTTCATTTTTTTTCTCTTAGTGGAATTTTCACTGGTTTTATCCTAACTGCTTACTCTACATCTCAAGAGCATGTAGATGAGTGAATAACCTTTTTTTCCTTTAAAAAGTAGCCAGACTGAACTTTTTTTTTTTAATTTTTAATTTTATTTATTTTTTTAACTTATTTTTTTTAACATTTAATTATTGTTGAGAGAAAGAGAGCGAGCAGGGGAGGGGCAGAGAGAGAGAGACACACACACAGAATCCGAAGCAGCCTTCAGGCTCTGACTTGTCAGCACAGGCCTGATGCGGGGCTTGAACCCACAAACTGTGAGATCATGACCTGAGCCAAAGTCGGATGCTCAACCGACTGAGCCACCCAGGTGCCCCCTTGTTTTTGTTTTTTTTAATGTTTTATTTATTTTTTGATAGAGAGGGAGCATAAGCAGGGGAGGGGCAGGGAGAGAGGGGGACCGAGGATCCAAAATGGGCTCTGCACTGACAGGCTGATAGCAGTGAGTCCAATGCGGGGCTCAGACTCACCAACTGCAAGATCATGATCTGAGCCAAAGTCCGATGTTAACCGACTAAGCCACCCAGGCGCCCCAACTTGGTTTTTTGATAGCAGCCTTGTCAGTGCCTCTGTTAAACATTACATTTAGTTGAAATTTAAAAGGATGATCACTGTGGAAAGCTGGGAAGAAAGTTGCGATCTCATCTCACTGCTAGTTTTTGCGCACATCGGCACAGTTATGAGTTACAGTTTCCTGACTTCAACACAGACAGCAAATTGCTAAGTGTTACTTGGGGTTCTTGGGATAGGATGGGCTAAGGGCTATCGCACTAATTTGTAAAATATTTCTGCCTTTTCCCCTTGCCTCTAAGTCCCTTCTAACGATAGATTACTAAATTTGATGTTAATCTGTGGTGCTTCTTTAATTGCCATCAGTAAAGTCATTTATTTGTATTTAATGAGATAACGTGAAAATACTTTGCAAATATAAGATGATTTCATTTTTTATTTGTTTCTCCTGTCTGTCCTCTCACAAACTGATCTGCTGTGAATCAGTGGTACAGAATCTGGTCATCCTCAGATTTTCAGATTCATAATTAAGCTTTCTTTCCTTTCCTTTCCTTTTTTTTTTAAGCTAATAGAAAACTAGATCCTTGAATACTAGAATCTCAGAATACACTCTTGAAAGGGAACTTAGTCATCTGGTCCCAACGCTGATCACTTTTCTGACCCCAGACTTTTAAAATTAATTAGAAATCACATTAAAAAAAATTGTGCATCGTTTTTAAGGCAAGTTGTAAGCCAATAGAAACATACTTTAGGCAAGTAAGATATTATCCTTCCTGTTTACAGTTGTCTTTTTAGCTTGACACCTGGACTCTAGATCCAATATTATGATAGGATTGAGGATACTCTTCTTTATTTGAACCCAGAAGCTTTTACACACTAAGCATTTTGCGGAAACGGACTGGGGTTTCATCAGCTGCTGTGAGCTCTGACTCCCAACATGCCTCTTCATTTCCTAAATACTGTTTTTTCCCCTTTTTGTAAGAGAGAAGCTGCTGTCCATTTTTATTACAAAATATGGGGATATCAATACAAAGAGGAGAACTTGTCGGTTACAGAACTAAATGTGAGGGGGGAAATTAATTTTATTTTTTCATATTTCATCCTTTTCCATTTGTAAATGACCATTCTGATTGAAAATGTTTCCTAGAGCAAAGCAGAAAGAGTGTTTCCAAAAATGTTTTAATCTAATTGAGAAAGGATATCTGTTAGTCATGTTGTCTATAACATTGGAAACTTAAATGGTATGCTTTAAGGTTTAGCTGATGTGGCAAAGCTATAAAGTATAGCTGGTAATTTTTGACATGGTATGTTTTGATTTGGGGCAGGGCTAGTCTTGTGATGTGTTTAAATAAAGGACGTTTGATTTGAAGATTTACTTAGTAGGTGAGGACTAAGAAGTAGAGTCCAAATAGTACCAGTTTGTTTTTGAACAAGAACATATGCTTGCTCTTTCTTTCTTTCTTTCTTTCTTTCTTTCTTTCTTTCTTTCTTTCTTTCTTTCTTTTTAACATTTATTTATTTTTGAGAGACACAGAGAGACAGAGCATGAGCAGGGGAGGGGCAGAGAGAGTGAGGGAGACACAGAATCCAAAGCATCCAGGCTCTGAGCTGTCAGCCCAGAGCCCGATGCAGGGCTGGAACCCTCAAACTGTGAGATCATGACCTGAGCCGAAGTCGGACACTTAACCGACTGAGCCACCCAGGTGCCCCCATATGCTTTCTTGTATTAGAGCCTATGTTTAGGTGGAAGATTCTTGGCTACATCAAAAAGCAGATTTAACCAAATCGCATTTTTAATTATGTAGGGTTTTTTTTGTTGTTTCCTCTCCCTCCCCTCAAAGAAAGGAAATGCGCAATTTAAATATAAGCAGTTGTTAATGTAAAAAACTATTCACTCAATATAATGTTCTCCTGTCACCCATTTATCTTTCACATGGGAAATGTCTACAGGTAGTAAGCCTCCTTTAAAATTATTGCATGAAAGAATTTAGCATCTACTTTATCAGACTCTGATAAACTTAATTGTAAATAGGCAGGTATTCTGGGTGCCTTAAGTCAGAGCAAACAGTTTTTTAAAGTTGGGTATTCATTGTGGCATAAGGTCATTTCTGCTCAATTGAGGGCAAATCAGAGCAATAACAGGATAAATGGCATCTTGATGAGATTTCTGGAATGAATAAAAGCTGCACATTATAGTAATATAGTAGTTGCTATTTATGAAAACTTATCATTAACAGAATGATAGAGTTAAAAAACCTAAATTCAGGCTTCTGTCCAAAACCTCTTATTTGGTACATGACCTTATTAGACAAGTCACATCTTTTCACATCTTTCTCAGCTTCTGTTTTGTTTTTGTTTTATATGTATTATAGTGGCTGCCCTGAACCAGCATTGCATTTCATTTAGGGGCCAGGCACTGTTAGGATCTGCGGGTGGCTGCATGGGCAGCTGAGCTTGCCCTTGAGCCCCAAGTCTGACAGGAAGATCATTGTGTTAAAGAATTAATTACACTAGAATGGATAGTGAGTGATACAAGAGTAGTTTGAGAGTAAAGCCAATGGGGATGTCAAGTGAGTGAGTCCTTGAATGTGAAGTGTCAAGGCCCGTCTAGGCTGCAAAGCCCAGAGCAGTGATTCCCAAGCCAGGGCTCCTGGATCTCCAAGGTAAAAATGGAGATCCATGAAATTGTCAGTATTTTTAAATAACTGAATGGAGAGTGGATATCCAGTGAGGAGAAGGCTAATTAAACAGTCAAGTTTCTTGGCTTTGAACTAGAATTGTATCAAACTTAATATAGTAATCTTAGCTATGTCTTTTAAGAAATGCTCAATATTTTGATTGGTACTTAAATATTTCCTCTAAAATGGGGGAGTTCATTAGAAATGATGTTTACTGGACAGATGAAATCATTTAAGATGCATGGTAAAGAATAAAAGGGAACTTTGTTGAAAAGTTTAGAAACCTGCGTAGGTGTGTGCGTGTGCATGTGTATGCACACATATGTGTGCGTGCATGCATGTGGCAGTGGGGTGGGGGATTATGTCTCATTATGAAAGGCTGTATGGGCTATACCAAGCAGTGTGTCCCTTATTCAGTGAGCACAGGGAGCTTCAGAACTTTATCAGATCTCTGTTATAGAAACAAAACTGTTGGAACTGCACAGGGGAGAGAGACCTGAGGCAGGAAAATATGTCAGAAAGGCTTTTGAAGGTGTTCTGATGACAAGCGAGAATCAGTTCTGGGACAAGGGCGGCAGTAATGAAGAAGAAGGAAACGATTTAAAAGCTTCAAAATAGAATCAATAGTACCTGACTGTTGTCTAAATGTAGAGCATGAGGGAGAAGGTAGACATGATGTCTGATGTAAATGTTAAGTGACAGAGCAAATGGAGAAGGATGTGGGAGAGAAGATTCATCCGAACACTTTGTGGCCATAACAAGTGTGCCCTGCTGGAAAATGGAACTAGAGCAGACACAGAGACAGTGGACGGTAAATCCCATATAGGTTTGGGAGCTGTCATATTCCAGGTGAGGTCAAAGCCATGGGCATTGGCTAAAGCTAGAACTCCATGGTCTGCTTGCTGGAGATTGAGAGCTCCAGGAATGATGGGGTAAAGGGAAGTGGCCTTGTGGAAGCCAGGGAAAGGAGAAGGTCCAGAATGAGGAGTTGGCCTTCAGCAGCTGCTGCAGGACAGACTTGATGAGGAGAATGGGTCTGGCAGTAGGAGGAGGTTGTTGAAAACCTCCCTTAAGAGTAGCTTCCAAGAATTGGGTGATGCATAAGAGGACAGCTCTCACTGTCGGATCCTCCAAACAAATACCTTTGTAAACCAAAGCAAGGTGTGAGAGATAAAGTTTCAAGGGAGTTAATTGACAGAGTTGATCAATAGGCCTTCTTCATCCAGGTAATAGATTAGTTTTTTATGCTAAGGAAATCTCCTTTTGAGGGAAGTCAGTGTTTGCCAAACTGGCCTTATCGCAGACTCAACCTGGGGCGCTTGTCAAGCTATAGCTTCCAAGCCCTCTGGGGATGGGACCCATGAATGTTCCCTGGCTTTTAACAAGCACCCCAGATTATTTTTATGATCAGGCAAGTCTGAGTTATGCTCAACTGGTGAAATAGCCGTATCTTACCTGTGAAAAAGCAAGTGGAATGAAGCCTTGAGCAAGTGGGCAGAGCCATCAGGATGTGCACAAAGCTCCAGTTCTCAAAAAGAAGAGGGAGAAGAAAAAGGTCCAGTTCTTTCCACTGGAAATGCTGCCTCTGCAGTTCCCTTCATTTCTTGAATAAGTTAAGGGGTTATCATTCTTGTTCATAGAAACCTGAAAGAACGAGTGAATTGTGGAGAGATAAAATGGCTTTATATTCTCCCTATTTGGGGAGGGTATTCATATTTCAGCTCTGATTGATGTTTGTTCCAAATGCTTACCGCTGCTATCTGATTATCCCTGCATTCAGCGTTATCTACTTGATGCTTTTCTTTTTTTTTTTTAAATGTTTTATTTATTTTTGAGACAGAGACAGAGCATGAGCGGGGGAGGGGCAGAGAGCGAGCAGGAGACAGAATCTGAAGCAGGCTACAGGCTCTGAGCTGTCAGCACAGAGCCCTGTGCGGGGCTTGAACTCATGAACTGTGTGGGATCATGACCTGAGCCGAAGTCAGATGCTTAACCAACTGAGCCACCCAGGTGCCCCTTGATGCTTTTCTCAATTGATAGTATATCGATGAGCATCTCTCTTTTAGAATGTGATTAGATACAATAGTCTACTGGAGAGCATCTCTTTTTTGCCCTGTAGTACTGCTCAATTTCAGCCACAGCAGAAGGGGTACTTGCTTCCAGAGACATGCTTGGGAAGGAGCCCATACTATGGCTAGCTTGTTGCAGATGAGAGGATGAAGGAGTGTGTGTGTGTGTGTGTGTGTGTGTGTGTGTGTATTTTTTTGACACCTAACAGAGTTGGTAGATGATTTACTGTTATTCCTATCAAGCAGGTTAAAATAATTAAGGGTACTGCATTCAAATCTTAGAACCAGATTACATTAAGTATCAAAAGGCAGTTAAGAAAGTGATACACTTATTTGTTCCGGCCCACATGTTTGTAGTTCTTCTAATTATTGCTCAAATGGACACTTCTTCTCTAGATACAGTATATAATCTGAAAATACCTTGTTTTAAAAAAAACCAGAATCTTTGACTCAGTTAAAATGCACCGTATGTGATAAGTTTTCAGTGAAAGAACAGTTAGATGCTAAACTCCAAGTGACTTATTAAAATGTATCTTTATATACACCTAAGATACACATATGCATATTTTATTGTTGGGCTTTTCTTTGTTTTGAAGATGAGACCTAGGATTTTACCATTCTTCTCTATATACCTCTAGCACAAATACCTACATACTCAAAAAATAAAGGTTTTTGTTGTTATAAGTAGAATGTCTAGGGTGATAAACAATATTGGTTCTGAATTTAAAAAATAGTGTCTGAAGTGTTTGAGTCGTTGCCTTAATTTTTCACAGGTTAACACTGTTTGCTTATACTAAGTTTTGTTTAAATTAGAGTGGCTTTCATTCAGCTGTTTATTTGTGTTTAGCGATTACTGAACAGGAGAATTAGACATTTCTACAATGGCACTAGGAAAGAGGTAACTTAGCTGTGAACCTTGGATCGCTAGCTTAAGTAGATTCTCTTGCTTTTATATGTAAATTGGCACATCGAAGGTATGAATTTTTTATACCCTTCATTATAAAATAATATTCTTTCTCATAGTATCCATCTCTCCCCCAATTCCCAATAGATCTCTTTCAAAAGCAGGGTAATGTGTGGGGAGGGGAGTTAAGTTGTCCTCTTTCTTTTGGTTAGTAATCTAAAATTACTATGGTTTGTAATACAGCAAAAATCTCTACTTTCACAAGTTATTTTAAGAGTTATTGTTTGAAAAATTCAAAATGAGAATTAGTGTATAGTTTGGGAACTAAATTAACAATTTTATTTATTCACTTGGTACATTTATTCATTTGATAAACAATTCAGTGCTTTGAAAGGTTTCCAATGAGTTTATTGAACTCTTTTGTCATGGTCAACTTCTAGCTTCACTTTGATTTTGTATGCATTGTACTTCAAGTGATATAGAAAAGAAAAAGTTTGTATTTATAATCCTAACGTGGAACGTAACTATACGTAGGTGGAATTTGCATGGTCTTTGAAGCAGACAAACATACATAACAAATTCCTTGAATGACTGTACAACACAGTCTTTCATTCAACAAATATTTACTGAGGGCCTGTTCTGTATCTGGGAGTATATGTTCCAGGCAGAAGGAAGAGTAGCTGCAAAGGCCCTCAGGGAAAATCATGATGAGTTGGAGGAATTGGGGTAGTTATTCCAGGGGTACTGATTTTGGATGTGCAAACTTTGGAAGCCTGTAAGACTACCTGAATCTGGTAGGCAGTTAGACATGTAAGTCCAGAGTTCAGGGAGAGATGCAAATATGGGAGTTGCCACCATATACATGGTATTTCAAGCTATGAGACTGGATGAGAGACCATCAGATGAAGTACATGTAAGTAGAGAACACTCTAAGAGCTAGAAGAGATGCGGAAGAACCAGATAATGAAACTGAGAAAAGTAGCAAACAACTAAGAAAAAAAAGTCAGGAGAGTGTGGCGTCTTAGAAGCTGCATAAAGAGTGCGTTTCACAAAGGACAAGGAGAAGTCGCTGACCAGGTGCTGCTAGAGGGTCAAGTGAATGGAGACCTGACCCTGGGATTTTTCAGTATGAAGGTTTTTAATGACTCCAACAAGAACCTTTGAAGTGGAGCAACAGAGGCAATATCTTGATTAGGAATAATTTAAGACAGAAAAAGGGGAGAGGATTTGGAGAGAGAATATAGAGGAACTCTTCCAAGGAGTTTTGTTCCAGAGGCACACAAGGAATGGATTGGAAGCTAGAGAGGAGAAATGGTTCATTTTGTTTAACTGGTTTTGTTTTTAAGTTGAGGGAAATAATAGCAGGTTTGAAGGCTGACAGGAATGCTCTGGTGGAAGGGGAATGATTGATGTAAGAGCAAGACAAGAGATGTGAGGGCTGGCAAATAGAGATCTATTGTCTAAATAGAAGTGTTGGTAGATGGTGGGATTTCTTTTGATTATATCTGTCCCTGAGATCCCTGAGCTTGGAAGAGCTAGTGTTAGAAGTTGAGGAGAAAGGAGAAATGACATCGTTAACCTAGGACAGTGGGTGAGTAGACAGACCAGGGTAGCATGCTGTGATAGTAGAGCATCATTAATAGCCCCTTCCACATTGGTCATGATTAAAGTGAGTCCAGTCAGCAGGGTTATGTTTTTCTTTGGCCACATTCAGCCACACGGAAGCGAGTGAGAAAATGCAGAACATTGGATTTAACCAGGATTGAAGTTCTGCCAGTCAAGTGTGACATGTGAGAGAGGGGACGGGGAGTAGAGGTGGGGGGAGACCGGAAGTGCTTAAAATGAAGGACTATGGAATTTACACTGGGTGAGAAAGAAGTGAGGGCATAATGGTAGGGATCTCTGGTGGGATCAGAGATTTTGGGAATGGGAAGTAGAAGAGATGAGCGAGAAAGAGGGGTTGGTGGCAGAGGATGGAAGGCTTGAAATTTCAGTGGGGCAGGGGAGATGCGATGATTGGTAATGCCAAGGGCTAGGGTCTTACCATGGCAGTGGTTGAGGCAAGGTAAACAGATAATGAAAACGCAAAGAACACATTAATAGTGACAGTTAAAACCAGGAGCTAAAATCCTCAAAGAGTGAGGCTAGTGACCCAAGAGTCAGTGGACAATTACTAGGAGGGGTAATGGGTGGGGCAGTCTGATCCTGAGGAATTTTAGAGAGGAGGGAAAGAAAATAGTCTGGAAATGGCAACAAGGCATAAGGACTGCACCTACCCTGTCATGGGCCCAGGGGTCAAGGGTTTTGGAGAAAAGAATTCCCTTTGCTTCTGAAACAATGTCCTCAGGGAGAGCCAGCTTTCTACTCCAGCAAGAAGGCAAGTGAACCTTCAGGGTTAAGGCTTTCAGGGTGCGGGGAAGGGGAGAAGACATGTTGAGTTCCATGTGGGGATTACAGTGTGGGGAGGAGGGGTGGCCTAGGAGTCTGGGGCTCTTCACAAGTGATAGAACAGATAGAGGGCATATTGCAGTGGCCTTGGTGGGCTTTAGACAGATAGTGACAGAAGACTATAAGTGTTGTGAGGAGGTGGGCTCTCCCAACAGGTAAAGGCCTGGGGACAGCCTGGTGTTCTTTCCAGTATATGCGGTCAGTGCCCAATATCATAAATATCTTTTAAACTTTCTCTTATTATTTTTTACATTTATAGATCATTAGTGATTATCAGCACTTTAGATGGGCGAATTGCTGCCTTGGATCCTGAGAATCATGGTAAAAAACAGTGGGATTTGGATGTGGGATCCGGTTCCTTGGTCTCATCCAGCCTCAGCAAACCAGAGGTAAGGATTTTCTATTATCTGTTGATTGGAAACAGTTATAAGGAGCAATTGCTGACATTCCTAGTCTGTATTTGCTTAGAGAGCTGGGCTCAGAGCCTGATGGCCTAGGTGTGAGGCCTATCTGCCTTTCAGGAGCGATGTCCCCTTGGGGCAATTACTTAACTTTTCTGTTCCTCAGTTCCCCTCCTTTAAAATGAGTGGGTAATGTCATCTGCTTCTTAGGATCGGTTTGAACATTAAAGGAGTTAATCATATAAATGAGTAACTGAGAATACTATCTGCTGTGTCAATATAGCTCTTTATTTGAGCTATAACATGATCACTGTTTCTTCCCCCTTATGCCCCTAGGCACAAAGTGCCTAGGAGTGATCATAAGAAATGTTAAGTATCTTAACTGCATCTTAATAGTTAGAAATACATGCTACAAAATCCCATAAATTATTCCCTACATTTTCCCTTAAGTGTATATCCTAATGGTAAGCATGAAATTTTCTTCGAATGTAATCTTAGACAAATTTGATTACTTGCAAAAACAAAAAAAGAAACCGTGCTTCTGAAACTCCAATGACACATGACTCCGAGACTTGGGCAAGCGATGTAGCTCCTCAGAGCTTTAGTGTCCCCATCAATAAGTAAGGACACTGCTTACTTTGACATGGTTGGGTACGGGTTAAGTGAGGAAAGTTTATTTTTCTCACCTTTCGGCTTGACTCTGATCAGTTAGGTCTCTGTCCTTTTCTAGGGCTTTATTCTCCTGTTGAAGTCATTTAAAATAAGGCCCTCTCTTGAGTTGTGACTGCCGACAAGGAAGCAGTCACCTCTGTTTTCTAGAATACCCTCAAGCCTTCTCTCTTACCAGCCTGCTCCTCTGGGACACTCCCTGTGGGTGCTCTTTTTTCTCTTTCATTGCCAACTGTTCCCTTTCAAAAAGCTTTCCAGCTGGTATCAAATTTGGAAAAGACAAAACCTAACATAAGCGGCTTAAGAATGACCTGATGAGTGTTGATGGCATTTTCTGATGAAAAAAAAAAACTGCCACCAGTGACCCAGCTACTCTCTAAGAAAGCTGGCGTGGATTCCTTCCTAGAGCACTCAGGCAGGTGCTTCGAGAAATGGCCCCGCCCAGCCTCCACATCTGTGTGTGCTAAGCCCTCACTAGGCTTTTCATAGTGCTTACCATTTATCAGACAGCACAGTGTGCTGCAAAAAATCTGTTGAGAATACTGAACTTCTGTTGTATCATGAATTATTAATATAAACAGGAATTTTATTGTAAATTACAATAATTTGAATCAGGTATAATCAAGTGAATTACGTACTCGAGCTAAACATTCATTGATTTGTGTTCTGCTGGGATTATGCTTGGGTATGCATGTTTTGCTTTATTTTTTAACTAGACATAAAAAGATGATCTGCAAAATCGGAAGATTGTAAGCTGTTTACATCTGAGGTAATAGTACAGTGTGTTGTGGTGGTACAAAGCATGTGTGTGTTTGCAAACTAAAGTACGTTCACAAACAAAAGATAAATTGCATGGTATGACAAAGTAGAATGCAAATAGTTGTGATACTCTGAGTGCTACTGAGTGTGTTTAAATGATGTTAGCTGTTTTTTTTTTAAGTACAGCTCAACTTTCTCATTTCCTCTGGTTTATCAGGGCTCTCTTGTTTTCAGTGCCTTCCTCCCCACGTCCCCCAAACCCTCGATCCTTTGGCTAAAATACCTTGAAATGTTGAATCTCAAGCATATTCACAAAGCTTCACTGTGTCAGTAAATGAAAAGCTCACTGGCCACCCTCCATGCAGGAGAAGAAACCCGAGGCCTCTTTTCAGACCTAGATTTTCATTTTCTATTTTGTGGGAAAAAAGAGAAAATCTAACGGTACTGCCCATCTGGGATACCATAATAGATTTACTAGACTTTACTGCTGCCCCAAGTTCTTGAGATATCTACATATCTACATATAGATAGATATGTAGAGATATCTAATCATCAACAGATATGCTAATGACAACACTGTTACCGGCGTTGTAATATGGGGGGGGGAGGTGAACCCAGCCTTGCCCGGCCCAACTCCATTCTTCCTGCTTTGGACCATTTCTCTGTCTTCTGTGCACCTCCCCTTCTCCCCTTTACAAACTCAGGCTGCGCCTCTAGTACATCAGGTCTTAAGCTTTATTGTCCCAGGACCCTTTACATTTTAAAAAATCGTGGAGGGCTCCAAGGAGCTTTTTCCATGGGTCATATCTATCTGCTCTGAAACCATGTTGGAAATTAAAAAAGAAATTTAAAAAGAGTTGTTATTAAATCATTTAAAAAATGTACCCACTGGGTGACAGCATAAATTATTTTTATGAAGAGTATTTTCCAGTTTAAAAACATTTTAGTAAGAAGTGTGGCTTTATTTTATATTTTTAAAAATCTCTTTACTTTCCAGTTTGATAGAAGATAACTGGATTTTCCTATCTGCTTCTGCATTCGATGTGTTGCCTTGTTGTTTTGGTTGAACTTTATGAAGAAGAAAGTCCAGACACATACATATATGTGGTTAGAAAAGGGAGATGTATTTTAGAAGCCTCTTCAGATGATTGGGTCATTCTTTTTTGATACTATACCTAAACAGGTGGCAGTTTCTTGAAGATTAGTTGCACTGTGGAATCTGAAACCATGTCAGTGAACATTTTGTACTCTTTTACATTAACATCCATTTGTCTGTCTTGTCTTTTACTCATGCATGATGTTCTAACATCATCTGACAAATATTGATTCAGTGAGTTATACAAATCTACCAGATGTTGGCACATTTCTTTATAGAATATTTTTAAAATCAAATTTGTTATTATCACCACCAAGCTCATCAGAAAAATCGTTACGTACTGGAAACTATTGAGCTTACATTGGTAGATACAGGTTTTCCAAAATTCTAATTTTCACTTGAAAACTGGCTATTTTTTCCCCACAAATATGGTGAGTTGTTTTCTTTGCAGTGAGAGGTTCACTTGGTGTATTTTTGAGAAAATGTCTGACAAGTACCCAACTCTCATAAGCACCATATCCCCTCAATGTTTCAAATAGAAATGGAGCTTGTTGGTGGACAAACAGCCCACAAGGCAGTCACCACAAGGCAAGTGCTTTTCCTCAAGATGTATTTCATTCAGTATGTGGCTGAACTGCTAGGGCGCACTTCCTTGGATGTCATGCTGGAAGAGTGAGAACGTGTGCTCAGGTCCCAAATGAATGATATCAGTACTTATTGCTTCATCGGAACATTCTCGAGTGAAATCTCTCTCTCTTTCTCTCTCTCTCTCTCTCTCTCTTTCTTCTTCTTCTTCTTCTTCTTCTTCTTCTTCTTCTTCTTTTTCTTTTTCTTTTTGCCACAAGTGTGTGCTGGTGAGAAAGGCAATGACCAGTAGTTTGGTGCCTGATTGCATCTAAGGCGCTCCCAGTGTCAGTCACCATTGCTTTTATACCACCAGTGCGGGCATCACCACAGTGAGAAAGCAAATAACACCTTAGCAGCAAAGCTTTCTGGCTCTCTGCACTTCTAAAAGCATCCACGGGCCCCAGTTTGATAATTGCCGACTTAGTGTATGATAGAAATAGTATAAGAATATTTGTAAGATGAACAGGAATGTATTGTGAGCTTGAGTCCTCTGTTACTCAGTAGGGTGTGCATGGCTCAGCGTCTGCAAGTTGTGTTCACGAGTTGGACAAAATACCACAAAAAGAGGTTCAAAAACTGCTATTTGAAAGGCCCTGAGAAAAGATAGTTGCAAATGACATATCAGATAAAGGGCTAGTATCCAAAATCTACAAGGAACTCACCAAACTCCACACCCAAAAAACAAATAATCCCAGTGAAGAAATGGGCAGAAGACATGAATAGACACTTCTCCAAAGAGGACATCCAGATGGCCAACAAACACATGAAACGATGCTCAGCATCACTCATCATCAGGGAAATACAAATCAAAACCACACTGAGATACCACCTCACGCCAGTCAGAGTGGTTAAAATGAACAATTCAAGAGACTATAGATGCTGGCGAGGATGTGGAGAAACAGGGACCCTCCTACACTGTTGGTGGGAATGTAAACTGATACAGCCGCTCTGGAAAACAGTGTGGAGGTTCCTCAAAAAAATATCAATAGAACACCCCTATGACCCAGCAATGGCACTGCTGGGAATTTACCCAAGGGATACAGAAATGCTGATGCATCGGGGCCCATGTACCCCAATGTTCATAGCAGCACTTTCAACAATAGCTAAATCGTGGGAAGAGCCTAAATGTCCATCAACTGATGAATGGATCAAGAAGATGTGGTTTATCTATACAATGGAATACTACATGGCCATGAGAAAGAATGAAATCTGGCCATTCATACCAAAGTGGATGGACCTCGAGGGTGTCATGCTAAGTGAAATAAGTCAGGCAGAGAAGGACAGATACCATATGTTTGCACTCATAGGTCTAACAGGAGAAACCTAACAGAGGACCGTGGGGAGGGGAAGGAGGAAAAAGAGTTAGGGAGAGGGAGGGAGACAAAGTACGAGAGACTCTCGAATACTAAAAACAAACTGAGGGCGAAAGGGGGAGGGGGAAAAGGGAAGGGGGATTTTGGTCATGGTGGAGGACACTTGTAGGGAAGAGCACTGGGTGTTATATGGAAACCAACTTGACAATAAACTATAAATTAAAAAAACAACTATGATAAACTCAAGTCACCCCCCCGAAAAAAAAGGCCCTGAATATGACGACGCATAGAGTTCTTATACTTTTTTAAATGCCTCTGATACAAGATTTTAGGAAGGTTCCTAACTTATTGTGAGAAATAGTTAATTTTCTCTTTCTGAAGCCCAGCGTTTGGTAGGAAAGGTAGTGTAGGGAGGAGGGTACAGCAGGTGGAAGGAACTGGCCTGGAGATAAAGCCAAAGCCACCCAGGTGATAATAGATAGATCCACGACTCCGTGTGGCGACTCCCGTGGCAGTCTCTCCATGCTTTCATTGAGAGTGGTATAAAGAAGAAACAGATGAAACCCAGAAGTCCAGGGAAGATGTTTTCCCTGTACAGCAATTAGTAAAGCTACTTATTAATCGAATGAGGATTTGATAGACTATATAATAATTTTTGTTAACTTTTCTGTATTAAGTAATCTCTACCCCCAATGTGGGGCTCAAACTTATGACCCCAAGATCAAGAGTCACACACTCTACCGACTGAGCGAGCCAGGTACCCAGACTGTATAATAATTTTTAAGTTATTAATGATAGAGCAGTTGGTGACGAATCACATGTACTTTTGCTGCAATAATAAAGTAAAGCCACACAGGAACTTCTCATGGTATGTGGGATTGTGGAGGAGGAGCTGGGATTCAGGGACCTGAGTTCTCCTCAGGATTCTTCCGTTAACTGACTAGATGGCCTGGCTAAATTCTCCAGGTCAGCAGAGTTTTAATTTTCTTCTCTGGAAAATTATGGGATTGCACTAAATCCTAAAGATTGTTGTAACTTCAGGAATCAGGTATCGTGAGATACATAAAACTCCCAAATTATCCAGAGGAAGTTTTCAAATTCCCTTTTTTTATTATTATTATTTATTTTAAATTTTTAAATGTTTGTTTATTTTTGAGACAGAGAGAGAGACAGACTGCAAGTAGGGGAGGGGCAGAGAGCGAGGGAGACACAGAATCTGAAGTGGGCTTCAGGCTCTGAGCTTTCAGCACAGAGCCCGACACGAGGCTCGAACCCATGAACTGTGAGATCATGACCTGAGTTGAAGTCAGTCGCTTAACCAACTGAGCCACCCAGGCACCCCAACTTCCCCCCCTTGTTTTTAAACCAAATTTAAGGATTCTTTAAAAAAAAAAAAAAGCACAAATTCATTAGATATTGCCATTAGGTGCCTATCTTCTTGCCTCCTGGCCTGCTCTGATATGGTCCTTAACCTTTTCTAATCCCAAAGGCATATAAAATAGTATATTACATTGTTCTGGTGGTGTTTTGATTATGTCAGTGAAAAGATTGACATAAAGGATAGGAGAGATTGACAGTTCCATTAAAAACAAGGGTTTACATAATATTTAGAATGAGCTGTATGCTTCAGGGAGGTTGAGGTGCCCTGGGACACAGATCTGATTTACCACTATTTCCTCTTGACTAGGTATTTACAAACTTCCTCAAAAGAATACTGATAATAAACCAAGCTAAAACTGTGTGTGTCTGTGTGTGTGTGCGTGTGTGTGTGTGTGTGAGAGAAAGAGAGAGAAGAGAAAGAAAATATAAATGATAAACCTAAGTTCACTCCATCAGCTTTAACTGTTGTAAGCCTAACTTTTACTAGTAGCTAAGAGTTTTGTTTTTAATTTTCCGAAGGACCACCTGAAGTGAAGTCTAATTTGCTTTCCTCTGGTAATTTATATGCAGATTAAACCTTGAAAAAGCACTGAAGAGATTTGGCTGTGGTTCCTCATTGATTGTCTTAAATTTTGTTTTGTAGCGTATTAGCATAGTTTTTCTTTGGGGTGTCTGGGTGACATTGGATCACCCTTCACCAAATCTAAGTAGATAGAATATCCTTGAACTATCTACTTTTCTATGTCTTGGAACACATTCCTAATTACAAAGACCTTCTCTTTGTTTAGAATGCATAATTGTACACATACAACTAGTTTGTCCTTAGGTAATACCTTTACCTTTTCTTTATTTAGAGATACCATATTTGTTTTTTGTTTCAGCTTTCTGTTAAAATGGCTTTTTTCTTCCCCCTCTTAAAAAGAACAAACACCTCTGTTATAAGTTAGAGTTTGGGGTTTTGTCTTATTTTTGGCATGTTTCTCCCCAAGGGACACCGCCTTTCTGTTTCAGACAGGTGCAGAAACAGACAACTACAATGCTGGAGCTTTCCAGCCTCCTCCCCACCCCTCATCAGATTGCATTCATTGAGAAAGCCCTTCATAGGTAGGGGGATCCTTTGGAAAGGGTATACTTTTAATGGTTAACTTGATTTGTTCACAAAGAATCCATCAGTAGACCTTTTGAGTGGTACTTTATTAAAAGAGGATCCATGATCTCTTTTAAAGGTTCTCTAATTTACACTGAAAGATGTCTGGTCATTTTGCAGTTTTTCATTTGTACATAAACTAGCATATTTTGAGCCTGGTGTGTCATTGAAGAGTGCAGTTTATTTGGAAAAGTCATTGTTCAGTCATGTAGCAAGCCAATATGTAAATAATTGCTTAGGTTAATTGCTTTTCTTTTAATTATAGAAGTGAAACCATGCTTTGATTTAATTTTGTTTTATTAATCCCTTAGCATGGCTGAAAGCATTGCTGTGAACTAAACCAGTTTACTCTAGCACGCATATTGCCGAGTGAGAAATTGATTTGACCCTATTTTTTAGGAAATTGACTTTGCATGCACATTATCTACTTCATGAATGTATAATGAATGATCTAAATGAAGGCAGAGATAGTTAAAAGTGAGTCTGATAGTTTTCCTTGAGGTATTTTGTTCTCTAGGTTGACTATAGGCTGAACAAAGAAAAAAAGAATTAAATAATTATTATCTACATGGTATCTCAATGCTCTTGAGTATTAATTCACAATTGGTGATGATAACAAATTTAACAATTTGCTTCAGGATTTGTTTTTTTCTCCATTTCCTTTTTTTTTGTTTAACCCAAAAACCAAAACATTTCCTTTTAAGCATGTCACGTGGGATGCCTTCTCTGGCTAATACCCAGATCTACTGAAAGCTCTCATAATCCCTCAAGTTAGATCATCTAATTAGTTGTTAGCCATGCCCCCCTCCTTGGTCTGTGAGGTACGATTCCCAGGAACACTTTCAGCAAAAAAAGATGCCTTCACAGTAATTTCAGTGTTTTCAGGGAAATAAAAAAAGTATTTCCTTAGCACAATGCTTGAACATTTTTTTTCTCTTAAAGTCACAAATAGTTAATTCTGGTACCTAGTCATTTGGTAGGTTGCCCATTTTGGTTTATTAAGAGTTATCATTTTATGTTCCATACGTAGTGTATCATTTTTGAAGAATTAGAACATACAAAAATATGCCTGTTAACTTTAGTATTGTTCATCTTTTTAATCAATAAAGTAGTTTACCATCCTTCAGAAGGTCTGTGTGACAAAAGAGAATTTTAGGGTTGATAGAGATTTCTGGTAAATCAAAGACTGGTAACAGTTTGATATATTTCATTCTTATATTGAATTCATCTTTATTTACTTTTCAGGGTTTTTTTTGTTTTTTTTTTATTATTTGAGAGAGAGAGCATAAGCGGGGAAGAGGGTAGAGGTAGAGAGAATCCTATTTTTTTAATGTTTATTTACTTTTGAAAAAGAGAGAGAGAGAACACAATCAAGGGAGAAGCAGAGAGAGAGTGGGAGAGAGAATCCCAAGTAGGCTCTGTGCTGTCTGTGCAGAGCCCAACATGGAGCTTCAACATGCAAACAGTAAGATCATGACCTGAACTGAAATTTAAGAGTTGGATGCTTAACTGATTGAGCCACCCTGGTGCCCCGAGAGAGAAAGAATCTTAAGCAGGCTCCATGCTCAGCCTGGAGCCCGACGTGCGGCTCAATCCCAAGACCCTAGGATCATGAACTGAGCTGAAATCAAAAGTTGGATGCTCAACTGACTGAGCCACCCACGCGCCCCCAAGGCTTTGTTTTTAAATGGGTGTTGTAAATCCAGGGATGGGAAAGAAATAATTGACATGGCATAACTAAGCTCTCTACTTTCTCCATGAATTTCCTTTTGGAGCAGCTACTTAAATTCTAAAAGCTTTTTTGAAATTTTTGAGATTTGGCATTCATAAACCATAGTTACTTTCTGAAGTAGAGAATAAAAGAAGCTTCATGATGAATTTACAAGTATTCAGATTAAGAGTTTATATATTTTTAAATTTTCTTTAATGTTTATTTATTTTTGAGGGGGGAAGGAGGGAGAGAGAGAGAGAGAGAGAGAGAGAGAGAGAATATGAATGAGTGGGGGAGGGGCAGAGAGAGAGGGAGACACAGAATCTGAAGCAGGCTACAGGCTCTGAGCTCTCAGCACAGAGCCTGACGCAGGGCTTGAACCCACAAATGGTGATTTCATGACCTGAGCTGAAGTCGGACGTCCTAAACATTTTTAATAAGTATACATATATACACATGAATTACATTAGAACTTCAAAATAACATTACATTCATATAACAAGTCTTGTTTGATTAGGACTTTATAATTTGCAAAGTGATACCAAACTCAGAATTTACATAGGGCCTTACATAGCCTTATAAAATAAATATTCTTATTGGCCTCTGTTTTTCAGATGAGAAGATTGGGGCTCAAAATGGGTCAGAGATGTGTCTGATATAGCAAAGCTGAGACTCAACCCTAGATCCTTGAACATCCCCCTTGCCCTCTTTCTGATGCTTCATGCTTTTTGAAATACTTCAGTACTTACCAATGTGTTTGCGTTTTCTGTACTGATAATTATAATTCTTGATGTGCTTTATCCAGAATAATTGCTAAACGACGTCATGTATGTAGCTGACTTCACTTGCTGCTCAGCATGTTGTGAGTGCTTAACTGCCTCTTAGACATCCCTAGTGCAGGAGTCAAAGTTACCTGAACTTAGCACGTCCAAAACAGAACTCATCTTTAGTGCCATGGGAGCCTGGCAGGGCTGTGCGCTGGGGTACAGCAGTGCCCGGGACAGATGAGACCCTTGCCTTCGTGGAACTCATGTGGCACTTTGTGGAGCCAGCTGGGGACACGGATATGAAATAATCATAGCATCAATAATGTAGTTGAGTTGTGGTAATTGCCACGTGGAAGGACGGAATCTGAAAGAGCCTTCGCAAGGATGCCCGGCCTACCTGGGTAGGAGGCCAGAGAAGTCTCCTCGGAAGGGATCTCATTTTCCAGCAGAGATCATAAGAGGAGAAGGAGCTGTCCAGGCCAGAGATGGGCAGAGAGGTGGGGAGAGACTGCTCTGGGAGAGGCGGTAGCCCGTGTGGTGGCCTGCGGTGGGAATTGTCATGGAGCGCTCTAGGAGCTGAGAGGAGGGGATGGCAGCAAGGACAGGGCTGGGGGTAGTCACAGATAGGCGTCTGTGGAGGGAGGCCAGGGCCAGGTCATCCTGGGTCCAGTGAGCTGTGTTCAGTATTCTGGATTTTATCCTGAGCCATCTGAAGCCCCTGATGGATTTTAAGTGGGAGAGATTCCTCCACAGTCAGAACGAAAAGGATTTCTTGACATTCTTTTTTGCTTTGAGACTTTCAGCGAGACTCTGATGAATCAAAGGGTTGTCTCAGTGAGGTATTTGTATCTCTAACTGGGGAAGTATTTATAAACATTCATAAAGTATTCACACCCACTAGCAGTTGGAACCTGGAAGAAAACAGGAGAATCCCTAAAATCCTACTAAAGCCAGTCTCCCCTTGAAGCGCTTTTTTCGCTTAGTCTCCCCTGATTCATCACTCTGCCGGAAATTTTAAATGTTAGAATTCTTGAAGTTTGGGTGGAGGTCATCTTCTCACCCTACTCTCTCTCAAGGAGGTTGTGCCTCTGTTCCCATGACAGCAGCAGTTCTGATTTTTCTCTGCCGCCCAGACCTCTCCTCTGTGAGCCAAAGACCTGCTCGGGCAAATGCCTCCTTAACATCTCTGCCTGGAGAGCCCTCTCTCAGTCACTGGGAACTCACCACACGTACACGGCGCTCTTCCTCTCTGTACCTGATCCTTGGTGACTACGAAATCCTCCTTTGGTCTTAATTGAATTCCAGAGCGTGTCCAAATCCCTCCCTGTTTTGACTGTGGAGGAATGGGGGGAGGGGGTGGGCGGGGGTGGAGAACAGGGACAGGAGTGTGGAAAAGCAGGAGGCCTATAGCTCTCCAAAGCAGTAGAAACATCAGTGGTCTGGGAACCAAAAGGCACACCTTTCAGAATAGCTGTGGAAAATAAATTTGCAGGTCCAGTGCAGTAAGTTTCTCTGAGAAGTTTTATAACATGGTGCAGTGTTAGTTTCTGTCCAAGGTCACATAGCAAGTGGTAGGCGAATGCAGGGTCCCAGGAATGAGGCTGGATGAGGTAACACTCCTCACCCCAAGGACCCGGCTCCGCTTTGCATATTGGATGCCTGCTGTTGTCTCACTACCTCGGTTAGCAAAACAGCTAGCATGGCCAGGAAAGGAATTGTTTGGGGAAAAAGGGATGTCCATACAACAAAAAAGTCAACAAGTTAACACTTCCAATGGAGTGTTTTTCATGTATTTTACATCTTCCCAGTCTTCGTGAATTTTATCTTTTTAGTCCCGGAGATCACCATTAGAAGCATCAGCTATTTACTGTATTATTCTGGAGATGCTTGGAGTTCTTGAGGTGGGACAGAGATGTGTGCCCTTTTAGTGAATATTCCAGAATTGTTTTTTCCCTTTCCTTTCCCCTTATAGTCTGTGTTCATTCTTCCTTATCTCTACTGTCAACAAGTCTGAGTCTTACCACATGCTTCTTATCACCCCTTTTGTCCACCCTCTCCTACCTTTTATCTTTATTGCTTCTTAGCTTGTACTTGGGACTTGGTAGCTCTCAGGGCCTGTGTGTTCTTTTTCCCTCTTTCTGGATTAGGGAACACACTGGATGCAACTTTTTGGATTTGAAAGTGTTTAATGTTCTCTACTTGAGAAAATAATAGTGCGTGTACATCCAGCTTCCAAAGCTACATGAGGGAAAGTTCTTGCTAATAAATACAGAAAGAACATAGAATTAGAGATCATTGTTTTATTCCCAGTATTGAAATAGTAGGTCATCAGTTGATACTAAAATGGTGAAAAGTTGATTGAACACTTGAAAATGGAGGGATCAGGCTGATTCCTCCAAATCTACTGATAAATAATAGTAACATATGAAATAACACAGGGATTGGCAAATTTTTATGGAAAGGGCTAGAGAGTAAATAGCTTGGGCTTTGTGGGCCAGATGGTCTATGTGGTTGTAGTGAGAAAGCAGTACATAAATGAATGGGTGTGACTGTATTCCTATCAGGCTCTACTGATAAAAATAGGCAGTGGGTCAGATCTGGTTTATAAGCTGGGGGGAGGGGGTGGAAGTATGTAGCAATAGGAAGTATGTAGCACCACCTATGAAGTACTCTTATCAAGAAAACCTAACCTGCATCAGATCAAAATGCCAGGTCTAATCACATACTTTTCAGAAAATACGGGGACAAAAGAGCAAGTTCACTGACATGCAAACTCCAGGCTGTGGGACATTCTATAGGGTGAATAATGGTCTAGTGTCTCAAGTAAATCAATGCATGAGAAAGGGAGTTAAAGGGACTCCTGTGGGGGGAAAAAACAAATCCAGTGTAAAAATATGTGGAGTTTGAATTTCTTGTTGGAGCAAACCAATTGTAAGTACATCTTTGAGACAGGAAATTTTAAATTTAATTAGATGATTTTAAGGAATTACTCTCAATTCTGTTAGATGTGATATCGGCAGGGTAGTCACCTCTCAGCAATGAATACTGAAGTGTTTGTAGGTGAAATGGCATGATGTCTGGGATTTATTTTAAAACATTCTAGTAAACAAGTATATGTAGTGGGTGAGTGGGGAACAGATGACTCAATTGGCAACATTTGGTAGTTGTTGAAACTGGATGATAGATACATGGGGGGTTATTAGTGTCTTCATATTTTACATGTTTCAAAATGTTCTGAATAAGTTAAAGTTGAATATACGCCAGAAAGTATAGTTGTCAATGGTGGGGTGGGGGGCTGGCACCCAGAAAAAGAAGGAAGAACCAAATTAAAAAATATATTTTATATAATTAGAAGAATGTTTGTTTTTATGGCTGGTTATATTCATTGTAGTGGTAGCATTTCCTATATTTTCTCGGTTGAAGTTCCTTCTGTCACTTGGAAATAGAATTCTTATTTTCGCATTCTGATTTCAAATAGCACTCCCTGATTACATGTGCCACTGGTATTCATTATGCCATTTAGGTTTTGCTCAGAGATAGAAATTGAATTATTTCACTGTACTGCTTTGTGATTGCACAGATAAAGATCTTGATTGGCTCTTTGGTACTGTGTTTGCCAACCAGTGTGTCAACCTTTCATTTTAAAATTATGAACAGGAAAAAACAAATGGGGAGGAGTAGAAACCATAAAATAACAAGAATTTATATTTTTAAAAAGTGACTGATGGAGGAAGCAAGTCACGCAATTAGTTTGAGAGGCAGAACCGCGAATCACAACAAATAGCTGCTTGCAGAGATGAATCAGTGGGATGTAAAAACGCATCACCGTAACCTACATTTTTTTTCTACCAAGAGATTTGCAGCTGACTATCGAGTGACTCATTCCTATGCTGGGAGGGTGAGGTAATGCTCTTGTGAGGGGTGATGTCATCTCACTACCTGAAATGCATGCGTGCATCATTTCTTGTGGCTCTCAAGGAAAAGCACCATCTGCTCTCACATATGCAGCCTGAAAGACTGTACTAAGATCAGTGCAAAGGTTAGCAGCCTTGGGTGTGAGTCATCAGCAGCCAATTAGTGAAGAGCCGCTGTTTCAAAGTGAGCTTTTAAAATCACAGCCTCGAAGTACGACATGATGATTAAGTACTGTATCCTAATGCTTTCTGTTGTTGTTTTGGGTTTTGTACTTTTCTCACTGAGTTAATGCTGTCAAAGATCTAACTTTTAAAATAAGGCAGTTCTTCCCAATATGGTCAATCACCTCAAATCTTCTTGGTTGTTTAAACCCTATGTATATGTAGATATGTGTATATAATTTTTTTAGCATGTGTGCTGCCAAAGCGAGCACTAAACCATATTTTTTTAAACTTTTTTTTTGTTTATTTTTGAGAGAGAGAGAGAGATACAGAGTGTGAACGGGGAGGGGCAGAGAGAGAGAAAGAGAGGGAGACACAGAATCCGAAATGGACTTGTGCTGACAGCTCAGAGGCTGACACAGGGCTTGAACTCACAAACTGTGAGAACATGACCTGAGCCAAAGTCGGATACTTAACCCACTGAGCCACCACGTGCCCCTAAACCACATTTTTAATTGTAGGACATTCGTTTTCTTTTACATTTGGAGGCATATATATAAATCATCTTTAACATAGAAGTGAATTTTAATCTGTATTAGTTTGACAGTTTTTTTGTTTGTTGTTTTTCAGTTTTTGATGTTTTGCACTGAGGAGCCATTGTGTTTCTTACGGATCTGCTAGTGCTTTAGGAGAATAGAGGTTGTTAATGGAAGAGGAAACAAGTCAAAATGAATGTTATCTGTTTACTACAGACCTTCTAGCTCCTCTTCCTCTTTCTTGTAGTGACACACACCTGCTTTCCCTGTTTGTACTTAACTGGTGCTGCTGTTGACGTGACCAGACAGCCGAAATACCTATTTTTTAACTTTATCATAATTTGAATTTACTATTCTAGTAAATAGAAATCAGAATACCTAACATAATATGAATGGTAGACAACAGTAGATACTTGATTTTCTAATAGGTAACTCAAAATGGGAGATCATGTTGCCTACATCTTGTTTTTATAGAGCATGTATGCTAATGACCTAAATCTGCTCTTAATGACAACTTTAAGTTGCACATTCTACAAAACATAAAAAGGAACGTTTTAATTTTTAAAAACTAAAATAAGAAAGCAAAGAGTAGGGGCGCCTGGGTGGCTCAGTTGGTTAAGCATCTGACTCTTGATTTTGGGTCAGGTCATGATCTCACCGTTGTGGGTTCAAGCCCCACATCAGGGTCTGTGCCAGCAGTGAGGAGCCTGCTTGGGATTCTCTCTCCCTCTTTCTCTGCCCCTGCCCCAGTCACCTGCACACCTCTGTCCTTGCTCTCTCTCAAAATAAATAAATAAACTTAAAAAAAATAAAGAATAAAATAGTAATGTGAAAACTCTAAGGTAAATACGAGGTGCCATATACATCCTAGTGCCATTTAAGAGTTTATTTAGGGGCACCTGGGTGGCTCAGTTGGTTAAGCGGCCGACTTCGGCTCAGGTCATGATCTCACGGTTCGTGGGTTCGAGCCCCGCATCAGGCTCTGTGCTGACAGCTCAGAGCCTGGAGTCTGCTTCAGATTCTGTGTCTCCCTCTCTCTCTGCCCCTCCCCGACTCATACTCTGTTTCTCTCTGTCCCAATAATAAATAAATAAATAAATAAATAGCCATATTTTTAAAAAAAGAGTTTATTTAAAATCAAATGTTTTTTCAATAAAGAGTAATAGTGGCAGATCTTTAAATACCCAGAATTAAGACGAACCTTTGTTTTGGTATGGCCTTCTGAGTTTAATTACAGAGCTCCTGCAAGGTTTTTATTACCTTTCTTTTCTTTTTAACCTCTTATTTAGAAATAACTTCAAACTACAAAAAGTTGCATGAATAAAAATGATAACAATAAAAAAAGGGGGAGGCCAACACCCAGATTTACCTACCCCAAATCTTGTTTATTTTACCATTTGAGTTGTCTCTCTTTCTCTGTTTCTCCCCCTACCCCTCCTACACACTTTTTATTCCTAAAACATTTGGAGATAAATCAGCTATATCCATCATGGCCCTTTGCTCCTAAATACTTCAGTTGTATTGCTGACTGAGATATTCTCTTACATAATCACAGCATAATTACCAACATCATAAATTTATATCGATACTTTAATCTACTGTCCGTATTTTTCAGTTTTATCCATTGACTCAGTACGGGCATACCTCATTTTACTGTGTTTTGCAGATACTGTGTTTTTACACATTGCAGGTTTGTGGCAACCCCACATTGAGCAAGTCTGTCGGCACCATTTTTCCAACAGCATTTGCTCACTTCTCCGTGTGTGTCACCACTGGTAATTCTCACAATATTTCAAACTTTGTCATGTATTTGTTATGGTGTTCTGTGATCAGTGACTGTGACTAGCTGAGAGCTCATACGATGATTAGCATTTTTAAGCAATAAAGTATTTCTTAATTAAGGTATTATGCTATTTTTTAGACATAATGCTATTGCACACTTAATAAACTACAGTATCATGTAAACATAGCTTTTATTGGCACTGAGAAACCAAAAATTCATTTGACTTGTTTTATTGAGGTGGTCTAGAACCAAACCCACAATATCTCCAAAAGATACCTGTGATTTATAGTGTCTTTTACCTCTAGTTGTCGCCTCTGGTCTAGGGTCAGGTAGTACATTTATTTGTCCCATTAGACTCTTTTATCTAGGTTTTTCTATAGACTTTGTCTTTTCTGACATTGACACTTTTGAAGAATACCAGTCTCTCTGCCCTTTTATTTAAAAAAATAGACATTTCTTCATTTTGTGTTTATCCCGTGTTCCTGGTTATTAGACTTAGATTGTGCATTCTTGGCTTAGAACACTGAAGAGGTGACGTGTCTGTCCTCTCTTAGGGTATCACATCTATCACTTATTGATGGTGTTAATTTTAATCATCTGCTCAAGGTATTATCTAAATTCTCCACTCTATAATTACTGGAGGTTTTTTTGGTTTTGTTTCTATTTTTAGTTTCTTGTAACTAATAAGCAGTCTGTGGGGAGACACTTTAAGAGCATGCAAATATCCAACTCCTCATCAAAATTTCCACCTTCCTAGATTTAACACCATTACCGAGTTTTGCTCGATGCCGTCTTTACTGTGATGGTTGCAAAATGCTCATTTTTCCAACTTCCCCCCTCCCTTCATATTTACCAGTAGACACTTGGCATTTTATTCCAGTAAAAGCCCTCCTTTCTCCCCCATGTATCATTTCTCTATTTATTATCAGTATGGACTCATGAATTCTTTTCTTTTTTCTTCAGTACATTATAATTCAGTACTTAATTATTTTGGTACTTAAATTGTTCCAGATTTCGTCAGTGGTATACTTACATCTTTTTTCGAACACACCCTTACTCTCTAGAATAATAAGATTCTAAAGTCTTATCTTATGCCTACCCTGCCCTAGCCCTGGAATCAGACATTTCTCTGAGGAGCCTTGATTCCTTTGGTGGGAAGTAGAATTGGGTAACACAACCCAGGCACTAGGTTTGGGTGTATTGCTTTCACAGCCACTGTATACACATTGTGTAAACATAAATGTAGAAATATTAATGTATGGGGTAGGTTATTTCCTACAGGTGCAATAAACAGTTCTTGAGAGTGTAGTGCTGTCTCAGTTCGTAGTTACAGCAAAAAGCAAGGTACACTACTAAGGAATGGGAAGTTTTTTGTCAGCAATCTTCCACTGCTCAAATCTTCTTGGTTTTCAAAGCAAACACATAAGTGAAGCTAACTTGAAGGCCAGATAGAATTTCAGTGGGCATTTTTGGTACAGGAAGGTGTTCCAGGAAGAAGAAATGACATTGACAATGACATAACTGAGCACTAACAATAACAAATACGCTTAAGAGGTGATGCCCAGTTTCTGCCCACGTAGGGAATAGTGGAAGACAAGGAAGAAAAGGTTGTTTGAGGTCATGTTTAGAGGACTTTGAATGTCAAATTTAGGATTTGGGGTCTTTAATAAGATAATAGAGAACTGTTGAAGATTTTTGAATAGTGTCATAACAAGCTTAACTCTGACTCAGAGATTAATCTAGAAGATAGGTAGAGTTTAGATTGAGGAAGTTGCCAGTTAAGAACTGTAAAGAGGCTGTTGTAACAGTTCAGGCAGGAGGTGTAAGGATTTGAACTAGGAAATGAAAGAAAGAAATAGATTAGAATAGTGCTTTTCTACCAGCCCTCTAGAATCTGAGGGTGTGGGGCCAAGCCAGAGGGAGGGAGGAATGTGTAAGCACTTTTAGTGACAGTATGGGCGTTTTCAAGTAAGTATCTCTTTAAAGATAGAGGAACAAAGAAGTGCATGGAGAAATTTTGTTATGAAAAAGTTAAGATCAACATTTGCTTGCAATTTTGTTTTTTGTTTATTAAACCCATACTTCTTTTATATTCTCTTTTTCTAAAGTTTTTGGCCTGGATGATCAGGAAAATAGTTGTGTCATTAGCTGAAGTTAAGTCAAATTGTATATATTTTTAAATACCAAAAGGTCAGTGTCACAAAGCCATACACTAATACCCTTTCTCAAGAAATAAGGTGTTCGTGGGGCACCTGGGTGGCTCAGTCGGTTGAGCACCCGGCTTCAGCTCAGGTCATGATCTCACGGTTTGTGCGTTCGAGCCCCACGTCAGGCTCTGCGCTGACAGCTCAGAGCCTGGAGCCTGTTTCAGATTCTGTGTCTCCCCCTCTCACTGCCCCTCCCATGATCATGCTCTGTCTCTCTCTGTCTTTCAATGATAAATAAATGTTAAAAAAAAAAAAAAAAAAGAAAGGAAGAAAGAAGGTGTTCATGGCCAAAAACTTTAGAGTTATCCTGAACTCTTTTCTTTTGCTTATACTATACAGGGAGTCCACCGTGAGATTCTGTGGACTTTGCTTTCCAGATCTGACACCCTACAAGACCTCTGGTGCTATCAAGCTAATTGGAGCCATCATCATTTCTTGCCTTCGGCTTACTCCCCATGCCTCCATCCTTCCTGCTATAGCCTGTCCATCTTCCTTGTGCTTCCTCCATGGTGAAGGGCATCCTTCCACTTTATGGCCTTTGCAAAGGCTGTTCCCCAGATGTCAGCATGGTTAACTGGCCCAAGTTTAGGTTTTGCTCAAATGTTACTTTCTCAGTAGGGTCTACCCTGAGCTCCTTATTGACAGTCCCCTCCCCTCCAATACACACATTTCTAGTCTCCCTTTACCTTGTTCTATTTTTTCTATGGTATTTATCACCTCATATACTCTGATTATTCATTATGTTATCTCCTGACACCAGAGTTTGAACTCCACAGGGCAGTGATTTTTTTGTTTGTTTGTTTGTTTTGTTTTGTTTTGCTCAGTGGTCTCTTCCAAGCAACATACTCGTGCCTGGCTCAGAGTAGGTTCTCAATACACGCTCTTAAAAGAAGGAAAAACAGCTAAGAACATAAAATCAGTAAGCTTTGTTACCAGGCTTCTGGCTCATAGCAGATTTGAGAACATAAGTAAAGGATGGGATTTTGCTTGAATCAACCTGTGTTCCGTGGATCTGAGCCTATGATAGTAATTGCTCTGTATAAAACAGGTCTGGAAAATACTGCCATATACTATCCATTTGCTAGAAAAAACATATTGTTTATTAACATATTAATTGCTATAACCTGTCCTTGAATTCACTTGACCACAGAACTCTCTTTTGATAGCTCACTTATCATTAAGGGACACCCATCACAAACAGAGTTTGAGGAAAACCGTGCTAGAGAATTACGCATAGGCCCCAGGAGAGATTGGCAGCGGTTTCACATTGCTTTTGGTTGATGAATTGTGCCCCTCCACCTGCTGCTCAGAGGAGGCTAGAGAACATCAGGCTCAAGACTCCAGCTCTTGGTTACTCGTAAAGTTATGATCCCTTTTAAAATTTACCTTCTGGGGGCACCTGGGTGGCTCAGTCAGTTAAGCATCCAACTTTGGCTCAGGTCAGGATCTCACAGTTTGTGGGTTTAAGCCCCACATTGGGCTCTGTGCTGTCAGCTCAGAGCCTGGAGCCTGCTTCAGATTCTGTGTTTCCTTCTCCCTCTGCTCCTCCCTCACTCATGCTCTGTCTCTCTCTGTCTCTCAAAAATAAATAAACATTAAAAAATTAAAAAAAATAAAATAAAATTTACCTTCTGTTTTGGGAGCGCTGGGGTGGCTCAGTCGATTAAGTAGCCGACTTCAGCTCAGGTCAAGATCTCACAGTTTATGCATTGGAGCCCCACATCAGGCTCCATGCTGACCGCTCAGAGCCTGGAGCCTGCTTTGGATTCTGTGTCTCCCTCTCTGTGTCCCTCCCTCACTTGCTCTCTCTATATCTATCTTTCTCTCAAAGATAAGTAAACATTAAAAAAAATTTTTTTTTTTAATTTTTGCCTTCTGTTTTAGGTATTTGGGAATAAGATGATCATTCCTTCCCTGGATGGAGACCTCTTTCAGTGGGACCGGGACCGTGAGAGCATGGAAACCGTTCCTTTTACAGTTGAATCACTTCTTGAATCTTCTTATAAATTTGGAGATGATGTTGTTTTGGTTGGAGGAAAGTCTCTCACTACATATGGACTCAGTGCATATAGTGGAAAGGTGAGTGAAAATGTTGAATTATTTGGGGAGAAATCAGAATAAATAGGGCTAGAAGAAATAATTTATTAAGCTAGACTATTACTGGTTGAGGTTTATTATTATTTTTCCCTGAGGAATTATTTGTTTTAATAAAAGAACTACAAAGTTCTACAAAAGTAGAAAGGGCAAAATATTATTAAAGAAAACTAAATGTATCCAAGACAACAGAATAAACAGCAGAGCCAGGAAGAGCAGGAGGAAGAGAATGAATCAATAATGTGTCAGTTGTGTTTTTCATACATTATTTTGAAATCTTCATGATATTCCTAGAAGTCACACATTTTTGTTTCCATTTGGACAGATGAGGAACCTTCGCATATTAATAATAATCCCAATAAGAATAATTGCTACTTATTTATCTAGTTTGGTCCTGTAATCCACAAGGAAAGTTGTGCTCATTTTACAGATGAGAAAACTTGAAACTTTAAGAGGTTCAGAAATTTCCAAGGTTCAATTTGATTTAGGTCTGTCTGAGGATAGATTCTCTCCAATGTTAGGTTTCAGATTATAACCATCATCTGCTTCTAAGTTTGGTCTTCCAATATAAATCTCTTATTAGGAATAACTAATTAAAAACATATTTTTTAGAAAGGTAAAAATCTTGGGGCGCCTGGGTGGCTTAGTCAGTTAATCATCTGACTTCGGCTCAGGCCATGATCTCACAGTTAGTGAGTTCGAGCCCCGTGTTGGGCTCTGTGGTGACAGCTCAGAGCCTCGAGCCTGCTTCGGATTCTGTGTTTCCCTCTCTCTCTGCCCCTTACAGGCTCATGCTCTGTCTTCTCTCCTTCAAAAATAAATAAACATTAAAAAAAATTTTTTTTTAATTTTTTTTTAATGTTTATTTATTTTGAGAGAGAGAAACAGAGTGTGAGTGGGGAAGGGGCAGAGAGAGACGGAGACACAGAATCCTGAAGCAGGTTCCAGGCTCTGAGCTCTCAGCACAGAGCCCGACACGGGGCTCGAACTCACGAACCATGAGATCATGACCTGAGCCGAAGTCAGACACTTAACCGACTGAGCCACCCAGGTGCCCCAAACAAATTTTTTTTTCAAAGAAAGCTAAAAATATTTTTTTCTTAACCCTTAACCTTGATATGTAAATGTTTTGTATATAGACTTAAGACTAAAACAAGGAAGAATAGAAAAATGATCTATTGCCCCTTGAGTTTTTTACATGTTAACGTTTCCTTACCTAAGTGTTAGGCCCATAGCCCCCTCTTGCTCTTGCAGATGCTTCTCTGCCTTCTCCGCTACCCACATCTGCATTGTACTGAGGAGGCCTTGCAACCCCCTGTCTACTTCAGTATTCTCATCTGTAAAACAGTGGGGTTGAACTCCATCACCTGGTTCTCTGATATGATGTGCTGCTACAAAATTTGGGTGTTCTAGCACATATGCTTCTTTCTGTGAGGATTTTAGCTTGGATCATACTAAGAGTCCTCCTTTGTCTTTCTAATGAAAATTTGAAGGAGGTACTCTTAAATACTATTAGGTATTAAAAGAGGTTTAAGTCTTTAAAAACCAAATACTTCCATCATATGGGAACTCTGAGGCTGATTTTTTAATACACCTGCACTTTTATTAATGATATCATTGCTAAGAGATCATAACTGTTTATTTCTTCTTGCGTATCATCCTTGAAAATCCCCCAAATGAAACTAAAATTATCTAAATCCTTAAAGTAAGGATTTTCCCTTAATAATTCCTGAAATAAATATTTATTGTTTCTTTGTGGTTCTAAATAACTCATTTTTGGAGTTGGTAGTCTAGCTGATGCTTCTAATTCTTGGGTATTTCTTACAGATCCCTGCAATTTTTTTTTATAAATTATATAGATTCTTTTAATGTCTCCAATCTCCTATAACGTATGTAGTTTTTACAAAATTTATATCTGTCTTTTCAGGTGAGGTACATCTGTTCAGCTTTGGGTTGTCGCCAGTGGGATAATGATGAAATGGAACAAGAAGACATCCTGCTTCTGCAGCGCTCCCAGAAAACTGTCAGAGCGGTTGGACCGCGCAGTGGCAATGAGAAGTATGTATTCAGATAATGTGGCTGTTGATCATCAGTTCAGCAAAACCCAAATTTATCAGATTTTTTTTTATGGAGATTTCCTGAACTATTTTCTTGCCCTAAAAACATACAACTCTTTTAAGAGAAATGTAGGCCCTAAATTAAAAATGGTCTTATGGGGGGCACATGGGTGGCTCGGTTAAGCATCTGACTTCAGCTCAGGCATGATCTCATGGTTTGTGAGTTTGAGCCCCGCATGGGGCTCTCTGCTGTCAGCGCAGAACCTGCTTCAGATCCTCTGTCCCCCACCCCTCTGGCCCTCCCCCGCATGCACATATGCGTGCCCTCTCTCTCAAAAATAAATAAACATTTTTAAAAATAAATTAATTAATTAAAATGGCCTCAGGATTTCTGAATCGAAACTTCCACCATATGCTTCTGGAGATAATAATCAGAGAGAGGCCCATACAATGAATGTAGCAACCTCACTGATCATAGAGATCAAAGTTCTTTGAATGCGGAAAGCTCTTAAGACAAAGTTAATGCACTTTATTTCAACTTGGGCCTCTTTGACTCTGTAGTTCTCTCTAGTAAGTAATTTCATATGGTGTTTGACAACCCAATTTTAAAATAACATTTTAGTCTATTTTCCTAAAGTGTTAAAGTATAATTCATTTGGCCAAATGCCTTTTTGTTTCTCTTTTCAAATAATGAATTCCTTACATAATTTTTACATTTAACTATGTGATTAAAAAGTAAGACGGTTGGATTACTTATGCCGGCCCTAAATCACATGCTTGATTTTTTTTTTAACCTACCTAATATTTAAATTTTAACTTGCCTCTGTAGTAAATATAATTTGAGATCTCATCTTCATCTTTTGAAAGTGAACCAGACTTTCTGGTATTATCTAATGTGATGCAATATAATTCAGTTTCCTTTCCTGTTTTCTCAAAATCGGTTAAGAATGTATTTCTATGTTCACTGGACTGTGAGTAGAGCCTTGCATCTGCTGGTAATCTGACCTTCTTTTTCCTGATGGGATTTTGTTTCCTTTTTTTTTTTTTTTTTTAATATTTTTAATGTTTGTTTATTTTTGAGGGAGAGAGTGAGCGAGCAGGGGATGAGGTAGAGAGAGGGGGACAGAGGATCCAAAGCAGGCTCTGTGCTGACAGCCACGCAGGTGCCCCTGGGATTTTGCTACCTTAAGTGTTTGAGTGCCTGCTGGGTGTGCAGCCACCAATAGGAACAGATATCTGTCTCAACAGAATTTTGAGTTAACCAGAATAGGAAGAGTCTGGGGTCTAGGATCCATGTTCCTTAAGTTTATTTTTTAATAGCTGTCAGAATTATTTATTAGGCCATTTTCTATCTCAATGACAAATAATTATACTGTCAAAAGTTAAGTGATCTGTATATTAATTATAGAAGAAACCTTGTTACTGCCACTTTATAGATGAGGTTACTGAAATTCAGGAAAGGTTCAATGACTTGCTGGATCTCAGGAGAAATTTGAGATTGGAACTGAGGTGCTATGACCCTCAGGCTTGGTACACTGAATCACATTGCTTTTTGGTGCTGCGTTTTCATATCAACACAAAATCGATGCATTTAACTTGCTGTGTACATTGGTTTCATAGGACAAACTAATTTCTCTGCACTTGAATAAAATGTGCCCAGGCTTTAATTTAATTAAGAAAGCACACTGCTGCCGCCCTCATTTTAAGGTAATTTTGATGTGTCTTGAGAAAATCGCTCCAATTTGGAAATGTGAACATTTGTTAATTTCTGAGAAGAAATCTGTCCCATAGCCTTTGTCAGTTTACAACTCAGAACCGTTGTTTCTGACAGATCAGGACAAAGTGATGCCCTCTTGTGGCATAAATCAGCAAAGCACTCCCAGAAAATTGTGTTGAGTTGTTCGTTTCCTCACAAAATTTTAATGTTTGCTTCTTGAGTCTAGAGCAGTTCTTTATGATTTGATCCCTTTACGTAAGTGTCAATTTCTAAAACAAACCTTTGTAAATTTAAGGTGGAATTTCAGTGTTGGCCACTTTGAACTTCGGTATATTCCAGACATGGAAACTAGAGCCGGATTTATTGAAAGCACCTTAAAGCCCAGTGGGGACAAAGAAGGGTCTAAAATTATTTCAGATGTGGAAGAACAGGAAGCTGCCATGATGGACACAGTGATAAAGGTGTCAGTTGCTGACTGGAAGGTTATGGCGTTTAATAAGAAGGAAGGACATCTGGAATGGGAATACCAGGTACGTAAAACCACTGAGAATATATCAATACGTTGTCTTCCTTTCCCAGTTTGACCAAACTTATTGGGTAGAGGGAAATCGCATTTTAGACTCTCAACCTGTTCTCTACGCCTTAAGAAATTTGTGGCTCTACACCTGTTAGGATGGCTATTCTGAAAAAGACTCCAGAAAACAAGTGCTGGCAAGGGTGTTTGCACCCTCGTGCACTGCTGCTGGGAGTGTAAATGGGCACAGCCAAATGGAAAACAGCATGGAGGTGCTTCAAAAAATTAAAACGAGAACTACCATATGATCCAGCAATCCCATTTTCGAATATATTCAAAGGAAGTGAAATCAATATCTCAAAGAGATATCTGCACTGTCATGTTCAGTGCATCTTTATTTATAGTAACCAAGATAGAGATGCATTCTAAGTGTCCATGAGATAAAGAAAATGGGGTGCATATGTATACACAGCGGAATATCATTCAGCCTTGAGGAGGGGAGGTCCTGTCACTTGTGAAATCATGGATGACCCTGGAGGACATGATGCTAAGTGAAATAAGCCAGGCCCAGAAAGATAAATAATAGTGCATGATCTTACATGTGGAATTTGAAAAGTTGAACACACAGAGCAGAGACTAGAGTGGTAGTTGCCAGGGGCTGGGGAGTAGGAGAAATGGAGAGATATTGGTCAAAGGGTACAAAGTTTCAGTTATGCAGGATGAATAAGTTCTGTGGAATGTACAGTGTGGTGAGTATGGTTAATGATACTATATACTTGTAGTTTGCTGAGAGTAGGTTAAAAAACATTTTTTTTCTTTGTGGAGGTATAATTGATAAATAAAAACGACATATTTGAGGTGTACAGTGTGATAATTTGATATACGTATATGTTGCGAAATGAGGGTAGATTTTAAATGTTGACGCAAACAAAAATAACGATGTGAGTGATGGATACGTTAATTAGCTTGATTGTGCTAATCGTCTCACAGTGTATACTGTATCAAAATATGGCATGGCATACTATAAATATATACATTTTTTATTTGTCAATTATACCCCATTAAGCTGGAAAAATTTTTTTAATTGTGATTTTTAAATGTCATTTTTAGGAGTTGAATTACGTAAATACTGCTTGAAATTATGTAAAATTTCATTTCCGTTTTTGTTTAGTTTTGTACTCCCATTGCATCTGCCTGGTTGGTTAAGGACGGAAAAGTCATTCCCATTAGTCTTTTTGATGATACAAGTTATGCATCTAATGATGACGTTTTAGAAGATGAAGAAGACATTGTAGAAGCTGCTCGAGGAGCCACAGAAAACAGTGTTTACTTAGGTGAGTAGATGTCTCTTATCTAGTGACAGGACATACTGACATTCAGGTTTTATTCCTACATCATTGCTTTCTACTTTGGGATGCCTGTAGCAGTTTTAATTCCTAAATACAATTCTCTGGCTTAAGTTGCCCTTAAGATTTATACTTTGATTTACATTCTTATTTTTTTCCATTTATCCAGTTTTTTTTTTTTAATATTCTTGAGAGAGAGGGAACACGAGTGGGGGAGGGGCAGAGAGCGAGGGAGATCGACAATCCAAGCTATCATTCGAATTCACAAACCGTGAGATCATGACCTGAATCGAAGTTGGACATTTAACTGACTGAGCCACAGGTACCCCTTCCATTTATCCAATTCTGAAACTTTCAATTACTGTGGCATATTCTTTTCCTCTGAGATCTATATTAGGAAGGCTTAGTGGGGCGCCTGGGTGGCTCAGTCGGTTAAGCATCTGACTTAGGCTCAGGTCATGATCTCACGGTCTGTGAGTTCGAGCCCCATGTCGGGCTCTGTGCTGACAGCTTGGAGCCTGGAGCCTGCTTCGGATTCTGTGTCTCCCTCTCTCTATTCCTCCCCCCTGCTCTCTCTCTCTCTCTCAAAAAATAAATAAACATTAAAAACAAGAAAAGAAAAGAAGGGTTAGAAATTTGCTGGAGCTCCTGGGTGGTCAGTTGGTTACGTGTCTGACTTTGACTCAGGTCATGATCTCGTGGTTCGTGGGTTCAAGACCCTGCTTGGGCTCTCTGCTGTCACCACATCCAAAGCCTGCTTTGGATCCTCTGTCCCCCTCTTTCTCTGCCCCTCCCCTGTGCGAGTGCGTGTATGTGTGCACATGTGCTCGCTCACTGTCTCAAAAATAAGCAGTAAGAAAAGAAAAAGAAAACTTTTAAAAAAGAAAGAAATGTTGTCATACAGTATGCCATAAATTACTCATATATCCTCAGAGTCTAAAACTTTCTACATTTGTATTTGCATCTGGATCAATTTGGTCCCCCTGAAAGATTGTGTTCATTTTTTTCTATCTTTACAACTTATCTGAAAAATAATAACAAAATTCTGGTGTGGTTCTGGGTATTTGAAGGCCTCAACAAAATAAAATTTGCAAACCTTCGAGTCTGATCATTTGCACTAATATTGGTGGTCAGATATTCATAAAATTCTTGAAGCTCTGTCAATTTGCTGTCCACTCCTGAATCTCCATGAAATGCAAGCATTTGAAAGAATAACATGTCATATATGGTTTATGATAGTATTTAACCAACACATTAGCAATACCTCTGGAATTACAGGTGTTTAGGTTTCCTTAAAAAGAAAGTTACTTTATTTAATCTATTAGTTTTCTAAGTGTACAGTGATTTTGTTTTGAACTTTCCTACTAGAAGAGTTTTCCAGTAATTACTGAAAATTATTATTCAGTGAGAAACCTTGTAACTTGTATATAACTTTCCTCTCCTGTTTTTGTTTGGGTCACATTTGAGCGCTTCAGGCTTGGTTCTTCTTTGAAAAGAGTGTTGTAGCACATGAAAAAATAACTGGAATTAATCTAATTTTATTAAATCAAAATGATCCTTTTTGAAAAAAAAATCCTTGGTGCTTGATTCTAAACTTAATGAATCCTGTTCTCGTTGACTCAGGAATGTACAGAGGTCAGCTGTATTTGCAGTCATCAGTCAGAATTTCAGAAAAGTTTCCTACAAGTCCCAAGGCCTTGGAATCTGTCAATAATGAGTATGCAATTGTTCCGTTGCCAACAATCAAATGGAAGCCCTTAATCCGTAAGTGAATTAGGAACTTTTGTAATAGTAGTAAGGTGTCCAGAGGCCTAATCATGACGGTCTTTGTCCTGGTATTGAATACCACAGAGATTGCAACTATTATGTACTCTTTCTTTTCTGACAAACTAGGAAGGTATTTGAGAGGTCAGTGAATTTGAATTATATTCGATTTCATTGAAACAACAGCTGCTTCTGTAGAAATCAGTGTTAATAAAATATTTCTCCAGACAACAGAGAAACATTGTTAACCATTCACTGACCGTGACCGTGACTGAGTATCCTTCAGCTCTTAACATATTTATGTTAAGAATATTTATGAAACATTGCTTCTCAGCCTTTTGGCTAAGATCACGTGAAGAATATGTATGAAACATTATCTGGTTATTCCAGCATATTCTTTGTGACACTTAAATGAGTTGAATGCAGAGATTAGGCCACCTACTTCCTTCAGTTTTCTTTTCCAAAGCTTGTGTTTCTTATCACATACATCACATCCTCGTTTAATTACTTGTTTAAATGACTCATCAGCTCTATAAGACTGTGCTTTTCAGGGGAAAGAACTTTGAGCCATTTGTGTGACTTAACATATTTGAACAGAACTGTGGTTGAATATCTCTGTGTTTTGAATGAGTGAGGTTCATGCAGTTTCACTGAAGTCTTAACATTTAAAGATTTTACCATTTTCTTTTAGATTCTCCTTCCAGAACTCCTGTCTTGGTAGGGTCTGATGAATTTGACAAATGTCTTAGTAATGATAAGTTTTCTCATGAAGAGTACAGTAATGGCGCACTTTCAATCTTGCAATACCCATATGGTAAGTATGATGAGGATTGCATTGAAAATGCTGAGGGTTTTTTTTTAATTTATTAATTTGAAATTAATTACTAGAATTCAAATGAAAGGTTGTCATTGGAAGGTAGAAAATAAAATATCTTGGGAGGCATAGTATAAATGGTAGCCAAGGGTACAGGTTCCAGAGTTAGACTATTAGGGTTCATATCCCAGTTTTGCCACTATTACTAGGTTGGGCACACCTAACTTACCTGCATCTTCATTCCTTCATCTGTACAGCAAGGATAGTAATCCTAATATTTATTTATTGGGTTGTTATGAGGCCTAAATGAAATATTAATGCACATACAGTCTTAGCTAGCACTGTGTCCTGCAAATAGTAAGTGTTCAATAATCATTCATTCTGGTGATTAGCTCTCATTTAGTTAAAAGCCTATCTCATATAATCTGTATAATATCAGCCTGCATAGTGAAGAAAATAGGTGTTTCCCATAATGCTATGTGAAATGCTATAAAATGAGGTGATTTTAATTTTATCCTCCGACAAGGAAAATTAGTGCAAAAGTAAGAGTAGGTAAAATTTGACATGAAATACATTCTTGGGTATTTAAAGTTTGGATGTATTTAGATATGAAAGTATTCCAAACAGTTATATATTAAGAAAAATTCTCAAATCTACATTAGGCAAATGCATAGATTCTTCTTCAGTCACCCTAGATGCTCAACTGGGAAGTTATTGTAGAATTTAAATGGACAAAAACAGAAGGCTCTGACCTAGAAACATCAGTTTTTATCTGATGCTGATCAAAATACAGGGTAAGAGAGAATTGTGTAGTCTATCCATGTGATACAAAATAGAAGCCAAAAAGACAGGTTGCTTTCCAGGACAACCTCATTTTGACAGTGTGAAATGAACCAATGAGCGTGTTGGAGATGTTTTCTTTTCAGTTTGCAAAAAATGACTAAGGTATTTTATTGATGTCTAAATGAAAGTAAAGTTTAAAATCCTTGGAGGAAGATTGAGTACTATCTAACTCTTTCCTGAATTTAAAGAATTGAATTATTAATGAGGTAATGAATGGGTGGCCCTTTAAGTTTTCTTTCTAGCCTTATTATTCAGTACAAAGAAGATCTGTGATGCTTATGGAATAAAGGAAAATATGTTTCTGTAGGAAAAAAGAAAAAGTAGGGTAATGAAGCTATTGGAATGTGTTAAAGAAGAGATGAAACTTTAATAAAGGGAATTAGGAAAAGAAGTGACACAAAAATAGAGAATTTTTAACAATCAAAGGTGGCTCTATATTGGTTTATCTTTTTTAAAAAAACTTTTAACATTTGTTTTTGAAGATAATGGTTATTTTCTACCATACTACAAGAGGGAGAGGAGTAAACGGAGCACACAGATCACAGTCCGATTTCTTGATAACCCAAATTACAACAAGAACATTCGCAAAAAGGATCCTGTTCTCCTCTTACACTGGTGGAAAGAAATAGTCGGAACTATTCTATTTTGTATCATAGCAACAACTTTTATTGTGCGTAGACTTTTCCATCCTCATCCTCACAGAGTAAGACATTTTTTTAGAATTCTAATATATTTCAAAGTGTTGGGTGAATAATGGGGGGGGGGCAGAGAAAAAGGGTACTACATTTACTTAGGTTTACCATGAAATCATTATTGCCCATCCTCTCCTGTCCACTGGTCTACCACCCCTTCACTCCTCAACCCACTGCAATCTGACTTTCACCCGTACCATTTCACTTCCCACTGACCAAGGAAATGCTATATTTTGTGTTCTTATAATACTTTTATTTTGGTCCATATTATTTACTTTTTTAATGTTACTTTATAGTTTAAGATGGTTAGCTAACTTCAGTTCGGCTTTGACAGTGATTTTTCCCCCACCTTATCAGCAGAGGAAGGAATCGGAAACTCAGTGTCAAACTGAAAGTAAATATGATTCTGTAAGTGGAGAAGCCAAGGACAGTAGCTGGAATGACATAAAAAATTCTGGATATGTATCACGGTAAGTCTTACCATAAAGTAGGTGTGTGTAGCATCTGGTGGCAACTATTTGAAACAAAGAAGAAATGACCTCTAAATTAAGATCCTGTTTTGTTTTTTTTTCTTCTTAGTTTATTTATTTTTGAGAGAGAGAGAGAGAGAGGAGGGGAACACTCAGGGGAGGGTCGGGGGGCGGGGGGAGGTGGACAGAAGACCTGAAGCAGGCCCTGTGCTGACAGCAGAGAGCCTGGTGGGGGCTCAAACTCACAAATGGTAAGATCATGACCTGACTCGAAGTCAGACGCTTAACTGACTGAGCCACCCAGGTGCCCCTACCTTTTTTTTAATGCATGAATATCCAGGTAAATAAAACATGGATTTAACCCTCAAGTAACTTAAACTTAATTCAAAGTGGTATGTACCCTAAGAAAGATAAAAATAGAGTGTTACAGAAGTTCAGAATTTCAGCCACCAAATTAAGTTCTTACCAGATAACTTGATTATCGAGGGTTTACATGTACTGGGCTTGTCATTAATAGTACCAAATTATTATTGTGTTGTTAGAGTATGGTATAAATCTCTATATGTTACCTAATCCTCAATTATTTATTTCATCTTTATTCTGTCTAGAATAAGAAATAGAAAAATGGGGGGAAAGACACCAATAGGTCATTTTTAAAAAGAGAAGAGGGAGGTGAGTCACCTAAAAAGTAGGCAATTCAAATAATTTGAAAGTAAAATATAAGAGAGAGTCTATTAGCATCTATGAGGTATATAGGTTTTTATGCTGTGTGGTACAAGGAATGGTACTGTGGTTTATTTTTCATATTACATGGTTTATCTCTATGTTTTCCCTTTGTTTTGATATCATAGTTAACACTTGGTAATATGGAGACAAGGAAGAGATACAGAACCTCTCTGTTCAGTACCTAGGGTAATGATTTGATGACAGGAAGACTGAAAATTACAGCTAAAATATGTGATACTATGATTATCTGTGGACCTAATTGATCTACGGTGCATCCATACTGTATCATGACAAATTGAGAATTGACTGTAATCAATTTGTTTTAGCTATAAGTTTCCCAAAGGAGAATTTACTAGGTGACTAAGAAATGGCAAAGGCTTTAGTACCGTTCTAATAAAGATGCTAACCAATAGGTCTGCGGCCAGCAACACCAGCAGGTAGAGAGAAAGAGAGAACTAGGGATCCAACAACTCTTCACCAGGTAGTCCACTACTGAAGCCATTCGTTGTTCATTCCACATTTACTCTGAACAACCGAGCACAGAACAGTGTTCCAGGCTTTGGGAAAAGTAAAAAGACTAGGCCTATCCTGGAGGGGCTTAAAATCTATGAGGGAAGATAATACTGGGCAAAACGGAAACATACAAGAAGAAAAGCCATGAACCATAAGTGACTCAGTCTGGTTGCGATGGTTCTGTAAGTGGAGAAGAGGTTGTCATAAATGAGGTCACATTTTCATTAAACCTTAAATTGTGAGTAAGGAAGAATTAGGTAAACACAGGGAAGAATGGGGTATGGTGAATAAGCATATATCTGTAAGGCTGTTGTGAGGAGAATTAGAATAATGTACTCTGAAATTGAATTAGACTTTATTTTCCTTTAACTTTATTCAATATGGAGAGTACAGCTGATTGTTTTTTCAAATACATGAGCCTTATAATAATACCAATGTTTATTGGATACCTACTATATTGTAGGCATTATAAAGAACCTAAGCTCTGGGTTCAGTCATGAGTTCAAGACCCAACTTTTTCATTTATCAGTTGAGACCTTAGGCAGGATGGCACTTACATTTATAGGGTCTATAATCATAAGTAAGATGTCTCTCATTTCAGATGATATATTCGTTTTCGTATGGATGTTTTCTTTAATATAGGGCAATAATCCAATTGGCCCTTAAGAAGTAGGGTGTGAATTTCATGGGCTTTGTAGCTGGGGAGATGGATTTGTACCGAAGTGCCTTGACTGGCTATTTTTAGGGATACAGAGTATTGTTCTTCATTCTCGGTGAAGGTAATTGGCCCATGGAGGATTTGGATCAATTGCCTCTCCTCCTTAACTCCATGCTCTAGCCAGCTGAGCCAGCTACTAAGTTAATAGGAGTGTGCAAATCATAAAGTAATAAACTTAGCCTTAGGAGAGACACTAAAGATAATCTAATTCAACTACTCCCCATCTGGCTGGAAGAACAACTTTATAGCATGCGTGCATGCATTCATTTATTTTTTCATATATTGTTCGATAGTTATTTGCTAGACCTTCTGTTTGCCAGGTAAGCTCAGGCTCTGGAAATACAAAGAGAAAGAAGAATGCTTTTCTGCATTCAAGGTGCCACAATTCAGCGGCAGTGGGGAGAATGAGCTGAGTACAAATACCTACAAAATATCGAGATTACAGTTACGTAGTTCAATGTATTGCGTGCACAGTGCTTTGACAACATTAAGACAGGGGTGTAGGAAGGCCCTACAGCAGTGGTGAGATGAGCAGAATGAAGGAAAAACAAGAGTTTCATTAAGTACAAAGAAGTAGGCCACCTCAGCAGAGCAAATAGCAGAAGCAGAAGCGCCGAAGTCGTGAGGCCTCCTGCAGGCTGGCTGGAACACAGCACAGAGTGGCGAAGTCGGGCATGGGTGGGAGACCAGGCTACTGTGTGCAGGCCACCCTTTAAGTTACAGATGCTGAGTTAGCCGGTGATGAGCACACTGACTCGGGAGGCAACCAAGCCAATTGCAGACAGCTTTGGTTCCTAGAAAGATTTCTGGCTAAAAAAAATACTTAAATAGAATAGGACTGATTACATTTTTGCCATAAAATTTACAGGCACTGACATAGGATTAAACTGTGTTTTTCTAATTGAGTGCAGAATGCCACAAGGAGGCAAAAGTTTAGAGAATTAAGGATGGAATATTTTGGTAGGTGATGGAAAGTGTCAGGTTAGATCAGTAGTGTGGTTGCTATAAAAACAAGGGATTAACAGGTGATTCCCAATTAAACAGGAGCTTTTTAATTTTTTATAAATTTCCTCGGAAAAAAATAGAATGGGTTTGCTTCGTTTATATAAACAGAAGAACAAAGAATGCTAGTAGTAGAATTTAAACTATACTCTCAGGGCACCTGGCTGGCCCATTTGGTGGAGCATGCGACTCTTGATTTTAGCATCATGAGTTCAAGCCTCTCATTGGGGTTAGAGTTTACTCAAATAAATAATTAAAAATTTAAAAAAACCCTACACTCTCTATTAAAATAAGTTCTATAACTATAAGATATACTGAGTTTATACGCTTTTTATACATCATAAAATAAGACTGAACTATTACCTTATTAAATTTCCTTCCTTTCTTTCTTTCTTTTTTTTTTTTTAAAGATATCTAACAGATTTTGAGCCAGTTCAATGCCTGGGTCGTGGCGGGTTTGGAGTCGTCTTTGAAGCCAGAAATAAAGTTGATGACTGCAATTACGCTATCAAGAGAATCCGTCTCCCCAACAGGTAAGGGAGGGGCACTGATAATGAACTTGGAACTAGTACCATATTACTCATCTCATAGGCAATACGTCGTTCTTGCTATACTCCATAGATCCTATAGAAAACATAGTTTCTGACCTTCTGAATCTTACCTTCCGAGTACTACCAGCTGTCTAAAAGGGGTGATCTATTTATTTATTTTTTTAATGTTTCTTTATTTATTTTGAGAGAGAGCATGAGCAAGGGAGAGGCAGAGAGAGAGAATCTCAAGCGGGCTTCGCACCTTCAGCACAGAGCCCAGTGCGGGTCTTGATCCCACAAACCGTGAGATCATGACAGTCAACCACTTGATCCACCCAGGTGCCCTGGGGTGATCTATTTAGAATGCTTTGCCTCTACGTAAAAAATCTGCCTTTGTTTTTGATTCTTAACCACTCAGGGCTTTCCCACAGTGAATTATGATGACTATAGACTTTACTACACAGCACCATTTAGAAATAATCCATTTATTGCGGGAAATAGAGAAAAGTATTAAAACAAAAATCATCCATGTTTTCTCTCCCCAGTAAAACTCACTATTACCATTTTAGGGTGTTCCCCCTTTTTTTTTTGTCTGATCATAAATTTACCTTCTTAGTAGCATAGTTACAATACAGTATAGTTTTATCTGTTGCTTCCTTCATTGTATCCTTGGTATTTTCCATGTTATTAAAAGTATTTTATTAAAATGCTAAAATACTAAAAGTATCTTGTGGCTGGATAATAGTCCAACTGATACATGTGAAATATTTTAACTGTTTCTTATTGTTAAACATTGGGTTTTGAATGAGTTAAGAACAACTTTGCAGTGTTCATCTTTTATATAAATGTTTTACCACATCTGTTTTCTTAGGATGGATTCCTAGAAGTAGGATTTCTGACTCAAAACAGCATCATGCTTAAGATGATTGCCTTTGGGGTACAGGGTGGCTCAGTCGGTTGAGCGCCCGGCTTTCGCTCAGGTCATGATCTCACGGTTCGGGGTTTGAGCCCTGCGTCGGGCTCTGTGCTGACAGCTAGCTCAGAGCCTTGAGCCTGCTTCAGAGTCTGTGTCTCCCTCTCTCTCTGACCCTCCCCTGCTCGCGCTGTCTCTGTCTGTCTCTCAAAAATAAATAAAAAACATTAAAAAATTTTTAAAAAAAGATGATTGCCTTTGAGTAATGCCTTCTTTTCCATCTATTTTAGAAAACTCCTATTGATTCTTGATTAGCTGTGCACTAATTGCTGAGTTGTCCTCGTAACTGGCAGTTAAACATTCTGTCCACCAGTTAGGGACACAGGACTGAGATGGATTTGCATACTCTGTAACTAATTCTTTTCTTTGATATATAATTTTTGAGTAGTTTAAATATTCAGATGTGTAAGGCACTGCATAGGATATGAAATTAAGCAAAACTTCTGCCCCCAAGAACCAATAACTCTTTGAGGCTTTTGTGTATATACAAAATAATTTTGTGAATATAAATAATTACAATACAAGGAAGATTGTTACCTGGCGCCTTAGATTAATAGCTTCTCATGAAGAAAGCGCAGCTGTAGCTGAAATCAAGGAAGGCAAGCTTTATGGAGGTGGTGACATCTGTGCTGGGTGTTCAAGAGTAGCCTGTCTCTCTAGTAGACGGATGTGCAAGGGAGGGTCGTCTACACATATGGCCCAAGAAGGTTCTAGGAAAAGCACTTGGAGGTGGTACAGAGACCAGTGAGCCTTCCGGCGTGGGTGGAGTAAAGGGTAAAGATGGGGGAGTATGGAGGAGAAGATGGAAGATGTGGGTTTCAGAACCTTCAATGCCAAGTAAGGGGGTTTAGATTTTATTTCGTAGACAGTACGGTCTTTGAGTTAGAGAGATGAGACCATCAAAGTGGAGGTGGCTCTAGAGGGTGTATGTGTAGATGACTGACATGAGGAAAGGGTCACAGATAAGAATGTTAGTTTTGTGGGTGGGTTTTTTTGTAAGTTTAGTCCTAAGATATAGAACAAATGTGTGCAGTAGTGGGGATGGGTGAGAAAGGAGTGAGTGTAATGCATTGAAAAGGAGAGCTGATGGGATTTGATAGCTGAATGTGGGGACCTAGAAGCTGAAGTATTCAAAAATGAAACAGGATTCTCAGATTGAGAGAGTGGGGGCATTAACACCAGCAGCCAAGCACTGAGCGCAGAGTGGGAGTAGCCAACCATCTCCTGGGGAGGGAGGAGGACGTAACTTACATTTATTATGTTGTTTCAGGTGATAGTGGGATCCCTAGAAATGTGAGATTAGATCTACCAGAAAAGCTGTCAAAGCTGAAAATCAAATCCAGATGGTTTTCTTTTTAAAAAAAAATTTTTAAACTTTTATTTATTTATTTGAGAGAGACAGAGACAGCATGAGCAGGGGAGGGGTAGAGAGAGAGGGAGAGAGAGAATCCAAGCAGGTTCTGCACCATCAGCACAAAGCCAGACACGGGGCTTGAACTCATGAAACCATGAGATCATGACCTGAGCTGAAACCGATAGTCGGACGCTTAACCGACTGAGCCATCCAGGTGCCCCTAGATACTTTTCTTTAAAAAATTTTTTTTAAGTTTGCTTATTTATTTTGAGAGAGAGAGCAACCAAGAGAGCATGAATGGGGTAGGGGCAGAGAGAGGAAGGCAGAGAATCCCAAGCAGGCTCTGCACTCTCAGCACAGAGGCCATTGTGGGGCTTGAACTCACAAACCTTGAGATCATGACCTGAGCCAAGATAAAGAGTCAGACACCTAACCGACTGAGCCACGCAGCAGCCTCTAACTCCTCTGTTTCTAATTTTAGATTCAAGAGAGAATTTTATTGTCTTACTTTTCACTACTAGATATGATTACTTTTTCAGATAAGAGCAACCTTCAGTGTTGTCTTTTTTTCTGTATTTCAGGGAATTGGCTCGGGAAAAGGTAATGAGAGAAGTTAAAGCCTTAGCCAAGCTTGACCATCCAGGAATTGTGAGGTACTTCAATGCTTGGTTGGAAGCACCACCTGAGAAGTGGCAAGAAAAAATGGATGAAATCTGGCTGAAAGATGAAAGGTAACTTGGTTAGACATAGACTTAAAAACTAGTACTTCCTTTTAGGCTGGTTTTTCCTTCTGTGAACCGAATATCATTTCTGTAATGAGAGATGTGTCTTGTTTGTTCGTTTTAGGAAAAACTGCTGTTCTCTGTCATGTGTTAGAACGTTTTCTAGCCACGTGTTAATTGAGAAGTTTATTTTTTAGAACATGAATTTTTGACATTATTTGTAGATAGGACTCTACAAATTGTAGATCCGTAAGGGATTTACAGTGGCTTTTCTCATTAAGAGATCTTGTCTGCTTTTGCCTCCATTTTTTAAAATTTTAGATGTTTAGTTTCTCAGTAGTTAACAATTCACAACTCCTTTTCAAAGTAGGTTACAAGTATTTGCAACTAAAAATACTTAAACTAACGCAGCCTGAAGATAATTCCCATATTAAATAGGCCATGCTGTGGGAAAGAAGGCTCTTGTAAAAAGGACTAACTGAGAACAAAGAGGAGGCAGGCTGCAGACAGACTGTTCACCAAATAGCTGGGAGCAAAATCCTTGCCTGCGTGTACCAGACACAGACCCAGACCCACATGAAGTGATTTGTTCAGGGGACACTTGTTATAGACGCGGTCAGTAGCCAAACCAGGCCTCACCATGCACCCGGTGAGGTGGTCCTTGACTCAAGGCCCTGGGAGCTGCCGCCCCAGTGTGGACAAGGGATTCAGAATCACGGCTGCTGAGGAATCCTGTCCTTGGTGGGCCCTCAGTGCCTTGTGTTTTGCATAAAGGCCTGGGCTGCTCTGGCACAACAGAGAATGGTTTCAAGTATAAAACGAAGCTTTCCAATTTAAATTTCTTAGAAGAAATGGATGGAATATGACTGTTCTTTGATTCATAGATTTTCTTTCACTTAATCTGTATGTCGTTTGTCATTTGGTAACTGGCTTTCTTTCAGACGAAGCTTTTAGAATCAAGAGTGTAGCTCACATAATTTAATCAGCACATACTCCCTCTCTTCCCTTTGTATCTCTCCGACTTTTAGCACGGACTGGCCACTCAGCTCTCCTAGTCCAGTGGATGGACCATCCGTTAAAATATGCAGAATGGATCCTTTCTCTACAAAGGAACATATTGAGATCATAGCTCCTTCTTCACAAAGGAGGTCCTTTTCAGTAGGGATTTCCTGTGGCCAGACAAGCTCATCTGAGAGCCAGTTCTCTCCGCTGGAGTTATCGGGAACGGACCATGGAGATACCAGTGAGTCCGTGGATGCAGAGTATAACCTTCAGGACAGTTGCCTTACAGACTGTGATGTGGAAGACGGTACCATGGACGGCCATGATGAGGGGCACTCCTTTGAACTTTGTCCTTCTGAGGCTTCTCTTTATGAAAGGTCAAGGGAGAGAACATCCTCTTCGATAGTGTTTGAAGATTCTGGCTGTGATAACGCATCCAGGAAAGAAGAGCACAAAACTAACCGACTGCATATTGGCAACCATTGTGCTAATAAACTAACTACTTTCAAGCCTTCCAGTAGCAAATGTTCCTCTGAACCTACCTTCTCTATTTCTCCTCCAAGACCAACCACTTTAAGTTTAGATCTCACTAAAAACACTGCAGAAAAACTCCAGCCCAGTTCGCCAAAGGTATACCTTTACATTCAGATGCAGCTGTGCCGAAAGGAAAACCTCAAAGACTGGATGAACAGCCGATGCACCATAGAGGAGAGAGAGAGGAGCATGTGTCTGCACATCTTCCTGCAGATCGCAGAGGCCGTAGAGTTTCTGCACAGCAAAGGGCTCATGCACAGGGACCTCAAGGTCTGTATCCGTGGAACATCACCCAGGGGTTGCAGTCTGCCCTTCTGTGTTTGGGAGCAGTACTTTCCATATTTGCCGGTCTCTAACGGAAATGCCCTCGAGCAAAGGAGAGTAAAGGCATCAGAGAAAGAGAGCAGAGGTCAGGGGAAGTAGCCTGAAGGAACCTGCTGCAAAAAGAAGTTTTGAAAACTTCAGGCAGAGCATACCTTCTCTATAATGTGCTTATGTTCATTTTACAGTAAAAAACATTCCCAGTCCCCCTGATGAAAAGGACCAATCCACCCTGAGCAGATATACCCTGTGTTTCCTATGGCTTCGGGTGACCTTGACATAGGTCCCAGAGGGCCCCAGAGTAGCATGGTGAAAGGACCCAAGTGGAAGGGTGGACATAGTTTCCCCATTAGCCAGCCCTGAATTGGGGCAAGCTCCACGCTTTTGCCCCTATACCAAACTATTTAGGCTTTGGGGAAGGGTGTGAGAAGTTGGATGGAGAAAGCAAACAAATAGTTAGCCACATGATTGTTCATAGCTCTAAAGCCTTTGATTCTGTTTTTGGTATAAACAGTATTGAATATCGTAGCAATATGATATCCTAAATTATACAAGATTCTTACTAAAACACTCAATATTTCTTCCGTGTGTGTTTCTGAAATAAGTATATGGAACTTTTATTTGACTAATTTCTGCCACATTCCATATGCTCATAGCGATCATCAGTACACGTGTAGGGAATATAGAAATACTCCCCTGATGACGAAGTAGGTTAAATTATTGATTGCGAGTACTTGCAGTTTTGTTTCACGTAACCACAGACTTTTGTTTCAGGCACCAGAGTAGCTACTTGGACAAGCTATTTTTTTTCTGAAATCACCAGTAGGTTTTTTTAATCCTTGAATACGTTTTAAGAGTTTGGAATAACGGGGATAAGAATTAGGAATAGTTTCTATTTTCCAAAGTAATTCTTATTGAGTTATATATGATCACTGTGCTTCAGTGATCTTGGGATGGGCCCAAAATGATGAGCAGGAATTATTCTGCACTGTAGGAAAAGTTCAGAGAATATTTTCTTTTGGTTGGAAGGGAGACGACAACTTCCAGGCAGCCAGGTACCTTTAACCAAAAGGTGCTGGCTATTTGAATGCAGTAAACGTTTATCATTTGGTGGGAAACACATTCTTCTTGTATTTAGCACTATACACACAAGATGCCAAGCTGAAAGGCAATATAATTATGTTTTCACTGATAATGAGTATCCTTCTGCTGATTTTATATTAATGAGATATTAGTGAATATTTGTTTAATGCCACAGTGTTGTCTAAGGATTTTTTCTGCGTTTGTGTTTGCACCAAAAAAAATTCCAAGAAAATTAATTTCTCTTTAGTTTTTCTAGAAATCAAAAAGTATTCCTTTGTAAAGATATATTGTTTTTAAAGACTTCTAGTGTGCCAGAAAAATTACTCCCACAATTTTTATTCCCTGTTTAAAAAGGTCTGCATTCTGTTCATTCTGACCCAAGTCTCTGAGCCATGTTAAACCTTGGGGCCCTCTCCACTCCCCAGCTTTTGTTCCCTGCTAAGTTTTTGTCATTGGCACTTCCCATCCCCCAATTCTCCAGACTTCTAGTCTCTTCTGTTTACTCTAGTTGGGGCTGTACACTGGGCTTTTCTCAGTTCCTCAGATACATTGGTATCTCCTCAATACCTCGTAGAACCTGGTATTTTTCCTTTAAATTCTCATCACACGTGTATTATTTATCCTTTGGTTTCCATGTCTGTTTGGTTCACCTGTTATATCCTTAGTATAATACCTGACACATTCTTTTTGCTCATACCATTTTATTTTTAATATTCCTTTGTTTGCGGCCAAAAGCATTTGTACTGATACAGTCAAAAAAGGAAATGTATTGGCCATATAACTGAACCATCCAAGATTCAGGTTAAGTTTGATCTAGGATCAAGAGATGTAGCCAGAACCTGGCCCCTGCCCCATCGCCATTTCTTGTTTCCATTTTCAGGCATGGTCTCCCTTCACAGTCTCAGGATAGGTATCAGCAGTTCTCAGGGCTTCATGTCCTAAGTCTTTGGAGGTGGTTGGATGGGGCATGGGAACAAAAGTATCTCTTTCCCCCAGTACTAATCAGAAGTCTTGGGTTTCTTTCTAATTGATAAGCTGAGGACATATATCCACCCCTAACCCAGTCTCCTGGCCAGGGGATGGGACCTTGCTGACGGACTTATACAACCTCTGGGGTAGCCTCAGGACAACTTCCACATGAACCATGGGTTGCTGCACAATTGGGAAAAAGGGAGTTCCCCAAGTCAAGTCAGGATATTTCTGGTGGAAGCACAGGGGGAGATGATGGAAAACCAAAAAAACAAAAAACAAAAAACAACGCAAAACCAACAAAAACAAAAAGTCTGTTACAGTGTTTGGTAAATAACAACAAACTCCAGGAAGGAAGGAGAGGGGAGAAAGATGAAATGTAAGGCAGAAAGATGAAATGTAAGGCAGCACAGTCTATTGTTGTCTCTCACATGAGGCTATTTGCGGGAGAGCAAGACGCTATTACTATAGAGTTTGGATTCTGTGCGATAACTTACTGCTTCAGAGTCAAAACTGTAGAATTGTATTTTGGAGTTTAGGAGTAAAATGTTATGTAGCAGTATTTGAGGCCTAATGACATTCAGTTTTATGAGTTAAATGGCTTCCTTTCTCCTTATTTCAAAGGCTATAAACGGTGGTTATGTTAGCCAGGGTTAGAGTGGGTGCTGAAAGAAATATGTTGTATTTCACGCGGGGCAGGTGGAGGAGCCCACAAGAAATCTGGTTGGATATATCCACAAACAGTTGCATATGAGAGTTTAGAACTCAGGACAGCGGTCTGGGAGTATATGGGAGCATATGGGTATTAGAAGAGGCAGCACAAGGTAGTAGCAAAGAGCTCTTATTCTTCTTCGTAGCCTACTTCCCCCTCTCAGACACAAACCCAAAGGTCAGTCTGTTTTATTCATTCATCAAATAGAAGCAATTGCTACCACAGGTCAACAATTGTATTGAATGATGGCCATGTGGCAGCAAACCAGAAGTCTTTTTCTTAGGGACCCAGTCTGCCTGGGTTTGAATCCCTGCTCCACCACTTGCTAGGTGGGTAACCTTGGACGATTTACTCAATTTCTCTGGGCCTCAGTTTTCACATCTGTAAAATGAGGGTCTAAAAGGACTAATACAGTTGTTAAGTATTACATGAGTTAATAGTGGTTTTTAAAAATTTTATTTATTTTTAAGAGAGAGAAAGCATGACCGGGGGGGGGCGGGGGGCGGGGGGGGGGGGGACAGAGGATCCAAAGCAGGCTCTGCGCTGTTAGCACAGAGCCCGATGAGGGGCTCGAACTCACAAACTGTGAGATCATGACCTGAGCTGAAGTCGGACACTTAACTGACTGAGCCACCCAGGCGCCCCATTAGTGGAGTGGCAAACTGCTTTAGAACAACTCCTAGTGCATTACTAGTGTTATATATGGCTTTGCTGTTATTATTGCTGTTACTATCATGGCTTAAGTCATAAACATAAAAAGCCTGCCCAAGGAGAGTCTAGAATACTGAGATCGAGGACTGGGCCCTGGAGAATGTGAATCTCTTAAAAGTTTAAATAGATGGTCGATCAGTGCTAGCCCCCTTTGCCACCCCACCCTTTTCCTTACTCAACATCGAATGATTGCTTTTATTTTTATGTTAGTCCATTTTAAAGAGAAACATGCTTGAGAATATCTAGTTTCTTGTATTTATCTTCTATAGTCATTTAAATAATTCTCTTCACTTTCTCTTCTTCTCCATATACACCCACTGTGCCTTTGTCCATCTTATTTTTTCCAGCCTTCCAACATATTCTTTACAGTGGACGATGTGGTCAAGGTTGGAGACTTTGGATTAGTGACTGAAATGGACCAGGATGAGGAAGAGCAGATGGTCCTGACCCCAATGCCAGCGTGTGCCAGACACACAGGACAAGTGGGGACCAAACTGTATATGAGCCCAGAGCAGGCAAGTTTTTTGTTTTCCTTCTGAATTGAAAATGGATTTTCAGTTAGCATGGCCGCCAGCTAGATGCGCCCCAGGAATCTCCATCTACCTTCTCCTTAAAATACCCAATACAGTAAAATCTGCAAATCATGAAAACTGGTAGTAGTGTGCACAGACAGCACAGCTAGGGTGCAATTTCTACAATCTGAGTTGGGGATGAATTAAGAAAAATACCGTGCATAAAACACGCTCACCCCTGAACCAGAACCTGGCAGCAACCAGAAATTTAGAAAAAGACTTTGAATGCCCCTCTCCCAAACTTAACTCCATTCATCTTGTGTAAACTATGTAGAAACTGGTTTCAGAGTCATCGAGAGCCAGATATACTGTACTGAGCCACCCAGGTGCTCCTAAAATGTCCCTCTATTAAAAAACAAACAACAAACAGAACAATTGTTAAGTGTCCGAGGCTCAGGTCATGATCTCGAGGTTCGGGAGTTCGTCAGGCTCTGACAGCTCGGAGCCTGGAGCCTGCTTCAGATTCTGTGTCTCCCTCTCTCTCTGCCCCTCCCCTGCTCATGCTCTATCTCGGTCTCTCAAAAAATAAATAAATGTTAAAAAAAAAAATTAAAAACGGGAGCCTAGGTGGCTCAGTCAGTTAAGCACCTGACTTCAGTTTCAGGTCATGATCTCACGGTTTGTGAGTTCGAGCCCCGCGTTGGGCTCTGTGCTGTCAGCTCAGAGCCTGGAGCCTGCTTGGGATTCTGTGTCTCCCTCTCTCTCTGACCCTCCACTGCTTGTGCTCCTTCTCAAAAATAAACATTTAAAAAAGAAAAACTTAAAAAAAAATTAAAAACAAAAAATGTCCCTTTAAAAGTCTCTCAAAATACTTTGTATGAATTGTCTTAGCCAAGCTTCTGAAGCTGTGTTAAGATATTTTTTAAAATATATTTTATCAAGCTCTCAATTTTTTTACCCTTCTAGGAGAAAATGAGCAGAGATCGGCTACTTTTTTCTTGGTTGTAATTACCAAGAAATACAGTTCAAGTCCTAATATTGCATAGTGATAAAACAATCAACTTAAACTCTTGAAGGGTATATTTATATTATATTCTACCCCCTTGAGATTTTATACTTAATTCCTTAATTTTTAGATATTTTGTAGAGATCTCGTTGTATGTGTTGATGAAGCTACATTGTTTTTTAAATGTATTTAATAATACTTTTCCCCCTCCTTATATATTAATCTATTTTCTATGTAGGGAATACAAAAATGTATAAAGAAAAATTAAAAAGCACTTACTAAAAAAATCTCTAAAACATTAACAGTGGTTCTTATTTCTTTTTTTCTGTATATGTATACACATTTTACAACATGTATTTATACATACTTTATTTTGGAAAACAAGATTGGGATTCTAGTCCATAAAATTTTGGATAAAATATTAAAATTAAGCATTTCCCACAGTATTAAATGTTTTTAGAAAATAGCTTTGGCTATATAGTATTCTCTTTGTTAAGCAATTTATTCAACATTTGTTTTGGGCATTTTAATTACTTAACAAATTTTGCTATTAGGAGTATTGCTTAAATAACTATCCCTGCATACAAATCTCCCCATTTCCACCTACCTTTGGGTGGATGAAGTATCATAGAACTATTAAACGGAAGTCAGTGTTTACTGCCAAGTTGCTTTTCATGAAGGTGTGTTAGTTTCTATTTTCCAAATTGTGTATGAGGGCGTCCTTTTCACTGTACCCCTATAAGTTCTGTTTTTGAAGAGTTTGGGGAGTTTTGAATACTTCCCAAACCCCAAAGATAAGAGGTAAGGGAAGAGGGGAAGGTAATGTCACCAATGCTGGCATGACACTCTAGAGCTGATATTCTGTATACATAGAGGCAGGCTGGCTGGTGGACGGAGCCAGGAGACCAGTGTCCGCTGCAGTTTGGACAGGAGGTGGTGGAGGGCTCAGAGTCCCCCCATTAAGAAAAGCCACTATGGAGTGCTTTCTAAGTAACGCCCTTCTCTAATGTTTGCCAAATGTGAAGTTCTCTGCCTAGAGTAATTTTCACAAATAAAAGGGTTCTTCTAAGTCCTGGGAGGTTACTTTAAATTTGAATGAGGCTTTGTTTTATAGAGTAGTTGGGCTGTAATTCGTCTGTTCGTTTTAACAAATAAGTTTTTATTGAGGGCCTTCTCTATACTTAGCCCAGTGCCGGATGGTGGGGAACACAAAAGCACACAAAAGCGGCAGTTTCCTTCCCTCCAGGACTTTATAATCTAGCTGTGAACAATAAGAAATATACACATGTAAAAATACAACTAAAAATGCAATGTAGTCCATAATTAAGTACAGTAATGAGGGCTAACCACAGTTGATTAGTGGTTTGGAGTAATGAAGATTTTCTCATAAAAATGGGTGAGGTCTAAGATGATTAGAAATGAGAGATCTGCTTTAGATAGTGTTGGCTTTGAAAATCTTCTCCTGGAGGGTAGTTGAGCAGCTTTTACTGGCTCCCACCAACTTAGTTAGCACTGCAAGGCCCCAGGTTTCTGCGGGGCCTATTTTACTGATGCATATCTCAGGTTCGTACCTGGGCTTCCCTTCTGTAATGCTGAGTAGTTTAATTACTCTTGCTGTAGGGAGTTGAAGAAAAGAGGCTGGGAGAGAGGATGAACTCTTTGCTGGCATTTTTACCCATACAATTACATTTAAACCCAAGAAGTGACTAGGTCAACTTTGGGATTCACTAAGGCCATATTATCAGTTGCATGGTCTCTGTTAATTTTCTTCTAATATTTCTTCTTTATATGGGATTTCAGATTCATGGAAGCAACTACTCCCATAAAGTGGACATCTTCTCTTTAGGCCTTATTCTGTTCGAACTGCTGTACCCATTCGGCACGCAGATGGAGAGAGTCAGGGTAAGTTCCCCGTACTCAGGAAAGGTGCAAAAAGAAAATACTCAAGTTTACAAAAGAAAGAATTTTAAAAGGAGAACAAGTTATTCTTGATACCAGAAGACTAGCTGACTGTAAGTGGAAAAGGTCACACAGGCTTTACAGGGAGGATTGGTAGACTGTTTGCTTCCACTGAAAGCCCCGTCTTCAAAAATTATTTGATTATTCCTTGTTGCCTAAATTCATCATTAACAATATCCTACACTCAGTAAATTTGTAATAAGTGCAAAGCTAGGCGAACCGCGGGTAATGGGGTCAGAAAAGAATTTTCCAGATGGCAACTGGCCACATACTCATACACTTAAAAACTGGCAAATTAAGCATAATTAATGGGTTTTTTTCTCTGAAAATAAACCATGACCATGGCTTTTAAGGAAGACTACTGAAAGTCTTTAAAAATTTTTTTTTAAATTTGAGATTGAGAACAGTTGAGCATGAGTGGGGGAGGGGCGCAGAGAGAGAGAGAGAGAGAAAGAGAGAGAGAGATCCCAAGCAGGCTCCACACTTAGCGCAGAGCCCTACGAGGGGCTCCATCTGACGACCCTGGGATCCTGACCTGACCCAAAATCAGGAGTCGGATGCTTAATGGACTGAGCCACGCAAGTGCCCCAACTACTGAAAGTCTTTTAAAAGGGGGCCATTGTCACATTTTCCCCATTATTCATAAGTGGTCACCCTCAACTTTTCTAACTGCTATCCCTGGTACTTACCTCCATATTTCCAAAGCTTATGCTCTTATCATCATTTGTATATCAGTTTTAGATCTTATCCGTTGACTCCTGTCCATGGTAGAAGAGGATATAGTTCTCACATAGTACCAAAGGGCTCATATTTTCTAACCAAAAGGCCCTACCAAGTAGTCTGTACAATAAATGGGGGGGGGGGGGAGAAAAGTAAAAAACCAGAATGACTAAATTTAAGAACATTCTAAAAACTTCTAGAAAAATATGAAACAGGTCCAACATATGTAAAGAATCAGAATCATATGGCATCAAAATTTATGTTGTTACAAGTGTATCAAAGAATTCTGTCAAGAAAGTGAAAATCCCCTACAGAATGGGAGAAAATATTTGTGAACCATATATCTGATGTTAGAATCCAAAATATACAAAGAACTATTACAACTCAATAACAAAAAGACAACCCAAATAAAAAATGAGTAAAGGACTTGCATAGACATTTCTCGAAAGAAGGTATACACATGGCCAATAAGCACAACACCATTATTCATTAGGGAAATACGAATCAAAATCACAATGAGATACTACTTCATACCATCTAGGACAACTGTAATAAACAAAACAAAACAAAACAAAACAGAAAATAACAAGTGTTGGAAAGGATGTAGAGAAATTGGAAGTCCCATACATTGCTGGTAGGAATGTAAAATGGTGCAGCCACTGGGGAAAGCAGTTTGTCAGTTACCAGAAAATTGAATATAGAGTTACACGTGACTCAGCAGTTCCACTCCTAGGTATTTCCCCAAAAGCAATGAAAACATAGGTCCACATACAGACTTGTACACAAATGTTCATAGTAGCATTTCCCTAATAGCCAAAAGGTAGAAACAACCCAAATGTGAGTCAGCTGATGAAAGGAAAAACAAAATGATTGGTGTGCCTGTGTGATAGAATGTTATTCAGCCTTGAAAGGAAATAAAATACCGACAAATGCTACAATGCAGATGAACCTTGAAAATGTTACACTAAGTGAAGCCAGACACAAAAGACCACATATTGTATGATTCCACTGATAATGAAATATCCAGAATATGCGCATCTATAGAGATGAAGTATATCCATAGTTGCCAGGGCCTGGGAGTAGATGGGGATGGAGAGGGGCTGTTTAATGGGCTGCTTTTTGGGGTGATGAAAGCGTTCTCCAAATAGATAGTGGTGATAGTTGTACAACATTGTGGAGAGAATAAAAACCACTGACTTAGGCACTTTTAAGTGGTTAAAACAATGCATTGTATTTCAATAAAAAATATTTTTTAAATGTAGTTATGTAAAAAAAATTTGAGTCAAATGAAGCCAGAATTTATCTTGACCATGAAAAATTGTTCTATGGGCTAAACTAAATAACATACTCTTTTTCTTTCTTATACGTTCCCCCCCCCCAAGAATTGCCTTTTCTCAATTGCTTAGTTTTCTGTGAACCTTTGTTGTAATTTTTAACATGTTCAAAATCTGTCACCTATCACAGTATTTTCTCGGTGCTTCAGTATAGCTTATCTGTCTGGTTTTTGGGGGTTTGTTTTTGGTTTTTTGGGGGGGTTTGTTTTGGGTTTGGGTTTGGGTTTGTTTTGTTTGCCTTTTCCTAGAGTCTTTCTTCTCAAAGCTTTTGTCCTCCAATCTGAACTAAATACCCCCTAGACCTTGTATACGTTGTCACCCCAGGACATACTTCCAGTTCCCGGCCTGGGTCCCTTGTTTCCCAGATTCCACATTTCCCCTTTTCCTTGCACGGCTCCCTTATTTTGCTAGAGCACATTCCGCAGTAAATTCCTCAAAAAGATTGTATGAGAGAGAAATTTTCGAGTCTCCCGGTTTCTAAAAAATATTTTTCCTGTCTTTAAATGTACCTGATGAATTGACCAGGTTCTAATACTGGATTGGAAATAATTTTCCTCAGAACCTTGAGGGCACTGATATCGCCTTACAGTTTCCAGTGCTGCTGCTGGAGAGAGGTGTCTCACTGATGCCTGATTCTTTTACGTGGGATCTTTGGAACTGTTTTGTTTTCCTCTCTGGAAGCTCTGATGAAATTTAGTCCTTTCATTGGTCTTTTTTCCCTTCACTTATTGTACGTAACACTGGTAGGTTCTTTCAGTTAGAAGATGTGACTCCTTCAGTTCTAGCAAATTTCCTGTATTAGTTCTTGATAAATTCTTCTCTACTTTCCTGTTTTTCTATAACTCCTGACTTAATCCTATAATTGCCTAATTTTGTCCCTCCTATTTCCCATTTGTTTGTACTGTTCTTTGCAAGAGTTCCTTAACTTGTTATTCCAATTCCCTAATTTCTTATTTTGACAACCCAATTTTTAATGTCCAAGATTGTTCCTTTTTAGAACATTTCATGCTTTTTACATGGATTTGCGATCTTCTCTTACTTCTGAGAATCACATTTTAAGTTTTCTTCTCCCTCTATTTTCTCTTTCTTCTGGAACATAAACAGAGTGATAAATATGTATGAAAATTTTCCCAGTGAACTTTGAAAAGCTTCGTTTTATACTCAGGACTTAGCACAATTGACTTGTTTTGTTGTTGTTGTTTTTTGGTTTTTGGTTTTTTCCCTCAAAAATAAAAAAGAAGAAGAAGAAGAGGAACAGGCGTACCGGGTTGGCTCCGTCAGCAGTGTGCAACTCTTGATCTCGGAAGTCATGAGGTTGAGCTCCACATTGGGCATAGAGATTACTAAAAAAAAAAGAGAGAGAGTGGAGAAGAAAGAATATATTCTTTCATATCAAATAAAAAGAGGCTAGATACAAATAGAAAACGTTACACACTTAAGGTCACAAATATTTATTCATGAATGGTTGAGGATTTTTTTTACACAAATCAGTCTGTTTTCAGTTAAAATCCAGGAGTCAGTATAATATGTACAATTCAAGCATAATTATATGTGAATTATTTTCTACATTTTGATGATTTGATGGCATGTAAGAGCTGTGCTCTAGAAGCACTCATGTGTAGATTGTCAGGTCAGGAAACGCTATTGATAAATTTTCCATTTGTTTAATATTCAATCTTTCATCTTAGTCACTCTGTGAGAGTACCAAAAAATACGTTTAAATAAATAGATCCATATGTCAAAACAGATTTAAGTAACACTTTTCTTTCTTTTTAGATCTTGACTGATGTAAGAAATCTCAAATTTCCACCACTGTTTACTCAGAAATATCCTCGTGAGGTTTGTATAATTCTAATCTTTTATTTTCTTATGAATCAAATTTAGAACTTAAAGATTCCTTAGCCATTAATTCATCAGTTTCCCATTTTACAGATGAGGAAGCCAGAGGTCTAGAGAGGAAAGGGACCTGATCCCAAGCGTACACAGCTTGTTAAAATCACAGACTGAACTCGGGTCCAGGGTCCTTGGTGGGGTCCTTGGCCCTGTGTTCTCTGTCGCTTACTGGGTGACGTCCCATGTGTACCTCATAGCAGCCTTTGGCTTGAGTAAGGCCGAACTCCTAGCGCACTCACGGGGACAGAGCTGCTCCTAGGACTGTGCCATTAATCTCCTTATTTTAGTGAATTTGGGAGGGATCTTAAAACCTGGCTTATTTCTTTAAAAAGCAGGGGTCGGGATCACAAATTTCCATTGATTTTGTGTGTTGGATTTAAAGCCCTCAGAGTGACACTGTAAAATGATTCAGCAGAGTGGGAAGGAAACATTAAGCTGGTCTTGATGGTGGAAATTGTATGTAATGAATCTTTGAAGTTCGTTTTGCTGCTTTTGTTATTTTTATTTCATAATATATTTGGTCCACACATTTACACATTGATAAATCTTGAATTTTCTTAAATAATTAAATTGAAGTAAATCAGACTGTGTGTTAATCATCAAATTGGGAAAAGGTCCAAATTTATCTGTCACTATTATAAGTATAATGAAGAATTGCATTAAAAATGGTCTTTACAGGGGCACCTGGGTGGCTTAGACAGTTGAGTGTCCCACTTTGGCTTAGGTCATGATCTTGCGGTTTGTGAGTTCAAGCCCCACTCTGGTGACCTCGAGCCCCACTCTGGGCTCCACGCTCCCTCTTCCTCTCTCTCTGCCCTTCACTCACTCATGCTCTTTCTTTCTCTCATAAATAAATAAATAAGTAAATTTTAAAAAATTATCTGTATAGGGGCACTTGAGTGGCTCAGTCGGTTAAACAACCAACCACCTCTTGATTTCGGCTTAGGTAGTGATCTCACAGTTTGTGGGATCAAGCCCCAGGTGGGGACTCTGCGCTGACAGCATGAGGCCTGCTTGGGATTCTCACTCCCTCTCTCTGCCCCTCCGCTGCTCATGTGCTCTCTCCCCTCCAAAACAAATAAACTTTAAAAAATGATCTTTATAATATAGAGATACACTAAGCTAAAATGAAACATGTTTTACTAAAAATACTTTGTTATATATTTTTTCAAAGTTGATAATTTAATTTCCAGGGTGGCTTATAAGAATGTATGTTACATTGGGCCACCTGGAAGAATATATGTTACATTGGGGTGCCTGGGTGACTCAGTCGGTTAAGCATCCAACTCTTGGTTTCAGCTCAGGTCATGATCTCCCAGTTCATGAATTCTGGCCCTGCATCGGGCTCTGTGCTGACAGTGCAGAGCCTGCTTGGATTCTCTCTCTTTCCCTCTCTCTCTGCCTCTCCTGTTCTCTCTCTCTCAAAATAAATAAACTTTAGGAAAAAAAGAAAAAGAAAAGGACCTACAATAACAAGTGTTGTATAAAAAGAGAGATGTCACATTAAGGGGGCTCAAAAAAATCAAGAAAAGGGGTTAGGTACTGATCTCTGGTGGGATTATTTTTAATTGAGATTTTTATTGAGATAATTGTATATTCACATGCAGTTATAAGAATTATTTTTTTAATGTTTATTTTGAGAAAGAGAGTGAGCACCAACAGGGGAGAGGGAGAGAGAATCCCAAGCAGGCTCTGCACTGTCAGCACGGAGCCGTCAGCATGGAGCTCAACGTGGGGTTCAATCTCACAAAACCCGAGATCATGACCTGAGCCAAAATCAACAGTCGTCGCTTAACTGACTGAGCCACCCAGGCACACCAAGATGGAATTACTATTTTTTAAAAATTTTTTATATGTTTATTTATTTTTGAGAGAGAGAGAGAGAGAGAGAGAGAGAGACAGCATGAGTGGGGGAGGGGCAGAGAGAGACAAAGACACAGAATCTGAAGCAGGCTCCAGGCTCCGAGCTGTCAGCACAGAGCCCGATGCCGGGCTTGAACCCATGAACTGCGAGATCATGACCTGAACTGAGGTCGGTCGCTTAACCAACTGAGCCACCCAAATGCCCCAAGATGGAATTATTTTTAAAGACAGATTATGTCTGTGTTTCAAGGATATGATTTAAGACCCTTTATTATACATTAGAAAACAATCAATTACCACGAAATGGTCCATGTATATTGGACCAGGGGTTAGCAAACTATGTCCCATAGGCCAAATGCAGTGTTCTATCTAATTTTATAAAGTTTTTTTGGGACACAGCAATGCCCATTTGTTTACTTATTGTCTATGGCTGCTTTTGTACTTTAATAGCAAAGTTGAGAAGTTGAGTCAGAAACTAGCCCACAAACTTAATATACTTATAGAAGAATTTTCTGATTCCTGATTTAGCAGATTATTTCATGGTCTAAACCTGGCTCTTCATTACAAGACAATTCTTATATTTCAGTATGTGATGGTCCAAGATATGCTCTCTCCATCCCCCATGGAACGGCCTGAAGCTACCAACATCATTGAAAATGCTGTGTTTGAAGACTTGGAATTTCCAGGAAAAACTGTTCTCAGACAGAGGTCTCGCTCCATGAGTTCATCAGGAACAAAACATTCAAGACAGTGCAGCCGCTCCTGGAGCCCTTTGCCAAGCAATTAGCCTTAACTTATGCTCACACCCCTAACAGGTGACACAGAACAGCCTCTTAGGAATGTGGCTTTCCAAAATTGTGAACTTGAAAATTTTGTTCTTTGCTCAGTTTTATTTTGGACTACTTTTTCTAAGTCATATTTAAACTGGATTTGGGGGCATAACCTAATTTGAGCCAACTCTATACTGCTCTACTCCAGGAGAAGGCTCTCACTAAATCACGTGTGGTCCTTTTTCTTCGTGGGTCTCTTGAAACAGGCTGGCCAAACTTTATAGCCCTCACCTTTGCCTGAGGGGCAAGGGGCAGGGGGGATGTAGAAGCAATCCCTAAAATATAAAGAGAGAATTAAAGGGAAATATTTTTATAGTACAGAAGAATGACAGTTCCTACATGTGGTAATTATAGTGTTCTAGAAATAAGCTTTCTAGAGACACGGTGGTGATTTTGAAACTAATTTAATTTCCAAAAAAGCTGACTCCGTTTTTGACCTGGTGGGTGGATGAAGCATCTGCACTATTTTGGAGTACAAGTGGCACAAATTGTATAATGGTTTATGTCCATAGCTAGTTTTATAGTGACATTTGTAGCATTGAATAGCTTTATTCCTTAGATGGTTCTAGGGAGAGTTTAAGAGCTTTTTGTACTTTTACCTCCAATAAAGGGAAAATGAAGCTTTTTGTGTAAATTGGCCACAAGTTCTGGTTTGGGAAAGGCAAAAGCTGTAGTGAGACATGAATCATATATTACAACTAACTTCTTCAATTATGGACTTTTTTAAACCTAATGAAATCTTAAATGTTTTATGTATAATCCTGTAGGCTGGTACTTTCCCAAAACTGATCATAGATAACAGGTTCATCATCTAACTAGCTAACATGTTTTTATTTTTCACTGTAAATATGTTTATTTTTTATTTATAAAAATTCTGAACTCAATCCATTTGGGTTGGTGGTGTACAGAACGCACTTAAGTGTGTTAAATATTGTGACTTCTTTCAAGTCTAAATGATTTAATAAAACTTTAAAGACCTATTTATGGTTGACTCTTATTTGGGGGAATTAGCCCCAAATGGTAGTTTTTCAAATTTATAAAATAGGATCATAGGTCTAGGAAGGGTCATAACCCTTCTCTCAAGAAAACTCTCTCTAACCTTTTCCAAATGGGTGTCTTCTCTGTTCTTTCCCAAAGACTTGACAAAACCAAGTCTCCGTCAGAAATCACTGGACTCATAACTAGGAAACGTTTGCTCGGTGCCTACTCTGTGCCAGGGACTGGGAACAGAAAGAGGCCCCCACCCTGAAGGGAGCCATCGCAGAGACCAGGGCTGGGGCAATGCTGGTTGTGCTGGCATCACAGAGTGTCTGGAACATTCCAGACGCATGGCATGCTGGGCAGATAGGCATTAACCAGCCAGGCACAGCTTTCAGGAGCCGAAACGCAGGACTACTTCCATTTTACACGCAAATAATGTCTGCCCCACAAAGTTAGGAGCAATTTGTAAGCTGGAAAAGCGCATCTCAGGTTGGAAACTTGTTCTGTCTCCTTCCCGGAGACATCTTTCTTCCCGGGTTCCGCTTGGCTCCCGGCCAGCCCACCTCCCTCTTTCTTCTTCATCTCTTGGTCAGCCTCCTTGTCCCCTTACCCTTTGCCTTTCCACCCGGGCAAGGGATCCTGTTGAGTTCCTCCCAGCATGCCATTCAGTCCCAGCTGCGGACCCTCTCTTCCTCACAACCCTGAGAGCTGGCCACGGCAGGTGTTATTATTGCCCTTCTCCTGGTGATGTTCAGGTCCCAGACGGGCGCTGGACCTAGGTGCTCAGGACCCAAACACAGGTATTACAGTTTCTAGTCAGGGTTTCATCTACTCCCTTGTACCAAGCTATCTGAGAATTTGCCCATTTCTTTTATGGTAGAATCAGGCCTTTCATTTTCATTCTGCATGTGCCTTGGCTGGAGCTACCAGCAGGAAAGCAGGCATAGCAGGTTTAGGGTCCAGGCCAGCGGCTCCTAGCAGTCCTCAGCGGAGCCAGAATGGAGTTCCCTGCATCTTCACCCAGAGAGCTTTCTCCTGACTCCACGCCCTACCTCTCCCTTCAAATTGTTGCTTCTGGTGCTTTTCTGGCACTTTTCCAGAGCCCGCTCCCTCCACACTTGCCTCTCCCTCTAGCACTCTGTACTTAACACTTGTCATTGTCAGGCCCCAGATGAGGCTGTCCTTTAGTAACTAAGGTCCCCGAGGGTAGGGGCTCACCTTCCAGCCATCCCAGCAACAACTAGATGCACTTGCACTTGATCATATAGTTGTGGTGTTGAATTTGGAGGACGTGAGGGGTGAGTGGCCAGCTGCAGCCCTCGGGAAGTGGCCAAATGAGGAGGGAAAGAAACGTACTGGTCACTGCGATAAATATTTCGTAAAAATGGAGACAAGATGGCAGAACAATCCTAATGCTCAAAACAGAAGTCTGGAATGCTGGAAGTTTCCTAAAGGAAGGGGGCCCTATGCTTTAAAAGAGAGGAGAAATGGGCTGGGAGACTGGGCACCCTGTGGCTCTGTCTGAGGCTGTCCCCCTTAGCTCCTTTCTCAGCTGTCACTAGAGTGCACACACCACCTCCAGCCAAACCTGCATGGGATGGATTCCAGTGGGAGAGCCATGCATGCCCACCAACACCAAGCCAGGAGGGAGCGCACGCACATATTCCAGATTCCAGGTTCCGCCCTCCTGGAAAGCAACAGTACTCCAGTGAGTGCTGGTCAGAGGTCACAAAGACCCTGAGAATTTTGTAAACGAGCCACCTACTCTGCCGTCTGCCTCCCAGTAGTCGACTAAAAAAACAGACATTGATGATGTTTGGGGTGGTTTTCCTTTTCCCTATTGTTTCTCACTGATCACTTTTCCCTGGATGCATTTGCACCAAAAGCATTTCTATTTCTACAAGAAAAGTGGAGACCGAACAAGTTTCCAATCTAACCATGGGCCATAGAGTGACTTGGTGTTACTCCTGGAGAAGTCAAGGACTAAGCAGAAACGCTGGATGTTTTCTAGTCCACCTCTGGGGACATTTGCTCTTTCCACAAATAGATTTTGAGGCACTGCTTAAGGAGATGTCCCCCTCCAGATTCTACCCATGAAACTACAGTAGCTGCTACTAGGGGGCTCGCTTTCACCTTTCTCCACCCCTCCACCCCCCCCCCCCACAGGAAGCAAATCGTTGAGGGTGGGGATAAAAAACAATCTTCCACCTGTAAGGGTATTCCCCCTCTCTCCAAGAGACCATTATAAGAACAACAAACCATGCGTGTCCATGCATGACCGACGAGAACATACCAGATATGATAAAGTTCAACCACAGCATGTCTCATAATGCTTTTGCCATGAGCTGCCTTTAAATTCAAGTGGACAATGGCTTAAAACAATAAACATGGGGCAATATGTGCCGACTGCTTGCAATAGTCCTGGCATCCCTAATCCCTCCATTAGCACCCCCTCTTTGGAGCAGCAGAGTGGCCTCCTCTGGTTCCTTGGCACCCCGGAAAAGACGGGAAGGTAGCCAGAACAGCCCAGGGGAAGGCTTGTGGGGAAGGGGAGGAATCAGAAAGAGAAGTCTCAATCATGGCAGTGGAGAAAATAGATGAATTTGAGGACTATTTTTGAGGCAGAAAGGCCAGGGACACTAGAATTAAATGAATACAGGTGAAGGAGACAGCTTCCGGATTTCGGGTGTGGGAACTTAAAGAATAACAGTGTGGTTTGGGGATAGATGTGTCTTTTGAAATATGATGAGTTTCCCAGAACTCAGTGCTAAAACCTTGGGGCTTTATTCAGGCTGAAAAAGGACCTGCTGAGATTTTAAGATGGTCATGGCAAGTGAGGAAGAAGGTAGACTGGAGGGAGAAGGGGCTGGAGACAGAGGACCAGGCAGGAAGCCGTTACCCAGCAAGAGTCAGAGGCCCTGAGCCAGGGCAGTGGGAGCTGAAAGACATCCCTTGTGGGGCCATTACCGTGGTGCTGTCCCCCAGCAGCCCAGAGGAGGATCTGCTGCCACTGCTCTGTAATGTTGCCTCCTGAAGGATTTCTACAAAGGGGGTGCCTCAGGACCCAGCTCCCTATCTCCCTTCATCTGAAATCACATGAGCTTTTAGAGAGCACCCAGAGATCATCATGAGGATGACGGCAACTTCGGGATCAGCTCCTGCCTTGCTGGCAGCAAGAATGTGGGTAGGAAAAAGTCAAAGAGGGGCACCTGGGTGGCTCAGTCAGTTGAGCGTCTGAGTTTGGTTCAGGTCATGATCTCGAGGTTTGTGAGTTCGAGCCCCACATTGGGCTCTATGCTGACCGGAGCCTGGAGCCTGGTTCGGATTATGTGTCTCCCTCTCTCTCTGCCCCTACTATGCTCATGCTCTCTCTCTGTCTCTCAATAATAAATAAATGTTAAAAAAGAAAAAAAAAAAAAGGAAAAACTCAAAGAACAATGTAGAGTTTGCTGGCACAGAGCTCAGGTGCCTCCGGGAGGATCCTGGGAAATTTGTCACTATCCAAAAAGGTCACAAACCTGCCCAGAGGCAGGGAGAGGGTTTGATACTGAGAAGTAATGAAGAGTAAAGGATGTTCTCTCTCCATTTGAAGAAATACTCAGGGTGACATTCAGCCTACAGATATTTTGCAAATGAGTCAACAGCATAAGTGGAATTATAAAGTGTCTATTAAGCAGATAAATGACACATCTGCAAGTTGCAGAGGAGTGTGAACAGGACAACTGCAACCAAATGCAGCAGCTTCTATATCTGCTTAAATGAAATATATCCGTAGGCATAAAGAAAGCTTAGAAGTATCCACACCCTGGTCACTCAGTTGGTTAAGCGTCTGACTCTTGTTTTCAGCTCTGGTCATGATCTCTCGTTCGTGAGTTGGAGCGCCAAGTTGGGTTCTGCACCATCAGCTTGGGATTCTCTCTCTCTCTGTCCCTCCCCTGCTCACGTTTTCTCTCTCTCTCAAAATAAATAAACTTACCAAAAAAAAAAAAAAAGGAATATCCACACCCTACCCAACACCACACTGGCTACCTAAGGAGAGTGGAGTTGGGGGAGGGGGAGCAAGGGGAAGATTATTAACTTCAGTATCCATCTCAGTATTGTTTGACTTCTTCCAACGGGATACACTGCTTTGGGGATTAAGACTATTAATTTAACAAGAGAAAGGAAACCAATAAATAGCATTTACAATATGTTCATTTTGTATCCTGCTCTATCGTTTAGAAGGATTTAACGTGGTCTCATTTAATTCTACTAAGACCTCTGCAACTCAGATATTTGCATTGCCGTTCTGCACGTGAGGAAGGAACACGATGATTCAAATAACTATGGGAACACAGGAAGCTTGTAATAATGCCCTCAGCAGACCACCGCCCTCTTAGCATAACAATTCCACTTGGCTGAATTCCTTTCAATCCGGAGGGCATTTCAGGGAGTGACAGGTGACAAGACCTCAGCAGGCTCTGGGATCACTGTGGGCCACGTTACTGTTTACTTGTTTAAGATTTTCCTTGCACTGTTTCCTCAAGTGCAAATAACCCGTCGTGAACATTCAGCAGGAAGAAATACAATGTTTAGCATAGAAACTGGTAAGTCGGAAACACTCAGTAAATGGGTAAGTGAAATCATAACCTCAGTTTCCTGAACTCGAAAATGGGCACAATTGGGCAAGATTTATCGCGAGGACCAAATGACAGGCGTGTAGGTTAGAGCCATACAAGTATGCGCAGATATGCAATTCTATGATCGCATATATGCAATTCTATGATTGTAAGACCAGAGGGAAAGAAAGGCATGGAAAGAACCAATGGCTGTTACTGTTGGGTACTCAAACAGCCGACAGGAAGGAAACAGGAGATGAAAAATGAAAGAAAAACCACTGCACAGTAAAATATGTAGCATTAAAACGATTCTGCAAAAGTGTAGATACTGAATATGCGTGTGACAAGGACTAGAGGCTGGCTTTTGATCACGCGAGGATAACGTGTTATGCTGATGCAAAAATATGGTTGGAGCGCCCTTTGTTATCCTGAGGGGTTTGGGGCTGCCTGTAGGGCAAGGGCGAGGGGCTAGTGTTTGCTAATTCCTTCTTTCTTCCTGGACTTTGACCCCAAGCTGCCGGTCAACAGGGCAGCCTTCGAGTCTTCCCTCGATTGCCTCCGCGGGGAGCCGGGGCGCAGTGTGGCCAGAGGGTCTGGAGATCAAAGATGTGAGGATGTGCCCCGGACTCTCCGGGCTGGGGCCGGACGCCTGGCTCGCTCGCAGCCGGGAGCGGCGCCAGGGAAGGTCGGGGAAGAACCCGGCCCCGGGAGGCACGGGAGCTCACGCTGGCCACGTGGGGGCGACAAGACACCCAGGGAAGCACGGGGCTCCGCGTTCCCCCGCGAAGGCCCTGGGTTTGCGGTCCCTTCGTGGGGCCGCTGCGGGTGGTGCCCCAGGGTGCTCGCTGGGGACGGGGGCGAGCGGCAGGGGAAGGCTGCGCGGGAGCCGCGCGGGTCGTTGGCAGGTGGGTAATTGCGGTCCGCCGCCGCCCTCCAGCTGTGCGGCTCCGGGAGGGCGGGCCCCTGGTGGCTTTGCGTGGCCGGCGGTTCTGGGCCTCCTGCTGCGCACCCAGTCCTGCACGTTCATGAAATCGCACCTCAGCCCCGAAACCACCTTAGGAGATGAAACTGAGGATTGCTAAGTCTAAAGATAAACCCCTCCGTGGATATAATCAGGCAAATCACAAGTGAGTTACCTTTTAAAATAAATGAATGAATGAATGAAAGAACTCGACGTCGCTACTCCTCAGGGATATACAAATAAGAGCCACAACGGGATCTCGTTTTTCCTGTATTAATAGACGGTAAAAAGGTTTACCTGGGATGCAGTTCCATGAATTCTCTAGTCCGTATCTGTCAGTATCGGAAAGCTAGTTCTTCACGCAGCAGTTCTACTTCCGGGATCTGTTCAACAGAAATAATCGCACAGGTATATTAACCTTAGTGGGAAAGGCAGGTAAAGAGATTCTTTCCTTAAATGTGATTTACTCCCTGTTGCCCTGCTGCTGTGGGAGCCTGGGGTTCCGTGGGTCACTTGCTAATTCCGATAATGGGGCCCTCCAACCTTTTCTCTGTAATCACTGCCCTCAGGCACCTTCATAGGGGGAAGCTTCCTAGTGTAAGTACCATTTACCTGCAGCAGAATCTCTGGGGGGTGCTTAAAATACGCTTTCTTTGGGGACCTTTTTTAAGATTTAAAAGCATCCGACTTCGCTCAGGTCATGATCTCACGGTCCTTGAGTTCTAGCCCCACACTGGGCTCTTTGCTGTCAGCAAAGATTGTCCTTCTCAATCAGCACAGCCAGTCACACTGACCTTCCTCTGGTCCCATGAAGGCACCCAGCTGTCTTCCCCATTAGATGGCCTTGCACTTGCCACGAGTCTCAAGTCTCGCACTCCCAGCGCTTCTCCTGACTTTGGGTCGCAGGAATTTCGGCTGTAACCAGACCAAAGGTGCTTTGTGCTCTGTCAGTCCGAATCCTTGTCTTTTCTTCTTTTTTATCATGTTTCTGATCTTAAGAGCTAGACTGCTGGGGTTCACATCGTAGCTCAACCACTCACTCTAGCTTGTGACTTTTCTGTGCCTCTGTTTTCTCATCTATAAAATGGGGATAGTTATTAGTGCCTGTCCTCATAGGACTGTTAAGGGCATTAGTTATCTTCTGTAAAATAATTCATGCAAATTATTATATTGCTTTATCACTGGTCTCTTCTTCCTGATAGGGAAGCTCGCTGGGATCTTCTTGCCTGACTCTTCACTGTGGGGAAAACAGCCGTCAGAACAGTGTTTGACACTCTTAAGGCCCTCAGTTTCTCCAGGGAACTGTACACTGCAGTGAGCACAGTGCCCATTGCATTCTTCTGCCTGTGTGTCAGAATGGCCTGAGTGGTGTTAGCCCCATCACCAGATGGGGCCACGAGCCATGAGCCGCACATCAGCTCTGTCTTGGCAGCCCCCACGTGATTCTGATGCAGCCTGACTATGGACTGGGCTGTGGGAACCGCTGGGTGAGATCACCTGAAAGTCTCCCCCCAACTCTGCATGATATGACCCTACGGTAGAAGTTTCATTTAAAAAAATTGTTTTTAATGTTGATTTATATTTGAGAGAGAGAGAGAGAAAGATGGGAAGGAGCAGAGAGAAAGGGAGACACAGAATCCAAAGCAGGCTTTGTGCTGTCAGCACAAAGTGCAATGTGGGGCTCAAATCCACAAACTGCAAGACCACAACCTGAGCTGAAGTCAGACCCTCAACTGATTAGGCCCCTGGGCACCCCAGAAGTTTTATTTTAAAATGAATTATTGAGGCTCCTGAGTGGTGTACTCTGTTGAGTGTCTGGCTCTTGATTTCAGCTCAGGTCATGATCCCAGGATCCTGGGATCGAGACCCACGTGGGGCTCTGCACCTGAGTATGGAGGCTGCTTAAGATTCTCTCTCTCTCTCTCTCTGTCTGCTCCTCTCTCCCACTCTCTCTCAAGTTAATAATAATAATAATAATAATAAAATGAATTCTTAACATAGTACATGTTCATGGGTAAAATTTCAAACAGTGCAAAAGGATATGGAGTAAAATATGTCTCTACCTTGAACCTTAGTCCACCCTTCCAGGGTCACCCTTGATTTCAGTGTCTTGTGGGTGCTCCCAAAAACCTCCGAGACCTACATAGGCACGTACACAAGGACCCTCTTTCATCACAAGTGAGAGATGATATACACTTGCTTTCCTTGCTTACTGATCCAGAATGATCATGCCACATCTGAACATACAGCTGCTTGTATTCTCTTTATGGCTGTACCATGAGGCCAGTTGATAGACATCTAGATTTCTTCCAGGGTTTTATTATAAATACCATAAATCATAATGCTGTGTGTATACCTGTACATAGTCATTGAATATCTGTGTGACTTTATGCATTGGGACATTCCTAGAAGTAGAACTACTGAGCTGAAGAGTAAGTGCATTTTTTTTTCTTTTTTTTGAGAGAGAGAGGGAAAGAGTGCATGCTCATGAGCTGGGGAGGGGCAGATGGAAAGGGAGAGAGACAGAATCTTAAGCCAGCTCCATGCCCAGCTTGGAGCCCGATGATGCAGGGCTCCGTCTCACAACTGTGAGATCATGATCTGAGCTGAAATCAAGAGTCAGACGCTTAACTGACTAAGCCACCCAGGCGCCCATGTAAGTGCATTTTTACCAACCAGAAAGACTGTACTAATTTATAGTCCTAAAACAAGGGATGACGGTTGGCTTCTCTGCTCTTCCAATAATACAGCATCAACTTTTTAATTTCTTCTAACCTAATCAGTATAAAATGGCATCTCTGTGGTTTATTTTTTTAATTTTATTTTTAAATGTTTTATTTATTTTTGAGAGAGAGACAGCGTGAGCAGGGGAGGGTCAGAGAGAGAGGGAGACACAGAATCCGAAGACAGACTCCAGGCTCTGAGCTAGCTGTCAGCGCAGAGCCTGATGTGGGGCTCGAACTCACGAACCGCGAGATCATGACCTGAGCCGAAGCCGGACTCTCAACCGACTGAGCCACCCAGGCGCCCCGACATCTCTGTGGTTTATTTGATTATGAAGTTCCGCATCTTTCCATATGTTTAAAAGCCACACGTATTTCTTTTTCTGTGAACTTTCCCCGTCCTTGCCCATTGTTCTGCTCCCCTCCTCCCACTGCCCTTTACTGAGAAGTTTCTCAACAGTTCTCTATACTCAGTGCTTCCATTTCTTCTGTCTCATTCTCTCTTGCCAGCCCTCCTCCTCCACCCTCACCCCAACCCCCGGCTCCTTGCCAGGTCATCAGCAACCTTGCTGCATCCAGCGGTAATCCTCAGGGCTCTTGCTTCCTGGCCCAGAAGCAGCCTCTGACCCAACTGATCCCATGATGGCTCCCTCCTCCCTGACACCTCTCTTCACCTGGCTTCCAGAGCACCACACTCCCCTGGTTTTCCTCCCACCTCACAGCTCCTCATCTCCCTGACTTCTGAACCTTGACCTGCCCCAGACCTCAGTCCCTGGACCACTTCCACACGTACTCCAGGCATCAAGTGTCCTGGTTTTCAGTACCCTCCACAGGCTGTTAAGTGCCAAGTTTCTATCTCCAGCTGGCCCTGACCTCTCCCCTGTGTGTACAGCTGCCTCCTCAAATCTGCACTTGGATGTCCTAGAGGCATTTCTAACTTAACGTCACCAGTTCCAAACTGATCTTCCCTCCAAACCCATTTCAACTGTCATTCTCTCCAATTCAAAGAAAAGCAGCTCACCTTTCCAGTTTGCACAAGCCCAAAACATGGTGCCATCTTGACGCCTCTCTTTCTCCCCCGATCCCCGCCCCAGCCAATCTGTTAAGAAATTCCATTGGCTGTACCTTCAAATACATCCCAAAGCCAGCCAGTTGCCATCTCCACAGCTGAAGCTCTGGTCCCTTTGGCCAGCCCCTCCTGCCTGGATTACCGTCATCCACTTCTCTGCCTCTGCTTTCGTCCCTCTCAGTCTTTTCATAGCTCAGTGGCCAAAGTCTTTCTTTAAAGCTAGAAGGGGAAAATGGGTGATGGGCACTGAGAAGGTCACTTGTTCAAATGAGCACTGGGTGTTGTATGTAAACCAATCTGACAATAAATTATATTCACAAAAAAATAAAAATAAAATAAATAAAGCTGGAAATTGGCCTACATCATCCCTTTGCTCAATACTTGCCAGTGGCTCCCATGGCGTGTGAAAGACCAGGAGCCTTTGCAACTACTCACCCATGTGGAGACAATCATGTGGGACCCTGTGACTTTCCTGACTTCATTCTGCTGCCCTATGGCCTCTCGGGCCTGACCCTTCAGGGACTTTCCTGGTCATTTGGCCCCATTCGTCACCGTGAGAAGATCTCTCTTCCCTTCGGGGCTTTGCTCAAATATCACCTTCACAGTGAGACCTGCTCTGACGAACCACTTAACCTGTGCCCCTTGGCACAACTGTCTCATCCTCCACACCTGTGGACTTTTCTCCACACTACTCATGACTTTCCAGCATATTATATACTTTCCTGATTTACTTTATTGTCATTTTCCCCAACGGGTATTGAATTTCCGGGTTTTAATATTATTTTTATATATTTATTTATCTGCTTATTTTTTGTGATATTCCCGGCACTTAGAATTGTGTCAGGCACCTAAGTGTTAAACAGATATTTGCTACAAGAGCAAATGATGAAATTAAAAAGTAATTTTTCTCCTGCATTGTTGGTCTTTTTCTTCTTGGTGTATAAGGGACTCAGATGCTTTCATCATTTGTATTGTCAGTGTTGTCCCAGTTTGTTCTTGGCCTTTTGATTTTGCTTATGGTAATTTTTCCACACAGCAATTTTGATTATCATGTAGGCAATTTTTAAATTTTTTTTAAAAAATCTTTTTTAATGTTTATTATTTTTGAGAGAGAGAGACAGAGTGTGAGCTCAGGAAGGGCAGAGAGAAAGGGAAACACAGAATCCAAACCAGGCTCCAGGCTCTGATCTGTCAGTACAGAGACCAACCCCATGAACCGCAAGATCATGACGTGAGCTGAAGTCGGATGCTTAATGGACTGACTCATCCAGGTGCCCCTGATTTTTTAAATTTATAGTTTCCAGGCTTTGTGTCATACTTAAAGAAGCTCCCTTTTATATGTGTATATGTGTATATATATTTATCGTGATTAAATATACACATAACATAAAATTTACTCTCACCTGTTTTTAAGTGTACAGTTCAGTAGCATTAAGTACGTTCACATTGTTGTGTCCCCATCCCCTTTTCTCCCAGCCGTGGTCAGCCACCACTCTGTCCCTCTGGGTTTGACTACTTTAGGTACTTCATGTAAGGTTTTTTTTAATGTTTGGTAATTAATGAACACATTCTGGTATAGTGCTTGGTCCAAACATTCTCTTTTATGTTTATTTACTTATTTTGAGAGAGTGAATGTGTGAGCGAGTGAGGGAAGGGCAGAGAGAGAGGGAGAGAGAGAGAATCCCAAGCAGGCTCTACACAGTCATTGCAGAGCCCGATGCGGGGCTCAAACTCATGAACCATGAGATTGAGCCAAAGTCTGATGCTTAACCGGCTGAGTAGCCCAGGTGCCCATGACCCAAACATTCTTGAAATATTTCAATACGTGCCTCCTCTGATCTATCCCCTGCTTCCCCAACCCCGCCCACACCCACTCCCAGTTGTTTATCTCCAGCAGAGATTTACTGGTGTCTGCCCCGACACTTGCAGGAACTCTGCATCCTCTTCTGCCGCTTCTCAAACTGTGATCCACAGAGCCCCAGCGACCCAACTTCCGGGTACAAATACCGATTTCTGGAGTTTGCTCCAGACCTACCGACCATCCAGACCTGGTGGAGCCGAGGAATCGGCATTTTACCAAGGTGCTCAGGTGCAAGGCACTCTTTCAGAGCTCTAGCTCCCCAGGGAATGGCTGCTTGATCCAGAAAAGGCACACTGTCGCACAAGCCCGGGGTGTGCATCCCCACTCGACCTTAGCTACTTGTCCCCTCTGTGAAATGGGAGTTAGAGTTCCTGTGTCACAGAGATGAAAGGAGATTGAAGGGAGATACCATCTGTGGCTGTGTTTTGTAAACTGAAGAATATACATATGTAAGGGCCGTCAGCATTATCCTGGAGCCTCCCAATACTGTTTCTGCAGCATCCTAATCAGGGCCCCTCCCCAGGCCAAGGAATGACAAAAACACCCCTTCAAGTTGACTTCCAGCTGGGGGCGGGGCGCAGCGCAGGGCAGGGGCGAAGCTACAAGCAAGTGCAGCAAAACAGGTGTCAGCTTGTCATCTTTTACACCAATAATTGGAAAGGAGCCCTTTATTAAAGTTAAAGAACATTTTTAAAGTTCACTTGTGCACATTCTTACTCGTATCTTGCGAAATGAACATAATTACCCTCTTTTTACACATGATAAAACTGAAGGTTTTCATGGAAGTGAGATTTCACGGAAGGAAGATACTCCTATCCTGTGACATTTGGCCAAATCACCCAAGCCCTCAGTTTCCTCCGCTGTAAAATGCGGTTGACAGCTGTTGGTGGGTTTTTTTTTAATTAAATGTTTTATTTATTTTTGAGAGAGAGAGAGACAGCAGAGAGAGACAGCATGAGCAGGGGAGGGTCAGAGAGAGAGGGAGACACAGAATCCGAAGCAGGCTCCAGGCTATGAGCTGTCAGCACAAAGCCTGATGCGGGGCTTGAACCCACGAACCATGAGATCATGACCTGAGCTGAAGTTGGACGCCTAACTGACTGAGCCACCCAGTCACCCCTGGTGGGGTTTTTTTTTAATTAAGTTTTTAAAATTTACATCCAAGTTAGTTACCATATAGTGCAAAAATGGTTTCAGGAGTAGATTTCTTAATGCCCCTTAACCATTTAGCTCATCTCCCCTCCCATAACCCCTCCAGTAACCCTCTGTTTGTTCTCCATATTTAAGAGTCTCTTATGTTTTTGTCCCCTCTCTGTTTTTACATTATTTTTGCTTCCCTTTCCTTATGTTTATCGGTTTTGTATCTTAATGTCTTCATGTGAGTAAAGTCATATAGTTGTCTTTCTCTGACTAATTTCGCTTAGCATGATTCCCTATAGTTCCATCCACGAAGTTGCAAATGGCAAGATTTCATTCGTGTTGCTTGCCGAGTAATACTCCATTGTATATATAAACCATATCTTCTTTATCCATTCATCCATCGATGGACATTTGGGCTCCTTCCATACTTTGGCTATTGTTGGTAGCACTGCTATAAACATTGGGGTGCATGTGCCCCTTCAAAACAGCATACCTGTACCCCTTAGATAAACACCTAGTAGTGCAATTGCTGGGTCATAGGGTAGTTCTATTTTTAATTTTTGGAGGAACCTCCATACTGTTTTCCAGAGTGGCTGTACCAGTTTGCATTCCCACTGTTGGTGGGGGTTTAGTAAGAGAAGGTCTGTGCTGTGGCTGACATGGGCTGGCACACCGAGTGACACCATGGGTCCACCTAACAGCACCTGCTCCAGATTCCCTGCTTTCTCCCTTATGCTCAGGTACTGTGGGGGCTCTAGAAATGCAAAAAGGATGAAGACCTTTGGGGTGGCTGCTGGCGGGCAGCCATGTTCTGCCCCATCATAAACTGGATAGGAAGCTAAGAGTCTTCTTCTGAGAATATTAAACTGTCTATTGACCAAAACAGGCTTCTTCTGAATCTATCGATTAAACGCACCTATTGCACTAGGCCAGAGCTGGTGGGACTAAGACTGTGCAGGGGGTGGCCCAAACCCAGTTTGCAGTTCCTATGGTCCTGCTGTCTTCCCAGAGAAGACTCCATTGGGTAAAGAGGAGAGTTCAGTGGGCAAAGCCGTGGGCCGTCCTCAGGAATGTCACTCAGGTAACTTCACCTGACATCACCAGGTACTGAGAGCTTCCGTGGCTGAAGGTGGACACACAGCCTCCTAATGCCTGGAGCCTGAAGCTGCTGGAGGCAAGAGCCAGGAAAGCTGCTACAGAAAATGCCCGGACCAGGCTGTTGCTGTGCTTCCCCTCAGAAAGCTCTTCCTCCCTCTCACCCCCTTCATTCCTTCAAGATTTATGAGCACTTGCTATACGCTGGGTTCCAGGAACAACAAAGATAAATAAAACACTCTGAGAGAAATAAAACCGTCATAATTCTAAAGACAAGAAAAATAAAAATGAAAAAGATCGAACAGTTACTGAGCTCTTTGCCAGGCCCTAGGTGTTCAGTCAGGTCATCCCCCCAGCACCCCTCAGAGAGATGCAAAGGGTTGGGGGGCGGAGGGGATTGCCCAGACAGGCTTTTCCAAAGAGGCAATAATTTGGGGGGGGTGGGGGGCGGGTAAGCAGAAGGCAGAAAGAAACAGCAAGTGCACAGGCGCTGACGTGGGCGTGTGGAGTGTGCGCGTGGGGAGGGCACGGAGCCGGGTGGGAAGGGGGGCGCCGGTGCAGGGCCCCAGAGGCGAGGTTCTGCAAGGTGAGGAAGCATGGGGGGGAATACGGGGAGGGCCTGCAGGGGGCGCTCCTGGATACCGACAGAGACAAGGCCAGTCCGAGGGGTTTCCGCGGGGGGGGGGGGGGCTGTCGCGCGTTTGGTGGCTCTTGCCCAGACACAGCGCAGGGTCACCTTCAGGCCTGTCTGTGGGACGGTGTGGCCAGCGCCTCGTGCAGTGTTTTGGGATCTCCATTCATCGTCGTCGCTGGAGGCAGCGGCTCCCTGTGTTCTGCTCTGAGGAGCTCAGGTCCCAGCCAGCCTTCCCGTGGACCTGTCTGGGCAGGAGTCTGTGATCCATTTCAGATCTTCAGCATGGCCAGTCCCAGCCCTTGGAAGTCCGTGACAGGGCTGTGACCTCCTGAACACCTCGGATTCAGCATCCAGAGGGAGCCCTGAATCTGCCCATCTTTTGGTCGGGCAATTGATCACCCCAAATGGTGGGTTGGGAAACTTGGACATTAGGGAGCAAGGCCTTTAATGGGCTTCCCGTCATTTATTTAGAATAAAAATGGCATGCAACATTCTAAAACCGACTGAACCACTGGGTTAGAATCAGATAAATCTGGGATTCAGATTCTAGCTTGGCCATGGGTGGCTTTGGGCCGGCACTTAACTTCCCTGAACCTCTATTTCTTCATCTGTATGTGAGGACAGAAGAAGGTTTTTGATGTATGCACAGAGCCTAGCCTACAACAGGTGCTGGATAAAGCGTGGCTCTTGTTACATTTTCACCTCAACTAAATCACTTTGTGGAAATAACTGTGTGAAAACTGTCAGCTGATCCACATGACCCAACACGGGAAAAAAAGTTAACGAGCATTGAAAAGTAGTGAGCTTTCACTAGTAAACATTCTTTTATAGACATCCTAGAAGGCATTTTGGGTAAAACAGATTCACTAAAGACTGTAACAGGTCAATGAGAAGGGAGACACTAGTAAGAAAGCGTTTTGCAAACCATGAAGAGATAAGGATTATTTGTGAAATTATTCAACCTCACCGGGAATCAGATTATACTATCCAACTAACAGACTTTTTCTTTCCCTCTCTCCTTCCCTCCCTTCCTTTCTTCTTTCCTCCCTCTCCCTCTTTTGCCTCCCTCCCTTTCTCCTGCCCTCCCTCCCTTCCCTCCTCTCTTCCCCCTTTCCATCCCCCCTTCCTTCCTTCCTCTTTTTCTTTTTTTCTTTCTTACTAAAAGCAAGAATGACAAGGATATTATGAACTAGATACACTTATAAATGGCTAGCCATAGTCTAAAGGTCCATCTTTCTTTTTTCCTCCTTTCCTTTCTTCCTTTCCCCCCCTCCCTTCCTCCTTTCCTTCCTGTTTAATTTTTTGTTATATTTATTTTTGAGAGAGAGAAAGGGAGAGAGAGCAGGAGAGGGGCAGAGAAGGAGACAGAGAATCTGAAGCAGGCTCCATGCTGTCAATGCAAAGCCTGACATGGGGCTCAAACCCACAACGGAGCTCATGACCTGAGCTGAAGTGGGGCGCTCAACCAGCTGAGCCACCCAGGTGCCCCATCCTGTTTTAGTGTTTATGATGGAAAATCTAAACATACACAAAAGTGGGAAAGGTAGGATGATGGACTTCCATGCACCCACCACCAGCTACAGTTTTCATTTTGTCACTGATCTTATTTTATTTATTCCCTTGGTCCGGTAACAGTTTTGCTACAGCATTTTAAAGTAAATTTCAGGGGCGCCTGGGTGGCTCAGTCAGTTAAGCATCCGACTTTAGCTCGGGTCATGATCTCCCGGATCATGAGTTCGAGCCCCACATCTGTGAGTTTGAGCCCCACATCCGGCTCTGGAGCCTGCTTCCAGTTCTGTGTCTCCCTCTCTTTCTGCCCCTCCCCCACTCAAGCTTGCTCACACCTGCTCTCTCTCTGTCTCTCCCTCTCTCTCTCTCTCTCTCTCTCTCAAAAATAAGTATTTAAAAAAATAAAGTAAATTTCAGACATCCATCATCTCTCCTGTATTTCAAAATGAAGTCTCGATAACATAACCAAACCATCATCACACCTAACAAAGATTCCTTAATATTAAAGATAAGCCTGGGGGCACCTGGGTGGCTCAGTTGGTTAAGCCTCTCAGTTTAGCTCAGGTCATGATCTCGCGGTCGGTGAGTTCGAGCCCCGCATCGGGCTCTGTGCTGATAGCTTGGAGCCTGGAGCCTGCTTCGGATTGTGTCTCCCTCTCTTTCTCTGCTTCTTACTCACTTGTGCACTCTCTTCTCTATCTTTCAAAAATAAGTTAATGTTAAATAAAATTTAAAAAAATTAAAAAAAAAAGTAAAATGTTTTTAAAAAATAAATAAAGATAAGCCTGTTTAGAAAGTGGTTTGGTAATAACTCATTGAGAATATATCCATACCCTTTGACACAGTAACTTTGCTTCTTTCTCTCCTTAATTACAGAAAAAGGTTTATTTTGTAGCCTAATTTGTAAGAAAAAATACATAATTGGAAACAACTTGAATGTTTAACAATGGTAATTATGGTATGATCATGTAAGGATATTTATAAAGATTTTTTTAAAGATTTTATTTTTAAGTAATCTCTACATCCAACATGGGGCTGAACTCACAAAGGATATTTATAAAGTTTTAAGGCTGAGCGGCAATGCTTATTGTTAATGCAATGAAGACCAAGCAGGCTTTAAAATTACATATTCAGGGGCACCTGGATGCTCAGTTGGTTAAGCATCCAACTCTTCATCTTGGCTCAGGTCATGATCTCACAGTCATGAAGTTGAGCCCAGCCCCAAGTTAGGGCTCCCTGATGACAGCATAGAGCTTGCTTAGGATTCTCTCTCTCCCCCTCTCTCTCTCTCAATAATAAATACACTTAAAAAAATAAAAATAAAATTACATATTCAGTATGAGATTTGTAAAAATACCTATAAAAGGTCTCCCTGAGGACTGACTATATCGCAGATGCTGTGCAAACAGTGTTTATTCCAAAGGTGGAAGCATTATTAATGCCTTTTACAGATGAGGAAATTGTTGTTCAGAGACATGAAATAACTTTCTAGAATACCCCTTGGGTGCTAAGTATTAAACTCAGGCATGGGTGGAGTCCTAGATTTGTCTGGCTCTACCACCCAAGGATCTGACCATTATCTGCTACGCTGGGAATCAAAATGTTAACAGTAGTCGTCATTGACTGAGCAGTGAGATTTAAGGTGATTTCTTTTTCTTCTTCATGCCTTTCTTCACTTTGCAGCATTTTCTACTGAAGGTATTAATTTTATGTTAGAAAAAAATATGTTCCAATTACATATTTTAAAATTGTGTACCAAAAGTTAAGAGAGAACATATTTGGAACATGTGCTATAAAAAACAAAACAAAACAAAAAACTCCTATAAACTGATAAAAGCAATTCAAGGCAAAAGATGTGACTCAGAAACCCAATGGGAAATGATATTAAAAAAAAGATCCTGGGGGTGCTGGGGTGACTCAGTTGGCAGACTAACCAACTTGATTCCAGCTTAGGTCATCATCTCACGGTTCGTGGGATCAAGCCCCAAGTCAGGCTCCTTGCTGACAGAGTGGAGCCTGTCTGGGATTCTCTGTCTCCTTCTCTCTCTGCCCCTCCTCCACTTGTGTTCTCTCTCTCTCCCTCCCTCCCTCTCTCTCTCTCTCTTTCTCTCTCTCAAAACAAATAAACTTTAAAAAAAAAAAAAAAAAGATCCTGTATCTCACTAGTAGCCAAGTAATTGCAAATTATCATTTTCTATTTATCAAGTTGGCAAATATCAATATCCATCATAAGGAGATGGGGACCAGAGGCGGGGAGGAAGGGGGCTGTTCTGATGCTACCTATTAACAGCAAACACCCACTCCATTAGACCAGGCACAAACCCAGCCCTTATAAAGCTCTTACAGAAATAAAAGCAGCAAGGGTATATGTTCATGAATTGTTACTACTGCATTATTTGTAGGAAGGAAATTGGAAAAACATGACTGCCCACAAATAAGGGAACAGTTTAACAAATCAAAATCCATCAATTCAATGGAAGATCAGGCAGCCATTAAAAATAATTAGATCTGTCATGGTTTGTGAGATCGAGCCCCACATTGGGCTCTATGCTGACAGCTCGGCTCCTACTTGGGATTCTCTCTCTTCCTCTCTCTGCCCTTCCCTCGTTCCTAATCTCTCTCTCTCTCTCTCCCCCCCCCTCTCTCTCTCTCAAAATAAATAAATAAACTTTAAAACAATAATAGTAATTAGATTTGGTGTGCCTGGCTGGTTCACTAGGCAGAGCATGCAACTCTTGGTCTCAGGGTCATGAGTTCAAGCCCTACGCTGGGCATGGAGGCTATTAAAATAAAACAAACAAACAAAGAAAAAATAATTAGATCTGTAAGTGATGACTTGTCAAGAGAAAAGGAAGATTCAGAGTATTGTGTGTGGTCTCATGACTCAAGTATGGTCCCCCCGTCTGGAAGCGCTGGCCTCACCTGGGAACTTGTGGGAAGTACAGAATCTTGCCCTGACCCTAGACCAACTGACTCAGAATCTGCATTTTAACAAGATTCCCTGGGGAAGCCTGTTGTACAGTGTGATTCCAATAGGAAAGACTTCTCATGTTTTGTGGCAAAAATGGACAGTCATCCACCCAAATACACCCTCTCCTTCTAGTCTACTAACTTCTCATTTTTTCACTGGGCACTGGGCACCAGGTGAAAGTATATTTTCCAGCTTTCGTTGCAGTTTGGTGGGACCATGTGGCTATGCTCTGGCCAAGAGGACAGGACTGGAAGTGAAGAATATCACTTCTGCATTGTGCCCCTAAAAGGGAATACCCCTGTTTTCTTCGGGTTGTTTCTTGCTTTCTGCTAACAGAAAAATGTCAATAACTCAATGAGTCACTGTCTTAGCTTTGGCTACCATAACAAAATATCACAGGCCAGGGTGGTGGTGGTGGGGAGGGGGGCTTCAACAACAAATTTATTTTCTCACAGCTCTGGAGGCTGGAAGCCCAAGATCAAGGTCTGGCAGAGTTTGGTCTCTGATGAAGCCTCTCTTCCCGGCGTGCAGATGGCTACCTCCCCCACTGTGTCCTCACAGAGCTTTTCCTTACTCGGTATGTGTGTGTGTGTGATGTGGAGACAGAGAGTGAGCTCTCTTTCTCTTCCTCTTTTTATTTATTACTTATTTTTTTTAGTGTTTATTTATTACTGAGAGACAGAGAAAGACAGAGCATGAGCAGGGGAGGGGCAGAGAGAGAGGGAGACACAGAATCGGAAGCAGGCTCCAGGCTCTGAGCTGTCAGCACAGAACCCCATGTGGGGCTCGAACTCACAAATGTGGGGCTCGAACTCATGAACCTGGGAGATCATGACCTGAGCCGAAGTCAGACGTTTAACCTACTGAGCCACCCAGGCACCCCTCTTCCTCTTTTTAAAAAGCCACCAATCCTATCAGAACAGGGTCCCACCCTTATGTCTTCATTTAACCTTAATTACCTCCTAAAGGCCTTATCTTCAATTATAGTCACATGGGGGGGGGTTAAGGTTTCAACCGAAGAATTTTGAGGGGAGGGGGACACAATTTAATCCATGGCAGTCACCTTTGACCCAGTGATAAAGCCCCGCCCACCCTGCCTACCTCTGAACTGTTAGATGGGAGAGAAACTGGTATGTTGTTCAAGCCACTACATTCTGGTTCTTTGTTCAGTGGCTTCACCTACTTCCTAACTGACTCATACATGTGTGTTTACAAAAACGCCCCTGAGCAAGAAGGAAAGTGTAAAATGATGCCGTTGAAATGGTTACTGTTGATTGCTCCAGAGTGGGACCAATTTACAATCACACTCAACATTCATACACCTCTGGGGAATGTAATTTTTCCCATTTTATAAGTAAATGCCTACAACAGCAAGAATCTTTACAGCAGGACTCTTACTTATAATGAGACATCACACAGATTCCAGCCTCCATACACCCCGGTTTTCCTTCTCTCCCTCCTCCTCCCCTCCTTCCCTCATCCCCTCCTCCTCTTGCAGGCAGGCAGGGGGGCTGCTGCCCCAGGGCAGGCAGGGCGCGCAAAGTGGAACGGGTAGTCCCAGGGCTCCTGGAACACCTTCCAGGGCTTTATTTTCACTTCTGTCCATTTCCCAAGGGCAGTGCGGGGGTTTCCTGGGGAGGGGGGGTTTCCACAGTGCCCCTGCAGGTGCTCTCACACTTCCTACTGGTAAAATGGCATCAAGGGCCCCCATCGGTTCAAGATGGGGACCTTGACTTGGTGGTGATAAGGACAGAGGCAGCCAGGCAGTAATAAGTAGCCTTTGCCCTCCTCGGCAGCCGGCTGGTGCTCGGGCTCCAGGAGGCACGGGAAGTGGGCGCTCTGGTGGATGCGGGTGGGATCGCCCTGGGCCAGGTGCAGAGCATGGGAAACCGGGTACACGGAATGGCAGACACTGGTGAACCTGCCTTCGCCCTCTGCTGTGGTCGCCTGGTCCTGGTCTTGCGGTGGGAAGAAGCCTGGGAGTCCCAGGTCCTTGGCGGTCATGGGAGGGGTTTTGAAGGCTGCGTATCCATCCTCTAGCTTGGGCTTGGAGCTGGGGACGTGCCTATACATCTCTTTGTCCCGGAGTTGGGCATCCAGTTTCACTTGCTGTGGAAATAAATCACACATGATCGGATAGCTGAGCCAGGTGAGAGGTGAAGCTTCCTTGGTCTCATCCTACACAGAACACACTTCTCTTTATTTAAAAAAAAGGTGGGGGTGCCTGGATGTCTCAGTAGGTTGAGTGACCTACTCTTGATTTTAGCTTGGGTCATGATCCCAGGGTCATGGGATCGAGCCCTATGCTCAGTGTAGAGCCTGCTTAGGATTCTCTCTCTTTCCCTCTGCCCCTCTCCCCCACTCATGCTCTCTCTGTCTCTCTCTTAAAAAAAATTAAATTAGTCTTTGAATGGTAATGTATGTGACTGAGGGAAATGCTGAAATAATACAAAAGTTTCTTTTTTTATTTTTTATTACATTTTTTAATGTTTTATTTATTTTTGAGAGAGAGTCCAAGCAGGGGAGGGGCAGAAAGGAGGGAGGAACAGAGGATCCAAAGCAGGCTCTGCGCTGACAACAGCAAGCCTGATGTGGGGCTTGAACTCATGAACCTCCAGATCATGACCTGAGCAGATGTCAGACACTCAACCGACTAAGCCACTCAGGTACCCCTCTCTTTTTTTTCTTTAATGTTTGTTTGTTTGTTTGTTTGTTTTATTTTTGAGAGAGAGAGAGAGAGAGTAAGCAGGGGAGGGGCAGAGAGAGAGGGAGACAGAATCCCAAGCAAGCTCCACTCTGTCAGCACAGAGACTGACTCAGGGCTCCAACTCACAAACCATGAGATCATGACCTGAGCCAAAATCAAGAGTCAGATGTTTAACCAACTGAGCCACCCAGGTGCCCCCGAAACAGTTTCTAGTGAAAAGTAAGTCTCTTTCCCACACCTCTTCCTTCCTTAGTTCCCATCTCTGGAGGCAACCACTGGCCTAAGTGTTTTTGTATTTTTTTTTCTTAAAATTTTTTAACGTTTATTCATTTTTTGAGAGAGAGACAGAGCTCGAGTGGGGGAGGGACACACACACACACACACACACACACACACACATACACAGAATCCGAAGCAGGCTCCAGGCTCTGAGCTGTCAGCACAGAGCCCGACATGGGGCTCAAACTCACAAACTGGGAGATCATGACCTGAGCTGAAGTCAGGTGTTTAATGGACTGAGCCACCCAGGTGCCCTGATGTATCCTTTTAGATAATGTTTATTTACATATAAACATATAATGAAGCTTCACTCCTCCCTGGTTGGTACACAAATGATGCACATTATAATCCCACTCTGCACTTTGCTGCCACCAAATACTATATCCCAGAAATTGTCCCATCTTTCTTTGTATAGATCTTCTTATTTTTAGGGGAGATACCTCGAGATAGGAAAGGATTTCTTAAACAAGACTTACAAAGAGCAGATGATACAGGGAAAGATGCCTACATCTGGCTAAAGAATTGTGATTCACTGAGAGGAGGTGAAAAGACAAACCACAGCCGGTGAAGTTTTGCCACATATATAACTAACAAATGAAAGATGTCTAGAATATTTAAAGAACTCCTACAAATTAATAAGAAAAAGACAAACACCCTAATTCAAAAAAATGGGCAAAAGACAGGAAAGACATCTCACAGAATAATAAGTATCTGAAAACGTATGATCATGAGAAAATACTATTTCAGACCCACCAAATTAGCAAACATCTGAAAGTCTATCAATACCAAGTTGATGGCAAGGTTGGACAGCTACAAAACTTACTGTCTCTGCTGCGTCGATGCAGTGAGTTTGGCAAATAGCGATATTACCTGTGACCAGCAATTCCATTCCTGGGGCAGTGGACAGGTTAGGCTGCAGCACTGGGCAGTGGGGAGGGGTAATGAGAAAGCAAAAACCCAGATGTCCAGCAGGACCTGCATGGTGGTACATTCATACAGTGTAATGCCACACAGCAGAAATGGATAATATATTCTATAAAATATAATGTTCAGCAAAAGATAAAAGTCACAGAAGAGTATGAATAGTATGATCCAATATAGAATAAAGCTCAAAAGGCAAACCTAAACAATTTGTTGGAAGGGACACATATATATAGAGTAAAACTATTTTTTAAAAAAATACACAAGGGAGGGGCGCCTGGGTGGCTCAGTCCATGGAGCATCCAACTCTTGATTTGGCTCAGGTCATGATCTCACGGTTCGTGAGTTTGAGCCCCACGTGAGGTTCTGCGCTGGCAGTGCGGAGCCTGCTTGGGATTCTCTCTTTCTGCCTCTCTCTCTCTCTTTCAAAAATAAATAAATAAACTTAAAAAAATAATGGGGCATCTGGGTGGCTCAGTCAGTTAAGCATCTGACTTCAACTCAGGTCATGATCTCACCGCTCATGAGGTCAAGCCCCACATCGGGCTCTGTGCTGACAGCTCAGAGCCTAGAGCCTGCTTCAGATTCTGTGTCTCCCTCTGTCTCTCCCTCTGTCCCTTTCCTGCTTGTGCTCTCTCTCTCAAAAGTAAATAAATAAACATTAAAAAAATTGAAAAAATACACACGCACACACGCACACACACGAGGGAATAATTAACCCAAAATTCAAAATAGAGACTACCTCTGGAGGTGGGCGGGGGTGGGAGCAGGGAGGGGCCCACAGGGGGCTCTCGGGTACTTCTAACGTGCTGTGTTTTAAGCTGGCTGATAATGGGTACACTGATGTTTGCTTTGTCAATGTTATTTAAACTGTAAATGTATATTATTTACACTCTTTTGTATCCCTGACTGAGAGTTGATGTACATTTTAAAACATACACGCAAGACATACACATAAAAGACTCCTTTAGGTCTCCTGGCATCAGATATTTTTCTAAGCAAGTGCCCCCCATATTCACATTCCTAATAAAAATGAAGTAAAGATGATTTCAGTCGGCCGTTGAACAAAAGACAAGACTGAGCGACTTCTTACCTCTTGTGGTGTGACCCTGGAGTATTTGTGCTTCCCGTAGGGTTGATAGTCAACCATGTAAGAGCTCTGGTATATGTCTAAGTCCACATGGGCCTAAAGGGCAAGGGAGATTACAAAACAGGAGATCCCATCTTGCCATTCTTCTATCTAAAAGCAGTCGATGGCTTCTCATGGTCTATCAGACCAAGACCAACTTTTGGGCCTGGCATTCAGAGCCCTTCATGATCTGGCTTCTACTGATCTTTACCATCTCACCCTCATACCAACCTCACTACTTTCTACTCTTCACAGGTGCACACACTCGTATCTCCTGCTGGAAACACCAGCTGTACTCCTCACGGACTGGCAAACTCCTACACATCCTCCAAAACCCAGATTAAATTTCTCCCCAAAACATCTACCCCACCCTTTTATTCCTCACCTCTCCCAAATTGAACTTTTTCTCCTCGGTTTTCGTAGCACATTTTACATCCCTCATTACAGCACTTATCATGGTGGTTCGTAATAGATTTCATGAAGTACACTAGATCAGGACCTAATCTTTGACATCTCTGCAGCCTCAAAACCCAGCGCAGGGCCCGACACACCCAGGATGCCTAATAAACGCATGCTGAATAAATAAATGAACCCTCAGAACATTGCAAATCCGTAGCTTTCTGCTACCTGGTTAGAAAAAACAAGAAAAAACCCCATCATTTCAGAATGATCACCACAGGGGTCCCCAAAGCACCTGGGCCTGTTTGTTAAAGCCGCCTAACCTTGAGGTGGCCACAAGGGACAGACAGAAAGTCACAACACTCACCTGTCTGGGGTACACCACACCTGCCATGGCAGACGACCTAGACACGGACAAGCTGGTTAGCCTTGCTTCTGCCACACGCTGGAAACAGCCATTGTCCCCAAAGCTGTGCCATCCGGGCATGACTGCCCAGTCCTCTCAGCCCACCCTGCACATTACTCAGTCACCCCCGGGGTTGATGGCAGCAGTGGGGACCTATGGGCAGGTGGACAGGGGTCCTGGGACAAAGGGGCATGAGCCGGCCCCAGACGGAACATGAGCCTATGCGAACATCAGATTCACCTCCCAGCAGGGCAAGTAGCATGCTGGTAAGTCTTTAACAACCACCTTTTTGAGGCAAATAAATAAGCGTTTACCAACTTCTGGATTTCTGGGTGCGAATGCTCCCACCATGGCCCATTTCAAGCTATCGACATAATGGGGCACTGAGGAAGCAAGCTGCAGGCATAGGACTTTCAGGTGCCCTGACTCAGAAGCACACACCAGGTTTTCTAATCGGGACTGGGGGCATCCAGGGGGAAGAAGTGAAGCTCTGCATTCCCCGTGGAATGACAGCAACCGGTAGGTCCAATCCTGCCCTTCGCCCCCAGCCCCGAAGTCCCAGCAGGGAGCCTCACAGCTGGGTACTGGGGAGCAATTTGAGCTCACCCTATCTTGTGTGCATGGTACACAGGCCCCAGGCTCCTGACTGGTACTCCATTTCATTCCCATGGAACACAGCCCTGAGCCTCACTCCGTTCAGTGGGCTGTGACCTGGTGGGGTGGTTGCCAGTCCTCAAATAGTCCCTACGTCCCCTCCTTTTTGGGCATAGACGGCTCCCCTCCTGGGGCTGGAGGCCAGCTTCAGCACAAACAGCACCTACCCCTCCTTCTACCAGAGGGATGATGATGCTCCTGCTCTTACAATTCCAGGTGCCCCTGCCTCGTGGAGAGTCCTGTCACTGTGCCCCACTGCCACACCTGTCTTTGAGGTGAACCCTGACCTCCGTGATGCAGGCTGCCTTGATCACAGCCCCTGGCCATTGTGATGGGTGACGGGCTAACCTCCTGGGTGTCTGCCCCTGACCCCGTCTCAGAGCAAGCCGCTGATGGTCCAGCACACCTGAGCCAGCATGCACTCTGGCAGCAGCATTGGAAGGTATCTGGGAGGCTGGGCCTTTCTAGTACTCTCCAGTTGGTCATTTCTGGGAGAGGGAGGTAAACAGAACCCCACATGGATTTTGACATCAGACCTTTGAGACTCAATCCGCTGCATACCGTAGCCCCTCCCGGCAGTCCTCTGTTGCCTGAAAGGCTGGCTTGTCCGTCCTCTGTCAAAATTTCACCCTCTTTCATACCCCTTAGGATGGCTATAATCCACAAATGAAAAATAATAAGCGTTGGCAAAGATATGGAGGAATTGGAGCCCTTGTGTGCCCCCGGTGGGAATCCCAAGATGGTGTAGCCATTGTGGAAGACAATATGGCAGTTCCTCAAACATTACACATAAACATAGAATTACTATACGATCCTGCAATTCCTCCTTTGATTGTGTGCCCCGAAGAATTGAAAGCAGGAGCTCAAACAGATATTTGTACGACCATGTTCATAGCAGCAGTATTCACAATAGCCAAAAGATGGAAACAAGCCCGATATCCATCAACAGGTGAATAAATAAACCAAATGTGATATATACATATAATGGAACACTATTCTGTTTTTTAAAAAGTTAAAAATTTTTATTTTAATTCCAGTGTAGTTGACATACAGTGTTATATTCGTTTCAGATGTACAATATAGTGATTCAGTAGTTCTGTACATTGCTCAGGGCTCCTCACAAGTGCACTCCTTAATCCCCATCAGCTATTTCAACCATGCCCCATCCACCTCCCCTCTGGTAACCACCAGTTTGTTCTCTATAGTTAGGAGTGTGGTTTTTGGTTTTTCTCTTTTTCCCTTTGTTCAAATATTCAGTTTAAAAAAAATTGTGCCTGCTTCAGATTCTGTGTCTCCCTCTCTCTCTGACCCTCCCCTGCTCGCGCTGTCTCTCTCTGTCTCTCAAAAAAAAAAAAAAAACATAAAAAAAAATGTGGCACGTGCTACAACATAGATGAACCTTGAAAACATTATGCTAAGTGAAATAAGCAAGACCACAAAGGACAACTATTGTATGATTCCACTTATATGAGGTACCTAGAGTCATCAAAATCAGAGAGACAGAGGGGCACCTGGGTGGCTCAGTCGGTTGAGCATCGACTTCACCTCAGGTCATTATCTCACAGTCTGTGAGTTTGAGTCCTGCATCGGGCTCTGCGTTTATGGCTCAGAGCCTGGAGCCTGCTTCAGATTCTGTATCTTCCTCTTTCTCTGTTCCTTCACCGCTCGTGCTCTCTCTTTCTCTGTCTCAAAAAGAAATAAACGATATATATATATTTTTTTTAATCAGAGAAACAAGACAGTAGAGTGGTGGTTGTTAGGGGTTGGGAGGAATGGGTACAGTTTTAAGAAGATAAAAACTTTCTGGAAATGGATAGCGGCAATGATGGCATAACATTGCAAACATAGTTAAACCACTAAATTATACACTTAAAATGGTAAGTTTTATGTCATATATATTTACCATAAAATATATTCACTCTTTTTAAAGGCTACCTCTCCCATGAAGCTCTCCTTGTTCTCTCACTAGAGGCCTTTCATTTACCCAACCAATATTTATTGAACACTATTTTGTGTTGGGCACTGTTCTCAACTGTGCAGATTCAACAGTGAACATATTCCTTCCCTTAGGCCACCATGATTGATTCAAGGAGAGGCTCATGACCCAAGTTGGGCTGATGAGCACCATCCTAGCTCCTGGGAGAGTCTCTCTCTTTCTGAGATAGCAGGCACTAAGAACGGTCAGAGCCTGGATCTGTCTGAGGCCATCTTTGCCACCAATCGAAGGGAGCCTGGCCAAAGAATAAAATTAGCAGACAAAACAAGACCCAAGAGATGGCGACAGAAAGTGACTGTATCATGAGGCCATCAAGCCCCTGGATGCAACCATGCCTGAAGCTTACAGTACATTCGGACTTTGCAGTTTGTGTGAGCCAATATATTCCTGTTCCGGCTGAAGCCAGTTTTAGTTGCGTTTACGTAACTTACGGCTAAAACAGTTCCAACAAATTCAAGGTTAGAGAAATAAAGTCGTTATTTCTCCTAACAAACCGTGGTATCCTTCAGGTAAAGAACTTGGTCTTAGTCACCTTTTTATCCCTCAGCTCACTGCCACTTAGATGTGAGAATTTAAGAAGTGTTTGTGAATGTAATAATACTGAAGGAAATGGCAAAGAACTCGGTAAAGAACAGAATCGCTGCAGAGCTACAAGTGGAGGGCCAGAAGAAGACACGTTTGTACCTCAAGGATATATTTTCAGGAAAATAAAACCAAGTAGCTTTTGGAGTCCTGACTTCAAATCCTGATACTCGCTATCTTCATGCCCTTGGGTAAACCAGGGAAGTTCAATAGAAACCAGTTTGATCATCTGTGAAACGGGTATGTAATATCCACCTGAAATGAATGTAGAAAAGTCAAATGGATATGTCTGTGATGGTACTTGGTGGTTCTTCATGCCAGTGTTTACCCATATTTTCTGAGTTTCTGCTCTATGCCCGACGTTGTACAGGGCCTCTAATCAGAGTGGCGAAGTAAAACAGAAGTGGTCTCTGCCTTCATGAGGTTACAGTAGAGCGAGAGATAAATATAAAATGCGCCTTTAGAAACAACTGTGACAATGCCATGGAAAAGAAATTGGGTGCAGGGACCTGATCCAGTCTTAGAGGGAAGACCCGTGTCAGGTAGTGACATTATAACTCAGTCGTGGGGAGGAAGGCGAATGCTCCGGCCTGTGTGACTACTGTATGTAGGACTCAGGGGAGCCCAGTCTTGTGTGGAAGACAGAGACTGCTCTACTAGGACAGAGTGAGGAGAGACAGTTGCGGCTCCAGATGAGACTGGGGGTGTGGGTGGTTTGTCCAGCGGGGTACAGGAGGATCGGTGGGTTTTATCCTGCAAATAATGGGAGGGACTGGGGAGTTTAAGCAGAAGGATGAAGCAACATATCAAAAAGATCACTGGTTGACAATGGCTGGGGCGGGGGGAGGGGAAGACAGGATCCAGGCAAGGAGTTTGCAGGCCACTAGCTGATGGTGGTCGCTGGGACAGGTTGGAGATGACAGTGATATGGAGAAGAATGGGTAGATTCAAGAGGCATTTTGGTAGTAAACTCTATAGAAGTTTTAAATGTTTATTTATTTATTTAGAGAGAGAGAGAGCGTGTGTAGGCAGGGAAGGGGGAGAGAGAGGGAGAGAGAGAATCCCAAGCAGGCTTCACACTCAGTGCAGAGCGCAATGCGGGGCTCGATCTCATAACCTTGAGATCACTACCTCATTTCAAGAGTTGGACACTTAACCAACTGAGTCCCCAGTCAGCCCAAACTCTATAGAGTTTAATCTTTATCAGAAATCGGCAGGGGCAAGACAGACGTATCAGAGATGATTCCCAGATTTTTGGAATGGGCCACTGGAGATTGGGTCACCCTTTGGTAAGGTAGGAAATGCCAGCAGAGAAGCCAGCTTGGGGAACAAGACTACCATATTGCATTTGTGTGTGGCCTGTGTGGCTTCCAAGCAGAGAAGGGGGATAAACACCTGGGTGAAAGAATCTAGAGACCCCAGAAGAAAGCTCTGGACGTGTGATACACACTCTGGAATTGCTGGTGATACAGGTGGTGTTTGAAGCTAACAGAGAGGATTTGCCATGTTTGGGTAACATAGCCTCCCTCCCACACAGCCCTGCAGCGTGAGGCTGCCCTAAAGAGTTTTCAGGCCACAGGAGTGAAAAGGTGAAGGGGTCCATGTACTCAGTCTGTTTTTTTGGTTTCTGGCATTTGCCACTTTCACTGCAGTGAGGTTTCTGCAGAATCTCTGGGCTTCAGAGTTCACGCAGCAACGTCAATACTTTAACCTACAGGCGCAGGGCCGAGGCCTCAGCTGGGCCACCCCATGGCTTCACATTGTGGGCAGGTTCCCTCCGAGAGCCTCAGTGCCCCCACTGAGGCTGGAAATGCAGAGACTTCCTCCATCTACACTATACCATGGCTGTGACCTTTTGTAAGCTCACACAGAGGCACTGCAAAATCACCATGTACCAATGTTTAAATTTTCGTGCTGTGATCCCTGTTATTTTTCTGAAGTAGCACAGGTAAGTTTCTCATGGTTCTTGCTGTCTCCTTCAGCAGCCTGCAAGGGGGATCTTTTCAACATTGGTAAGGGATGAAAAATAAACCAGAAAACAAATCCTGTTTGTTTTTTAAAGCCTAAATACTTTGGGTTCAAATCGTATAGAGTAAGACAAACTACGTGGCACACTAGAAACTAACATGAGTGTATTTCTAAAAACATGGTTAGGGTGAAGTAAACGTTTAAAAGCACACACAAAAATGTTGTGTGGACGGCTATCAGTAAGCAGTATACACAAAGCACACGGCACACGGAAGGCTCTCAATGAGATCCTCCTTCCTTTGGTGAGAACATTCACCTCTCTATCTTCATTTCCTTTTTGATAAAATATGTATGGACACGGTTGGATGACAAAACTCAAGGAGAAAAATAGAAAACAATGCCTTGGCATCTGGTCTGGTATGCTGTAGGAGCTTAATTATTGTAACGTTCATTCATTTGAGAGAGCATTGGCTTGGCTTTTTCTGGAAGCAAAACTGGGCCCCAAGTTTCTGCCTATGCAAATTCAGCATGTTAATATTGTTAAATCACAGGAGGAAATTCTTTTCCCAAACCAGAAGCCTTCGAGTTCCTCCAGGCTTATATTAAAGGGATTACAATCCATTTCCTTCCTAATACGGCTAATGCGCTATGGGAAGCCCTCAGGCCAGGGATTAAAGCATTTACGCCTTTAATTAGGAGCAAACCTTCCCTTAGAGCCTGAAACACAAACAGCAAGTCGACACTACAAAGGCCTCCTCCCAGAGCAATGGGGATACCGATCCCTCTCCAGGAGCCAGGAGCCTCCAAAGGGCTTAGCAAAAACCCGCCTTTCCCAAACAGGGTGCCTCAGCTGGGAGGGCCCTCAGCAGAAATGGACACCCCTTCACATGAAGAACAAACAAACAAACAAAAACAGATCCTGTGGAATTAATCAGAATCAGCCCCTGTCGCCCAGCTCAGGGGGACAGCCGGGCCCAGCGGAAGTACCACATCTTTGGGAGGGGCCGGACACTAGATCGTGTCAGTTTCACTCGTCTAGATTTACTCCGGGGACGCACACAACTGGGTCGTTAGCTTTCAAGTGGACAACTCTGAAAATTAAGTCTTGTGAGTGCTTCACAGGGGTCTGTCCCCACACAGATGCCTTCACCGGGCCCCCAGCACAGGGTCTGTCAACCTTTTCCGTTCTAGATTCAGAGCAACTAGCCGGGTCACCTAGAGCAGGGTTTCTCCAAGGGCAGCCCAGCGACCGTCTGCTTCAGAGTCCCCTGGATATATGCTAATACCTAGATTTCTGCTGCCACCTTCCGTGGCAGAATGTTTGGGCATAGGAGCCAAGCCCACAATCTACCTCTTAACAAGCCTCACTGGAGATTCTTAAAATTCTTTATAATGTTTCCTTTTATAAATTTATTTATTTTGAGAGAGAGAGAGAGAGAGCATGCATGGGAGAGAGACAGAGACAGAGAGAGAGAGAGAGAGAGAGAGAGGAAGAAAGAATCCTAGGCAGGTTCTGCACTGCACGATGCGGGGTTTGAACTCACAAAATGTGAGATCATGTCCTGAGCTGAAACCAAGAGGAGGACGCCCAGCCGACCGAGCCATCCAGGCTCCCCAAAGACTCTTAGGATTCTTATACTCAATGACAAGGAGACTAGGGCCATGCCACCCCTAGCTTTTCACAGAGGAGGGAGGTGAGGACCAGTCTCCTTCAGGGACTTGTAACCAGTGCAGAGAGCCAATCAGGGCCCAGCCTGGGGTGCAGGCAGGATGCTAGAGGTGCACAGTATGTGTGAATCGATACCCAAAAAGCCGGTGAAATTGTTAAACTGGTATAAGAACTTGGGGTCTGATGCTTCATCTGTTCAACAGCAACTACTGGCTGCCTTAGGCATACAGTGTGTATCCTGGGGGAAGAAGGAGGAAGGGAGCATTGTCACAGTGATAATAAGAGATGGAAAGCACAAGGTGAGAGGGAGAAGGGGGAAGTGCCCAAAGGGAGGGTGAGCAAGCATAAGGAAGGGGTGCGGAAGGGAGGGCCATCTGGGAGAGAAGATGTGGTGATATCAAGTCTTAAAGGAAGCCTCCTTTTGTCCGGTCCATCTCTGAAGTTTCAGATAACCTTTGACCTCTGGTGGGAACCCCTTCCTGCCTGCTCGTGCTCACCCACACCCCTTCTCTCTGAACATTTATAGCAGCCCAGCAGATATTTGTCACATAATTGATGCTATTTCTGTGTCTTTATTTAGGTATGCACTTGTTTACTTTCCCAAAAGATTTGAACCAACTCTGGCCTCTCCCGAGCCTGCCGGAGGAAACTTAGAAGTGCTAGACCCTTAGAAGTGCTAGAACAGTGTTCTTTTTGAGAGTCAGATGACTTTGCGTTTGAACCCAGCTCTGCCACTTAGAAACCATGCGTCTTTGGAGAAGTTCCTTATGCTATCTTCTCAGTATCCTTCTCAAGTGGTAAAATGGGGATTAAAAACAGCTACCTTGCAGGAGAATGGACTAAATTCTGTAAATTCCCTGCTCAGTCCAATGCTGGCCCATCGCATGTGCTCACTAAACAAGAATGAATGTGGAGCATGTCCCTCAACAAAACACGATGAAAGGGACTTCTTAATTTTTTTTTAATGTTTTATTTATTTTTGAGACAAAGACAGAGCCTGAGCAGGGAGGGGCAGAGAGAGAGGGAGACACAGAATTGGAAGCAGGCTCCAGGCTCTGAGCTGTCAGCACAGAGCCTGAGTGTGTCCATTGGTTAAGCGTCCAATTTTGGCTCAGGTTATGATCTCACAGTTAGTGAGTTCGCGCCCCATGGTGGACTCTGTGCTGACAGCTTAGAGCCTGGAGCCTGCTTTGGATTCTGTGTCGCCCTCTCTCTCTGCCCCTCCTCCACTCATGCTCTGCTCTCTCAAAAATAAATAAACATTAAAAAAACTTTTTAAAGAAGACAAGGCTGGGAGAAGTATGCAGCACAGACAGGAAAGAGGAGGGCACAGAAGAAATGACAGCAGCTGGAGGTGCCTACAGTCATACAGGCACTTGAGAGTTCACTGGACTTTTGGTGACAATGGTAACAACAGAGCACATCCTCTGCTGGGTTATGTCCTGACTGCTTCACCACAATCCTTCAGTATAGATCTTCCTTATTCTCCCCAGTTTGTAAATGAGGAAAATGAGGCACAGAAGGGATAAATGACTTGCTTAGGGTCTCACACAGCCATTAAGTGACAGAGGCAGGATCGTGGCCCTAGCTTCCTACAGCTGGAGTTCATGTTTTCAATCCCTAAGCCCCATGGCCTCTGCACACCTGAAGAGAAACAGGATGGGGTTCTAAAGAGGCAAGATATACTGGAATTTGGGGGATAGTCTCTATTACAAACAATGTCTTGAATTCCCTGAGAAAGAAAAGGGGCCCCTGATCCAAAGGCTGGTACCCGCCCTGAGGACATAGCGTTCTCCAGTCGAACATAAACGATTTCACACAGTACTCACGTCGGATAAGACTACTGTGGTCACGATGGATCATGACAAAAACAAGACAACCGGATATTTATGTTTGAACACACACAAACCATGAACATTGTCCAGACACAAGAACGACCAAACACTGCTCTATCCCAGCTAAAAAGCCTCCGCTGCTTCTGGAGCCTAAACGTATTCTTCCTGCCTGATAGACAAGAATTCTTGAGCCCCATTACAGAGTCATCTGTTTCCTGAAAGTGTCCGATCCACAGCAAAGCCTCACTTCCTTGAACCCCCATCAAATCACCTAATACAAACCCAAAACCTATAATAAATAATTTCTGAAAGCATATGGGGAAGATGGCTGTATAGGAGGAAGACCCTAGGCTCATCCCGTCCTTCAGACACAACTAGATAACTAGCAAATCATTTGAAATACCCCAGAAATAAATACTTTTTGACTCCCCATTCTTCTAATAGCTCCCCATTATATGTCTACTCCCTCTTTGCAACTGGACATAAACCCAACTTGTTCAAGTCCAGGCAGATTCCTGATGGTCTTTGGATGGAAGTCATTGACATCTCTCTGAAAATCCCGATGTTTCAGCATCAAAGGTGTTTCCCAGGCTGCCTCTCCCAGTCAGAAGCCGAATCTTTGTCAGGCCACGCCATGGCTAGGGACTTGGGAAGGGTCACTGCCTTTATCCTTGTCTGTTTCATTTTTGTGTTTCTCTCATGTCTCCCGTAGAAAGGGGAAGAATTCTCTATTGAAAGGAGGATGAGAATCCCATCAACACCAAAGAACTCTTAAGAAGATTCAATAGAATATGAGGCCACTTCTAGCATGGTGATTGGCAGAGAGATCTCAAACTACAATTCTTAATTTGTTTTACTGTTATTTCAGTAATGTTTAAAAACATTAAAAAAATTTTTTTTAAGGTTTTTATTTGTTTTTGAGAGAGAGAAAGAGAGAGAGACAGCGTGAGCAGGGGAGGGTGAGACAGAGAGGGAGACACAGAATCCGAAGACAGGCTCCAGGCTCTGAGCTAGCTGTTAGCGCAGGGCCTGACGCGGGGCTCAAACCCACGAACCGTGAGAGCATGACCTGAGCCGAAGCCAGATGCTTAACCGACTGAGCCACACAGGTGCCCCAAAAACATTTAAAAAAAATTCATCCATATTATTAGCTTCTCTCTATTCCCTTACAATAAATCTCAAAATACGTGCTACAGGTAAGGAACGAGGTATCCTCATATCATAAATTTTCTCAATAAACAAAATTTACCATTTTTAAAATGACATATCAAAAAAGGAAACTGTTTAATAATTTTTAATTTTTTCATATGTTTAGTAAAGGATTAGGCATTTTTCAGAATTAAAATACACAAATGACTGGGACATCTGAGTATTCAGTTGGTTGAGATTTTGACCCTTGATTTTGGCTCAGGTCATGATCTCATGGTTCATGGGATCGAGCCCCATGTTGGGCTCTGAGCCTACTTGGGATTGTCTCTCTCCCTCTCCCTCTGCCCCTCCTCTGTTTGCTCTCTCTCTCTCTCAAAATAAACATTTAAAAAACCCACAAATGACCAATAAACACATCTTTGCAAATTGAAAGGAATGCAAACAAACATATGCAATTTTCCATCTATCAGAACATCAAAAAATGTCTTATATACAATTTCCAGTTCTGGCGAGAGGAAAAGAGGTACTGCCTCATACACTATCGTTATGAGTATAAACTGCCATAATTTTTTTGAAGGCAATGGAGGTGCCTACCAAAAATTTGAATGGCTGTACCTTTTGACCTTTTTCAATTACACTTCTAGATGTTGCCTCTTACATCAATGATCACTCACGTGTGCAAAGATACGCATGACACGTTCATTATGGCGTTGCTTGAAATAAAAAATACCTGCAACAAGCTAAATCTATATCAGCAAGAAGTGATTAATAAATATGGATCCATCCACACTATGAGATGCTCATATGTCTTTAAAGAAAATAAGATAGATCTTCAGGTGAACTGAAATGGAAGGATGTTCATGTTCATGAGAAGGAGAAACCATTTCTGTGAAGATACTAAAGAATGATTTGTTACTCTCGGAGATGGCTGGATAAAATTCTTTTGCCCAAAGGCTTAGGAATGGAATGGAAACTTATAACCTCCAGGGTCTCTCACCCATAAAAAATCTAAGATGCATTCTATGGGGTGCTCAGTAACTATTGGTTATTGTGATTGTTGATGATGATGATGATAAAGATGAAGATGGTAATGGTGAAGATTCTAAGCCCAAAAGAATTAGAAGAAGAATATCGCCCCTTATAGATCTTGCTCTGCCTAGAAGTTACAGCAGCATATTAGAAGTGCTTAGTTTTTCTCCTTGGAACTTTGTCAACTTTCCTAAGTTCTTTCAAATGCCTTTTGGGCTGCGAGTCTGGGGTCAGTGGTGGGTCGGGCCATTTAGATGTTGAAACGGCAAGGTGACCAGTAAGTCACACCCCTGTCTCTCCCCTGTCTCTCCCGGCCTGACCTGGCACTGGCAGTGTAATCTGCGAGGGGATCTCCCTTCATGCCATCACATTGGAATGAAGTGCCGAGAGGAGCATCTCTCCTAGGAATCGCGCTGACAGATTGGTCAGTCAATTTGAGGTCAGCCCATTCACACCTCATAATGCAACCTGGCAGTGGGAGGTTGGGAAAGACCTTTTTGGTCACAAACACTTTCTAGGTAAGTTGGTGCTTCTTAAAGAGTGGTCCTAGGACCTCCCGAAGTGATTGCTAAGAACACAGTCTTCAGACCTCACTGTATCCCTCCCAAATCAGAATTTGATGGGGGCCTGGGGTCAGGCATGGGAATCAGCAATGCTAAACCTGCTGTCAGAGAATTCTTTTGTGCCCTGGAGTTTGGGGACCTTGGAAATATTTTGCCAATAAGCAAGTATTTTGGGAATCCCATTATGACTGATTATATCTTTGTGTGAAGCATTTTTGCAAGCAGTCATGTGACTCTATACTATTTCATTACCCTGGTGTAGCAAATAATGAAAAATAATTGAAGCTTGATTTAATTGGGCTCCTCTGTTATATTCCAGCAATGCCAGGCATAACACCAATAATAACATTAGGACACAAAATAAGACTTCAAAGAAGATTGTGTAGATACATGCCATTTACTGATTCACTTAATTAGCAAACATTAAACAGCTCAGAGCCATATAAAGAATTCGTTAAAAAACAAAGTGTTAAAACTGGGTGGAAAAAAAACCTGTCTTCAATTCTCAGAGATGTTCTATTTGTATTCATTTGTAACGTGGTATACACAGAATTTTGTTTTTCCCTGCTCTTTCTACCAAAACCTTGAATGTAACTGTTTCATTGGCCAAAACCAATTAACCACCCAAGTGTAACAATGCCTGGAGCCTCCACGATTTCCTCCCTTCCTTTCTCCCTCTCTGCCTTCATTCTTTCCTTTCTACAAATATTTATTGAGCACCTGATATATGTTTGGCATTTGGGAATGGATTAGTAAACAAAGGACATGCCCTACCCTTTCCACTTCCTGGGATGGGTTTTACAGACATAATGAATCACAGAAGTATTACTATAGAAATGATCAGAAGTAATTCATGGACACACTTGATCCACAGCAGGTCCTAGTGACGGTTGTGGTTGGGGAAGCAACGTGACTCCCTACAGGGAACACAGATTTAGGTTCAACTCAGCTGCCCTACTATTTGTGAGTGTGATTCCCAGTTCGGCTATTTTGTCCTGCATCCTTTTACAGAAAATGCATATAAGAATGCCTGCCTAGTGGATTAGTTGACTGGGTTAGAAATAATACATATATAAAGTACCTGGTGCACCATAAAAGCTCAACAAATGATAGCCACCCTCCCCTGCAAAACCCTCAACTCTATATGTCTTAAACAACTACATTATTTTGCTTCCATTTCCCTCACCAGAGGAGACATACCTAGAAAAATGTTTCTATGGCCGATGTCAAAGAAATTCCTGCCTATGTTTTCTTATAGGAATTTCATAGTTTCACGCCTCACATTTAGGTCTTTAGTCCATTTTGAGTTTATTTCTGTGTGTGGTGTAAGGAAGTGACCCGGTTTCATTCTTTTGCAGGTCACTGCCCACTTTTCCCAGCACTATTTGTTGAAGAAACTTTCTCCCCATTGTATATTATTGCTTCCTTTGTCATGGATTAATTGACCATAGAATCTGTGTTTATTTCTGGGTTATTTGTTCTATTCCATTGATCCATGTGTCTATTTTTGCGCCTGTACCATTCTGTTTTGATTACTACAGCTTTGTAGTATATCTTGAAATCTGGGATTGTGATACTTCCAGCTTTGTTCTTCATTTTCAAGATTGCTTTGGCTATTATTCAGGGCCTTCCATGGTTCCACACAAATGTTAAGATTATTTGTTCTAGTTCTGTGCAAAAATGCTATTGATATTTTGGTAAAGATTTCATTGAATATGTAAATTACTTGTTACATTTTAACAATATTGGTTTTTCCATCTATAGTATAGAATATCTTTCCATTTGTGTCATTTTTAATTTCTTTCAACAGGATGATATGATATATTTGATAAAGGATTAATATCCAAATATATAAAGACAAATAATCTGATTAAAAATGAGCAGAGGACCTGAATAGACATTTTTCCAAAGAAGACATGCAGATGGCCAACAGACACATTGAAAAAATGCTCAGCATCACTAAATATCAGGGAAATGCAGATTAAAACCACAATGAGATACCACTGTACACCTGTCAGAATGGATAAAATCAAAAACACAGTAAATAACAAGTGTTGGCGAGGATGTAGAGAAAAAGGAACCCTTGGGCACTTGTTGGTGGAAATGCGAACTTGTGCAGCCACTGTGGAAAACAGTATGGAGGTCTCTCCAAAAATTAAAAAGTGAACTACGATGTGATCCAGTAATTCCACTACTGGGTATTAACCCAAAGTAAATGACAACACTAATTCTAAAAGCTATATGCATCCTTTTGTTTATTGCAGCATTGTTTACAATAGGTGGGACAGCCAAGGTAGGACCAAGTGTCCTTCCATAGATGAATGGATAAAGAAGATGTGGTATATATGTACAATGGAATAGTATGCAGTCATAAAAAGGATGAAATCTTGCCATCATGGCTGAATCTAGAGGGTATAATGCTAATTGAAATAAGTCAGTCAGAGAAAGACAAATACCATATGATTTCACTCATATGTTGAATTTAAGAAACAAAACAAATAAACAAAGAAAAAAAGAGACAAAAAACCAGACTCTTAAATACAGAGAACAAAACTGGGGTTTACCAGAGGGTAGGTGGGTAGAGAGATGGGTGAAATAGATAAAGGGGATGAACAGTACACTTACCTTGATGAGCATTGAGAAATGTATAGAATTATTGAATTATTATACTGTGCACCTGAAACTAATATAGCAATGCATGTTAATTATACTGAATAATAATAATAATAATAATAATAAAACTACATATCCAATTCATTGCAATTCTTGTTAAATCTATCAGGTCAAAAACTGAGCTTCACTCCCCCAAAACTTTCTCTTTCTCATCTTTGTGAAGAAGGTCACATGTCAACCCAAGCCAGAAAAATCAACAGCCATCCACTTAATCACCAAGTCCTCAAATGTGTCTGTTTTTCTCCATACCCTTTTTCCAGCCACCATCATTTTTACTGAGAAGGACCTCTGCCTGCAATGGGTTTCTAATTAGCTTTTCTGCCTTCGCTCAATCCTCTACCCTGCAAACAGGAGCATTTTTATAAAGGCCAAGTGCAAAGTATTCATCCCCTGGGGTTAGAACTCCCTGTGTTCTGGACTGCCCGTAGGATAAAGCCGAACCTCCTCACTTGGTACATGAGGCCCTTCTGGGTATAGCCTCTTCCCTCCTCTCTGTCACCTCTCCCCACCTCCTAGCTTCAACATCATATTGAACCCAGTCCCTCAGGCAGAACAAGCCATCTCTGGGTTCCAGGCCTTTGCACACTCTTCCTCCTCCTCTTAACCAGGTAGCAAACTCCTCCCCAGGTTGTCACTTCCTTCAGGAAGCCCTCCATGACTCCCACTAGAGCATGTCTGGTGCCTCCACAGTGCTCCTAACACACCTGAACTTCCTCTGTCATGATGTTTTCACACATCATGGCAGCTGGCTATTTATTAGCACAGAGCCTCAAACTCCAGCCCCGATACTAAGCTGTGAAGCCCTAAATAACTTTACTCAACTACACTGGGCCTCAGTTTCCTCGACTGTCACAGGTAATAACTGTACCGACCTCACAGGGTGTGAAGATTCAATGAGATCAGGCACACGTATTCAGCACAGTGGCCTGGTGTATAATAAAAATTCAGTAAAAGCTGGCTACCATGATAGCTGTCATAACCACTAAAGGTAGTGGCCATGATGGTTGCCTCCCCGCTACCCATCCTGTCCCTCTGCCATTGCATAACAGTTACGCAGCTTGGGTAGAATAACCCCCACCACCAGCTCCACAGGTGGGATCTGATACCCTGAAGCATAGTTCTTGAACTTCAGCATGCATCAGGACTACCTAGAGGGCTTGTTAAGCTCACACTGCCGGACCACACCCCTACAATTCATAATTCCGATTCGGATCCCGAGGATTTGCACTTTTGGCAGATTCTCATGCTGCTGGCCCAAAGACCACACTTTGAGAAGCACTGGTCTAAGCCCGTCAGGGTATCTTATTTCCTTTGCCTTACAACTGAGTCAGGGATGGGCACTGGGGTTTAAGGTGGTCCAGTGTCTATAGGAGAGCTGCACTCTCCCTCCCTGAATGTAAAGCAAGTGGCTGAAGATACTGCTCGTAGCTATCCTGTAATCATGCAAGACTGTGCTCTTCTGAACAAAAGAGAAATCAACCCGAGGCTGGAAGTGATACACAGAAGAGAGAAGGCCCAGGAGAAGCATTGAGAAATAAAGTAGAGTCCTGGCTGAATGGTGGCTGGAACTCTCAGATCTCTGGGCTTTTCCGTTCCTGGAGTAAGTTTCTTTTGTTGCTCAAGTCAATGTATGTTGAGTTTTCCGTTATTTGCAGCTAAAACCTTCACCTCTGTGCTGGTGAGAACTGCATTTGTCTCCCCAGTATTCCATGCCGGGCCTGAGCCAGGCACTAAGTAATTGCTCAATAAATATGTGTTGATCCACGCAAAGACATCCATTCTCTTCTCACAACAGACCCAGCGATAACTTTAACCAGGTGGCCAGGGAGCAGTCCAGAAGCTGGCCTGGGTCCACCTCTGCCCGGTCTCTGTCCTGCTATTCCTCTTCTGAGGGTCCCATTCCACCTCCCCTGGGCTGAACCATGCCTGGCTTTTTTCAGGCCCTGATCACCCCCACCTTAGGCTACTGCCTCGTAAACACAGAGCCCATTATCAGTAATGAGCCACCTGATTTCCATAGCAAATTTTACTTTCCTCCAATAAGGTTTGCAGAATGAGGCTGCCTGCTTCACTTATTAATAGGGTGGATGCATGATGTGTGCTGTCACACTCTGTCCCTCCCCTGAGCTGGGCACTCACTCTCTCCGAGCTGTCTGTCAAATTTATTTCTTCAGCTATAACCAGCTTTATGTGTATGGTGGTGGTTGCCTGAGAGGTTAATACTCTCTTCAGTGGATAGTCCCTTGTATTAGTTTTCTAAGGCCATCAGAACAAATTGCCATGAACTCGTTGGCTTAAAACAACCGAAATGGATTCACTCACAGTTCTAGAGGCCAGAAGTCCAAAAGCAAGGTGTCTAGAGGGCCACGCTCCCTCTTCTGAAGGCGCTGGGGGAGAATCCTTCCTTTACTCTCCACCTTCTCGTGTTCCCCGGTGTTCCTTGTCCTACAGCAGCATAACTGTCATCTCTGCCTACCTAGTGTCCACGTGGCTATCTTCTCTGCGTGCCTGGTGTATCTCCTGGGAGGACTCTCATTGGATTCAGGCCAAGGGGGATTACTAACCATCAGCATTCTCTTTCAGAGACCGATTACCTCCTTTATTCAATTCATTCCCTGGTGTTTGTTACACACTGGCCATTCTGCTAGTGGGAAGGTGACAAATATTAAACAAGTAAACAAACCAAAAAATGTCACCAGGTGTAACTAGTGCAAAGGAAGAGAAATAAGCAAGCAAATGGGTGGATGGTTGCATTTATATACGATAGTACCAGGAAGGCCTCTGTGAGAAGGTGATTAGCTTTTCTGGGACACTTAGCAGGGACCAGGAGGACAAGAGAGGTCACCCCCAGGGAACAGCACAAAGAAACAGGCTGGATGAGTTTTAGGAGGGACAGAAGGCCAGCGTGTGTGAGGGGGAGGGGAAGGGTAGCAAGAGAGAAGGCAGCAGGCAGGCCAGGCAGGGAGCATAGAGTTTGGCCGCAGTGCAATGGGAAAGCCCCATATGAACAAGGAAATGAAGGGTGTTTTTTTTTTTTTAATTACTCTACATTAGGGAATCCTGGGTGGCTCAGTCGGTTGAACCTCTGACTCTTGATTTTGGCTCAGGTCGTGATCCCAGGGTAGTGGCATTGAGGCCCGTGTTGGGCTCTGCACTGAGCATGGAGCCTGCTTGGGATTCTCTCCCTCACTCTCACTCTCCTGTCAAAACAAAAACAGAAACAAAATTACTCAACATCTGTATTATAGAATACTACTCAGCAATGAAAAGGAACAAACTACTGATACACACAGCAACATGAATGGATCTCAAGGGCATTATGCTGAGTGACAAAAGCCAATCTCAAAGGTGACATACTGCATGGTTCCATTTATATGACATTCTCAAAATGACAAAATTCTAGAGATGGAGAAGAGATTGGTGGTTGCCACGGCTTAGGAACAAGGTGAAGGGGAGAAGCCTGGGCGGGACCGAAGGGGGGTATCATGGGGAAGATGTTCTTGGTGACAGGTCAGTTCTGTATCTTGATTGTGGTGTGGTGACATGAATCTACACTTGTGATAAAGGTACATAGACTGACACCCACCCACCCACTCATACATGCACACTCCACACACAGATGAGGGCAAATAGGGACTAGTGAAATCCAGATAAGCTTTGTGGATTATATCCATATCAATTCCCTGGTGTTGATAGTACAATGTAGTTACAGAAGATGTTAACACTGGTGACAAACAGAGGCACATGAGACCTCTCTCTACTATTTTTACAACTTCCTATGAATCTATAATCATTTCAAGTGGAAGGTATTTTTATAGGTTCACTGTCTTTGTATGGGGAAGACGTGTGGATGAGAAGATCCCAGCTATCCATGGCGGATGGCAGAGACATCTGCCACCTGTATGGTGGAGGTTGGACAGTGTGGGAGCAGTGGAGGTGCTGCGGCCTGGAGAGAGGAGAGAACTTTCTGGCCTGCTAATGGGATGGATGGAGGCATCGAAGGAAAGGCAAGGAAAGAGAGTCAAGAATGATGCTCAGGTCTTGGAACCTCAGTGGTGGTGCTACCAACTCCGAAACTGGTAGAGAATGGAGGAGGCCTGGGCTTGTGTGGGTAAAATTTTTCTACTTTGGTCATTATGAAAAAGTTCACATAAAGAAAAATGCTTAAGATACACATACACAGTTCTTTTTTAATTTTTTAAATGTTTATTTATTTTTGAGAGAGAGAGAGACCGTGAGTAGGAGAGGGGCAGAGAGAGAGGGAGACACAGAATCGGAAGCAGGCTCCAGGCTCTGAGCTGTCAGCACAGAGCCCGAAGCAGGGCTCGAACTCACAAGCTGTGAGATCATAACCTGAGCCGAAGTCGGATGCTCAACCAACTGAGCCACCCAGGCGCCCCTACACGTACACAGTTTAATGAATTATCCCAACATATTGTATGTATGTTAACCTCTACCCAGATCAAGAAATAGAACCCTGCCAATCACCCAGTCCTCCAAGGCTCTTCCTGACCACAGATATCCCTCCCCACAGAGGTCACTGATAACCTGATTTTAGCATATTACCTCTTTGACTTTCTTTCTAGTTTATCCCCCAAGTATGCATTGGCCATGGTCAGGTTGACATGACGTGAGACATCCAAGTGAACGTTCGAATTCAGATTTCTAAAGTTCCTTCTAACATTCTCTAAAGTTCTTCACATTCTCTAAAGCCAATCCCTCCTTGAGGCTGGAAGGAGAGACATCCATAACACCGTTATGTACACTTCAATATTATAAATATTTGAAGAAGATTTTAACCATCTTCTTGCTTCAAAGATGTCCTTGGCTTCGTTTGACCCCTTGTGAAGTCTGAAATATCAGGTTTATTTCCATACATATTTCTGGAAAAATAACTTGAACATAAGTCAGTCCATCAGTGGTTGTCCAGAACATCTATTTCTGCAGAAGTGTATGTCCTTCTAGTTCTTAGGACCAGGAGATGTGAACAGCTAACATGGAATGCTGTTTCTAACCTGACTGCCCTGGGACAGCCAACCTCCAGTTCCTGAGTGCCTTGATCTCATTTAAATGACAAGGCCCACCCGTGTGGCCAAATGAAGGGCTCCATCTAGCAAAGACATTTACACTGATATTGCCACTAACAGCCATAGAGATAGGATTGTTGGGCTGGGAAGAGTCACAAAGGCCAGGCCCCCTACTGTTAACTCAGAGGACGCTGATTGGGCCAAAAAGGCAAAGCAGAGCCGATCTGGCTGCAGAACAGGGTGGGGAGTCATCCTGCAATTATGAGGCAACTCCTTTAAAACTTCCTTCAAACCCTGCCTTAGGCAAACCAGACCTTGAAATGAGGCCCTCCCCTAAATGCTGCTGGTGATCCTTTTTTTCACAGTGCTCTGACCCACTCACCACCACCGCGGGGTAAACACCACTTTCCTCCAGGTTCCTCTAACACACAAATACCTCATGCACAGATTTCTATGTGTCCACATACTGAAGATGCTAGACAAACCTAAGACATCACTGTTTTGCATCTATTTTGTACATTTTGTGGGATCTGAGTGATCTAGGAACAGTTTTCTGGGCCAAGGGATTTGCTCCTCATTCTCCTTTCCTGTCACCTTGAGCGTGGAGGAACTTGGAGGCTCAAGGCCAGTGGCAAGCACATAGGACATTGATCTAACAAAGACATGGATGAGGGGCACCTGGGTGGCTCAGTTAGTTAAGCATCTGACTTCGTCTCAGGTCAGGATCTCATGATTCAAGAGTTCAAAGCCCCACATCAGGCTCTGCTTCAGATCCTCTGTCTCACTCTCTTTCTGCCCTTCCTCCACTTGTCCTCGATCTCTCTCTCAAAAATAAATAAACATTAAAAAATTTTTTTTCAAAGATACTGGCTGAGAGTGCAGTGGGTACAGTGAGGATCCTTGGAGACAAATCTGCCTTCCTCCTCTAGCTGCCTGACCTTGGGAAACTTTTGCAAACACTTTATGCCCTGATTCCTCATTTATAAAATAGGGATATTACTAGCACCTACCTCAGAGATACTTTACAAGAGCTAATTCAGATTTAAAAATTCAGCATCAGGTCAGACATGCAGTGAGCACCATTTAACTCATGCAACTTAATATTTACTATGTAGTAGTAGGTGCCAGAGGCTGCACAAAACACTCTGTGAGGCTCGCCTCACCTCCTCTCATTCTGATGACAGTATTAAGGGGGAGCTCCCATTAGCAAGCCCATCCTACGGATGAAGACACTGAGGCTCTCAGAGAGTTAAGAAACTTGCCCTAAATTACAAAGGCAGTAAAGTGCCACACTGAGTGTCAAACTCAGTTGACTTCACTCCGCTTTGTGTCCTCCAACATCACTCTCGAATTGAATTCAGTTCCTGGGTTCTGCTAGTCCCTGTCAATGACCAGCTCTGTGCTGGTTCAGGGCAATACCCCCTGCTGGTTGGTCAGAGCCAGTGTAGCCCAGCTGTGAGGCACATCTCCAAGACCACTGCTGGTGGTACCCATTCCAGTAGGGACATACCACTTAGTGAATTTTATGTGTTCAGTCTAAAATGATGAGTAATGCCCAGTTGAGGCTGATGCTCACAGGAGATGTCGATAGGGAAATGCCCTGTTGTTTCTCTGGGAAAACTCCTGCAGGACATTTTTCCTGTCAGATCCTTTACAGGATCACAGCAGACACCTATAAGCATTTATTCTGAGCCAGAAACTGTTCTGAGAATCCACGAGCTTGTCCATTTAATCCTCACAGTACTCTCACTTGACAACCAGCAACCATTATCCTCGAAAGGTCCAAGATCACACAACAGTAAGAGAGGCAGGATTCAATCTCAGTTGGTTAGATCTTGACCTCTAGACTGTACTACTGCCCGAAAGAAGTGTCTTTGTTCCATATATACCATTTTATAGATCAGCAGCAGCATTAGAAACCATTATTACCTTATTTTTCTTATTTTTCTCATTTTTTACTTTCAGCATTATGTCCGGTGGGTGAATCAAGTTTGATATGAAATCACAACTCTTATGGTCCCCAAATTCCCTTGACTTTCATTTAAAATGAAGGCGTTCCTTGATGAGCCATAATATGAGGGCTATTTACAGTCAGTGTTAACACTTCCCATAAATAGGTAACAAAACTCACTTGAAATGTTTTTAAAATTTTAATATTTAGACACCTGGCTAGATCAGTTGGTTGTGAGTTTGAGTCCCATGTTGGGTATAGAGATTACTTAAAATTTTTTTTAAATAAATAGAATTTCAATATTTAAAGTAACTGTTACTACCTATCATCCACATTTCTTTATTATTATTATTTTTTTAATTATTATTATTTTAAACAATCAGATGAAAGCGGTGGATACTTTCTCCAGAAACATGGATATTTACATGTAAAAAATCATACATTCAGCTTTAAGGAATTCCCAGAGCCCAGAGGTCCATCCATTGACTCTAGTGAGAAGTTGTTGTGCTTTGGATTTACAATGGAGAACCCTTTGTGAAGCAAATGTTCTTCCTCTGACTTGCATTTTATAACTCTCTCTCCGTTCCCCCCTCTATACACATAGATCACACGGTATATTGTTTCATGAACTGACACCATCCCCATTTTTTATCATCAGAGTAGTTTTCCTTTTTTTATATTCTATGTTTCAAACAAATGTTACTATAACAAACCCTTCAATCTCACAAAACATAAATTAAAACTAAGTTTTAGCTACATCATTTGGCTAAACTGATGCTACAGCTAATATGCAGGTCTTTAATTTTCAATCTGGACTTGCCTTTGAACCGATTTGTAGATTTCCTGAAGTGTATGTTCAATATTGCTATAGTTCCAGAGCTATAAAAACCAGACCCATTGGAGGGGGCTGTTGGGACAGGTTGTACCCTTGCTACAAAAGTCTACCTGTTCTTCTAAGAGAAATACAAATGGTGGACAGTACAGTCATTTCTTCTGGTTACTATTTGCAGGGGACTTTGGATTTAAAAAAGGACTTCATGCATACTTCCAGCATAACATTTAATGGATGGGTCAACACTGGATGTGAAAACACAACTCTTATGACCCCCAAATTTACTGGACTGCATTTTAAAATTAGGGGACTAATTGGTGAGCCATTAGGGGCGCCTGAGTGGCTCAGCAGATTAAGTGTCTGACTTCAGCTCAACCCTGTATCTCATGGCTAGTGAGTTTGAGCCCCACTTCGGATCCTTTGCCCTTCCCTCCCTCGCTCTCTCTCTCTCAAAAATATAAACACATTAAAAAAAAAAAAGTAATGGGGCACCTGGGTGGCTCAGTTGGTTAAATTTCCAACTTCAGCTCAGGTCATGATTTCACAGTTCATGAGTTCAAGCCCCACATCAGGCTCTGTGCTGCCAGTGTAGAGCCTGCTTAGGATTCTCTCTCTCCCTCTCTCTGCCCCTCCCCTGCTCACTCTTTCTCTCAAAATAAATAAATAAACTTAAAAAATTTTTTTAAAGTAATATGAGCTAATTAGTGAGCCATAATGTGGGATAATCTGATATAGCTCTGAGAAGATGATATTATTAGAATCTTTACCCAGGATCACTTAGAAAGTGATCATGTGTTTCCTACTCCATGCTTATTATCACTAATCCTCACAACAATCCCATAATATATCAGAACGCCAATTTTACAGATGAGGACACTGAAGCCCAACATCACAGAGCTAGAAAGCAGTCCATGATCGTTTGGCTTAAAAGTCTACTCTTTTTCAGCTGCCTTTTTGCCTCTCTGGCTTTGGCCTCAATTTGGACTTGGACTCATGTTTACAAAGTATCCCCCCTCTTGCAGGTAGGAATGTCCACTTTATCCTTGAACAAAGCTGCCTTTACTGAAACTCTTCATGTTCCTAAAACTTGAAGCTGACAAGGGCAAGGGGATGCTTAAGCAAAACTAGCAGAGAATATTTTAGTTTGATGTTAGCATAAGTAAGGAGTTTGACTATTTAAAGAGAATTTTTTAAGTTTATTATTTTGAGAGAGAGAGAGAGAGAGAAACAGTGCAAGTGGGGGAGGGGCAGCGAGAGTGGGAGAGAGAATCCCAAGCAGGCTTCGCACTGCCAGCACAGAGCCCAAGTCAGGACTTGAACTCATGAAACAGCGAGATCATGACCTGAGCTGAAACCAAGCATTGTACACTTAACCAACCGAGCCACCCAGGTGCCCCAGGAATTTGACAATTTAATTGTAGACCTTTTTTTTTAAGCCTAAGCATGCAATTAGCATCAGATTCTTTTTTTTTTTTTTTTTTGGTCTCAGTAAATTTTTTTAATTCAAGTGTAATTAAGATACAGTGTTATATTAGTTTCAGATGTACAATATGATTCAGCAATTCTATACATTTTTCAGTGCTCATCAAAAGTGTACTCTCCAACCACTTCTCTGTTTCACCCATTCCCCACCCATCTCCCTCTGGAAACCCTTTGTTTGTTCTCTGTATTTAAGAGCCTAGTTTTTTGCTTGTCTCTTTTTTTTCTTTGTTTGTTCATTTGTTTTGTTTCTTAAATTCAACATATGAGTAAAATCATATGGTACTTGTTTTTCTCTGACTGATTTATTTCACCTAGCATTATACCCTCTAGATTCATCCATGTTGTTGCAAATGGCAAAAAGTCATTTTTTATGACTGCATACTATTCTGTTGTACATATGTACCACGTCTTCTTTATCCATGCATCTATGGAAGGACACTTGGTCTTACCTTGGCTGTCCCAGCTATTGTAAACAATGCTGCAATAAACAAAGGGATGCATATAGCTTTTAGAATTAGTGTTGTCATTTACTTTGGGTTAATACCCAGTAGTGAAATTACTGGATCACATCGTAGTTCACTTTTTAATTTTTGGAGAGACCTCCATACTGTTTTCCACAGTGGCTGTACCAGTTCGCATTTCCACCAACAAGTGCCCAAGGGTTCCTTTTTCTCTGCATCCTCACCAACACTTGTTATTTACTGTGTTTTTGATTTTATCCATTCTGACAGGTGTACAGTGGTATCTCATTGTGGTTTTAATCTGCATTTCCCTGATATTTAGTGATGCTGAGCATTTTTTCAATGTGTCTGTTGGCCATCTGCATGTCTTCTTTGGAAAAATGTCTACCAGGTCCTCTAGCATCAGATTCTAAATTGAAAGTGTATGCTTAAAAAGTATTTTTCATATGCTTAAAAAGTATTTTGTGGGTTCCAAAATGAGTCCCTAATTCAATCCTTCCAAAACATATAATTGGGTCCAAGATTTTCTATCATCGGCCCACTCTTGCTGTTAGGTAACATAAATCCCTCCCAGAAAAGAAATGCCATGGTACTAAACCACCTGCCTACACTGACAGAGAAGCAAAGCAAGACCTGGCCTTTCCCATCAAGAGATAATTAAATAACTGGATGGTTTCAGTTTGTGTCAAGAGTCACCCTCTCCCTTTGATCTGTACTTCAGCTAAGGTGCATCAAGGATCTTAAGGGTCATGGGAGAAGTGAGGCAGGGCAAGGGAGAAATTTCAGTCCACCTTGAAGTGTGAAGTGTTTGCTTTTCCCCAGACATCCCGTCTCACTTCCTCTGTCCTGAAAATCTACCCTCTGTGTTCCTGAATGAACCGGCCCTGGATTTGTCAGCTGCTCTTCCCCCAAAACTTTTAGAAGCTCAAAATGAAGTCCATGCTTTCTGACATATGAAATCTGTGTGGTCTGGAGCATGCTGTGGGTTTTTTGGGAGGCTTTTTGAAATGTGAGTTTCAGTTTTGTTACCAGAAACTAAATGCAATGTCTCTGTACCAGTGAAAAGAATCATCATCATAATATTAATTGAAAGTCACGGCATTTTAACCCTTCAATTACAGCCCACTCCTTTGTCCCTTCCTCCTTGAATATTGCTGCAAATTGAAGATCCTACAGATAAGAACAGTTACGCAAAAGAGGGCTTTTTATCTGATTTGGGAAGCTGAGTGGAAAGGCTAATGAAGATCTCCAGTGATTTTTGTCCTCTTAAAGCTCTCTTCTTATCTTTTCTTTTGTTTCTCTCCTATGGCTTCATACCATTCATTAGCAATGCAGTAAAATTTGGAATTCTCTTCGTGTATCTTTGTGCTACTCTCTAACTGCAAGGCCCTGAGGCCCCGTTAATTTCAAAGTGATTAGCCAGAGCAGAGATAAGCCACTGTGGAACCAGAGCCACTATTCCAGGAATCCTTTCCATACCCTTCTCAATTTGGCTAAGCCCAACGTTTTTATAAATCAGACGTCCTGGAAATGAGCAGAGGTATCCTTCAGAGTCATGGGCTTTCTAGAACTCAAATATTTGCCATTGTGATTTGAAGGTGACACTGATTAGCTACTCACTGTGGATGAAGCTGACTAAGACATGGAGAAATTGCTCTTTGATTTGTAGATACGGGTTTTTTGGGAACCTGATAGTGTGATTGATACTTCTCCTGCCCTGCCAACGGTGCAAGTTCTCTGCTCAACGAAGTGAGGCATTTCTTTCTTTCTTTCTATTCTTTCTTTCTTTCTTTCTTTCTTTTTCTTTCTTTCTTTCTTTCTTTCTTTCTTTCTTTCTTTCTTTCTTTCTTTCTTCTTTCTTTCTTCCTTCCTTCCTTCCTTCCTTCCTTCCTTCCTTCCTTCCTTCCTTCCTTCCTTCTTTTCTTCTTTCTTTTTCCAAGAGTAGAAAGGACTGCTTGAATCCTGGCTTCAACCTTTTCTGGGCTGTGGGCTCACAGGGGTTCCTGGACCTCTCTGGAACTTCAGCGGCTGTTAATAGATGCAAGTGATATTACTCATGTCCAGGTTGGGTGTGGGGAGAAGTAAAGTTGATGACTTATCACGGGCTGTCTCCACACTGTTCCCTCTTCAGGAACACAGCAGGATTCCTCTGAAGGCAATTTGCTCCCCTAAGGCACCCTTCTGCCACTCACTTAATCGGAAGCTAAAGGAAGTTTACCTGAAGGGGAAATTTGATCATGTCCTTACAGCATGTAATCCTGTTATATCTTTGCGCATTAACCACATACTGTTTTTTAATTTTTGTTTTATGTTTTTTGTGTTTTGTTTTTTAATTAGAAAGAAATTTGGGGCACCTGGGTGGCTCAGTCGGTTGAGCATCTGACTTTGACTCAGGTCATGATCTCGCAGTTTGTGAGTTTGAGCTTCACATCTGGCTCTGTGCTGTCAGCACAGAGCCCACTTCGGATCATCTGTCGCCCTCTCTCTGCCCCTCCCTCGCTTGTGCTCTCTCAAAAATAAATAAACATTAAAAAATATTCATTTTCTCTCCATGGTTTCCATTTATCTTCCAGACTCACTGTCCTTGTCCTCACTCAAATCCTCTGTCAACTAGCGGCTTTAACTAATGGACACTTTGGAATTGCAGTGCTTTTACAAGTTTTGACTCAGTGTATCTTCCTAGTTTGCACACCCAGCAACCTGGAGAACTTGGTGGTTTTTAAGTTACCTTGTGCCTAGCACTGTGCAGACCACAGAAGAGGGGCTCAATGTTGGCCAAGGAAATAAAGGACCAAATTCTTTTCATCCCAAAGCTTCCAGATAGCAAAGGGTTTCTATTGGCATATCCAGAAGTTGGGTGACTTCAGGTTTAAGAGTGTTTCAAAATTGGGGCACCTGGGTGGCTCAGTCGGTTAAGTGTCTGTCTTCGGCTCAGGTCATGATCTCAATGATCTAAAATAAAATGTTTATTTCATTTTATAAACTCTATTTATTTATTTATATTTTAGAGAGAGAGAGAGCACGAGCAGAGTAGAAGGGTAGAGGAAGAGAGAAAATCTCAAGCAGGCTCCATGCTCAGCATGGAGTCCAATGCAGGGCTCGATCCCACAACACCATGATCATGACCTGAGCTGCAATCAAGAGTCAGATACTCAACCGACTGGCACCCGGCTGACTCAGTCAGTAGAATACATGACTCTTGATCTTGGGGTCATGAGTTCAAATCCCACATTGGAGGTAGAGCTTACTTAAAACAACAACAACAACAATCATTATAAAAGAAACAATTCACTGATCATCTGAACCAATATTTAAAACATGCAAGCCTCCATTCTGCTTATATTCTCTTCCATAGTCATTGTTATTTTATATTTTTATGAGAAGTATCTTAATATCAGGTATACATTCAAACAACCACCACAAGAAGTCCTTTACTATTGAATATTAAGCAGCTATGTTATTTGTGAGATACAAGGAGTTATAGGAGGATGAAAAAGGAGCCGGGAGTGGTTTTAGCTAGGGAGATCCACAGAGAGGCACATATTTTAGGGATACAGTTTGGAAATTCTGATATCCCTGTTTCTTTTCCTGTGTTTGTTCCTGCCTAGAGTTGAAACTGCCTAGATTGCATGTGATAGCACATAAACACGTGCTGAAAGTAATACTTTGAGAAGATCTCTGCACTGGTGTCATTCTCATGGAATACGAGCGATCACAGGCTGCAGAAACACAGCCAGAAAAAGAATAAAGTTGAAACAGGTAAGGGAAGCATTGCTGACCTGACTGTTGCCCTATTCTACATGACATTTTGCTTGTGTCTCCTTTTCCATCACTGGAAGTTGTCAAGGTGTTTGTGGATAAACAGAGCCCCTTCTCTCAGTGATCTGTCTTCTTGCACCACTCAGTTTGTGTACAGATCACTGCCTATCATTGGTCAAATGGTCTATAAACCTCCACACGCGTAAAAACAATGACAACAAAAATCAAATGTTAATGTAATTGCTATACAATGCAAGATGTATTGTCTGTGCCTCTGTATGGTTTGTGCCTCTGTATGTGCTTCTGTATGGTTTCTTGTGGGCCCTGGATGAGCTGATGAGGTCCCATTGTCAACCTGAAAGGTCCTGGTTTCTTATGAATTTTAAACTTCAGACATCTAAGGCCCTTCTTGGTTGGGTCCCAAACCAATCTTTGCAATCTCATCTGACACTTCCATCCACCCCTAAAAAAATTCCCCATCAGAAATGCCCATTCTTCCTTTAGTGGCTGCCCAGCTCCCATGCCACCTTCCTCAGAAGCCTCTTCTGGTTGCCCCAGATTTTCACTGCATGGTCTGCTCTTGTGCCTGACTCCTATACCAAAGAGTCTGAGACTATAGTAGAGATCTCCTGGTATGGGAGATGCTAAATGATTCTTTTGCTGCTAGAATGTTAAACAAACTCTTATTGAATTTCTTTACATACATCTGTACTAGCACAAGGAAAAAGATTTCTTTTACTCTTAAGTGCTCTGCCATTTGGTGGTACTCTCTCCTCATATCTGTGGTTCCTTCTCAGCACCTGGTCTGGCAGGTGGGATTTCCCACCCATTCCGGCAACCAGGGAACCAATACTTGTTTCCCTTTATGGGCCCAGGCTATAATTTCTTCTCCTCATTTGACATCTGGCTTCCGAAGTTGGTTTGTTGTAATGTCATGGGCCCAGAAGTCCAAGTGGCTGAAAGTCAATTTACCAAATAACCAATCTGCATAATCAACTCTAGCTTTATAGTAAGTCTGAGAGGCAGAATTGTAGAAAAATGTAGACATGCTTGGCCTGGCCCTGAAGAATGGGCAAGAGCCATGATGGGGGAGAGGTGAGAAGGAACACTCGGGAGGGAAAAATCAGCATGATTTTTCTCTAACACCACCACCACCAATAGCAACAACAACAAATTTCAGAATAGATGACTGGCAAATGAAGGCTACTTTCCCATGACATATATGCTCTTATTATTGCAATTAAATAAATCACAAAACCTTTTGTCTTCATTAAACTCAGATTTCATTTGAGTAGCTGCTCTCTTCTCTTGCATTTCTTGGTAACATAGGTTCTACAAAAGGATGGAGCCCTAGCCCCGAAGAAGAAATTTGCCTCCCTAAAGAGCTCAACTTATATCAATAGAAATTGGCTTGACTTCGATGGAAATTGGCTCATGCTGTCCCACAGCTGGGAGTGGGAAGGCGAACCCCAAAATATTTGTTCACTACTTTTGATAACCTCAAACAAAAAAAAAAAAGGAAAAACAGACGTTGGTACATTCGGTGAACCTGGCTGCCTTCCACACAGTGTTCCTCCATCTGGAATCTGAGAACTTGCGGCACTGGTGGTGTTACCACGGTGATGGCAGAGAGGGGCAGTTTGTGTCATAAGGTACAGGCTCCAGGACCAGACCCAGACCCGGACCCAGATCAGATTCTTTGGGAAGGGGGCTCAGGAACCCAAATTTAAAAACCTGATGATTTTTGTATTGCTTCACATTTAAACAAAAATGCAAGTGAATAAATCCACCAAGAATGAAATGGAGCTCTTGAAAACATTTTATTTTTTTATAGCACATAAGGTCAGCCCTTCTGCTCAATCTATGTATATTGGCATTCCTTCTTTCAAGCAAAAGAACTACTTTATTTATTTACTTATTAATGTTTATTTATTTTTAAAAGAAAGAGACAGAGAGTGAGCGGGGGAGGGGCTGAGAGAGAGGGAGACACAGAATCCAAAGCAGGCTCCAGGCTCCAAGCTGTAGGCAGAGAGCCCGACACAAGGCTCGAACTCATGAATCATGAGATCATGACCTGAGCCGAAGTCTGAAGCTCAACTGATTGAACCACCCAGGTGCCCACCGACCTCATTCACCCCTGAAGGCTGTGAGAAGTGTGTGTTGTTATTTCCCTATTCTCTTTTACACATGAGGAAACTGCCCTCGGAGAGGTTAAAGAGTCTTGTTTAAAGTCCCTCCAAGTCCAATGCCCTTTCGGCCACCCCGCAACAAGAGGCAGAGCAGCCATGACCCCTTTGGGAGAAGGCTTTGAGCCCAGGGATAGACAGAAAAGCTCTCTCGTGGAGTGAGCTGCTATGAGGGGCACACTCTGGGTGTGTGAACAGCTCTTCCTCTGCATCTCAGCTAGGACTTCCACCTCCTACATTTGGAAACACTTGTGACAGTGGGTGTGGTAGGCTGGAGAATGCCCTTCCAAGATGCCTGGTGTTCTAATCCCTGCGATTTGGGAATATGCTACTTTATATGGTAAAGGGGGCTTTGCAGGTGTGATTAAGTTAGGAATCTTGAGATGGGAGATTATCCTGGATTATATGTGTGGGCACAATGGAATCACAAGGATGCTTATAAGAGGGAGGCTGGAAGGTCAGAGTCAGAAAAAGCAGTGAGGACAGAATCAGAGGTTGGAGTGATGTGGTTTGAACATAGGGGGAAGGGACCACAAGGCTAGGAAGGCAGGTGACCACTAGAAGCTGGGGAAGGCAAGGAAACAGATCCTCCTCTGAAAACTCCTGAAGGAACATGGCTCTAGTGATACCTTGATTTCAGATGTCTGATCTCCGACACTATACATTTGTATTGCTTTAAGCCACTAAGTTTGTAGTAACTTACTACAGCAGCAATAGGAAAATCATACAGTAGGGAAGGGAAACATTGATGTTTTAGAATTAGACATATTAATAACATTTAAGATTTTAAAATTTTATTTGTTTTAGAGAGAGAGTGCACAAGCATGGGAGAGGGGGAGAAGGAGAGGAAGAGAGAGAATCTCAAGCAGTCTCCACGCTCAGTGCAGAGCTCGATGCAAGGCTCAATCTTACATCCCTGGGATCATGACCTGAGCCAAAATCGAGTCAGATGCTGAACCACTGAACCACCCAGGTGTCCTGATGGATTCATAAAATTTATCTTTTTATTCTTTTAAAGTGTATGTATTTATTTTGAGAGAGAGCAAGCAGGGGAGAGGCAGAGAGAGAGGGAGAGAGAGTCCCCAAGCAGACTCTGCACTTTCGGCACAGAGCCTGATGTGGGGCTCAAACTCATAAACCATGAGATCATGACCTGAGCCAAAATCAAGAGTCAGATGCTGAGCTACCCAGGCACCCCTGGGAACTGGGATTTTAGATAAATGAATTCAATTGGAGGTTGGAGAAGAGGTACAGTAAGGTAATAAAATACATCGGATGCTTATACAAAAATTTTATGTAAAATGGAGTCTAGCAAACTCTCAGGGTGGAGCTCAATTAGGGCTTGAACTCACAAGCTATGAGGTCATCACCTGAGCCAAAGGAGTTGGATACTTAACCAACTGAGCCACCCAGACGCCCCTACTCATAAAATGTAAAGCCAAAGACTCTTTATTTTAATCATTTCCATACATTTGAAACAAAGCAAAATGTGATCACACACAAACAGCTCTCTGTCCACCGCTTAATCCACGTAGTCCATCTGTCCTGTAACAAAATGGTCCTGATTTTGCAGGTGCTGTTTAACACAAAGAAACTGTTACCTTGTAAACTCCAGGACCACAGAGAACTTTGGGAACGAAGAAATTTAAGACCCTTTTGTACCCAGAACTGTGCTGAAACAAACAAATGCTGGGGCTTTTATCAATGCAAACTCATTTCAGGGTTCAAATGGAGAAAAAGATACAGTTTAAAATTCATTTGGAGGGGCGCCTGGGTGGCTCACTTGGTTAAGTGTCCGACTTCGGCTCAGGTCATGATCTCACGGTTTGTGGGTTTGAGCCCCGCAACGGGCTCTGTGCTGAACTCTTGCTCAGAGCCTGGAGCTTGCTTCTGATTCTGTGTCTCCTTCTCTCTCTGTCCCTCTCTGCTCATGCTCTGTCTCACTCTATCTTTCAAAAATAAATAAATGTAAAAAAAAAAATAAAACAAAAATAAAATTCATTTGGAGGTTTTGATCATTATGTCTGTGCTTGTCTGCTCCGGTCTCAGATTTGCCACCTTTTTCTCCATAAGTACACGTCAATTTCTCAGGGGCGGATTTTTGATTCAGAAAAACCACTCTTGGCTCTCTGAAAATGAGTACTGTGATATCAGAGGAGTTTACAGAAAGGCATGTGGGCATAAATCTTCTTTTTTATTTTGAGAACTCATTAAACAATCGTTTTAGCCCAGCTCTGGCTTTGAGAGTGATCTGTTCCGTTGCATGAGTATGGTGATCATTCCAGTATGTGTTAACAGACAGTGACATCATCTGGAAGCAAGAAATGGCTCTCAGGTTACCATATAAATTGACTTAAGCTTTGGGAAGGATTACAGGACAGACCTCGGCGAAGTGTGGAGATGCCATTACAGCTAAATCAAAGGTAACTGTGAGGTCTGGCAGGCACCTGTCAACAGGTAAGGGAAGGAGGAGCCCACGAAGGAGACTTGAGTCAGGGTTACATTCTCCAAGCTTTATTTTTATTTCAGGTTAAAGGGTCAGACAGAAAAGCCATTCGCAGAGATCTTTATTTATGGTTCTCAGAGGCCTGGTTGGTGAAGTGTCCTGAAGAAGAAGGATGGCTCAGGTGGGACCCCAGTTTCCCAGCCTGGTTGATGACAGACTGAGGGCCTGATGCTTTGTGAAAGCCCGGTTTTTTATGAATGTGCATTAATGTTTGCAGGCACAACATGGGAGCCCATCCTATCTGTTACCTCCTGTGCAGAGAGAGGTGGGTGTCCCCCCCTACCCCCTCTCCTCGGCCACCTGAACAGACCAGTTTGCACCACCTGTCATTGGCCTTTGAAGGACGGGTAAGGAGATACAAGCATTCTTGGCCAGCAAGCTTGGGTGGGGGAGATTCCCACACACTTCTCAGATGTTCAAAACTCAGTCCAATGTTTTATTCAAGCTTTCTCTTGGGGGCAAGAATAATACTCCATTCTTTGGAGAGGTGTGGTGCTTAAGGAAAATGACCAGAGAACAGCAGAGAAGCAAGAAGACCCCTGCTTATGGCCCCATCCTGTTCTGTTGGGCCACCCCTACTTCCTTCTTGTTCTTTAACATTCAACTTGGGGCTCCCCAATTTGGCTTCATGGTCCTCTGCTGTTTCACTTTCCACTGACACTGGGGTGGTAGAGAGAGAGTGGTTAGGGTGGAGGGGGAGAAAGAGGGAGCGAATGTCTATTTTGCCAATCAAAGGCTGCAGGACCCCGGATGAGCTCCTTATCTTCTGGGGGTGGGGCTCCTTCCCTGTGAAGCTGGACTGATGATCCCCACATCCAATGTGGTGTTGTGGAAAATACTTGTTCTCCAACTCCTAGCCTGGCTGTTTCATGCTCATCCTTGACAGAGATCTGCCCTTGCTCATTCTGTCCAAAGTAGCCCTCATTTCACCCTCTTCTACACCCAGCCAAAGCCAAGGGACCTCGTCCATCTCGTTCCGTGAATGTGGCCCATAGAAGCAGCTTGACAGGTATTTGTTGACTGATGCAGACTCAGCCAGCCTACTGGCATGGGTCACCCCAGATAGTCAGAGGGGCACAGCATCACAGCCATGTAATCCTTCCATGCCACATATTTTCCTATGAAACAAGAGGTTGACTTAGCTTTCAATCAATGACACCAAAGGGGTAGAGTTGAGGAAGGGCGATCACCTCTTACAGGAATAGGCCAAGTTTGGCAAAAATAGGAGGAACAAAAATACCAGGAACGGTGTGTCAAGCATCCCATATTTTTCTCAAGAGATCAAGAGCTTCCCAGAGCAAGTGACAGATTATTGGTCTCTCTATTCCTGCATCTGGCACAGTACCTGCATGCAGGGGGTGGCAAGCAAAATGATGGGTAGATAAATGAATCAAATGATTCTTTAAATGTCTCTGCAGGTGCAGGTATATAAAAGAAATACTGTCCTCTTTGTGGTCTCCACTGCAGGGAGAGCTGAGTATTTTCCCCACCACTTCTTGGCTCAGCCACCTGAAAAGACTCGTTCCCACCGCTCATCATTGGTCTTTGAAGGACAGGTGGGTAGGTACAAGCATCCCTGACTGGCAAGCCCGGGTCTGGGGATTCTCACATGCTCCCAGGCAGCTAAACTCTAGAGAGGGATTAACTAGTAACTGATGTGTTAGTTAATAATAAAGTGTACCCATTCCAAAGGACATTTCCATTCAGTCTGATGATTCTTGAATGTTAGCATACAAAGTCACAAAGTTATAATGGTCAAATGAGTAGATCAAATGAGTATAATAATCAAACCATCAAATTGGAACTGGGATGAGTCAGGAGAATCCAGTGGAAAGCATTTTCATTTCCCCCAAAGAAACTCTATATCCATTAGCGGTCACTGTCCATCCCCCCCATATAAATGGAATCCCACAATATGTAGTCTTTTGTAATTGGCCTCTGAGCATCATACCTGCAAGGTCATCCATGTTGTAGCAAGTAACAGTATTTCATTCCTTTTTACTGCCAAACATGGTCCCTTGTACTGTTTTACCACTTCTATTTATCCATTCATCAGTTAATAGGTCCTTGTGTTGTTTCTCCTTTTTTTTTTTTTGGTTATCCCTCTGAATTTTGTTTTTTTGTTTTTTTCAAAAACATGGCTATTTATGTATTTACTTATTCATTTATTTTTGCTTCTGCTAAAGTATTCTCTAGGAATATAAGTGAGATTCCAGGACAATAGCTATGAAGATATTGCCAGGTATAGTCATAACATTTTCCAATAGAAATTTGCCAATTTATTTTTTCTTTTTTTAATTTAAATTTTAGTTACCATACAGTGCAATATTTGTTTCAGGAGTAGAATTCAGTGATTCATCACTTACATACAACCCCCAGCGCTCATCACAAGTGCCCTCCTTAGTACCCACCACCCACCCAGCCCATTTCCCACTCACCTCCCTCCATCAACTCTGTTCTCTATGGTTAAGAGTCTCTTGGGGTGCCTGGGTGGCTCAGTCGGTTAAGTGTCTGACTTCACCTCAGGTCATGATCTCACAGTTTGTGAGTTCAAGCCCTGCGTTGGACTTTGTGCTGACAGCTCAGAGCCTGGAGCCTGCTTCAGAGTCTGTGTCTCCCTCTTTCTGTCCCTTCCCTGCTTGTGCTCTGTCTCTCTCTCTCAAAAATAAATATTAAAAAAATAAAAAAAAGAGACTCTTGTGGTTTGTTTCTCTCTTCTCTTCTCCCCCAACTTCCCATATGTTCATCTGTTTTGTTTCTTAAATTCTGCATATGAGTGAAATCGTATGATATTTGTCTTTCTCTAATTGACTTCTTTTAGCATAATACATTCTAGCTCCATCCATATCATATCCCTTTGAATTTTTAAGACACATCCATGTATCTCCCCTAATTGACCAGTTATTATTGCAGTCTGATGGAATCCTGTGTGTGTGACGTCTAAGGTTTACTCTATCATCTTTCAAAAGTCTCTCTATTCCTAATACTAAAATTCTGTGATGGTGTGCCCTGGTGGGTCATTTATTGTTCAATGTCCTGGGCTCTCAATGGACCCATGTCATTTAGATACCTACGGCTTCAAAACCGGGAAATTTTCTTGTATTATTTCTTTATGCCTTCCTTCAATTTTCTTGATAATTTTTGGAATTCATATTATTGGACATTAGACCTTCTGACTTACTACTCTGATTTTCTTATCCTCTCCTATTTTTCATTTTATATTTTTGTTCTAGTTTCTGGGAAATTCTTTCTACTTCCTTTTCTAACCTTTCTGGTAAGCTGGTGTGCATGTGTGTGTGTGTGTGTGTGTGTGTGTATGGTTTATATTAAAATGGTCATCAATCATCACCAGTTGTTTAGAAGTTTAAATGGAATAGCAAAATTTTCCCCTTCCGTAAAAACCCATGTAAATGTTTGCAGCAGCAACAGAGATAGCTGTGGATACTGTTGTTGATATAATGATTATGCTAATCGGTGGACCCAAGCTTTCCCAAACAGAGCTTTGTGATGACAGAGGATGGGTTGAATCCCCAGAGTCCCTCCCCGAGGCCATCTGTACAGAGATTCTGCATCTATGCTTTGTGGGAATTAAACTACTTCCACTTTGTTTTGCTGACGTCTTCTCCACTGTTGCAAAAGAATCAGGCCATGTTCTAACTTCTACTGCATGGGAGTGGTTTGGCCACTGAGAGGCAGATACTAGTGTCATTTCAAGGGAATTCCTGGCACTCTTTGACACCCACTCCCACAGGGGGTAAGAAAAGCAAATAAAGCATGTTTTAGTATTCTCCCTTGGTCACTCTTGAGATATGATAGCCAGTTACATTTTTCCATGTCTTGGATTTGCCTTTAGAATTGTTAGTTTTATTTACTTTTTCTCAATTATTGTTTTTTTATTTTTTTTAATCTTTATTTATTTTTGAGACAGAGAGAAACTGAGCATGAGGGGGGGAGGGGCAGAGAGAGAGAGAGATAGAGAGAGAGAGACACACACACAGAATCCAAAGCAGGATCCAAGCTCTAAGCTGTCAGCACAGAGCCCAATGTGGGGCTTGAACCCACAGACCATGAGATCATGACCTGAGCTGAAGTCAGACGCCTACCTGACTGAACCACCCAGGTGCCCCTATTGTTTTTATTAACACAAGGTATAATATATTAATGTACTTTTACAATAAAAGACATGCCCTACATCAAGCCCAAGTCTGCTTCCAATTTACTAACACAGCCCACAAAAATACTTTTAAACTCAAATAGTGGCCACATGTAACTCTCCGAGCCCAGGAGAGAAAGTGCTCCTGTGTTGTCTATAAGAGATTTCTCATCAGCAGTTTTTACCCATCAGCATCTTGAACAGATTAATATTTCTTTTTTTTTTTTTTAAGTTTATTGATTTATTTTGAGAGAGAGCATGAGCTTGACCCAGGGAGGGGGAGAGAGAAGGGGAGAGGAAGAATCCCAAGCAGGCTCTGCGTCATCAGCACGGAGCCTCATGTGGGGCTTGATGTGGGGCTCGAACTCATGAATCATGAGATCATGACCTGGAAGTTAGACACTTAACTGACGGAACCACCAGGTGCCCAGAAAGATGAACATTTCTACTGAAGGATGACAGATACTACAACTGTTTCTGAGTCACTTTTGAGTTTTCTTTTGCATTTTCCTGCAGAGGTGGCCTCTTGGAGAACATCATATCCTTGCCAGTCTAACATTTCATTTTCTCAGGTTGCTTCCCCCTCCCCTTTTTGTGACTTAGAGATGGTGCTTCCCTGAGTTGGCTGTTTCTTCAGACATCGCTAAAGAAATGCTGTTGCCCAGATAGAGCAAGTTGTCTTGCTTCCCTCTCTCCACCTCCTCCTCTGTGCAGCGAGAGCTGCCCAGGTAGAGGCAGTAGGACCATGTTAGAGCTATTGCTTAGGCTTTGCATAAATATTGAACTGGTGGGGCACCTGGGTGGCTCAGTCGGTTAAGTGACCGACTTCGGCTCAGGTCATTATCTCACGGTTCTTGGGTTCAAGCCCTGTGTCAGGTTCTCTGCTATTAGTGCGGAGCCCACTTAAGGATCCTCTGTCTCCCTCTCTCTCTGCCCTTTACCCTTTCATACTCTCTCTCAAAATAAATAAATAAACATTAAGAAGAAGAAGAATAAACTGGTGATTATCGATGATAACTCCTCCCTGAATTTCTTTGTAGTCTGGAGATAGTGGATCAGTTGAGATATACTGTTGACCCTTAAATAATGTGGAGGTTAGTGGTGCTGACCCCCTGCACAATCAAAATCCATGAGTAACTTTTTATTTCATTTTCTCATTTTTTCATTTACATCCAAGTTAGTTAGCATATTGTGCAATAATGATCTCAGGAGTAGAGTCCAGTGATTCATCCCCTACATATAACACCCAGGGCTCATCTCAACAAGTGTCTTCCTTAATGCCTTGCTCATTTAGCCCATCCCCCCCCACAACCCCTCCAGCAGCCCTCTGTTTGCTCTTCATATTTAAGAGTCTCTTATGTTTTGTCCCTCTCCCTGTTTTTATATTATTTTTGCTTCCCTTCTCTTATGTTCATCTATTTTGCATCTTTTCTTAATATTTTTTAAAATTTATTTTTGAGAGAGAGAGAGAGAGAGACTGCGTGAGCAGAGGAGAGTCAGAGAGAGAGGGAGACACAGAATCCGAAGACAGGCTCCAGGCTCTGAGCTACCTGTCAGCACAGAGCCTGATGCGGGGCTCAAACCCACGAACCGTGAGATCATGACCTGAGCCGAAGTCGGACACTCAACCTACCGAGCCACCCAGGCACCCCCATCTATTTTGTATCTTAAATTCCACATATAAGTGAAGTCATATGATATTTGTCTTTCTCTGACTAATTTCGCTTAGCGTAATACCCTCTAGTTCCATCCACATTGTTGCAAGTGGCAAGATTTCATCCTTTTTGATTGCCAGGTAATATTCCATTTCCAGAGAAGAAAATGTTATTAAGGAAATCATAAGAAAGAGAAAATAGATTTTACAGCACTGTACTGTATTTACTGGGAAAAATCCGCATGTAAGTGGACCCGTGTAGTTCAAATCCATGTTGTTCACAGGTCAGCTGTGCTCTCGATGTGTCTGCTTGGTAGGAGAGAACCACTGGATAACATTTAATTTTTTTTCCAGCAATGACATTTTCTCTTTCCACCTAGTCATTTTCCCAACTCAATTAATAATTAGATTTGAATTCTGTAACCCTACTGCATCCAGTTTCTAGGATCTCGGGGCTCCAAACGTAAACCATGGCGAAGCCCTGCATTATTTACACTTCAATTATTTCTTTCTAAGCATTTTAAAACTTACTATCTAGAATTAATCTTATTTAGGCACTGGAATATAATACAAAGTTGTGACTTAACTGAGTATAGCTTATTTATTTTATTGAAAGTATGTATTTAGAAATCTGTTTTAAAATGCACACCAGGAGGGGCGTCTGGCTGCCTCAGCCAGAAGAGCATGTGACTCTTAATCTTGAGGTCATAAGTTCGAGCCCCACGTTGGGTGTAGAGATTACTAAAAAGTAATAATAATAAAAATGAACAGATAAATAAGATGCAAACCTGGACTGATTTGAACAGAAAAATGCTTTCAATATTCCCCATTTTTTATAAAATCTTTACAGCAAAGAGAGGCCAGATTTATAGACGCAAGAGTGTAGAAATGGTCGAGGATATGCAATTTTCCCATACATCTGAACACACCTATTTCCTACAGAAAGCCCACAACCTGCCACAGAAGAGGCCATCATCAGATAAGCCATCCTGCATATTTCCTAGGTGAAAACAGCTGAACAAAAGCAAGCTACAGCCTTCAGTGCCATCATCAATTACAGACGCCTTCGGGGGTAAACTTGAGATTCGAAATAAACACAGCTTACTTTTCACAGAAGCAGGTTTTTAAGAAGCTAAATGAACACACTTGACAAGGTACAGTGTCGTCAGACCCTCTCACTGATTAATAACAAGACACACCAGCACGCATTTACTCAGCCATCGGTCAGTGTGTGAGGCTCCGTGTTGGATCTGGGGACACAGCAGCCACAGCCCCTGCCCTCTGTGAACGTGATGATCACCGAGAGAAGGGGTCCCCGCAGGCAATCACCTGTGCCTGCTGCCGGGGCACCGCACAGACTGGGACTCCAGAGCTGGATGAGGCGCACTAAACAAGGCCCGCAGCACCCGGGTTTTTGCACACTGTGGACAGAGTACAGCTGACCGGTCCCGTGTCGTCCTGCTTGTTTTACTTCTCTCTGAAGCAGGACTGATTCCAATCCTTTACATGCTGCTTACAGAACCAGTTTTGTTTCTGAGAAGTTTAAAACCTTTCTAGGCAGCTTTAAATCTCTGAGCAGCCCTGTCAGCAGCTATTATTTCTTAGGGCTTACAGACAAGTTAGCTGTATAGGAGACTGATCTGAGTGTCTAGCCCACCAACCCCAAATTGAGAGGGGAAAATTCCCTTAAATTTAAAACTTTAAGGGAGCCTGGGTGGCTCAGTCGGTTAAGCATCTGACATTGGCTCAGGTCATCATCTCATGGTTTGTGAGTTCGAGCCCTACATCGGGCACTCTGCTGTCAGTACAGAGCCCACTTAGGATCCTCTGTCCCTCACTCTCTGCCCCTCCCCCACTAGTCTCCCTCTCTCTCTCTCTCTCTCTCTCTCAGGATAAATATATAAACTTTAAAACTATATATTAAAAAATAAAATAAAATAAAATTGAAAATGATGCTTGTGTAGGAGCACATGGCTGGCTCACTCAGTGGGGCATGCAACTCTTGATCTCGGGTCCTGCGTTCAAGCCCCACGTCGGGTGTAGAGATCCCTTAAAAGTAAAATCGTACAAAAAATGAATCCTGTGCAATATGGTAATTTTTATTCTGGCTCTCAGGACTTCTGAGGGAGTAAGCTGACCAATAAAGCGTGGCCAGGTGCAGTTGGAGAAGCCACCTTCTGTTCTCTGTATTTCTATAGGGCCTTTCTCTGAGGGCTCAAAGGCGCTGATGAATAATCATCCCAAGAACAGAGGTGTCCTAACTTCCCAGAAGCCTGAGGTGCACATTTGCATGAGAGGCTAAGAGGAGAGGCACAGATCATTTTGAAAATCCACTCTTCCCCTTGCCCGGAAACTTGGTGCCTGGGATGTAGGGTGGCAAAGTTGCCCCGTTCGCCTAAATAAAGGAGATCACATCCCACTTGTAGCTGTGAGCAGTGGGGCTCCTTCCATTCCTAAAATTCAAAGAGCGGGGCTTTGGAGGCTGGAGGAAGAGCAGTGTGAAGGGAAGGGAGGGGTGGGAGGTGGCTTGGAGGAAGCAGAAGTCAGCTGTTTTCAAGTACGGATTACACACACACTCCAGGTGTTTGGAAACAAGCTCCCCAAAGCACTCAGCAGTCTGCATTCCTTCCCACAGCTCTCTAAGAAAAGTGTCTCTTCTGGCTTAGGAAGAATCATAAAAAAATTGCCACTCCAACCCCCTCATCTTAATCCCTCGCCATTTGGGGAACAATAGAGAAAGCACACCTGACAAAGGTGTTGGGCTCAGGCCAGGTTCCTTTGCGCTTTGTGAGGCGCACAACTTCCTCTTCCTTCAAGTCTGGAGGCGCGATCCACCCAAGCCTCTGATCTGAGTTTCTTCTGGAAATGCGTAACGCTGCCACTGGAAAGACAGCTTTGGTGTGTAAGTAAATCATCAGAGGCTGGTGCTTCTAGCCCTCCTCCTCCTGCTTTGTCCCACCACTTTCTCTCAACTTGAAATTGCTTCTCTTTTTCAGATCTACCTTTTTTTGCCACACAAGAGTAGAAAACACAGTGACACCAAATTTTCACAGGCTCGAGGGCAGGCACACTGCCTGTTTTCAAGCAGCTTCAGTTCAAATGCTCTGCCAGACGCGACTCAACAGAGAGAACAAAAGCGTCATCAGATGCATCAGGATGAGGTTACCAGTCTTATTTTCAAATGGCTTTCCTCCAAGTACTCTCTGTAAATAATGTCAACAGTAAAAATGGACTGATTCCAGGCAATAAAATCTAGCACATGTGTTCATATGGGAAAGTTAGAATCACATCTTACTCTTGTAATAATTTTTGCAAGAGCTAACGGCGCCTGGATTACGCAATGGAATGGACTGAGGATTGGAGGAGCTCCTGACCCATCCATTCTGGCTTTTCTGTTCTTTCACTTCCTTGAAGCTGAAATCATCAGACAGGAGAAAACCTAAGCAGCAAGCAGGAAGATGGTCTATTGTGGAGTGCTTTCCTATTCCACACGGAACGAATGCAAAGATTCTTCACTGGTCAGAATAGGTAGATATAGCCCCGGAGGTGAAGACACTGGGTGGCAGTTTCGTCAGTGGTTACTGTGGCTACTCGCTTTCCTTGGTGATAATGACAGATGACAGTGAGACCAAGAAAGAGAAAGCCAAGAAACTCCCAGAGTACAACCCCAGGCCCTTTGATTCTCCCCGAATCTTCTCCAACATTGTACCTCTCTTGGCAGCTGTCATTTCCGTGTGTACCGGGACATGAAATCAAATGAGGAATTTAAAAAAGAAAAGTTGACTCAAAGTGCATTTGTGTGACCTCCCTGAGTTCCATCTTACAAGTGACTGCCTTTTCTGTATGCTTGCCAAATTGTTGTTTCTCTTACCTTTGCTTCTAGTTGACTTACCATTCCCACTAAAGAGGCAGAAACTTTGAGGAACCGAAGTTACAAAAAAAGAGAGATAGGTAGATGAATGCAATATATACAATGTACCCCACACCTGTCCAAAATAAAACAATATCTCTGTAGTTTAATTTGATGGTCAATATGCTGTCTACCTTATTGATTAGGACACTGGTCAAACATCAACAGTAACATCCAAAAGTGCACCGACAATAGGAGAGGATGAAATCCTAACCCGTTTTGTTTCACCTTCACTCCTGACACAGATTTTCCTTAAATGTCAATGTCACTTTTAGATCGAAACGCAAATTGTCTAAGTAAGTGCCTGGCAGCTTCATTCCAGAAAATGAATGAAGTTCTGGAAGAAGTAATTTTATTTCTCAGAAAAGGCATTTAAATTCTACCACATGACATTTCATTAATTCAACAGTTATTAGGTGTGGGTGCCTCTTCTAACGGGTCGGAGACCTCAATGCTGGCATCAGAGGTGAGCAGGCATTTCCCACCCGCACCCCTCTGCCCTGCAAGGGTTTTTCCCTTGTCAGCCCTGTCCGTAGATGGCTTCCAGACCTGGGTCCATCAGGCCTGTCAGGTGCTGTCCGCCCCTTCCTTGGGTTCAGCCCCTCCCCTCTGACAGGCCACCCAGGACACACTACGGTATCAGGGGCTATTGTCTCAGCCTCCTTCCTTTCTTTCAGAGTTCATCTGCCTTTCTCTCAACACCCATTCATTCATCCAGCAAACATTTATTGAGCACTTACTCTGTGCCCAGTGCTAGCCCTGGAGGTGAGCCCTTGTCCCCTGGAAATCCACAGTCCAGTGCCACCAAGGTGATGTCAAGCAAACAGTCACGCTAACACATCCTGGTTACCAGCAGCGAAAGCGCTATGAATAAAAAGTAATAGGAGACGATTATGAAGAAGCCCTTGTCTGTCTGGTGAGGGAAGGAGCTAGGGTCCTTCCTCTGAGGATGGGACTTCGAAGCTGGTCTCTGAAAAACAGGTAGCAATTAACTGGCTGAAAGACTGGAAAGTGGTCCAGACCCAGGAAGGAGAATCTGCCAAGACCCTCAGGAGGCAAGGAGTATTATTTCTCTTTTCTTAACTCTGAGTTATTTCTTATAATTATCCCCAACAGAAAGAGCTTGAGGAAGAAAAAAAAAAAAAAAGAAAAGAAAAGAAAAGAAAAGAAGTGTGCATCTACAAGAACTGAAATCCTTTTTTTTCTTTAAAAAAAACTTTTTGTCTTTATTATTTTATTTTGAGAGACAGAGACAGAGAGCGAGTGGGGGGGCAGGCAGAGAGAGAGGGAGACACAGAATCTGAAGCAGGCTCCAGGCTCTGAGCTATCAGCACAGAGCCCAACACGGGGCTCAAACCCACAGACTGTGAGATCATGACCTGAGCTGAAGTCAGATGCTTAACCGACTGAGCCACGCAGGCGCCCCAAGAACTGAAATTCTTTGCTGAGCAAACGTTATACAGAAGTAAGCTCAGGAAGGGAGGAGTTTCACATACGAGGCCGGGGGTTTGGGGAGGTGTGCTCCTTATAACCTGGTAGACTCTCCTTTCTTTTAGTACAAAAGCTATGCCTCTGCCCACCTTACCCCTTGTTTCAGCAGGGTTTCAGCCCACCCAGCTCGAGACTACATTTTCCAGCTTCCTTCAAAGCCACGTGTGCCCACCTGATTAAGTTCCAATGAGATTTAAATGGAAATGAATGTCCCTTCCTTTAAGGGAAATTGCTTGTTTTCCAGTTCCTCTCCCTCTTTCCTCCCACGTTCTGTTCCAACAGACAAAGTACCTGGGTCACAGGGAAGCCTGTGTTGCTGAGCCCACAGCCACATCAAGGCTGTTCCGTGGCTGAGAAGGCAGTTGTGGTCTCGTAGTTAGGGCTCTCTTTAAGTTAGCCCATCCCTTGATGAACAGGGGAGTGGTTATCTTACTCAATTATTTTGTCTTTATAGTGCCAACCAAAACAGAGTTCATGACCACAGTCATAACCGAAAAGGTAAATCTGATTATACAAAAATTTCATCGGTTAGCAAACACCACAAGCCAAATTAAATGCCCAATGACAAAACTGGAAAGCAATATTTGCAACACACGACAGACCAAAGGCTAATACCACATATATTTTAGTAACTTGTGTTGAGTACTTCATGAGACTGTCTTGATTAATACTGACTGTAACCATGTGAAGTAGGCGCTATATGGCACCGTGATTAATCATGGCTTCCAAATTCACCGCTGACTCACTGTGCGGCCTGGGGGAAATGACCTAAAATAAGAATGGTGATACCTTCTTCCTAGGCTTATTTATGAAAATTAGATGAGACAGCACCACTCTGAACAGTTGGGCAGGCTATGCCAGCACAAAGGAAGGGATGCCTTGGTCTAATTAGCGCAAAGTTGCCTTATGGACAAGGGGCTCTGAAATGAGCTAAAGCTTAGCAAAATACCTGAGGTAGGTGCTCAGTAGAAGTTGACGGTTATCGTTAACATTAACATTACTGCTCTCAATCTCCAGGTGAGAAAACAGACTTGGAGAGGCTGTGATTTGCCCATGACAGAGTTAATGCAAGATTCTATTAGACGGATAACAAAAAGTCAAACAATCCAATAGAATTTGCCAAGAACATTGTTCACAGAACACACATATGAAAAGACGGCCAAAATGACTCATCATTAAAGAGGTGAATGTGGAAACAATAAAGGAGATATTTTCGGTCTATGAGATTAGTAAACTCTAGTTATATTGAATCTCAAATAAGGGTGTGAGGAAACAGTCTCTCGTGCTGCTGATGGGCTTGTTAATTTGCATGAGGCTTCTTCTGACCCAGAGTTTCAGAACTAACCACTGAATTCCAAATAAAATGCTGCTTTACGTTCTCAGGGGTTCTGATCTAGGACAACTGCAGCGGTGTGAATAACTAGCCAGCTGATCCTGGGTGTGCATGACATTTGGCCAGCCACTGGCTTGTGACTACAAACAGGCTTTCTCTGAGGTTTTCATATTTATTTTAATTTTAGTTACCAAGAAATTTATCTTGGCTAGGGGGAGATAAGATGCAAACTTTTGAAAGTATTGCCTTTAAGCCACAAAACAAATGTTAACACGAGTGCTTAAAATTATTCCATATAAATCATTCACTCCCCTTGCCTCTTAGAGACTATACAACATGATTTAATCTTTTGTTGATGACTCAGGGTCAATATTATTGAATACCAATGACTCTTTCATCTCAGAACTCAACATCAAATTGTTTTATATTATCTACAAACCCAAATAAATTAAGGGGACTATTCAATAAATGATGTGGGTATCTCTCATCCAAATAAATTACAACGGATTTTTGAATACAAAAAGTTTTGAATGGGGTGCCTGGGTGGCTCAGGTCTGAGTCTGATTTTGGCTCAGGTCATGATCTAACCGTTTGTGAGTTCGAGCCCTGCGTCGGGCTCTCTGCTGTCAGCCTGCTTCAGATCCTATGCCTTCCTCTCTCTCTCCCTCTGCATCCCCCCCCCCTCAAAAATAAGTAAAAACATTTTTAAAAAACTTATTGTAAAAGAAGAAAACATATGAGAATTCTTTTATAATCTCAGAACGAGGAAGGACTGGCAGCACTGACACAAAACCTAGAAGCTCTAAAAGAAGATACTAATGTTTGATGGTATAAAAATGATACCCACTTGATAAAAAAAAAAAAAACAAAACACTGAAACAAAGTCAAAAGAGAGTATCGGGATAAAATATTGTAACTCCTATTAGAGACAAAGGGCTCAGTTTCCCCAAAATAGATGAAGCTCTTATCAATTGATAAGAAAATTACTAATATCTTAAAGGACACTATTATCACAAATCCCACAGAAGCTACTTCCAGCCTAATTACTTCTTTTTTTGTTTTTCCTTAGTTGGGGGTATCTTGAGGGCAGAAACTCTCTCTTTTCTCCTTTTTTCTTGTGCCTGGTCTAGCATTTGGCATGTCATTGGCATTTCATTAATTTTTCACCAAATCAAGAAGCTTCATATGTTATATATTGAAATGTCTAATGTTTCATTTGCCAAATGCTCTCTTGCCTAATAAGATTGGTTGAAGCAGTGCTCTACAGGCAGGAATTTTTTTTTAAGCCAAAAGTGTCCATTTATCTTTACCTTGTGTTCTGATCTGTGACTTGTCCATGATCAAAGGCAGTATGCTTCATTCCCAGGTTTACCCACTCAGAAAAAAAAAAAAAGGCATTCAGAGGATAAACACTATTATTTACTGAATGCTTAGTGCTTTACACACATTATCACATGTAACAATTTAGGTTATGGCCATCTATATTTCATACGTGAGCAAATCAAGTAGATTCAAGTAGCTTTTAGCTAGTGGTACTATTCCCTAAGTTTAATACCCACAAAAGCTGAGTCTCGAGCCCCAGTCTCTCTGTCTACAGAAACCAGAGAACTGGAACATTCTGCTTGATTGCCAAAAATGCTTCTGAGGCCTCCCGTCACAGGTTCCTGGGAGGCTCTGCTTTAGAAGGACCAATCTAACTAGTGCCCCACAATGACATGCGTTCTCTGAATTCAAGTTCACTCCATTTTCACCTCCCAACTCTCCATCTGAGATAAGATCTCCTTCCCCCCCAAATCATCTTTTCTTCTCCTAAATATATATTAATGGATTCATATTAAGTGCTCCTTGACTTTTGTACAACTTGTGTACTCTGCTCCTTAGCATGGCTCTCAACCATCTCCCACTGTCTCTCTGCTTCTGACGGATGCTATAGGCACATACATGGTAGTCATGGCTCTCCATGTCATCTCCAAATGAGACAAGAGCAGGAGTCCTATTATTTGAACAAGACTTTGACAGATTCTGATACCTCTCACTGATCTCTCCAACTAGTGAATCATTGTTTTATCATTTATATGTACCAACTAAGCAGCACTTATCCTCATTTTTAAAGTTTTGAATAGGTAATTATGCTCCCAAACTCAAATGTCAGGATCATTGTGTGTATGTGTGTGGGGGGGTGGCGGGGAGGAATTAAAAAGTATACAGGCTGCAGGCACCCCACTCTAGGGATTCAGACTCCATGTGGGCAGAGTCAAGGAATCTGCATTTTAACAAGCTCTCTGGGTGACTCTGACACAGGACTCAGAAGCACTGGTTGGAAAATTAAGTCAGTCCAGCTTCTCCAATCTCAGCCTTGACTGGGTGGGGTCAACCCAAGAAGATCTAGAGTCAGGGAGCAGCCATAGGTTCAAGGTTCAAAGTTCATAGGTTGTTGTTCTTCTTTTCTTCTTCTTCTTCTTCTTCTTCTTCTTCTTCTTCTTCTTCTTTCTTCTTCTTCTTCTTCTTCTTCTTCTTCTTCTTCTTCTTCTTCTTCTCCTCCTCCTCCTCCTCCTCCTCCATCATCATCATCATCATCATCATCAAAAACCATCTATAGATTCCCTATTATATGAAAGTAACTGCCATTCTCAAAAAGTAGAGACAAAGCAAAGGGTCCTAGGATAGAAAGTCTGGGAATTGGGATTTTATTTTATTTTAATGTTTATTTATTTATTTTTGAGACAGAGAGCACAAGCAGGGGAGATGCAGAGAAAGGGGGAGACAGAGAATCCCAAGCAGACTCTGCACTGTCAGCTCAGAGACCAATGTGGGGCTTGAACTCACAAACCATGAGGTCATGACCTGAGCCAAAATCAAGAGTTGGATGCTTAAATGATTGAGCCACTCGGGCACCCCTAGGAACTGGAATTTCTTGAATCTTAGTTCAATTGGAGGTTGGTAAGAAGAGGTACAGTAAGTTAGTAAAATATATCTGATGCTTATACAAAAATTTTATGTAAAATGGACTCTAGCAAACTGATAAAGCCACTGTTACTATAAAATCCTCTAATCTTTCTCTGTTTGCCAGACACAGGTTGACTTAAGTCCCTGGTTACATCTTGACCTGTCATACAACTAAAGAAGAGAACTGGTTTTTAAACTTCTTGATTCATTCATGGCAAACCATGACAGGTTTAGGACCAATGCATTGGGCAAACCATGGAGGGTGCTGGGGCCATGCTCGTTCAATAGGAGAATGGACTCCTTTAATTCAAGCTGGATAGCCAAGACTAGCCATTGTTCTGTCATTGGAGAAGTCTTGGTCACAGAAGATAGACAGGAAGACATGAACATAGAAGATAGGAAGATAGCAGTTAAAATTATTAAAATAGGTCACTGAATTCTCAACCATTTCAACTTTGGAAAATGTTGGGCAGTTTCTCCTGCTTTATACTGAAGATCCACACTTGTCTTTTCAAGATAAGAGAAGAATTAAGTTCTCCTAGGAGAAAACGTCTATCTTCATAGACATCATATGCATGGTTGGGTGAGGGTTTATAAATTAGCATATCTTATAGATAAGTTTTTTTCATCTGAAAGCCTAATTTATTCTTAAAACACATGCTTATTTCAGTATTCCTAGGCAAGATAAAGTGACCTTGGGGATTATAAACCTGTAGTCTGAGTCTCCTGGGTCCCTTGGTCCTCTGGGTCACATACAGAGTGGGAGCTATGTGAGTGCAGAGATTCATGGTTTCTATGTTTGTCTGGATCCAGGGTCAGGGTCTGTCATGCTCAATATATGTTTCTGGAATTCATAAATGAACCTACTTATAAACTCACCTGAAATACTTGCTGAAAATGTTTTGCAGGGGATGGAAAAACACTTGGACAGGGGTGATAAAAATATTTCATAAACATTGTCCAGTGACAGCTGTCAGGGCACAAGAAATCCCCTCTCTGTTCCTTTTTGGATATTGTCTTGGATTATGTCTTCACAAATTTACAACAGATCCTAAGGATTACCTCAAATGGTTTCCTGAATCAAACATTTTAAAATGAAAGTTAGCCAAACCTATCAAATGGGGCAAATTAATATCTTTTTCCATTCCCATGTAAACACATGTAAGCTGTAATTCTTTAATTTAAAAAAAATGTTAATGTTTATTTATTTTTGAGAGAGAGAGACAGTGCAAGCAGGGGAGGGGCAGAGAGAGAGGGAGACACAGAATCCCAAGCAGGCTCCAGGCTCTGAGCTGTCAGCATGGAACCCAATGCGGGGCTCGAACTCACAAACCGTGAGATCATGAGCTGAACCAAAGTGGGACACTTAACCGACTGAGCCACCCAGGTGCCTCTGGAAGTTGTCATTCTTTATGTTAGTTAAAACAAAACAAAAAACATATATATATATACACACATATATACACACATATATGTGTGTGTATATATATATATATATATGTATATATATATATATATATATTTACTACTAATGTGGAAGTTTGTCTTAACCTTAATTTTAAAAAGTGTATCATTGGGGCACCTGGGTGGCTCAATAGGTTAAGATTCTAACTTTGCCTCAGGTCATGATCTTATGGATTGTGGGTTTGAGCCCCACATCAGGCTCTGCACTGACAGCTCAGAGGCTGGAGCCTGTTTGGGATTCTCTGTCTCCCTCTCTCTCTGCCCCTCACCCACTTGCATGTTCTCTCTCTCTAAATAAACATTTAAAAATAAAATAAGCATCATTAAACTGAACATCCCTTTGTTACTAAACATTATAAGCAGTGTTGTTCTTATTGAGGAATTTATTTTCAGATTTGGGTCTTTATTAATGAAATTAAGTTTACTCTTACTTGTATTACACTATATATGTTTTTTTTTTTTTTTAGTTTGTTTTTTGGTAATCTCTACACCGAACATGGGGCTCAAACAACTCTGAGATCGAGTTGCATGTTCTTCCTATTGAGGCAGCCAGGCGCCCCAACATTATTTATGTTTTTATTTTAAAATCTTCTTGGGGTGCCTGAGTGGCTCAGTCGGCTAAGCGTCCAACTTCGGCTCAGATCATGATCTTGTGGTCCATGGGTTTGAGCCCCGTGTCAGGCTCTGTGCTGGCGGTTCAGAGCCTGGAGTCTGCTTCAGATTCTCCATCTCCTTCTCTCTCTGCCCCTCCTCCACTTGCACTCTCTCTCTCTCTCTCAAAAGTAAATAAACATTAAAAAATTTTTTCTTGAAATTTATCAACACTATTTAAGGGACCAGTTTTATCAGCAATATCAATGATTCATTTAAATTGTTTACCTTCTATATATGACATAGATTCTCTCTCTCTATCTGTGTGTGTGTATAATATTACATTTATAGTATAATATTTACAATAGTGCCATATGGTTGCCTTTCCAAATAATGGAATTTAATTTAATTACTTACTTTATTTATTTACTTATTTATTTTTATTTTAACTCCAGTATAGTTAACATATGGTGTTATATTAGTTTCAGGTGGACAATATAGTGATTCCACACTTCCATACATCACCCAGTGCTCTTCACGACAAGTGCACTCCTTAATCCCCATTGGCTATTTTACTCATCTCCCCACCTACCTCCTTTAATGTAATTTAATTTTTAAAAAAACTGAACCAATTAAGAGAAAAATGTTAAGGAGGAGAGCATACATGATACAGAAAATCATGAAGAGGATATCAGAATGACTGGACTTGGGGAAACACTGAGCTTTAGAAGAGAGATCAGAGCAAGCATGGAAGGGAGACAAGGGAGATAGGCTGGCTAATGACATGAGCTACTTCGCCTAGGATCACATATGCCACACTATGGGGTTTGGACTTTATCCTAAGAGCAGTAGGAGCCACTAAAGAGTTGAGAGCAGGGGAGTGTCATGATGGGATTTGCCATTTTAAAAATCATTAAGAAGGTGGTGTGGAGGGACGATTGGAAGGTGACAAAAGGAGGCAACTGCAATAATCCAGGAGAGGGATAATGGTGGTTTAATCCTTGGTGTTGCCAGTAGGACAGAGAGAGAGAGAGAGAGAAGAATGACCATGGCATGCCTTGGTCAATGAGGTAGAAGAACTTCTGGTTTCTGGCTTAGATGACTGGTTCAGTTGGGGAGAGGGTTTCACAGAGATATGGAATACAGAAGGAGAAGTAGATTTTAGGAGAATCGGGATGACCTGGTTAGACTTGTTGGGTTTGAAGTGACTTACCAAAAAATGAAGAGGAAGGGTCCAGTAGGAGTTGATCACTGGGCCAGGAGCTCATGTGAGAAATTAGGATTGGAAGTCACCAGCACTTACTTTTCTTTCTTTTTTTTTTTAAGTCTATTTATTTATTTTGAGAGAGAGAGAGAGAGAGAAAGCACATGTGGGAGGGGCAGAGAGAGAGAGAGGGAGAGAGAATCCCAAGCAGACTTTGCACCATCAGCACGGAGCCCGCGATGTGGGGCTCAAACTCACGAACCGTGAGATCATGACCTGAGCTGAAATCAAGAGTCAGATTCTCGACTGACTGAACCACCCAGGCACCCCAGCACTTACTTTTCAAAGGGATAAACACTCACCTGTATTACTTTGCTAAGGATGCCAAAACAAGTATTACAGAACGAGTGGCTTAAATACCAGAAACTTATTTCCTCATAGTTCTGCAGGTTAGAAGTCTAAAATGAAGGTATTAGCAGGGTTCGTTTCCTCTGAGGGCCTCTCTTCTTGGCTTGGAGGTGGCCATTTTCTTCCGGTGTCTTAATGTAGTCTTCCTTCTATGTATGCATGTCTGGCCCTAAATTCCCCTCTTCTATACAGACACCAACCATATCGAATTAAGGCCTGCCTTAATTACCTATTTTTACTTTAATTACCATTTTAAAGACCCTGTCTCCAAATAGTCACATTCTGGGGCACCTAGGTAACTCAGTCGGTTAAATGTCCAACTCTTGATTTTGGCTCAGGTCATGATCTCATGGTTCATGAGTTTTGCCCATGTCAGACTCCATGCTGATGGTGGTGAGTCTGTTTGGGATTCTCTGTCTCCCTCTCTCTCTGTGCCTCCCTTGCTCTCTCTCTCTCTCTCTCTCAAAAATAAATAAATATGGGGTGCCTGGGTGGCTCAGTCAATTAAGCATCCAACACTTGATTTTAGCTCGGGTCACAATCTCATGGTTTGTGAGTTCAAGCCCCATGTTGGGCTCCATGCTGACAATGCGGAGCCCACTTGGGATTCTCTCTCTTTCCCTCTGTCTCTGCCTCTCCTTGCCACCCCTGTCTCTCAAAATAAATAAATAAACTTATTAAATAAATCAAAATTAAAATGTAGTCACATTCTGAGGTACCAAGGGTTAAATCATTGATATATTAATTTGGGGGGGAATACAATTCAGCCTATAACACTAACCTAACTTACTGAATCAAAAAAGAAATTTATTGGCTAATGAAACCAAGGGTATGAAAGAGGATCCTGGATCAAGGGATTCAAACCTGGCATCCAGAATGTGTCTTCATTTCTGTCACTCAGCTTTACTTGATGTCACCTGTATTCTCAGGCAAGCTCTCCCTTGTGGTACCAAAGATGGCCATTTCAGCATTACAACCTCTGTACAGGAACCAATCCATGTGAAGAAAGGAACTTCTTCCTGATAATCCCAGCAGAAGTCCCGAGAAAGACCTTAAATGACCTACCTCAAATCACTCACCCACCTCAAACAAAATCACTTGTGTAGGGACAAGTAACACAGGCAAGGACCAAGTCTGAGTCTCCAGCCCATCCCTGCCCAATGGCCCATCCCATGCAAATCTTGAAAACTGGGAGTAATGGGAGAGTGTTTCTTTATAGCGTTGCTAAACAGGCAATAATAACTACAACAAACCAGATCCACTTCAATGATTAAAGCCATGGGACTAGATATGGCAACCCATGAATAATGTTTACAGGAAAAGAAGAGGGCCAAGGTTAGGAACCGGGGTAACAAAAAACAATATTCAAAGAATGAGAATGAGAAACAGACATGCTTTGGTAGATGCAGAAGAGAAAGAAAGAAAACCAGGAGAGTGTGTTATCACAGATTCCGAGAGACAGTTTTAATAAAGAAATCATGATTTGCAACACCCAGGAGTAGAAAAGTTAATGTCCTTAACTGCAAGAAGCTCAGACACACCCATTTTTTTTAAAGGTACACAAATAGAAACATGCAAAAGACCAGAACAGGCAGTTCATAAAAAAAGAAACTAAGATGACATATGACTAGGTAAATTCATTCATAGGGTAAAACAAACCAAACATTTTCAAGATATGTCTCTGTGCTTTTAAGATTGGCAAAAATAAAAAGACCTGAACAAATCCAGCGTTGGCAAAGGTGAAAGAAAACAGGTATCCGTGATGAACCTGCTGGCAGTATAAACTGCAGTACCTTCTGGCAGGGAAATTTGTTGGAATCAAACATTTAAAGGCACATATTCTTTGACCCAGCAAATCCCAGCTAGTAATTTACTATCACAAATAAATTAAGTCATATTTTTTTAAAAAAGGAAATAATCCTGGGGCACCTGGGTGACTCAGTCATTAAGCGTCTGACTCTTGATCTTGGCTAAGGTCATGATCTCAAAGTTTGTGGGATCAAGCCTGGAGTCAAGTTCCGTGCTGGGTATGAGATTCTTTCTTTTTCCTCTCTCCACCCCTCCCCAACTCATGCTTTCTCTCTTTCAAGATTAATAAACATTAAAAATACATAAAAATAAATAAAAAGGAAATAATTCTGGGGTGCCTGGCTGGCTCAGTCAGTACAGCATGTAACTCTTGCTCTCGGGGTCAAGTTCAAGCCCACATTGGTGTAGAGCTTACTTAAAAAAAATAAAATGAAAATTGTAAAAAATTAAAAAGGAATTTTTAAAAAGGACTCCAGAGAGTCATCAAAAATAAGGTTAAACTCAAAATATTGCCTACCAGGTATGCAAGGGCACCAACAAATCAGAACAGACACTAGCTATAAACCATCCATACAGCCATACTGGTGCATCCCCACTGAATAGCCTATGAAAAAAGGGAACACTAGGTGAACAAAATAAGGTAGACATTTGGACATATGGGCTGGTTTAGAAAGTCCTCCAGAATATATTAATGCAAGTATAAGGTGCAAAGCCATGTGAATAACATGGATTCCATTTTTGTACATTTTTAAATATATATAGACCTGTGCCAGTAAGTACTTCAAAACATTTTCTGGAGGAGAACATAAGAGACTGATGGCCAGTGGTTGCCTTTGGCGAGAGAAACTATGTAGAATGAGAGAGGGTAAGAGGTTGCACCATTTAATGTTATAGAGGTTATACCATTTACTGGTTTTTAACTTTTTTTTTTTTGTTTATTTATTTACTTTGAAAGAGAGAGAGAGCACCCAGGGGAGGGCCAGTGAGAGAGGGAGAGAGAGAGAATCCCAAGCAGGCTCCGTGCTATCAGCACAGAGCCCAACATTGGGCTTGAAGTCATGAACTGTGAAATCATGACCTGAGCCGAAATCAAGAGTTGGATGCTTAACTGACTGAGCCACCCAGGCTCCCCTCTTTTTAACTTTTTAATTTATTCAAGCAATAAGTGCTAATTGAGTGCATACTAATGTCAGGCACTGGACTACGCACTAGGGAAATAATGCAGGAGGCAGTTAAAGCTGAGTGCTATTAACATGGGCTCCTCAGACACACAGCCTGCGTTTGAACCCTGGCTGCATGCTTAGAAGTTGGGACACGACAGTGAAGTCACTTCTCCTTTCTCTCCTGTTGCTTCATTCCTAGAGTATGGACTAACAGTTCTTATCTCACAGGGTTGCTGGGAGAATTAAATGAGATAATACATGCAAAGTGCTTACCACAGTGTTAGGTCTTTGGTACAAGTTCCTTAATTGTTAGCACTAAAAAACAAGGGAGCGAGATGAGACCCAGTCCCCATCCTCCAGAACACCCAGTCTACTGGCTGACTGAAATGGAGAGGAGGAGTTTGTTATTTGGAAATGAGGGGTCAGGGAGCTGGATGAACCACCCAGGTAGATGCTGGCACCACCCAGCGGTAGAGCAGGGCTCCAGGGTCTTCTTGCTCTGAGGAGGGGAGAGTGGAGGGAAGTGAAGCCTTCAGCTGAGATGGCCTCAGAACACCTCGGGAGGATCCTGGGGGATCCAGGATGCATTCAGTGCAGGCAGGCTCTGCCAGGCAAGCAGTCCCAGGACTGCTCAAGGCACCCTGGGAGCCTGGTCTGGAGCAGAAGGAGGAGTCTGAGAAGTTAGCTGAAGAAGCTCAAGAATGGGGTTAATCAGGGAGAGCCAGAGGCCAGGAAGCATTCCAGAGAACTGGGGAGGGGAGAGGGAGGCAGAGGGGAAGAGGTGTAGCGCTCAAGCTGAGGAGCCACAGATGAATCACTTTGCTCAAAGGAATTGTGGGAGCCCCTCTGTTTCGGCCCATAGTTTTTCTCTTTTTTTTCTGCATTGAGTACACGGAACTTCTGTAGTATCTTCAGATGTTTCAGGCTTCTAGAATCCTTAGGATTCATCCTTTTTGTTATACTCTCTATGCCTCATGTTTGGGGAACAGGGGCTTGAGTTTGGGGGTCAGCCGGCATGTGACTGTGTAGTCCCTGGCTCATGCCCCTTGCTTCTGAACCTCCCTGGGTTGGGTTTTTGCCCCACTCTATTTTTGCTGCTCACTCCAGGCTTTCCTGACCCCCTTGTGGCTGAGGGGGGTGATTGGCAGGGAGGATCTGGCCAATGTCAACTTATAGGGCTTATAAGAGAAAACTATTCCTGGAACAGAAGACATATCTCAAGTTGGTGGAATGCTTGTCCTCCTGGAGGGGAAAGAGCTGCCTCAGTTTCCTACTAATGCTTAGAACAGTAAGTGGAGCCCTAAATATTTGTTCCAAGGGCAAAGGCGTGGTCCCTCTAAGTTCTGTTTCCATCTGTAGGTCCCAGCCTTTGAGGTATGGACTGGAGAGGAGAGGGCAGGCTCCTTAGGGTGCCCCCCAACTAATGATACAACCGGCTCTAAAACTAGAACCGATTGAGGGGTCGAAAGTTGGAAAAACATGACAGTAAGTAAAAAATGAGGCAGCAGGTCCAGCTCCAGTTGGTGCAACATCTTTTCTCAATCTAGCCTTTCCTGACCGAAACAACAAATGCACTAATTAGTCTTAAATATTTTGGTGGTTATCTTCCCTCCATGATTCCCAAAACTGTATTCTCCAATTACAATCTGAGTTTTCTTGAGTTCTTTTCTCACCTTCTTTGGTTCATTTTTCATCTCCACTGGCACCAGAGTTTGTTTACTTTTTATTGTATTTTCCCCAAATGTTTTAGTTTCCAGTGGTGAAAACATGGAATAGTCTCACCATTCTACATGGGCATAGAAGCATTAATCAATTGCCTTGATTACATCTTTTTTGTGAAAAGGCAATCTGACAAAATGTCATTATTGGGTGCTTGCATTCCAAGTGCATTTTATTATCCGGTTTTTAAGTGCATCCAAATGTTTTAAAAGTTTAACCTTAAGAAAAATAGGGATTAAAAAAATATTTTGACATTAAAAAACCCCAGGCCATGACCAATCATAGTTTTAAGCTTATCTAACTAAGGTGTGATTGAAAACAGATAGAAAAGTAAAACTTCCAAACCCCTAGAGGGGGTGTACACCTAACAGGTCCCTGCCTGGATGTATGCTGTAACAGAGGTAAAGAGCCACTAGGTGTCTCTGTCATTTTTAGGTAAAACTAAAGTCTGCAAAACATAATACATAGTTAAGGAACAAAATCTCTCTAGTAGGCAGAACCTTTAATCAAAGCAAGAAACGATAATCTGCAATCATGGCCTCTTACTCAGAAATAATTTGGAGCTATTGGCTTAAGAATTAGACTAAAAACAACAACAACAACAACAATAACCCTGCAAAACTGCAAAGTATGTACACATAAGCAATTTGTTAAAAAATAGCCTTAAGGACATCAATTACTAAAGAGGAGATGTTTTCTAATTTATTTCCATCTCAGCTCCTAGATTTTCTTTTGGACTTTCTCTGTTTGTTTGTTTGTTTGTTTAGGTCTTTAAACTTAAGAACAAATATTAAATTGGGGCATCATTACTTATTAAAAATTGCTTTAACATTTCCTGGATTATAGTTGTCATGTTTATTAACATCCCAAAAGAAATAAAAACAACTTTGTTTTGGACTATTTGGGAAGGAGAAAACACACACACACACACACCCCACTGTTCTCTAAATTAAGAAAAACTTAGGTCAAATTTGGATCCTTAAATCAAAATACAATTAAACAAACACTATTCCATTCTATAGCATTTGCCAAGAGCGTAAAAGAAATAGTGTGCTAAATTCAGAGGTCAGAATAATTATTTTCCGAGTCCAGAAAAGATGAAGAAAATAGTCACTTTGAATTGTGGTTTGCATTTTAGGTATTAAATTTACTAGTTAAATATCTCTGGATATCATTTTTGAAGAAATGAAATAACAGAGGATGATAATTTTCTGTAAAGTACATAACTAACTTTATATCAGGAAAACAAAAGCGGAGTAGAGGGGGGTGGATTTCCAAACTATTAAATATTCTGAACCATCAGCCTGCAATTAGCAAACAAAAAACTCCCCCCCACCTCGGGGCTCCCTTAAATGCGAATCTCAGACTTGTCACTTAATAAGAACATATTTAGGAATGACTTTAATTATAAAAGAAAGTTTTCTTATTGTTGTTCAGAGCCAATAAATCATGATCGCGTGGCAAGCATTTTACTTGTTTTGCTAGTTTGTTTGTGTGTTTGTTTGTTTTCCAGGCAGGAACCACATTTCAAAACTTACAGAAGCAGAAAGCAAGTCCTATGCCATAATTCGTTGAGACCTCATGCACAGTTTAAATTACAGTTGGCTTTAAAATGCTAATTCCGAACCCACTTATTTAAATGTCTCTGAAAACATACACCCTTCTGTTTTTGAAGAAAACAAATCATACCAAAGGACTGCACAAACCGGACTTAAAATGAACAAATACTTCCCGAAAGTGAACGAACATATAGTTATGTGTTTAGAGACATGGTTAGAAAAATTAAAAACCAATTTCAGTTCTTCCTATCACAAAATCCCTAGGAGATGGGGACACTCCAAGGATGCCCGTTAATAAAATCTACCGGACACCCCAAAGAGTTGTAAATCGCGTCTATTATTTTCGACTGGAAGCCGATCAGTTGAGACCGATCAGTTGAGACCGACCGTGAATCCTGTAACTCAATCACAAAAGGTGCAGAAGCTTCAGGTTGAAAACCACAGGGGACTGGGCAGGTGGTCTGAGTGGCCATCCAAACTCATCTTCGGGACTTTTTAGAAAACTGGTGTACTGTGGGTTATCTTTCCCTGGCTTCCATACTCGTTCTTTTATTTCATCTCTGGGCTAAGAACGCGTCCGCTGGCAGAGGGGTGCTTTTCGCCTGCAACCTGGAGGCGCCGGCCTGCGCCGGCCTCCCCCGGGCTCCCGGGCTCCCGGGCTCCCGGGCTCCCGGGCTCCCGGGCTCCCGGGCTCCCGGGCTCCCGGGCTCCCGGGCTCCCGGGCTCCCGGGCTCCCGGGCTCCCGGGCCGGCCGAGGAGGGGCTCCGGGGGCGGGGTGGGCGTGGCGGGCGGCGCGAGGGCTCCGGCGCGCTCCGCCGGGACGCGCGGGCAGGTGGGGCGTGGCGGGGGCGTGGAGAGCCCGGGCCCGCGGGCCGCCGCCCAGCCCCGGGCCGGCCCGGGAGGAGCCGCGCAGCGGACGGTTATAAGAAGCCGGCTCGCGGGCGCTCCGCGCGCCTCCGCAGACCCCCGCCCTGCACCGGTCGCCCAGAGAAGGGCCGAGGCGGGGCCGCAGGGTGGGCCCCCAAAGGGATGCTCTCGCCCGAGTGGCGACACCAGCCCCGCTCGCCCCTCGCCGCAGCCGCCGCGCCGCACCCGCCGACGGCCACCGACATGGCCCTCTACTGCGGCGACAACTTCGGCGTGTACTCGCAGCCCGGCCTGCCCCCGCCCGCCGCCGCCGCCGCCCCGGGTGCCCCCCCGGCCTCCAGGGCGCCCTACGGGCTGGCCGACTACGCCGCGCCGCCCGCCGCCGCCGCCAACCCCTACCTGTGGCTCAACGGGCCGGGCGTGGGCGGCTCGCCTGCCGCCGCCGCGTACCTGGGCGCTCCGCCGCCGCCGCCGCCGCCGCCGCCCCCCGGGGGCGCGGCCGGGCCCTTCTTGCAGCCGTCCCCAGCCGGCGGCACCTTCGGCTGCGCGCAGCGGGCCTTCGCGCAGCCCGCGCCCGCCGCGCCCGCCTCGCCCGCGGGGCCCGCCGCGCCCGGCGAGCTGGGCTGGCTGTCCATGGCCAGCCGCGAGGACCTGATGAAGATGGTGCGGCCGCCCTACTCGTACTCGGCGCTCATCGCCATGGCCATCCAGAGCGCGCCCGAGCGCAAGCTCACGCTCAGCCACATCTACCAGTTCGTGGCCGACAGCTTCCCCTTCTACCAGCGCAGCAAGGCCGGCTGGCAGAACTCCATCCGCCACAACCTGTCGCTCAACGACTGCTTCAAGAAGGTGCCCCGCGACGAGGACGACCCAGGTGAGGGCGCCGGGCAGGTGCTTCCCCAGCCCGCGCCGTGTCTGCGTGGGGCTGACTCGGAGCTCCATGAGGAGGCTTCTCTTCTGGGGATGAGAGCCGGGGCGGAACAACCACCCGAACCTCGAACCTCGTCTGGCTGGGGTGAGGGCAAGCCGGAGGACAAAGAGAACTATCAGAGGACCCACAGCGGGGATGCGGTGGTGGGGGGCTCGCCCCTTACACCCACGCACACCCATCACACACACACACACACACCTGGAGTCTGGCCGGTTAGAGAAAAAGGAGAAAGCTGGTATCCTCAAACAGGAAGTCACCCCTGGGTGGTGGTCATCGTGCCAGTGGAAGGGAGGGACCAAGGCACAGGGAGGCAGATCAGGAATAAGAACACGCCTGGGCTCTCGGATAAGGGACGGACTGTACAGGGATTCAGATGAGCTGAGAACCCCGGCACATTTCAAGGAATAGGTGGTGAGAGACCGAGGAACAGCCAGCCGTTCCAGCTGTCCCTGGGGGCGCCTCTTCCTGCACCAGGGTCCTTACCATGTCCTTGAAGTAGGTGCCTGCCTTGAGAGAGAACGACGGAGGTAGTGGCACAGGCATCATGAGACAGGGGCAGAAGAATACGGAGAACTTCAGCTGGGTCCTGCAGACTGTGGTTTGGTGCCTTCACTGTTTAGAAATGTACAAATGAAAACCCGAAGTGTGCTGCGTTTCTGATCTGAGCCCTGGGGTGAGGAGGGCTGGGTTACAGTGGGGCGCTGTGAGTGGTTTTCCTCTACCTGAGAGGTGGAGGCCGCCGAAAAGCTCACAAAAGGAGAGAAACAGGATTCAGGATTCTACTTGAGATTTTCAGAAGGAGCTGGGGACCGGGAAGGTGGGGACAGAGGTGTGATAGGAAAAAGAGACGCAGGACTTTGTGTAAATGCTCTGGAGTGTTTGCGCCTGAAAGCACTCTAGAGTGGTGCTTTCGGAGAGAAATAGAGTACAAACCGTGTGTAATTACAAATTTTCTAGCAGCCACATTAAAAAAGTAAAAAAAACTGCTGGAGTTATTTTTAAGTACCCCAAAATATTGTTTCAACAGCAAATACAGAAAATATAAAAACTATTAGTGAGGGACTTTACTCTGTTTTTTGATATTAAGTCTTCAGGATCCTGTGTGTGATTCCACATGTCACTTTGGACTAGCCACTTTTCAAGTGCCCGACAACCGTGTGGCAAGCAGTTACTATATTAGACAGGGCATACAGTTCTAGAAGTTGTATCTTCCCAGTTTGGCCCCTAAAGCACCTGAGATTATCATGTTAATTGTCATGTATATTCTTCTGGACTTTCTAAAAAGTTAGTGTCTTTAGCTAGTGTCTTGTCAAAGTGCTTGGTACTAAGGGACACAATATAAATAGACCGATAGGTACAGGTACTATTATTTAGATAGTAGGTGTATGCATTAAAAAAATTGTTTTGCAACTATTTGCAAAAAAATGTGTTAATGAAGATCATGGGTTTGGAGGAATACTTGCTAGTTTGTGCAGGCAACTTAACACAGTGTTTAGGTAAGAATCCCGAGTCTAGAAGCAGCCTGCTTAAAGCCCAGCTCTCCCATTGCTAACTGGGAACACAGCAGGATACTAACCAGTTTGCCCCTCAGTTTCCTCATCTGAAAAATGAGGGCACCAATATTGCCTGTTTCCACAGAGTGTGAGAAGCAACCGAAGTTGTCCGTGCAAAGCACTCTACGAGATAAGTGCTTACCAGTACTTTGAAATGCCAAAGATTCTGTTTACCAGATGTGATAAAAGCTGTTGAGAGAAAATCCTCCCAGATGATGGATCTTTTTTACCTCGATTATGCTAGATAGTGAGGGGAATTTTATAAGCAGAAGACTAGCCACTACGTGCCTTAAAGGAGGCTCTGGTCTGAGATTTGCTGGTGGAGGAAAGGCTGAGAAGAGATGCAGGTCACCTCCTGTTCAAGGGGAGGTGGGAGGTAGGGTTGTAGACTCCAGGAGCTCCCTTGTCCCCTGAACATATGTTCTCCAAGGTTGTGTTAAAACAATTGATTGCCCAGTAATAAGTTTTGTAATTTTTGTTTCGCAAGACAAATGATAGGGTACTTGAGGTTGCCTTTTTCCAGTGGAGTGGTTTTTTTAAGGGGCAAATAATTGTACCCTTTGAGCAAATAATAACGATAACAGATACCGGAACCCTCATGGCCAATCTGTAAAATGGGTATTATTCTCATGCCTGCTTTTATAAATCAAGAAATGCATGCTCACGTTTAAGTAGCGCCAGGATTTTGCAAGGGTGCGCACTACATATCTGGAGGGGGAGGTGTTGGGGAATTAAAAATGTCTTGGGCCTAGAATTAGGTCTCACGTTTAAGTAGCAGACACTGCCAGGAGAGGGTGGAAGTGGCCAGAACATCTTGGTTAAAGATTTCTCCTTGGAGGTGAAGAATAAAATCCCCCCTGAAGGATAAATTTAAACAGTAGAGGGGACCCAACATCTTGGTCAGGGCTTCATGAGAGTCTGACCTCCCTCCGAACTGAAGCTGAAGAATAGGAGGGGAAGAACTACTACGTCCTTTTCTGACTTGTGTTTCTTCCTCCTCTCCATAGGGAAGGGGAATTACTGGACCCTGGATCCAAACTGTGAGAAAATGTTTGACAATGGGAACTTCCGGCGGAAGCGGAAGCGCCGCTCGGAAGCCAGCAGCATCTCCGCGGCGGCCCCAGGGACAACAAAATCAGAAGAAGGGCTCTCCTCAGGATTGGGGTCGGCAGTGGCCGCGAAGCCAGAAGGAGACAGCCCCTCCGCTTTGCTACGGCCGTCCCAGTCCCCAGAGCCCCCAGAGGGCACCAAGAGTACGGCCTCCTCCCCCGGGGGCTCCCTGCTCACCTCCACCCCTTGTCTCAACACCTTCTTCAGCAGCCTCAGCACCTTAAGTGTCAGCAGCAGTGGGGGTGCCCCGCGGGCTCTCCCTGGCAGCCGCCACCTAGGGATCCAGGGCGCCCAGCTGCCCCCCAGCAGCACGTTCCCCACCAGCTCCGTCTCCGAAGCCCCGCCGGACACCTTGCAGCTGAGCAACGGCGCCAGCAACAGCAGCAGCCAGAGATCTTCCTACTACAGCCCTTTCCCTGCCAGCACCAGCGGGGGGCAAAGCAGCCCCTTTAGCAGCCCCTTCTACAATTTCAGCATGGTCAACAGCCTCATCTACCCCCGGGAGGGCTCAGAGGTATAGGACCGCGCCAGCCTCAGCTTCTCAGACTTGAATATGCACGCCCTGAGATCTTGTTAAATGCAGATTTCCGAGGCGGTAGGTCTGGGGCTGGAAGGGAGATCCGCCTTTCCCTGGAGTCCCAGGTGATCCTGTGGGCCCTTCGGACCACATCTGGAGTCGCACTGGAGTAGTAGAGGACTCTTTCTACAGCCCAGCAAGCCTTTGCAGATTTCTTCCGGATAAGGGCCTCCCTGGAGAGAAATCCATCCCTGTTCTGTGACAGTACCTGTGAGCCCTGCGAGGGCAGGGACCGTGTCTGTGTGTTCATCACTGTGTATCAGGGTTACAAGCTCACGTGTGCCCAGGGGCCAGCTATAAAAACAAAAGAATGAAATTTCTTGGGTAGGAAAAAGGTAGCAGTTGGTGCAGTGAAGAGAGGTCGGGACTGACCAGCTGAAGGCTGCTGTGGGCCACTAGTTCTTTCCTGCCTGGCAGCATCTCGATTTTTCTGGAAAGGTCAGGTGTCTGGGTGTTTTGAGAAAACCTCTGTTTGCCTTCTTTGCCGCTAATTAAGGTTTTTAAAACACTGGGCTGGGAAACGCCACACATTCTCTGAGCTACACCCAGCTCACAGATCCCCTCTGCTGAGGCCCCATGTCTGGGTCGTGGTGGACACCAATAGCCATAAAACTGCCCGGCGAGCTTTGCTGGGCGCCGTTTCAGACAGATGCTCGGCATGTAATCCTCACAACAGTCTTGGGAGATCAGTACATCCCTGTGCTCTTTCTGTGAGGCCAGTGGAACTCCCAGGATGTCACCCAGATCCTAAGTCGCAGAGCCGGGATCAGGTCCAGGCAGGCTGGCTCCAGAACTTGGTGCTGGTGGGTTTGTTCTCGTCCCGAAAAACAAAAGGTGCCATTATCTATAAACAGACACGGCCCACAGGGCGTGGGAATGAGCTAAATCTCATTTGACCAAAGATTGAAATAAATGATCCTTTCAGATGTTCCCCTGAGCAACAAGGACAGACACCACCTCTGTCCTCTGCTGCCATGTGCCTGGGGTGACCACTGTCCTTGTTAACTTGGTGTCCTATCCCTTTTAGTGTGTGTCCTGGATCTTTTCATTTTTTAAAGAAAATATTAGAATTTTGTTAAAAAAGTAGCTTTAAGTGGAATTTTTTAATCGTTTCTTAATAAACCGTCTGTTAAATTTTTTTAATATAATTTATTTTTAGCACTCCCTTTTACTTCTCAAGAGGTACCTGCATTTGAATGGTTTTTATGGTCACCCTCCCAGTGCCTGGTCTGTGGCAGATCCTTAGCCACTGTTTGAACTTATCCAAAAAGTGCTAATTAAAATGTAGATAATTGTTGATTTCATTGGAACACTGTTGCATTAAGGTGAGGATAATGTCCTGAGTTGCCTTTGTTCCTTCCATGTTGCTGGGTCTCTGATAGGAGCGATGCTTGTTTGGGGATTTACTTTTTTTTAGAAAAAGGAGCACAAGTCCATTGTAAAAAAAGTTTTAACTTTGTGTACTCTTTTTTGAGACTCACAGCATTACTCTTAAATTTTTATTTTGAAATATACAATACAGAAAACTATTTTTTAAAGTTTGAGGTATAAATAACATCACCATTACTTTTTAAATATTATGGAGAAAGACGACCAAAGAGACCACGTACCCCCCCAGATTGTGTGTACGAAAAACGTTTCTGTGGCTATTTTTCTATGTGAAAAATCGTAGGGACTTTTATAAATATTGTTTCTAACACAGTTCTATATTTGTAAATTAATTTATAATGTGAACTGGGACAAAAAAATTTTTTTCCCAAGAAAGTACACTGCATGCCGAGAATCACATGAAATAAACTCTTAAGTGGGATGATTTCTGGCCACCTTTAGGCATTCCTGTTTTTCTGTCTTCAGCGTCTTTCTCCTAAAGGAAAAGAGATGTAAGGGGCATGACATTACAGGGACTTTGTTGAGAGCGAAAGCAAATGGTGTTCCCTTTGGATTGGTCCCACCTGTTCACGTCTGAAAGGCTGGACCAAAACAGTTACTCTTGGGGATGGTCTTATAGGCATATGAGCGTTTTATTGATTTTTAGCAGAGTCTAACGGTTCTGTCTCAGATCAAACTACGTGCATCAGACAATTTCTATTCCAGAATGAAATGGTGCTGTGAGGTCTCACCAGTGGGCAGTAGTCCTCAAGTGGCCCTTGCAGCCCTGGGTGTGGTGGCCCTCAGGGGGCCGCAGGCAGCCCTTCACTGCCCACTGCCAGGGAAATAGGAAACTATCGAACTGGGCTCCCGTCTAGAGGAAACTGGGAAAATGAGGTTTCTAGACTAGGGTTTCTCGGCCTCTGCACTGCTGCTATTTGGGGCTGGGTAAATTGTTGTAGAGGTTGCCCTGTGCATCACAGGATATCTCCTGTGCTACTTCTAGCAGCATCCCTGGTCTCTAGCCGTTAGATTCTAGAAGCACCTCCTTTCCTCCTGGCCCTGGCCACGTGGTGATGACCCAAAGTATCTCCAGACATTGCCAAATGTCCCTGGCGGTGGGGGGGAGCGGGGGGGGGGGACAATTAACCCTGCTTGAGAACCACTGATTTTGACTGACACCCACAATTTTCCAGTTGTGGGCTAGCTGTTGAGCTCTGGATGAATGAGGCCTCTGGGTTTCCGGTGTAGAATGGTTTCTGTCCTGTGAGATGCCTTTTCTCCTAAAGAAAATCAACTGTGTTCTCAGAACTGAGGACTAGTTTGCTCTGTCACATTGGAGGTAGATTCCTTCAATATTTTAGTTGTTGAATATAGATTTTTTTTATGGCAGCTTCCTTTTTGACATCTACTTATTTCTATTAATAGAGACCTAGGCTGGAATAATTTCAACCAACAATAAGCTACCTGAAGTCTTTGTTTTTTGTTTTGTTTTTTGGCATGGTCAGGGGTGGTGGGTAATGGGGACAGGCATAGGATTTCTTGGAAAGTAAGACATATAAAAAGCACATGAGTAACCCGTATTTGGAAGTATCCAGATCTGAGTGGTTGGGACGAAATGCCAGAGCGATGGCATTTATGAGAACAAAGGCCAAGAGCGGACTTCGCTTCGTTTTTCTCCTGCTGACCAGCTGCAGAGGGCGGCCGGGCAGCTCAGCCTCCACTCCCAGGACTGAAGAATCTGTAAGGTGGGCAAATGCTTCCTGCCGGGCACAGGACCCAAGGGTACCGGACCAAGCCGCCCGTGCCTGTGAGATTTCCAGGTCAGTCTGTACCAGCCTTCCAACTGGCACCGGTTTCCTGCATCTGTGACATTGTCTGCCTGAGAACCAGGTCAGAAATTCTGGATCTGAGCTAGATTTCACGTTCCATTGTTTGGGACAGTGCAGAGGGAAAGGTGGGCTCCCTTGGCATATAGTCAAACAACCTTAGTTCTCTGAGGTGGCCGGGGACCAGGGGGCTGGTGTCAAGTAGCAACCTAGGCTGAGGCTGTTTGGGCACATGTGTGAGAACAGCTGCCTTCCAGCCTTCTGGGATGTAGTGTACCATCCAGAACAAGAGAGGGCCAAAGGAGAATTTTAAAAATGAATAAACCAGTTACACGTTTCCTTCTGGATACTTGGAGAACCTTAAACTTGTTCTCAAATTTACTAGGAATGAGGGGCCAGGAGGCTTCAAGAACTGCACCCCAACTTCTCCAGCTCCCCAGGCCCTGACAGAGCAAACTGGGCCAAGCTCTGGCCACAAGGAATGTCGCTAAAGCTGTTCTCTTCCTCCCTGCGACTGCCCAGAACGTGGAAAGAGGCTAAGTCCACAGAGTCTAAGTGGTTGTTTTCTTTAACTGCTTTAGTTGATAAAAATCTAGAGGTTTTTAAAGGAGAAGACACTCCCACTGGTTTACCTGAGGCAGGGATTTGCCAATTCTGGGGCAGAGAACGTGGCCTGGGCTTTTGTCATGGAAAGCGGTCAGCTGGGGTGCGTGGCTGGGTGGCAGGCACCGCTCGAGAAGGAAGGAATTTCCTGTCAGATTTGAAAACAAAAGAAGGTCAAAAAGACCCGGCTACCTACTGAATTCCTCCCTGCTTTTTTATTCATGATGTCTGGGGATCCTCACTGAAACCCCTGGAGGCCTGGAGAGCAGTCCTTTATTATTTTAAAAAAGGCAAAAATTACAATAATAATAACTCACTTACTAGGTGCTGGGCATTGTCCTAAAATATACAAACATATATATATATATATATATATATATATATATATATATATATATATATATAATAGCTAACTTAACACCCGCAACAACACTAAGAAGTAGACACTGTTGTTTTTTTGTTTTGTTTTTAAGTAAACTCTATCCCCCCACATGGAGCTTGAACTCACAACCTGGAGATCTAAAGTCACAAGCTCTACCGACTGAGCCAGCCAGGCGCCCCGAGGAAACACTGTTAATATTCATTTTACCAGTGAGAATATTGAGGACCACAGAGTTTCTTTAATAACAAGGCCATGGTCAAAACTCTAAATAGCTGCTGCAGGTAAGTGGTGAAACTGAGATTCAAAGTCAGGTCATCTGTCAGGACCTACTTGCCCTTTAACTATTCTGTCTCCCTTTTGAAGATGAGAAAGAAGAGGCACAGGGAAGTTAAGTGACTTGCCCAAGGCCACACAGCTTATTGGTTGCAGGTTTGGGGGCTTAGAACCCAGGCTCCTGGCCTGCGGGGGCGGAGGGGTAGGGGGGGAGCCTCACTCAGCAATGTTCCCTGCGGGCATTTCCTTGAGGTTGGTTTTCCTGTCTGGGGCTCCCTTTTCTTGGATACTGGAAGGTAAGCAGCAAGAAGGGAAGTAGTTTTTCCTTGGCATGTCCTTTTTTGAAGGATCAGCCAGCAGCTAGGTCAATGGCCCAGATCTTGGGCTCTGAAGTTGCCAAGGGAAGTCAGACATTGGAGACGCTGGCTTGGAACTTTGGACTCAGGAAATGTATCAGCTGACTCAGCAAATCCCTTTGGGTGCGCGCGCGCGCGCGCGCACACACACACACACACACACACACACGAGTCCCGGTACTAGGCACTGAGGACATTAAGATGACTGAGACACCCCCCACACTCCCGACCCTTAGCGAGGATGCGTGCAGATGTGTGCAGGGTAGGGAGGATCCACAGGGTCGGCCTGGGCTCTCCCACCTGGCTGCCAGTCTCCGGGGAGGGAGACATGTGGTTTAACCTTCTGGAAGAGTGGCAGGCCGTTCCCCGGAGTCCTGCCTGAGAGTCTGCAAGTCCTGCACTCCTTCCCTGACCTGCAGCCTGTGCCAGGAGGCCAGGACCAGGTGGTACTCAAAGCAGAGATGCTTCTGGGCTGACAGAAATGACAGAAGCAACCGTGGTCAGGTGGCACTGTCTTCAAGGCCTTGGGCCCTGGGGCCTGGCTGGAGTGGGCTCCCTCCTGGTAGAGCACATCAGCACTCCTGGGCGCCAGCTTTCAGCCCCAACCTCAAGTGGGAGCAGAGCCTGGCTTCTTTGCACCGCACTTCAAAGGAGGATGGAGGTTACCTGCCATGTTGGGGTTTCCCTCTTCCCAGTTTAGCTTCCTGACGTGCATTAAGCGAAGCACAGCCAGAGGGATCGGCCTGCCCCACGCTAGGATCGGGACGGGGCAGGGGCGGGGCATTCACAAGCAAGATTGTCTCTCCCTCCTCATCTCCAAGGATGAGGCCAACTGACCCCATTCCTTAGCTGCCCACTTCCAACTCTACACCTGGGCTGGTCCACAGGCACCGTGACTATGGCCAGACCTACAAACTCCCAGGGCCTCAGTCTTCCCCTTGACAAAATGGACAAAAGCAATCAATCCCAGCTTCACAGGGCTATTGAGAGGGTTCATATATCTATTTTATATTGGATCTGTGTGCTTGCCCCACAGTAGCCTTGAGAAGGGCCTTAGCATCTACTCCCAGAGCCTCCACCTATCTCTCCTCAGAAAGTCAGATGTCAGTATTATCCATTTGTTGGCCCAGCAGCCTTGGAGAGTGAGTATTATTAGCCTCATATTACAGAAAGGCAAAAACAGACTAAGAGGCTTGGCAAACAGCCGGCCGCCGGAATCTCACAGGAAAAGGGACAGTCACATATTCATGGACTCCAGCTCGTGGGCCTATCTGTTCCTAAGTGTACCGAACACCGACCAACTCTTATTTTGCTTCCTCTGTTTGCCTCACACCCCACATCCAAGCCAGAACAAGAACTGAATATCGACCACTCTTTTTTTTTTAGTTTATTTATTTATTTTGAGAGAGAGTGGGGGAGGGAGAGGGGGAACAGAGAGAGAGAGAGAGAGAGAGAGAGAGAGAGAATCCCAAGCAGGCTCTGCACTGTCAGCACAGAGCCCAACTCAGGGCTCAAACTCACAGAACCATGAGATCATGACCTGAGCTGAAACCAAGAGTCAGATGCTTAACCGACAGAGCCACCCAGGCGCCCCTCCAACCAACCCTTATTTTGTTTCTTCTGTTTGCCTCAAACCCCACATCCAAGCCTAGAACAAGAACTGTTGGCTCTCATACTCAAAACTGGTCTCCAGCCCATGACTTCACCCCAGTTCACCTGTGTCACCAGGTCTGTGCCCAGAGGTCACAGCAGCCTCCTCCTACCTGACCTCCCAGCCTCAACCCCTGGCTCCCTGCTATCCACACTGCACTCACCTCTGCTGTTCTGAGCTCATCCTCTACTTGGAAGCCAGAGTAATCTTTCAAACAATAGATAACGATTATATTGCTTTCCTGCCTAGAACCTTTCCGTAACTTCCATTACTAGCAAATACCAAAGCTCATCTGTGGCCCTGCATGAACTAGGGTCTGTCTCCTCCATATTTAAAAAGAAAGCCTAGGGGCACCTGGATGGCTCAGTCGATTGAGTGTCCAGCTCTTGGTTTCAGCCCAGGTCATGATCTCATAGTTTGTGAGCTCGAGTCCCATGTCAGGCTCTGCGGGACAGTGTGGAACCTGCTTGGGATTCTCTCCCTCTCCTTCTCTCTGCACTGTCCCCCTCAAAAATAAATAAAAAAACATTTTTAAAAAATCTTTAAAAATAAATAAATAAATAAATTTGAATTTTTTTTTGAGAGAGAGAGAGAGACAGAGTGCGAGCAGGTAGGGGCAGTGAGAGGGGGAGAGAGAATCTAAAGCAGACTCCAGGCTCTGAGCTGTCAGCACAGAGCCCGACACAGGGCCCGAGCTTGCGAAATGGAAGATCATGACCTAAGCTAAAGTCAGCTCCTTAACCGACCGAGCCACCCAGAGGCCCCTAAAAATAAATAAATAAATAAATAAAAAAGCCTCTGTCCAAGTGAAATGATTGTCTTATTGATCTTATAAGAAAAGTACATTGTTCCTTCTTCTTGTTTAGGGAAACCAAGGCATGGGAACATCCATTTTTCAAAGACTCATTTATGATACACCTCACTTGCTGATTATGGCATCCGTCAGTACATAAAATGGAAAAAGTTGTCTTTCTCCTTTGGTTTTAGATGGGCAAAACACCAAGAATTTTTGCTATGTTCAGCCTGGATTTAGAGCCCAACCGTCCCCATTCCCCCCCACATCACTTCCCCCCTTTCTGCGTTCCTACCTCCCCTTTGCATTCTCCTGGCAACAGGTCTCAGCCAAACACCTGCAGTCTTTGATCAGTAGGCATCAGCTGCCCCCTGCTCTCATTTCATCCCAAAGACTTTTAAGTTCTCCCCTTTAGCAGGTTTGGGAAAAGGAAAAACATCCGTAGCTGTGTTCACCTCCATACCTCCTTGCATACTGGTAGTAAGAGCCAAAGAATTGCCACTTCAGCAAAGAATTTATGAAACCTTCCTTCGGTGGGATTAACAACAATGGCTGCCACACATAATAGCAGTGTTGGCCACGGAACCCCAGCAACTTCCACTGCCTGCTCAGGGTGTGTGCCGATGTCCTGCTGTATCCATGTTTCTTCACTCAGGAACTACTGAGAACGTACATGTCCTATCATTATAGGATTATTACCATTGATGAAGTCGTAGTGTTGCTGGCACTCGTGTGGTAAATAATCCTCCTTTCCAGCATCTTATGTGCTAAGTTCCTCCAAAGGGCGGCATCATGGTTCATTCTGATGCTTCCAAATTTAGTGTCCCTTGCTCCATTCAGCGACTTTTACTAACCACTTCCTATACCTGCTAGGAGGCACAGCTAAAATCGAGGTCCTTGTAAGGATGGCGCTTACATTCTAGTGGAGGAGAAGCAAAGAGAGGAGAACAGCAGGGTGACAAGGGCCTTGATCAGAGAAGAGTGGGGTGCCATGGGACTCTGTGGGAGGGGCCAAAACTGTGACTGGAGTAAGAGTTGCTGAGGTGAAGAGGGCAGAGAGGGAGGCAGCAGGTGCTGGGTGGGGGTGGAAGCAGAGTGGGGGGCTGGAAATGAGAGGCCATGGTTCCCCTGGGTAACAGAGAGAAGCTGCACTTGGAGGCGGGTGGCACCCAGCAGTTTCAGGTGAGGAAGAGCAGTGGGGGACATGCAAGGTGAATCGATTAGTCTAATACGATGTCCAAAGAATAGAACTGGGCAGAACAGAACAGATAGCAATGAATCAAATTTCACTTTAAGTATGAAATTTAGGGGCATCTGGGTGGCTCAGTCAGTTAGGCGTCCAACCCTTGTTTTCAGCTCGGGTCGTGATCTCACAGTTCGTGAATTCAAGGACCATGTCGGGCTGTGCGCTGACAGTCTGGAGCCTGCTTGGGATTCTTTCTCTCCCTATCTCTCTCTGCCCCTCCCCTGCTCATGCTCTCTGTCTCAAAAATATATAAACTTAAAAAAAAAAAGAATGGAATTTGTATTTCAAATAGAGTTCTTTGTGGAGAATCCTCTGGAAAGGCAGATCTCCTGAGACAGACCCCTCAGGATGCTGCTGTAGAAAAACAAGCAAGAGGTGATGGGAGGGTGCAGTAGGGCAGGGACTACAGGGAAGGAAACAGTGGGAGGTCTCAGATACATTTAGGAAGTAGGAAGGGGGAGGCTTTTTGATTACCTGGGAGTAGTGGTTGAGTGAGAAGGAAGACTCCGAGATGACATTACTTCAGGCAGTATGGGGTGAGGGGTTTACCAGATCAGGACATTTAGAAGAGGAAGGACTGTGGGCCATGCAGGAGGAACTTTCCAGCAGGAGCTGAAGCCCTTAGGTTGAGATTAGGGTGTGGGGCCAAGCTGGCTACATAATCTAGGAGGTGTCAGAATGTAGGTGAAAGATTTAATTTAGCCACTTGATAAATATTTCTTAGCAGCTACTTTGTGTTAGGCCTTGGGCCCTGGGCTAGGGACACAATGGCGAGAATAGTCTCATATATGAGAGCAGAGATATTAATGGATGTGATTGGAGATACTGCCCCAGAACCACTGGTGGTGTTATATAATGTGTTATAATGTCACACACCCTATTCCTTTCTAAAACTTGAAAAATTCAGTATTACAAAACACATTTGACCTCCAAAATTTTGAGAAGGGGTTGCAGATCTGTGAATAATGTGCCCTATAGGTATAGATAGTGGTAGATACCATGGACAGGTCCCCACAGGGCACAGCCTAGAACACTGTAGTTGTGCTCAGGCAGGAGCAGTGGTTGGTTTCTGTGTGAATGCGGGCCCCGGACTTGTCTGCACTCTTGGTGCTGGCTGTGGAGACAAGAAAAGCTGAAGAAGGGGCTAGTGTGTGTGAAGAATGTTTCCAGTTCATATAATGTGGCCAGGGAAGGCCTCCCTGAGAAGATATTTAAACAGAGATCCTCCCCAGGCCAAAAGATATGGAATAACATCCTTAAAGGGTTGAGAGAATCAAATGTCAACCTAGATATCTGTGTCCTGAAAACATACTATCTTTAACTACAAGGGTAAAATGAAGCATTTCTGTATAAATAAAGACTGAGGAAGTATATGATCAGAACATCCCTATCTATGATTTACTTCAACAAAAAAGAAAACATCTGGGGCACCTGGGTGGCTCAGTTGGTTGAGCGTCCAACTCTTGACTTCAGCTTAGGTCATGATCTCACAGTTTGTGAGATCCGGCCCCGAGTAGGACTGTGTGCTGATGGCCTGGAGCCTGCTCGGGATTCTTTCTCTCCCTCTCTCTGCCCCTTCCCCACTTGTGTGCACATGTGTGCGTGTGTGTGCTCTTGCTCTCTCTCTCTCTCTCTCTCTCTCTCTCAAAATAAATAAACATTAAAAAAAGGAAAGAAAACATCTGTGAAGAAATGTAAGAAAAGATGGTGAGCAAAGAAAGTGATTGACATTTAGGTAAATCTAAACAAATGTCCTTATAAAATAATAAAAGTGCTATTTAAGGACAAGGATTCATAGCACTTGGGTGGCTCAGTGGGTTAAGCATCGGACTCAGTTTCTGCTCAGGTCACGATCTCACAGTTTCGGGAGTTCAAGCCCCACACTGGGCTCTGTGCTGGCAGCACAGAGCCTGCTTGGAATTTTCTGTCTCCCTCTCTCTCTGGCCCTCCTCTACTCACACTGTCTCTGTCTCTCTCAAAATAAATAAATAAACTTAAAAAAATTTTTTCGAATGACTTCAATGATCCTCCTGTAACAACTTAGGCTCCATAACACATTCTAATCTGCTTTGGACGCATCAAGAAGCAACATGAGACAGGGAAGGAGAGGTACTCATAATCCACTTTGGAGAAAACTGGAGAGCTTTCTCTTTCTCTGGGCTCCACTCAAAGATGTCAGATTATAGGTTCACCCTTGGAGCAGGTATGCTGACCCATCAAGTAAGGGCTTCTGTTTTAGTTATAGAGGGTACAGTTTACTCAAATTTGTTTCTCACTTTGGGGTGGGTATTTTGTCATGCTGCAGATTACATCCTACAGAAATTTCTTTAGTAGTAGCCCTGTTTGTTTTTGAAGATTTATTCTTTTGCTTTCTCCCATACGTATATCTTATAAAAACAGGTATGAATAGTCACTTCTTGCTTTTCATTATTGTTATATCACTAATGGAGAGTACTAGCATGATGTCCTTTGAGAAGGTAAAATTGTAAGTTACCAGCCCATAGAACCTGTGGCTTGCGCTTAGAGAATTAGCATATACCCTAGGCAGAATTGTTGAGGTCTATAGTTACTTCTGCCAGATGAAAGTAAGTCATCTCTAATTTTCTGTTTATGAATGAAGAAAAAAAACTATTGCCCAGTAAAGACTTCCATATCAGCTATCAAAGGCTATATTGATTTTCTCAGGGTGCCTGGGTGGCTCAGTTAAGTATCCAATTTCGACTCAGGTCATGATCTCACGGTTTGTGGGTTCAAGCTCCGTGTCGGGTTCTGTGCTGACAGCTCAGAGGCTGGAGCCTGCTTCGGATTCTGTGTCTCCCTCTCTGTCTCTGCCCCTCCCCCCCAATAATAAATAAACATTAAAAATTTTTAAAAAGGCTATATTAAAAAATAATAATAATAAAATTTTTAAAAAGGCTCTATTGATTTTCTCTAGTAGAGAGACATCTTGAAAGGTAACAGTTATTAGAGTTACAATTACATTAAGTGTATAGTAATATATTGCTATTATCCAAGCCCTTTACTTTTTATACTTGCCTAACTGGAAAACTAAATGTGAATATTAAAAGTATAATTAATCTTGCATCTTTCTGGTGCCAAAGTTTTCTGATATCTTAATATTATTTAGTGTGGGTTAGAATTGATCCAGGTTTACAAGAGTCTATCTAGTAAATTATTACAGCCTCTGTCAGCTATCCAAGATAACACACTGAATGAAAATTCTCTGGTAACTGTATCCTTATCAGTAAATTAAGCCAGATTTAAAATTATGTTCTGCCCAGAAAATAAAGTTCTACAATGTTCTCCATTAAAAATATAGCACAAAAGAGTAAATTCCTGCATACTGAATGCTATATTACAGTGAATACTTAAAATCTAGATGAAATGGAAAAATTTCTAGGAATATATCAATTAATAAAACTGACACAAAAGAGGTGGAAGTCCTGAATAGATCAATAACTGTAGGAGAAATTTGAATAGTAGTCAAAAATCTGCACCTATGAAAGGCACTAGGCCAAGACAGATTTATGAGTAAGCTCTACCAATGTTTCAAAGACCATATTATCCCCATGTTACTCTTAAATATGTACAAATGTGAAAACTTATTAATTTGTTTCATGAAGCCAGCAAAATCCTGATACCTCTTAAACTGGATAGCTCCAGAAGAAAATTGTACACAAATTTCACTTACAAATATATGCCAATACAAACAAAAGCCTGCTGAGAGACAAACTCTGTGGGACTCTGTGTTTCTACATGACTTGCAAACAGACTATATTTTCAAAGATGTTTCTATGGAGAACAGCCTTGGAAGATAGTGATAGAAACTCCATCTGGAAGAGAAAGCAGTATTACTTACTGGTAAGTACGATGAAAATATTGTCTCCCTCCAGTAATTTTGCTTACTTCCCTTTATATGAGATTCCAGTTCCTGAAGCCCAGAGTTTGTTGGTTGTGAGGCAAGCTGGCTGTGTGTATGGCATCAGTCTGTGTTGTCCCTGTGGGATTTGTGGGACAAGAGAAACTTATAAGCAGCAAAGCACTTATGCTGCTTGCTGTACTTTGAGTAATAAAGTCCTTTGTCTCTGGTCCCAGAATCTTGTGTATTCTGTCAGCTTGTATGATGCTATGGCAAGCTATCTTGTTATCTTGCAAGCAAGGAAAAAAAATTTCAGACCTTTTACAGTCCTCAATAAGGTCTTAAATAGGCTATTAGCAGGCTGAATTCAGTAATGTGTTAAAAGATCATATATTATGGCACAATAGGATTTATTCTAGTTAATCTAGCTAACCATTGTCAAAATAGCTATTAACATAGTTGACTATTAAAAGAGCAATAAAATGAAGCATGTGCTGAAAAATCATGTGTTTAAGTTTATCACTTATTTCTTATTAAAGCTAAATAAAACAGTGAACATCAACAAAACTGTTTTTTAAACGTTTATTTTTGAGAGAGAAGGGAGAACATGAGTTTGGGGAGGGACAGAGGAGGGGGAACAGAGAATGTGAAGCAGGCTCTATGTTGTTAGCAGAGAGCCTGATGTGGGGCTTGAACTCACAAATTATGAGATCAGGACCGGAGCCAAAGTTTGATGCTTAGCTAACTGAACCACCCAGGTGCTCCAATAAAACTATTTCTTACTGAGCTAAGAATAAAAGAAACATTCCTTAGTTTAAGAAAATGTTTTTTACCAGGAACTAACACCAATACTGTTAAAGCATTTCAGTTAAAGACAGGAACAAGGAAAATTTTTACACTGTTACCTATACTATTCAACATTGAACTGGAGTTAACTAGTCAATAAGAATAATAAACAGGAGGAATAAATATTGAAAAAGGAGAGAAAGTTTTGCCATTTTATTAGTGGGCAGGCAACACTACCCTCTAAACAATTCAAGAGAGTCATCTAAAAAGCTATTAAACTATTGAGATAGTTAAGTAATATGATCATAATCAGATATAATATTTATATACGAAAAAGTTATGGCTTTCCTAAATACAGTCAATAATCAATTAGAAAATAAATATGAAGAGTCCCTTCTCAATCACAATAATAAAATCTATAAAATTCCTGGGAATAATTTGACAAGGAAAAGGCAGTCTCCATAGTATATGTAAGTATTTTTAGTAAAATCCACAAAATCTTACTGAATGTCATTAAAAAAATGCCACATTCCTGAATAGGAAAACTCACTATGTAAAGATGTCACTGTCTCCCCATGCCAAACAATTAATAGATTTAATGTAGTAGCAATAGAAGTGACAAAAGAATTTTTTAATGCAAGCAATGAATTCCAATGCTTATCTGGACTAGGAAATATATGAGACAATTTTGGAAAAAGAAGATACATGTATTTTCCTCGACTCCTTACCAGCTATTAAGGTAAAACACTTAGAAAATGCTGAAACAGCATGTATCGGTGTAGGAAATTATAAATGGATCAAGGAGACAGTTTGGAGATTCCACAAAGGGACACATCTACACATTGGAATTTAAAATATCATCAGTGTGGCATTTCAAACCAGTGAGAAAAGAAAAAAACACTCAAAACAAAGAGTTAGAGCAATTGGATTCCATAAAGAAAACATAAATTTGTACCTTATACAAAAATAAAGTCTAGATGAATTAGATGAAAAAATCATAAAAACTAATACAGAAGTATAAAATTATTACAAGAAGATATAAGAGGATATTTTTATAAATTGGAAGTATCTGCATATGAAAGGTAAATACTTTCTATATATTTCAGCGATGAATCCATAAACAACAAAGACAGAGCAGGTAATTCACAGAAGAAATACATGATGCCACAATATACATAAAGATACTCAGCCTCATTAGCGGTCAGAGACATGCAAATGAAAACAAATACTGGTGGGTTTTTTTACTCATATGAACAAGTTGAAAAAGATGGATTATCTTCAACATGGGTGATGTGTATTCTCGTATCTTATTGGTGCCAACATAAATTAGTCCTACTACTTAGCAATTCCGAGGGCAGTATCTGTATCAAAATTTAAAGCACATTTATTTTGAGTGCCTGGGTGGTTCAGTTAGTTAAGTGCATCTGAATTTGGCTTAGGTCATGATCTTGCACTCTGTGAGCTCAAGCCCCGCATTGGGCTTTGTGCTGACAGCTCAGAGCCTGGAGCCTGCTTCAGATTCTGCCTCTTCCTCTCTCTGCCGCTCCCTCACCCTCTCTCTCTCTCTCTCTCTCAAAAGTAAACATTAAAAGTTAAAAAAAAAATAAAGGACACATATTTTTGACCCAGAAATTCCACTTCTAGGAAATTATTTCAAGAACCATTCTAAGATATGCACAAATATAGGGGCACCTGGGTGGCTCAGTCCATTAAGCACTTGACTTCAGCTCAGGTCATGATCTCAAGGTTCTTGAGTGCGAGCCCCCCAGTAGGCCTCTGTGCTGACAGCTCAGATTCTGTGTCTCCCTCTCTCTCTGCTCCTCCCCCCATCTCTCTCAAAAATAAATAAACATTTACAAAAGTAAATAAGATATGCACAAATACCATCTGTTATCCATGTATAACCTTGCTCTTTTCTCAGCATTTCTTGGTGTCAGCTTACCTGCCTTCCACACTACAACCTTTGGACGTCGGTTTTTATTTAAGTTACAATTCTTTCACATAGCATATTGTGGAATTTCATATCCGAGGCATTCTGAAAACCTTGCTCTTCCATGGGTGAGCTTTTCACACCCACATTTGTTTTCACACGGGTTCAATCTAACTTCTGTCATCTTATTTAATTATTTTTCTGCTCTGCTGTTTTGTTCTGTCTCATTTTTACATCGTAGGACCGTAATGTCTTCTTTTCTTTCTCTCCATCTGTTTATTGATCTGACTTCAATTCGGGGTCTCCGGTTCATCTTCCACAGAACAAAAATCATAATATTTACTTACTGTCCTATGGGGCCCCATCTTTGCTGACAATTCTTTAGGAACCCTTACTGGGCTACAATCTTCCTCGAATTCAGTTTCTGAGTTCAGTTTCTTCAGTCTTCAAGGGAGAGAGGACCCTGTTCCCTCTGGGCTTCTGCCTGCCCTCTGCTAACTGTTGGTAATTGGTTCCTGTCAGAACAATGAACTCCTATTGCTGATTGCAGGCCAGGGCTTTGCATGGAAAGAGGGCTGCACAGTTTGGCTTGCTTTTGAGGCTTTAAACGATTTCTGCTAGTGGGAAAACTAGACAGCACCCAATCAACCAACCAACCAAAATCCCCTAACTCCTGGCAAAATCCTACAGAAAAAGGCTCAGGGCTTGTCAGGCCAATACCAGAGCCTGGATAGAACGGTTTTGTTTAAGTGTCCTCTATTCCAGCACCCTCCCACACCGTGCACAGCCCTCCCCCCCCCCCCACCGCATCTTCTGTTCACCTTACCTTGACCTTCCTTTTACCCTTCTCCACCCTCTTTCTGTCTAGACCAGAGGCACAAGTGTCCTAGCCAGCAGATGGAGAGGGAATGTGGCCCTGAGCTCCACCCTAACACACAGGAATTTGAACTTGTTCTCTGGAAGCAACTCCTGGTACATTTGTGGCTTCATTGGTCACAGGAGGCCCTATCATCAGTGCTTTCTGGGTCCTGCCTTTGTATTTGCCCTTCTCTGGACTGGCAGTACCTTGGAAGTTTTCTTTTTTGTTTTTTGTTTTTTGTTTTTTGTTTTTTGTTTTTTGTTTTTTAATTGGCTCCCTATCCAAGATCTCCCTCTCACTGGTGGCCCCATACCCAGACAAGGCAAAACTCTCTCTTCCTTTCCTAGGTTTGACCTTGGGGGTACAGGGAAAGCTGGTACAAGCCCAGACCCCCCAGTGTTGGGACTGTTTCTGGTCTAAGGCATGGGGCTGAATCTCCAGGGCTTGGTTGGCATTTTGAAAGATTTGCAAAACTCTCCCTGCAGGAAACTCCATTCTCTGACATTCAAGGTATGTTTTCTGGCTTCTCATTTGGGAAACTACTCAAGCAGATAAAAATCTAATTCCCAAAGTACCCTAAGGCAGTCTTTCATTCCACCCAACTGAAATCCCTGATAAAAAGGCAGGGGGCTTTCTTTCCTCAATTCTTTTGGTCAGAGAAAGCACCCACCTCTCTCAGCCTGACCTAGCCTCTCTGAGTCTGCTTTCAGGACAAACATCCTCACCCTGTGTAAAGAATGTAGAAGGAAATGTCCAGTGTGAAGTAACTATAACTTCTCAAGAGACTCTGTGTTGGGAAGACATTTCAATATCCAGAGGTTAAAGCTGCTTTATAAGATACCCATAAATGTGTGACGGTTATGTTTGGCCCATGCTTGGGAACAGTAATCATTGAGTGGAAGGGGAATCTTATCAAGAGAGTTCAAGCCTGATGGGTGGCACAGGAGGTCAGAATATCTGGAAGAAAGGATTTGGGCCCCAGCAAACTGGGAAACAGACCTACACAGACCTGAGTTGCCTCTATTGACCTTAACCTCATGTGGATTTCTTCATTAGAGATTGAAAAGGTGGAGTAGATCTAGACCAACTGTTAACAAACGATAGCTCTCCAACCAAATCGCCCCTGAGGCCTGGTTTTTGTACGGCCTGAGAACTAAGAACAGTTTTTACACTTTTAAATGTTGGAAAAAATCAGAATACTCTTTTGCGACACACGAAAATGATATGAAACCTAAATGTCAGCATCAGTAAAGTTTTATTGGAATGCTGCCTCTCCCATTCATTCACATATTATCCCAAACCCCTGAAGGGCTCCTGCTCCAGGGCTGAGCAGTGGACACAGACCAAGTGGCCCAGGTGATCCTTCAAGCCTGAAATGTTTACTCGCTGGCACTTTACAGGAAAAGCGTGTTATTGGTTGAGATCATAGATAAAATAGAGCTCTTGATTTGGCATTGTTGAAGCAAAATAACAAAGGTAGATAGACCTTTGATCAATTCCTGGTCAATTAAAATTATGTGTTGTTATTATTATTATTATTATTATTATTGTTTTATTTTGGTGAGTATGCCAATAAGGTGGCCAGAGGAGTTATATCCAGGGTAGTCCTTGCTTTTGAGCATTTTTTTTTTCTTTTCTCGTAGCTGTTTTTTAATTCTGTGGGACTACTTTTAGTCCTTTCTTTTTTTTTTTAATTTTTTTTACATTTATTTATTTTTGAGAGAGAGAGACAGAGCACGAGCAGGGGAGGGACAGAGAGGGAGGGAGACACAGAATCTGAAGCAGGCTCCAGGCTCTGAGCTGTCAGCGCAGAGCCAGATGGAGGGCTCAAACCCACGAACCATGACGAGATCATGACCTGAGCTGAAGTCAGGCGCTCAAACAACTGAGCCACCCAGGTGCCCCTACTCTTAGTTATTTCTAAAAGGAAACTGTGAAGCTTGTAAAACAGAGACACCAGGCAGCATTCAGGGACTCACTCAGTTCCCCTCATAGGCACTAGTGCCACCTAATTGTTTGCCCCACACAAAAGGTGGATCAGAGAAAAATCGCTTCTTTATTCTTCCTCTTTACATCATCTTCCCCGCACCTGGGGAGTCTGGATGCACGGAGACCGAGTACAACATGCATCTGATGATGGGTTACACCAGAGCACACCCAGACCTAAATCCCTCCCAGATTTATGGAGATTTTCTGTAGCTTAACTAGATTTCTAATTGTCCTGCCACCTGTACTGAAATGTACAGTATGTGTTAATCTCGAATTCTTTTCTGTTTCCATAATCTTGGTAAAGTTTCCTGCACTCAAAGAGTAAATCCAATTTGGTCCGCGGGTTTTTAAGAGGGAGCCAAATTCACTTTTATGCTTTCCAGCATAAAGGCTTCTTCGGAGGTGTTTGGGCAGCTAAAAGGCCGGTGCAGTTTCTCTTTCCTGTGGTCCCTGCATTGTGCCTTCCAGGCTGAAAGCACGAGCTCACGCATCTGTGTCTCATGACAAGTGTGTTTGCTATCCTTTGAGAGGAATTTAAGGGGAAAGGGGAAGGGTCTCCACTTACTCAGCACACTGATGCTTCTGCTCTTCTCATAAGCAAATTCTTAGTTTATGGATGACAACAACGAAACCATCGACTCGGTACCTGTTTATGTAACCATTTTCCTGGATATTTTTTAAGGCAACTGTATCGGAGTCCACTATGTGACTTTAGACAAACTGTTTAAACATCCTTTTCCTCATATGTGAAGCTGGAATAATATATTATCTGCCCTACCACCTCATAGGGCTGTTTTCAGGAATTAAATGAGATAAAATATGTGGCCATGTCCAAAAAGGTGAAATCTTTTGTCAGTGAGAATGCTCAGGACTCTTCCAAAGGAGAATTCCCTATTTTGTGATCATCTGTTCTCTGTTGCCTACTCCCCTCACCCTTCCTCTACCCTCCCCCCCAAAATTAAGGGCAGTATTTTTCTTTAGTTGGAGACGTTGACTTTGTCTGTCCTTAGGCAAGTTGCTTGACCTAGCTTGGGTTTCTTCATCTGGAAACTTTCATCTTAAAAAAAAAATTGTATGTGGGCGCCTGGGTGGCTCAGTCAATTAAACGTCTGACTCCTGATTTCTGCTCAGGTCAGGATCTCATGGTTTGCTGACAGTGCAGAGCCTGCTTGGGATTCTCTCCCTCTCTCTCTCTCTCTCTCTCTGCTCCTTCCCCACTCACCTATACACTCTCTCTCTGTCTTTAAAATAAATATAAATAAACATTAAAAAATTTATGTCTGTATATGTAAGATTAACTTATTGGGGGAAGCTGCAGGAAGCATGCACAAGCCAGGCTGTACTATTTTTGCAACTTTTTGTGAATCTAAATTACTTCAAAATAAAATTTTTTTAATTATATGTAAGGCACTTGACACAATGCCAGACATACCTTAGAAGTTTATATGTGGGAGATTAAAAAAAAAATGAAGAGGTGAAAGTTCTTTTATGCTATGAGCATTATATAAACTTGAGCTTTAGTAATATTATTTTTACCATTTGATATTATTATCGAACACCATAATAAATAATATTTGTTGAATGTTTACTACATACTGAACACAATTTTAAGTATCCTATTATTTCATTCTGACATCTTTAGGTGCTAGTTCTGCATATTATCCCCATTTTATAGATGAGAAAGCTGGGGCACAGAGAGGTCAGGTAACCTGTCCAAGGTCACAAAGTTTAGAAGTTCAGGACCCAGGACACAAACTCCAGGAGCGTGACTCTACAATTCTTAGTCAAAGAAAAGATCATTATTTGGTCATCTGTGGGACTTTAGCCAAGATCAAGCTTCAGGTAGGGAACATGTACCCTTTGCTCCCATTTCCCCCTCCCCCCGCCTTTACTTCCAGAGTGGTCCCTGGAGGATTCTATCAGGTGATGTTTTTGTATCAGGTGGGGTGCTACTTAAGGACCCCTCCCCCCACCAATAATTTATTTCATCCGACTCTCATGCTGGTAAAAATCCCTCTGATTATGACCATCGTTCACAAATGGGGATGCTCCATTTAAAATGCAGCCTCCCTGGGCTCTATGCTAAAGATTCAAACTGAGTGGTCTGGGCTAGGATTTCAGAGGCTGTATTTTTAGTAGGGTTTACAGATAAATTCTTATCATTAGCCGAATTTGGGAAACAATGACTTAAGTTTGTATTTTCCTTAAAACAACATTAGGTAAAAACCAAAAATAATCTGAATGAAGTAGGGACTTTAGTGAACAAAACAAAACAGAAAAGATTGCATTTTCCAGAGATCCCTAATATAAAGTATATGGTGTTGGTGTTGATGGGGGAGTTTGCAGCAAGAGATTGATAAGCATCTTACCAGGGACACTCAGACTAGAGAGCAGGCAGTCCCTGATTTTAACTGTCTTTTTTGCTTTTGAATTTTTTGGGCTCTCAGTTTAAGTTTTCTCATCTTTAAAATTTGGGGGCGCCTGGGTAGCTCAGCAGGTTAAACATCTGACTCTTGATTTCAGTTTAGGTCTGGATCTCACGGTTTGTGAGTTTGGGCCCCGAACTGGGCTCTGTGCTGACAGTGTGGAGCCTGCTTGAGATTCTCTCTTTCTCTCTCTGCCCCTCCCCCCTCAAAAAAAATAAACACACAAAAAATAAAAATAAAATAAAATGGAGACAATTCAACCCATGTCACGAGGTGCTATAAGGATTAGTGCTAATGCCATAGGGAGTATTGGGCTTTGTACATTATTATTGTTGCTATTGATTTACCACCTACAACCACGTAAATGAGATTGAACTATCAGCCAAGCCACCAGTCACCTTGGATGGTGAGAAGCCAGGCCCTAGGGAGTTTTAATCCTATGGGAGATTTTGAGTAAAAGGAAGAAGCTTTCCACAGATGGGACATGGTGCACGATCTTGGGCAGGTGAAAATTCACCCTCCAGAAGAACTCTAACAAGACTTTCATCTTCAAAAGGCCGATGGGTGGTCAGCATTGGAGTTGATGCTGAATATCACAAATTTATTGCCATTATTTGAAAAAAGCTGTGAATAAAACAAGCGCGCTGACTTAAGGAGTCATGGTGTCTTTGCACAAAGGGAAAGACTTTTTCACCAGCCTGTTGGTGTCAGAAATGATTCCACCTTTCAGGAGACACCCAGCCTCTTTGCCTCTGGGGATGAGGTCACATCCTTATGGGCCTTGATAGGATACAACATCATGACATCTGGACTCCTCGAGCTAGCAATTGAGCAAGGATAGATTTCCTCATGCATCCTTCTTAATCACGTTTCCATCTGCACATCTACAGCAGAGATCTCTTACCCTCTCACAGAGTCTCCAGGTCAGGAGACAGTTTAATGTCTATTTAAAGCTTGAATACCATAAGTAAGATAAAAGAATACCTTTACTAGTGTGTACTGTTTTTTTTTTTTTTTTAAATTTTCTATTTTACTAATTGAAGCAATATACATGAGGACTGACTTGGGGAGATTCTGAGTTCCAAAATTTTGGAGGTTGTATATCTTATCATGCATGGAGCTATGCTCTAGGGGGCATCACTCATTTGGAATATCAAATGAATAATTATGTTGGGCAGCCAGGGAACAAAGTGGCCAGGCATGAATGTTCCCCAAGTACCCACCTCCCAGTCCAATGGTCTTGGCTGCAGTTGTGTATTAGAGTCGTCTTGAAAACTAAATACGGGTTATCCAGACCGCACCTGGAAGGTTCTGAGCAGAAAGCCTAGCAGAGGCCTCTAGACCCAACATTTAAAAAAAAGAAAAAAACTTTTTAAGTTTATTTATTTTGAGAGAGAGAGAGAGAGAGAGAGAGAGAGAGAGAGAGAAAGAGCACAAGCAGGGGAGGGGCAGAGCGAGAGAGGGAGAGAGAGAATTCCAAGCAAGATCCACACATCAACACAGACCGGATGCAGGGCTTGAACTCATGAACCGTGAGTTCATGACCTGAGCCAAAATCAAGTCGGATACTTACCCAGCTGAGCCTCCAGGGAGCTCCTAGACCCAACATTTTTAACAAGCTTCCCCCAGTGATTCAGAAGCACACCGGAATTTGAGAACCACCGTGTTCATGCATTTGACTGTTTTGTTTGTCCCGAGAAACTTGGCGGCAGCTAGTTCAGCTTTTCTTAATCCTTTGCCAGATTGTGTGCCAGTTTATCCATTGCTCATTCCATTTTCCTTCTGCCCTCAAAGAGCATCTTGGCTAGTCCAGGTTCCTTGCCTGGTGGGGTGACCCAATCCTTTCTTCCTGAAGGGTCTGGGCCAATGGCAATCCTGTCTGAATTGGGCTGCTTAAGTTTTCCATTGAATTGGATCACACCCCCAGGGAAACCCCCGCATTCCAGACATATTCCTCCTGACCTCCATTGTGTAGATGAAGCCTGATTTTCTCCTGAGAGTCAGGATCAATCACCCCAAACAGTACGGCGACCCCTTTGCTTATTGATCACTGGAGTGAGGAGCCATCGTGGCCAGGTGGCAGTCCCAGCTTCCACTTTTGTGGACCCCCTCCTGTGTCTCCTGTGGGACTCCTGTTTGGGGACTAAGAGCCTTCCACCAGCAGGGCCTAGAGTCGTGGAAGGGGGAAGCAGCACGCAGTCTGTGGGTCACAAGGGATAATGGTGAGAGGAGCCACTGTCATTTCCACTCCTTGATCCACGGGCTTGTGGATCCTGACCGTGGGAGAAACAGCAGCATGGGGGTCACTGACTTAGGGCACCCATTGCCCTAACTCCGTCAGGAATGTCACCCACTCGATGACACAACTGAGTCTTCAAAGGCCATCAATTGTTCTATGAAGGCTCTGCTTTTGAATGATAGGAGCATGATAAGCCAAGTGAATTCTGTGTTCGTAAGCCCATTGCTATCCTCATTTGCTGTAAAGCAAAGAAATCCCTTGGTCAAAAGCAGTGCTGTGTGAATACAGGTGACCAAGGCACCCTAACTCCATAGGCGACCAAGGCACCCTAACTCCATAGGCAATGCTTTCGGCAGAAGCACGTGGACAGGAAATCGCATCCATGGGCATAATAAGTGTCTATTTCAGAAAAAACTTATGATGGCAGTGGTGCGATGAAACCTAATTCTCTTGGGGAAAAATTATAAATCCAAAATATAGAGAGTAAAAGGGGAAAAATCTCAATTTACTCTCCTTCTTCATTTTTCCCTTACCCTGTCTAAGCACCACTCCATTTTTGTCACCAGAGTCTTTGATTGTTAATCTTTGGATCTATATTCTCTGCTTTTTCCTGTGCATTTAAACACATATATGTGAATATAAATCTATAATATATAGATTATAATATATGTGAATATATAAATCTGAATGGATTCCTATTACGTAAACTTTTAGAACTATCTATTTAAATTCTTTTTCTTCATTAACTCTTAAAATAGCGTCTTGATGGGCAGGGAAGTTTATGTATGAGATCTCTGTCTCTCCCTGTTTCCACATCTATATCTATATCTCCATCAACATCTATGCCCACCTCTATGTCTATAGAAAGCAATGCAAGACAATGAATTGCCACAAATATATCAGTGAACCCAGAACTACAACATAACTAGTAACCTGCATCTACTTTTTGTAAGGTTTATTTATTTATTTTGAGAGAGAGAGAGAGTGCATGTGAGTGAGGGAGAAGCAGAGAGAGAGGGCGAGAGAATCCCAGGCAGGTTCCCCACTGTCGGCACAGAGATGGATTTGGGGCTCTATCCCACAGAACTGTGAGATCATGACCTGAGCTGAAATCAAGGGATGGTCGCCTAACTGACTGAACCACCCAGGCGCACCACATCTATTTTTATATTTCTTATTTATTCTATTCTCTTGCATCTCTCCTTGGGTAACCACTTTTTGAAGTTTTGCAATGATCATTCCGTTGTTTTTCTTTTAATAACATTATATTTACTTTTAAAATAGCTTCAGCCTCTGAAGAAGGTGTGAAAAAAATAGAGAGAGCCCCAGTGTACTATTTACTGGGCTTCCCCCAATGATAATATTTTACATAAGCAGTGTATGTCATCAGAGCCAGAGAGTCAAGGTTAGTATAATAAAATAAACTCAGGTACAGACCTTTTTTGGATCTCACCAGTTTTATATGCACTCTTTTGTATGTGTAAACAGTTACATGAAATTTTATTCTGTGTAGATTACAGTAACCATCAACACAACAAGGATATTACTACAACTCTAGAAACATTGATCTGTTTTCCATCACTGCCATTCTGTCACTTCAAGAATATTGTATATTGTCATGTCTAAAAACTCTTCACCTGACCCCAGGGAATTAAGATGTTCTGTTTTCTTCTAAAAGTTGTAAAGTTTTAAGTTTGGCATTTAGATCTATGATCTATTTGGATCTAATTTTTGTAGAAGTTATGAGATTTAGGTCAAGGTTCTATGAATATCCAATATTTTCAACACCATTTGTTATAAAGATTGTCTTTGCTTCATTGAATTGCTTTTGCACCTTTGTCAAAAATCAGTTGGCAAAACTTTGTGTGTATCTATTCCTGGACTCCTTTCTGTTTTCTGACCTGAGTGTCTATCCCTCTGCTAACACTGCACTGTCTTAATTATTCTAGCTGGAGAAATAAGTCTCAAAAGCAGGCAATGCATTTCATCTACTTTATTCCTTTTCAAAAATTGTTTTGGCTATTCTAGTTTCTTTGTCTTTCCTTACAAATTTCAGGATCAGTTTGTCTATACCTACCAAGACTCCTGCTGGGATTTTGATCGATTAATTTAGGGATAATTGCCATTTTTACTATGTCAGGTATTTCACCTAGTGAACATAGTATGTCTCTCCATTTATTCAGGGTTTTTTGCGGGGGGGGGGGAGGATGTTGTTTTTCTCACTTTTTTCATCAGCATTTGTAGTTTTTAGCATATAGATCAGGTACATTGTGCTTTAATTTCTATTTCCAAATGCTCATTGATTGCATATATTGTTAGCATGATTGCTTTTGTGTGTTGACCTTGAATCCTGAAAATCTGCTAAACTCACTATTTCTTTTCTTTTAAGTATTTATTTATTTATTTGTTTGTTGTTTGTTTGTTTAGAGTGAGTGCGAGCAGGGGAGGAGAGAGAAAGAATGCCAAGCAGAGCCAGAGCCCCATACAGGGCTCGAACTCACAAACTGTGAGATCATGACATGAGCCAAAATCAAGAGTTGGACTTTTAACCAACTGAGTCACCCAGGTGCCCCTAAATTCACTAGTTCTAGGCAAGTTGTGTGTGTGGGAGGTTTCTTTTTTTTTTTTTTTCTGGTAGAGTCTTTGGAGTTTTCTAGACAATCACGTTCTCTGCAAATAAGAACAGTTTATTTCTTCCTTTGCAATCTGTATGCCTTTACTTTCACTGGACCATACTCCAACTTATTTATTCTACTGTTCATAGGAAACCAATTCTTACTTTCTCCCAAGTACCTCTCCTGATACAGGGACATGTTCACATGCTTTATCCAGATCCCTAGGGGCCAGTCCTGTTTTGGAACTATGAATTGTTTGTATTTTAAAAAGATAGTTCATTGTACGTACTGAATATTTCATAACATTGCTAGCAGGATGTGGTGCAATACCTTGAAATCGGAACCAACAATTTTTTGCAAAGAAATAAATGAATATTCACATGAAGTGAGACAGATCAAGTCTAAAAATAGCTTCATATCATTTCTAGTCAGGTTCTGCTGCAAATGAGTTTGCGCCAAACTTAGGGGGGGAAAACACTTTCTGTTTTGAGAAGTTTTGGATTTAGGAATTGCAGAAATGGGATTGCGAGTCTTCATTATTTGACTTGGAGTTTGGTGTGTCTGTGAATTTGTTTTTCCTCACTTGCAGTTTTGCCTGAGTGTGTTTGGAATTTCTCCTGTCATTTACTTGCTCGTATTCATCTATTCCCTTTCTTCATTCTGTCTCCTGGGAATTCTTCAGGATTTCTGGTCTGCTGGTGACATCTGTTTTCATTTGCTACAATAAGCTTATTCTCTGTTTAAGTCACTTTTCTGTCATTTTAAGGAATTTGGGGCTGGAAAGTTTAAGGTGTGTGTTCTGGGTGTTCCTGGGTGGCTTAGTCGGTTAAGCGTCCAACTTCGTCTCAGGTTATGATCTCGCAGTTCATGGCTTCAAGTCCCGCATCGGGCTCTGTGCTGACAGCTCAGAGCCTGGAGCCTGCTTTGGATTCTGTGTCTCCCTCTCTCTCTGCCCCTCCACAGCTCGTACTCAGTCTCTCTCTCAGAAATAAATTAAAAAAAAAAAAAAACATTTAGAAAAATTAAAAAAAAAGATATGTGTTCTGTTTTCTGCTTTGTATATTCATGATACACAGACATGTGCAAGTGCTCACACACAGACACACACAGACACACACGATATTTTTTTATAATGACAACTTGTTACTTTTGTAATCAGCAAGTAAATACGGCCTTGAGGAAGTATAATCAGGACTCCCCCCAAACCAACCCCCAGCAAGGTGGGTATTCGACACTTTAGTTTGAGGAGAACCAAGAACCAAGAGAGGGAAGGGGCTTGCTCAACAGAGTGGGTCTCTTTCCAGAGCTTCACTACTTTACAAGACTCCGAACTCAAGGAGTCAGAGAAAAGACCAAATGGCAATGTGCTGAAATGCTAGTGGGGGTCATCTGTGGTTGGGCAGATCATAAAAGATACTTACTGTCTTCTACTTTTCTTTTCCATATTTTTCCAGATTTTCCACAGTGATTGTGTAGAGGTTCTTTTTGTTTCTTTCTACATATTTTAAAATCTTTTCTATGGCTTGATCTCAAAAGCTAGATTCTCACATCTGTTTCTGCATTCAATCTGTTGTACCATATACACTGTGTTGCTGAATATATAAAGAAATACCCACCCCGGATGTTTTCCTGGAGGAAATGTTCGTTGTTGGCAAGGAGGATCCTTGGAGAATGACACTATATGATACACCTCAAACAGCCTTTGATTCTGTCCTAGGAGAATATGATTCAAGTTCTTTAATAAAAGTTGTAAGAATATGACCAAAAAACCCCAAAAAAGATGGAAGGGAAAAAAAACAAAGCAGTGAATAACTTCAATGTCAATAGAAAAAGAAACTAGGTTCATAAATGTGGGAGAAACTACATGGTATTTATATGCAAGATCCATCCATAAAACTCTTTCACAAACTGGCCATTCGAATATGAGAGAAAAAAAGATTGTCTAAAAAATTATTAATGTTAGGGGCGCCTGAGTGGCTCAGTTGGTTAAGCATTGAAGTTCGGCTCAGGTCATGATCTTGCAGTTATTGAGTTCAAGCCCTGCATCAGGCTCTGTGCTGACAGCTCGGAGCCTGGAGCCTGCTTCAGATTCTGTGTCCTTGTCTCTCTCTGCCCCTCCCCTGCTCATGCTCGGTCTGTCTGTCTCTCTCTCAAAAATAAATAAACATTAGAAACTTTTTAAAAAATTATTATTGGTTATTTTAGGACTTGACTGTTTAAATTGCCTTGAAGAAAAGTTGTGTACAACAGTTGAGGAGGGTTCTAAAAGCAAACAAAATTCTAAAACATTCAGGTTAATTTACATGTTAAAATGTAATGTTGTGAATAATGGCCACATATATTTCTTTTGGTTAACATGCTTTTTTTTGTTTATAATTTATATAAAATTGAAGATTGCTACACTTTATTGATGTCTAATGTGCATTGTGCATTGCTATTTATGTGATATTTCCTTATGCTATTAAAATATACAAGCCAGGAGTTCCTGGGTGGCTCAGTAAGTTGAGTGCCAATCCCCACCCCTTTTTTAGGTTCATTTATTTATTTTGAGAGAGACAGAGAGAGTGAAAGCAGGGGAGAGGCAGAGAGAGAGAGAGAAAGAGAGAGAGAGAGAGAAACAGAATCCCAGGCAAGCTCTGCAGGGCCAGCAGAGGGCCCAAGGTAGGGCTTGAACTCACAAAACTATGAGATCATGACCTGAGCAAAGAAATCATGAGTTGGACACTTAACTGACTGAGCCACTCAGATACATCAAGTGTCCAACTCTTGATTCCAGCTCAGGTCATGATCCCAGGGTTGGGGATCAAGCCCCACATTGGGCTCTGTGCTGGGCATGGAGCCTGTTTGGGATTCTCTCTCTCCCTCTCTCTCTGCCCCTCCCATGCTTGCACATACTTTCTCTCTCTCTCTCAAAATAAATAAATAAACTTAAAAAATTGTACAAGCCAGAAGAAGAAGAAGAAGAAGAAGAAGAAGAAGAAGAAGAGGAGGAGGAGGAGGAGGAGGAGGAAGAGAAGGAGGAGGAGGAGGAAGAAAAGAAAAATCTAGCCTCGTTAGAAAGGTAAGGATTCTCAGACATCCCCAAAAGATCATGATAATCACCAGGTTCCATGGCTCTCAATTTGACAATCATTCTTCTAAAGTTAGCAAATTATACACTTTTTAAAAAAGTGTATGATTCAGTGATTTTTAATATATTTATGGGTTGCACAACCAATGTCACAATCCATTTTAGAATGTATTTTCATCCCCTCAGAAAGAAACTCAGCACCCCTTAGCTATCTAACTGCCTAGCCCCACATTCTCCCCAGCCCTAACCAATCACTAACTTACTGTCTATCTCTCTCTCTTTGCCCCTTCTGGACATTTCATATAAATGGAGTCAGGTAATAAGTGGTGTTTGTGCGTGACTGGCTTCTTAGCATAATGTTTTCTAGATTCATTCATATTACATCATATATTTCATTCTTTTTTATTACCAAATAATATTCTATTGTATGGATACACCGCTTCTGTCAGTTGGGAGACATTTGGGTTGTTTCTGCTTTTTGGCTACTAGGAGTGATGCTGCTGTTCACGTACAAAAATATTGGTGGACATATGTTTTCAATTCTCTTGGAAGAACTCTAGCAGTGGAGTTGCTGAGTCAAAAGATAACTCTATTCAACCTTAGAGGACGTGCCAGATTATTTACCAAAGTGGCGGCACCATTTTGCCACTTGAACGGCTGCCCCATTCACAACTGTGTAAATGGCCATGTAGATTTCTTTAATAAAATACACTTGTATTTTCTTTTTCAAAAGAAAGGAAAGGAAACCTATTGAAAAATAGTTGCAGGTTCTAACTGTGTACCTTCTACAAAGAAGCAAGTCACTCTATCTTTATCAATAAAATGGGAACAACCAACAGTACCATCTGGAATTCTCTGGCAGGCACAACAGGTCTGTGCTTGCTAAATACCATGAACAGAATTCTTTCACAGAAACTCTTTGAACCTGAAACTGAGTAGTACTCAGTGACCATGGATCCTCAATCTTCGGAAAGCCTTAATCAGCCTTGGCCAGAGAGGCAGAACCGATACAGGAGTATGTGGGGTCGGCCCCCAACCCTCAATTAAAGGGCAGTTTATGCAACATGCCTTCATTTTGAATCAGAGCCAGGGTCATTGTTGGGCTGAGGTAACATTAATTATTTTTCCGCTTGTCGGATCCCATGAAAAAGATGTGAAAATGGCCTGTTTGTGAAAGAGTGCAGGCAGAGGCTGTGAGCTGATTATGTCAAACCTAGTCAAAGCTTCCTTGGTGTGGGAGACTGTAATCAACAAAGCATGGCGGCATCTGCGCCCCTTACAGGAGGAGCCCCATCCCGCTTGCCCCCCCACCTCCCAGAGGAGATGAGAAGCCAGCTTTAACCCCTGCTGGACTGAACTGCATCCACTGTGGAGCAAAGAAATTTTACTCTCATCCACCATCTAGTACACATTTAGGGGATGAGGCAGCGAAGGAGGTGACTGTCCTTATTTTGCAGAAGAGAAGGCATCGAATTGCTCTGTTGATAGACTAGCACCGAGAGTCTTTCTGTGACGTGGGCAGCCATTCATATGGGTCAAGTTACAGAGTTGCAAACTTTGAAAGGTACAGAAATCCGTTCTTTTTAAGCGTCTGAAGAAGACCACAGAGAACATTAGCAAGTGCTCCTGACTTTCTACATAAGTGGGGCTTATGTTCTGGCTGAAATGGGTGTCCCAGAGTGGCAGTTGACCGTCACCCACTTCATGCAAGACTGAGAAATCTTCTACTGTCTTATCGGAGGACTGAGTGAGGCAGCTGATAAAGCCCATCGCCTAATGCTGCCCTTGGCAATCATTTGATCCACTGATCATCAGATATGTTGGACCCACTTTTCTTTTTTTAGAACCAATATGTGTTATGTCCCCTTTCCTTTCCTGAAATAAAATACATGGGTAATAAAGTCTGTTTATATATATGGCTATAAAAAGATACATATGCCGTAAACATGAATTAACTGTTACTGATCTTCAATGACATAAAGAGCTTATACCAGAAATGAAAATGGACTGTATGACTAAACACACTGTTTAGTTTAATTGACATTTTTTTTTTCATCACAAGACTTTCTTGTTGAAGGAAGTGAGATATTGATATACATTCTGGTGCAACTGGCATGTCAAGTGGCACTGCTCTAGATGACATAATGAAGTCATCAGATGCTTGCACCGAAGAATCAATACGAATGTGACAGCTGCAAGGCATGTAACCTTAGCAATTTAATGAAAACCTATGATTTTACCATTGGTACTGTGATTGCCCAGAATTGTGGTAAAGTTCTTGGTAAAGTTCTGACCATATAAAGTACAATCTTCTCTTGATTCACATTGTCGTTGCAATCAGGGAAATTTCAGTGCTTGTTAAACTATTTCTGTGCACTTCTAGGCTCAGAGCACTGGTAGCAGGTGTTTCACCTTTTACATGAATGTCTAGAGGAACATTTTGCAGGGTAATGCAAAGTGAAGAAATACCCTGCACCACACAGATCTCTGGCACTCCATAGCCCCAATATAGGGGGTCAGTGGTGAGCCCCAGGCATGGACAAAAATACCGTCCACAAACATTTCCACAATGCCCTATGGGGCAGTACCACCCAGTGTGGTCCCAAACCCGGAACTTCACAGATGGTCCTTGGAGGGAAGTGACTTCCCCCAGATCACACTGAGTCAACTCGAAGGGACACCAGGACCAGAACTTAGGTGTTGGGCTCCTAATTCTGTCCTGTTGTTCCCAGCCCAGAGTTTCCCAGGGACACTGTCCACACTCAATCCTGCTCATTTCCATTACTGGTTATTAGTCCCGCCAATCATGAACTCACTATTGCCTATAAAACATTAACGATCTAAAATGTTAACTTAAACCCTTGAAAGCAGGATTTTGATAATGTGTCCTCAGGTGATTCCGATGTAGAATGTCTATGGCTTGTTCACACTCTGAGACCTATTCCCTAATTTTAGAGGTAGAGAATCTATGAAAAAAAAAATGGTTCTATGGGAAGATAAGTTTTGGAAATCCTGGATTAGCCAAAGGTGAAGAGTTCTTTTACAGACCCTTTAATTAGTGAACATGAAGGTAAATCTCTAAGATAGAGTATGACTTGACTCATTTTCCAAGTTTATTGGATCATGAACTGCCCCTATCCTTTGCTGTGTTGATTTTTTTTTTTTTTTGGTTAAACAGCTTGTTGCTAATGAAATAGAGATTATTTACATCTCTACCCTCATTTTGCAGATAAAAAAAGGAGTGAATAGGTACTGATTGAAGTGAGAAGTCTAAAAGGGCTATGGGAAATCTGTATATTATTTCAAATAGAAAATAAAGGAGAGAGATATTTGATTCCTTTTCACTTTGATTTTCTAGGTCCCATGAGGATAAGTTCATGTCTTACTTTCTCATTGCTGTTGGTTTGATTCTTTCCACTGCTTGGGCACAGAGCCTGGCCCATAGTTGTTACTTAGATAATGCTTGTTAAATAAATTATTTAATAAATTAAATAATCAAGAGCAGTCTACTTAAAAGGTGGTGGGACAGCTTCAGGTCATCCTGAGAAGTGAGATGTTTCCTTGTATCTCTTAGGAGCAGAGAACTCAATCACACTCTACAGCAAAAGCATCTCAGAGCCAGAGAACTTTTTAACCTCCACATTTAATACTAACTGTAATCAGGATGGGCAGGAACAGTTGTATAGGTTATGCACTGCACAAACTATTGGGGCACCATTTACTCTTTCCAAGAAACGTGTTTCAATTGGGTTGGGCTGACAAGACACACATAGAAACAATTAAAGAACAATCAAAGAGAGTTTGTAGCTATTATATGTGCCTGGGGGTCATGGACTACTTGTAGAATTTTCTGTGACAAAACCTTGTTGTTCCAAACTTGCTCACTTTCTGCCTGTTACCACTTCCCAGTCAAACGCTAGATTCCCACGCCTTTGCTCAGGCTCCTCCCTCTCCTTAAATCACCCTTTCCTCTGGTCTTCCTGACACATTGCAGCTTATCCTTCCGGGCCCACCTCAAATGTCACCTCTTCTCTGCGGTTTCCCGAGACCCCTCTTTGGCATTCTCCTCTCGGTGACAGAATTTGCTGCTCCCTCACACCTGTGCCATCAGCACCTGTTATAGAGACTGCTAGCACATTTACAAAAAACAAGAGAGGGAAATGGTTAACCATTACCTTATACCTTAAGAAGTTCAGTCCACAAGTGAAGCCCATGACTTGTTTGTATAAGGAACAGTGACTGTTAGTTTCTGGATGTTTCGGTAATAGCGGTGTTTCCACAAATTCTTGTGCGCATCTCTGTGTTCATGGGCTGCTTTCCCCCACACGCATTCTGTTTCTGTCCGTCATCTACACCGTAAAAATGCTATCAGCTTATTGCATCCTCTTCATCGAGTGCACTAACCCAATTCTATCTTTCTCTTTAAAATAGCGTGTGTGTACCATATATGAACTTCAAACCAAAGCCCTTGGTGCTTCTGCATATTCTCTTCTCACCTTTGTCAATGATCACACTTAGTTTTTTATTCATATGACATCAGTGTGTACCTATTTTCAGTTTCACTTTGTTTTAGCCGTTTATCCTTCTCTCTCCCAGGCTCATTATATATTGCCCATAATCTGCATAATTGTCATTGGAAGAATTTATAGTGGGCCATCTTGTTAATAAACCAGAGTTTTCTCAGTTTATTATTTGTTTTTGTCATCAGGGTTTGCTCACATTTTCCTCTGTCTTATAAATGGCACTAGTGAGACTATCTTTGAACCTTTCATTTTTGGCTATTTCCTTGGGAGATTATGTTCCAAGTAGAATGATCTGACTGCAGCTCTTGTAACATTTGGAAGTTACTTTTCCAACCAATCTGCGGCTACTGAACAATTTGTAAGTGTATCTGTCTCCTCATAATCACTGAATGTTACGCTTTAAAATTTTTGTAATCAACTTAATAGAGATATAAGAGTGTCTTAAACCCATTTTGGGTTGCATTTCTTTCTCTGCCAGAAATGTTGTGAAATTTTCAAAGCGATCTTTTACTTCTTCCATTTCCTTGAGCATCAACTATATTTGGTCACAGAATAAGTTACCCGCTTCTGTTGAACATTTAATAACAATTAGGCATAGAGATGGAGACGATGTTAATGACAATACTAGGGATAACACAGAAAAAATTGTTTAATAAAAAATTTAGGAAAGATAAAGAGCTGTTTTAAACTCCTCATTTAGGAAGACTCTCACAAAAGCCACTAAATGGAAAGTGTGGCTATCTTCCCAGCAGGAAGGATCGATGGACAGACAGGATTTCAAGACTCTTGAAGATTAGCAGTGCCATTCTACCTGCCAGCATAAATACTGAATAAAACCACATTCCCTCCTGTCTTAGACTTTAAAATTCAGATACGTACAGGGACAAAGTAAGGAACATAAACATTTACTGGGGCTGATAACAATAACGTAGTGGGAGGTGAGGACTGGAGAGAATTGGCAAGTGATTCCCATCTATGACATTGAACTCTTATTGGGGAACATTCTTCGGACCAAACAAAAGCACATTTGTGGGCCAAGTTTGGCCATTGGCCACCAGGCTGTGCCCTTTGCCTAAGGCTTCTTTTACAGACAGTACCCAAATGCCAGCAGGGGTCTTATACAGATGAGGATGATGAGGCAGACTTCAGTTGCCTACTTTTCTAAAAATTTTTAAAGTTCATTTATTTACTTTGAGAGAGAGAGAGCAGGATAGGGAGAGGGAATCTCAAGCAGGCTCTGCACTGTCAGTGCAGTCCCACACCGGGTTCGAATTCATGAACTGTGAGATCATGACCTGAGCCAAGATCGAGAGTCAAACGCTCACCCAACTGCATCCAGATGCCCCACTCTTAGCACAGTCTCACAGGGATTTGTACACAGGCTTTTCTCTTACCTTAGACACTGAGCTCCTTGGGAAAACTCCTTGAAGGAACTCACAGTCTTTCCCCGGGGCCCAGGGGATAATAATAGTTAATGAGGTTTTAAGGAATGAATGAACAAATAAAAACATGAAAGCCTTTTTTTTTGTTACACTTGAGTCGGAGTCACTTCCCACACTGTCAAATGAAGATGTCTTCAGATCCACTGATACTACTATTATTTTCCTTTTTGCTTAGAAAAACATTTATTGTAAAATGCTCCACTCTTTCTAATTAAAACTTGAAAAAACTAATGCAATATATTCTTAGACTGATTTGTATTTCTAATTTTTAGGTCACGAATTGATTAATACACCAAGAACAATGTGATTTGTGGCTACCCCAGAAAGTAAAAGAATACAGTATTGATAATTAGATAGTGTTGAACAGGAATATTTGAGCACTAAAGATTGTTACCTATCTGAGACCGAGGACTATGCCTTAGACCTAAAACAAGTCTATACAAAATTGATATATAATTCACACATGATAAAATCTAACGTGTGAAATTCAGTGCCTTACGTATATTCGCAAAGTTGTGCAACCATCACCGCTATCTAGTTCCAGAACATTTTCAGCACCCCAGAAAGAAGACTTCACCCATTATTAATCACTTACCATTCCCTGTTCATTCCAGCCCCAGCGCCCACTAATTTACTTTCTGCTTGTATAAATTTGCCTCTTCTTGGCACCTCATGTAAATGGTATCATATAGTATGTGGTCTTTTTGTCTGGCTTCTTTAACTTAGCATGTTTTTAAAGCCCATCCATGCTCTAACATGTATTGGTACCAAGTTCCTTTTCATGGCTGCATACTATTCCACTGTTTGGATATGACTTATTTATCCATCCATCGGTTAATGGACATCTGGTTTGGTTCTGGTTTTTGGTGATTATCGGTAATGTGGCTATGAATGTTCATGCTCAAGTGTTTGTGTGGACATACATTTTCAATTCTCTCGGATAGGTATCAAGGAGTTCAAGTCTTGAGTTACAAAGTAATCCTATGTTTAACTCTTTGAGACACGGCCAAACAGTTTCAAAGTGACTGCACTATTTTACATTCCCAGCAGTGATGTATGAGGGTTCCAGGTTTTCCACATCCTGTCAATACTTGTTATTGTCCATCTGTTTGATTACAGACATTCTGGTTAGATGTGAAGTGGTATTTCATTGTGGCTCCGATTTGCATTTCCCTAATGACTAATAGTACTGAGCATCTTTTCATGTGCTTATAGGCCATTTGTATATTTCCTTTGGAGAAATGTTTCTTCAAATTTTTAAAAATCAGATTATTTGCCTTTTTTATTGTTGAGCTATAATTGTTCTTTATATATTCTGGAGACTAGACTATTGTCAGGTATATAATGGGTAAATATATTCTTCTGTTCTGTGAGTTGTCTTAAAGGTGTCCTTTGAAGAACAAAAATTCTTAATTTGATAAAGTCCAATGTATCTATTCTTTTCTTTTGTTGCTTGTGCTTTTGTGTCATATCAAAGAAATCATTGCCCGATTCCAGGTCGTGAACATCGATGCGTATGCTTTCTCCTAAGAGTTTTATGATATTAGCTCTTCTATTTTGAACTTTGATATATTTTGTGTAAATTTTTGTATATGATGTGGATAGAGGTCCAAATTCATTTGCTTCCATGGGGATATCCAGTTTTTCTAGCATCATTGGTTGAAAAAACTATTCCTTACCCATCAAATGTCTTGGCACAATGCCTTAGACTTAAAAATTTGTATTCCTTATAGGGCCTAGCATTGTTTCTCCTTTTACGTGGTAAGCAGGCAAATATGTTTGTTGAATTAAAGTGGGATTCAGAATAATTGAAATACTTTTTTTTTTTTTTAATCTACAAGGTAAAGCTTTTACAGATGACTTACCCCAAGAGGTAAAACTTTTTTCAGGAGCTTGGGTATATCGCTGTGCCATACAGTTCCCCATTTACTCCTGGATTGGACTAAATTAATGCAGAAATACCAGAAAACAGCTTAACCAATGAGGGCTTACAGTTTGCTGGTTTGGTTTCCACTTTCTGGTATACAGAATTGGGCTAACAAGGTGATTCCTTCCCAAGAAGACTTTGGGCAAGTGTTTTATATTTTCTAATGCAGGCGACCTGACCAGCGTGACACAGGGTCTGGGCACCATTACCAGTCACCCTGGGGCCCCAGCAGAGCTCGGTGCTCCCTCCTGGCCCTTTTTCCCACCAAGTCCACAGAGGATCCCACAGTCTTCCCCAACACTGGCCTCCAGGCGCACCAGGCACTCAGTCTGGATGGGAACAGAACCGAAACTTGTTTGCCTAACCCTGTGGGGTCCAAGTGAACCCCAAAGGTCATATGGCCAGTTATGTGATTATGTAGCTCTCCGAGACAGCCCAACAAGAGAACAAAGGTTTTTTTAAAAATCTTAACCTTTTTATTTTAATGGAGTTAAATTGTGAATTATAGTATTTGATTTTCCAAGTCCACACTGGTTTACCTTCAGCAAATTTGTTCATGATATAATGTGCTTATTATATAATACCTGGTTTGGATCATATTTGAGATAGGATTTTTGCGTATGCACTAACGTGTTTCTTCTCCTCCTTTTGAGAAAGGGGCGTCCATTTCTCCTCCCACACAGCAAGAAGTCCAGATGCAGAAGGGTTTGAGGTTTTGCATCTCTGAGGTCTTCTGGGCTCTTCCACTCCTTGAGAATACAGACTAAACTTTTCTGGTCCGTTTGTCTTCAAAGAGAACAGCCTACCCCACTCCTCTGGCCTCCCCATGAAACTCCTGGAGCTTAGCATGGCCAGTGCTGCAGGTGCAACTGTCACGTGGCCCTGGAAATCAGGCGACACCCCCCAGGAGAGAGTCAGTGAAGGTGGTACCTCCATCACCGTGGGCACTGTGGGCAGCACTTGGCCTCCGGGAAGGGGGTGCCGGGCAGGCATGCCACCCCTCTGCAGGCTGCCCTGGGTTTGCCCAGGGTGGCAGCGGTGGAAAGTGCCAGCCAGCACAGAATGACGGGGAGCCCAGGTAGCAATTAAGTGGGGATAAATAGCCATTACCCAGGAGGCCTGACAACTGCAGGAGACCGCAGTCTATGCACGAGCAACCGCTTATTTTCGCATTGATCCTTGGCGGGATCGGGCCTTGCCTTCTGCAGTGCCCCAAATAACAGGCTCACAAAGCCCGGTGCTAAGAGGTGGCATCTCAGAAGAATCCGTTCAGGTCTTCCTGTCTGTTTCATCTTAAGGCCTGGCAGGAGAAGAGATAATTACGGGTCTGAGATTTGTGCTCCATCACAGACAATGGAGGGATCAACAGATGCCTCTCTGAAATCAGATTAAAAAATTTTTAAAAGGTTTCGGCTCAGGGGGATACCAGCCTTTCCCACAGGTTTCAATTGGACGAAAACGGAAAAGGAAGGATGGAGAAGGAAGAAAGGATGGGAGGGAGGGAGGAAAGGAAAGTTCTTAAAAATGGAAATAATCCATGCGGCGGGTGCTACCCAGGTTTCGCTTTCCCCGTTGCCTCCCCAGAGATATCTTGCCTGTCACACCGCCTGAAGGCTCCTGTTCAGGACTTATTCCATTTGGAGTCAAGAATCCCCTGCGGAAGCCCACGCCCCTTTGCAGTCACTGCCCACCCCAGCTACCCACTATCCGATTTCTATCACCCAGTATCAGTTTTGCCTTTTTGAGAACTTGATATAAAAGGAATACATAGTATGTTCTTTTGTCTGGCTTCTTTCACTCAGCGGAATTGTGAGGTGCATCCATGTGACTGTATCAACAGTTCATTGTTTTGTGTTGCGGAGTAGTATTTCCTTGTGTAGGTATATCTCAATGTGTTCATCTATTCACCTATTGATGGACTTTTGATTGTGTCCAGTTTTTGGCTAATATGAATAAAGCTACTATGAACATTCATATGAACGTCATTTTGTGGACATGTTTCTACTTAGAAATAGAATTTGCTGGATCTAGGAGAGATGCAATTATACATTTTATAGGAAAGTCACAATCTGGTTTTCAAAGGGGGTTATACCATTTTACTTTCCCGTTGTCTTTGAATGACCTTTTATTTGTTTCACATCCTTGTCAACTGTTGTAATTATCAGCTTTTTAAAATTTCACTATGAGGGGCACTTGGGTGGCTCAGTCGGTTAAGCATCTGGCTCTTGATCTCAGCTCAGGTCTTGATCTCAGGGTTGTGAGTTCAAGCCCTGTGTTGGGCTCCACGCTGGGCAGGGAGCCTACTTAAAAATAAAGAAAGAAATTACATAAAATTTTGCTACAATTGCATTTTTTCATATGAATTTCCTTGATAACTTATGATGTTGGATATAATTTCATGTGCTTATTAGCCATTTGTGTATTTTCTTTGGTGAAATATTTGGTCAAGTGTTTGACCATTTTATTATTTTTTTATTTTTTTAAATATTACTTTTTTTACATTTATTTATTTTTGAGATACAGAGAGAGACAGAGCACAAGTGGGGGAGGGGCAGAGAGAGAAGGAGACACAGAATGCCAAGTAGGCTACAGGCTCTGAGCTGTCAGCACAGAGCCCAATGCGGGGCTCGAACTCACAAACTGCGAGATCATGACCTGAGCCGAAGTCGGGTGCTTAACAGACTGAGCCACCCAGGAGCCCCTATTTTTTAAAAATGTTTATTTATTTATCTTGAGAGATAGAATGAGAGAGAGCATGCGAGGAAGGGACAGAGATAGATAGAGAGAGAATCTTAAGCAGGCTCCACCCTCAGCACAGAGCCCCATACAGAGCTCAAATCCATGACTGTGAGATCATGATCTGAGCTGAAATCAAGAGTCCGATGCTTAACCCACTGAGCCACCCAGGTGCCCCATTATTCCTTTAATCAAGTTGAGGAAGCACCCTTCTCTTAGCTTGCTGAGGGCTTTGACTGTGAAAGAATTCCGTCGAATTCTTTTTTTGCACCTACTGAGGTTTTAGTATCAGGCTTACACTGGACTCATAAAACAAGTTGAGAAATGTTTCTTCCTTCTTTATTTTTCAGAAAGAGTTTGTGTACGATGGTATTATTTCTCTCTTTAATGTTTGATGGAATTCATCAGTGAAGTCATCTGGGCCTGGCGATTTCTCTGTGGGCTTTAATTATAAGTTCAGCTTATTTTGGTAAGTTGTGTTTCTGAAGGAATTTATCCATTTTATCTGGGTTTTTATTACATTGTATGAAGTTATTCATAAGATCCTCATAATATTTGCTTATATCCGTAGGATCTATTGTGAATAAAAAGAGCCCTCCTGCTCTAAATGGGAGTTGGCAGAAAATCTCTAGGATAATCTTACTAGTGGGAAATTCCAGGGTTAACAAACTGTCACGGGAAGAGAGACCGCATGAGTCTTCTCTGTGGTCCTCTGCTTATAGATTCTTTTTTTTTTTTAAAGTTTATTTATTTATTTTTGGGGGAGGCAGAGAGAGAGAGAGAGAGAGAGAGAGAGAGAGAGAGAGGATCTGAAGTAGGCTCTGTGCTGACAGCAGAGCTGAACTCATGAACTGAACCCTGAGATCATGACTTGGCCCAAAGTCAGATACTTGACCAACTGAGCCACTCAGGAGCCCCCTCTGCTTCTAGATTCTTAGTTCTTCAGCTTCTGATCAGAAACAGAAATACTTTTCTCATTCCTCTTTACTTTATTTCCTTTCCCACTCTCCTTTTTAGAGGACTTGCTCCAATCTTTTGCTCTATTGCAAATCAACCTAAAATGGCAATTTGAACTTGGAATATTAATTTGCACAGTTATTTCCTTAGCAATGAAAATTTATTTGTGATTCAGACTCTTAAAGATCTCAGAGGTCTAATGAGTACTTTTCACTGAGCAAACCATTTATAACCAATATTTTGAAAACTTAACATAAGCTTTAATAGTGAGTTAAGAATATTTTACCACAGCAAGTACACGAGACAGGTTTCCCTGGTTCTTTCCCCATGAACTTCCTGGAACTCGAACTTGCAAAAATGCATACGAAGGCAATACTCCAGCTGAGGGCATATGCATCTGCTCCTCCAACCCATCAAGTCAGTCAGGGGTAAACTATTAACCTCAGAAAAGATGGCCGTTCTTCCCAGTTCCCTGACTACTGGAACCCAATAACAGGTATTAGAAAGGTTTCATTCCTGGGTAGGACAGGAATGCAGGATCAAACCTTCTTTCCTAGCCACCTGTCTACACTCTATTGCCAACACTCACTCACACGCTCATGTACACACACTCACACACACAGCAGTGTTCTGCACTGTTTCTTCTCCAAATTATCAAATTATCCCGTGGTCAAAAGGTATTCGGTCCCATCCAGTCCCTCTCAGTTTGTGGTAGGACTAATTTGTTAATGGGGCTCCAGAAGGAAAGTGCCTAATGTTCCTTCTAATTGGACATGACTGCTTCAGAATGACTGCGGCTGCCGGCCAGCTCTCACTGTCCCTGAGGCTGTATAATAAGCTTCTGCCACCAGCCCCTGGGTCCTGACCAAGACCATTTGCGGTAATGAACTTGGAAGGTTCGTTGTAGATTGAAAAAAAAGAAAAGAGAGAGAAAAGCACAGTCCAGCTCTTGTCGGTGGTTCAATTATGGCTTCTGTCAGCTCAACAAAAGAAATTCAGGAAAGCTAGACTAGGAAGGGGGGGTGGGTAGCCGGGAAAGATGGATGGGGGTGGGGAGAACACATGATGGTAGAACCAGACAGAAATTCCTCCAGGACCAAGTTTCTAGAAGGAGAAGTTCAGAGGTGACCACAATGAGGATTGAGTTCCCAGCGTCTACATGGGAGGCTCTGCAGTAGTGGGTACCATAGTTTAGGGTGTAGCACGTGCTACTGATCTGAAGGGACAAGTTCCCCCATACTCTTGAGCTAACTGTAAATCCCTATCACCCACATTGATACAAGATCAGGGCCTGTTGTACATATTTAGACTAATTATTACTATAATCATTGCTGGTTCTTTATTTTCTGAGACCAGATCATAGAGCATTAGACCCAGGATCTACTACTAAAACCAATCCAAAGACATTTTTTTAAAGGTTTTTTGTTGTTGTGAAAAATGGTGAATACACAGAAAAGTGCATCAAACAGAAATGTACAGCTGAAGGTATTATTAAATAGAGAACACCTGTAATCATCACTCAGGTAAAGAAACAGAACTTTGCCCCATTCTGCCCTGTCCTGATCACAACCTCTTCCTTTGGGCCTAAAGGTAATCACAACCTGATTTTTATCCTAATAATTTCCTTGCTTTCTTTATAGTTTCACTACATAAATAAGCATTCCTTTTTTTTTTTTTTTTCTGAGACAGACAGAGAGAGAGGGGGCACAAGTGAGCAAAGGGCAGAGAAAGAGAGAGAGAGAATCCCAGGAGGGGGAGAAAGAGAGAGAGAGAGAGAGAGAGAGAGCGCCCCAAAGTGGGGCTAGAGCTATGGGACTTGAACACATGAACCATGAGATCATGACCTGAGCTGAAGTCAGATGCTTAATGACTGAGCCACCGAGGTGCTCCTACATGGCATTCCTAAACACTGGTTTTGTTGTCCCTGTTTTTGAGCTATATGTAAACGGGGATTCATATGGTATATATGAGCCTGGCTTCTTTTGCTCTACATTGTAAGATTCATCTGCATTGTTTTTCTTTTTCTTTTTTTTAAGATTTTATTTTTTTAAGTAATCTTTATACCCAATGTAGGGCTCAAGCTCACAATGCTGAGATCAAGAATTGGATGCTCTACTGACTGAGCCAGCTGGGTGCCCCAAGATTCAGCTATGTGTTTGTATGTGACTCCATTGTTGCTATGGAGTTTTCAGTCAAATTTGTGTAGCACAATATATATATTCAGGTGTTGAGTTGCACTTGGGCTATTGGTCAGTTTTTGGCTATTACAAATGATGTTTCTAGGGATAGTCTTGTTCATAAATATGCATGTCTCCATATTAGGTAGCTAGGAGAGAAACTGCTGGGTGATAAGCTTCCCAGACAGATTAGACAACACTAGTTGTTAAATCACTGTAGATGGCCAGAGAAGAGACTGCTTATCAGAAGCCCATCTCTTGCCTTATGTGGTAACTAGCATCCAAGATGGCCCTGAGTGATCCCTATCTTCTGATATTCATGTTTTTCTGTAGTCCCCTGTCACGTTGTTTCAGGGATGGTCTGTGTAGCCGGCAGAAGCCATGGTTAGTGATTTCCAAGGCTAGATCATAAAAGATATTGCAGTTTCTACCTGGCTTTCTTGGGTCACTCCCTCTGTTGGAAGCCAGCTACCAAGTTGTAACCATACTCAAGCAGCCCTATGGAGAGACCACGGTAGCAAGGAGCTGAGATTTCCAGTTAGTGTGAATGAACCATCTTAGAAACAGACCTCCCAGCCCCAGTTCAGCCTTCAGATGATTAAGCCTTGGTTGTCATCTTGACTGCAACCCCACGAAAGACTCTGAGCTGCAACTACCCAATCTTAGCTGTCCCTAGATTCCTAACTCTCAGGAACTGTGTGAGATAACAGGTGTTTGTTATTTGAAGCTACTAAGCTTTGGGGTAATTTGTTGTGCAGTAATAGACACCTTGGTTTATCTAGACTGGCTGAGGTAGGAAAATAAAGCATCCCCATATGTCAACTGTTCAGAAATTACCTGTTGTGTATACTTATCCTCTCCTCCTCCATGGGGTAGGAATTAAAATAGCAGTTACCTTCAGACCGAGGTTTTATTCTTCTTCCATCTTCCTTCCTTTTTCCTTTTCCTTCTCTCCTCCCTCCCTCTGTCACAAGTACTCTTCTTCTCCTAATTTTCCAGAAATAAGAAGAGGTACTCTGGCATCAGACATTGTGGGTTTGAATTCTTGCTTCAGAATGTACAAGCTGAGTGACCTTGGGAAAGTGTCTTTAAATCTCTGTGCCTTGGGGAGGCACCTGGATGGCTCAGTTGGTTAAGCATCTGACTCCTGATTTCTGCTCAGGTCATGATCTTACAGTTCGTGAGTTCAAGCCCCTGTGTCAGGAGCCTGCTTGGGATTCTTCCTCTGCCCCTCCCCTGCTTGTGCTCCCTCTCTTAAAATAAATAAATGAACATTAAAGAAAACAAAATATTTCCTTTATAAAAATATTAAAAAATAAATAAAATTAAAAAAAAATCTCTATGCTTTGGGCCCCATTTTCCTCAGTCGTTAAACAGAGATAGTAATACAACCATCCTCATTGGATAGGACAAAATAAAAACACGTGCAGCGCTTAGAATGGCTGGCACATACTAAACATCCAGTAAGTGCTCATTATTATTCTCTCCTCTCTTTCTTTCTGCTCTGTTCCCTCCACCTCCCCCCTCCTCTTCCCTTCCTTTTCCCATCCCCGCACTTCTCTCTTTGCCCATCAGCCTCCTTCACTCTTCCCTCTTCTTCACTGTCCTCACTCATTTACCCTTCAGCTTCTGTTTTCTCATCTCTCCTGCCTTCTCTCTCCTCACAGCTCCCTTCCCAGGCTTTCTGCCAAGGCTCTGGCAGAGCAAGCTTCCTCTAACCATAATGGCCTCCATGGACGTGGTAAACCAGCTGCACCATTAAACAGCCCCTGTCAAAAGATGAGACCGCAGCCTGGACAATAAGATCTGACTGCCAGTTCTAGCACCAGGGTGGTAACTCGACTCTTCACTGCTCTGCTCAGCTCAGAGAAGGTTGTTGGTAAGTTGCCTCATATTTTTGGTATCTCTTTGAAAGACTGTTTCCTCTACGTATGACACCAATTTGTAGATAGTTCCTCCTTCTCAAATTTATTTCAACAAAATTTATTTCGATTTAAAAGATTCAAGAGACTGTTAAATTATTACATAAGCAGCAGTTGCTATAAAATTTCCACACAAAACAAGAATGAGTAGTGTTCTCCTGCTGTCCTCCCAATCCTGGTTGGTGTGAAGCCTTCTTTTCTATGTTCTCGTGGGTGTTGTGGTTTTGTTTTATTTACCTAAATGGGCTTCCATGCCTCACAGTGTTGCTGTGACTTTCTTTTTTTACATAAATCCTATGATGGACCTCTGTCCACACCATGACCTACTTATCTACCTCATTTTTTTCAATGGCTGTATGTACACCACCATTTATCCATTCTTCTCCTGAAGGACATTTAAATTCTTAACAAATTTTTACTCCTAACAATGTTACAATAAACATTCTTTTGTATATATTGTTGGGCACTATAGGAATATTCCTTCAAGATGGATTTCTAGCATTAATTTTTGTTGGTCCCTGAGCAGATCTCTTACATTTTGAGATATTGCCACATTGTAACAAATTTGAAAAGAAAGAGGCAGCTGATCATTTGAAGGAGTATGGGGAACAAACCTGGCTAAGAGACATTGAAGGCAAAGGCCCTGGAGGCAGAAGAGAGATAGACCTGTTCAGGAACTGAAGGAAGATGGGGTGACTGGGTTTAATGAAGAAGAAGAGGAGAGTGGCCTCAGCTGAGGTTAGTGACATAAACTTGACAGAGTTAAAGAGGGCCATTGGGGGATTACATTTATTATAAATGCTATTTAGAGCCATTGAGGAGTATTAAACAAGAGTGGCTCTATTGATGGAGATCTCTGATTACATGGTGCCTTCAGGCACTCACCTTGAAGTCAAAGGCAATCTTCAGGTTTAGGTCATTCGTTGACAAGAAGACACACACACACACACACACACACTGAAAAGATACAAGGGACTACTTGAAGTGTTTTGGAGATAACCTGATTGATCCAGGGTCCCAATACTTTTCAACTAAATGACTCAGATGATGACAGTGAAAGTTCTTTTGAGTTGAAAAAGTCATGGGGCCACTAATCCTTTGAGTTTTCATGCTCTAACCAGGTTGAGAGAGTCTTAGGCTTTTCAACGGTTTGAAGGGAGGCTGGAGAGAGAAATTCCACTGAATCAAGAAAGGGAAGAGAACCTAACGTCAATTGAGGAGATCGTGTGGTAAGAAATTGTGGTAAGAAATCCTGGAAAAAAGAACTCACAAAAATGAGTAACTTTCAAAGGCAGATGGCTTTGAGAAGGGAGTTCCCAAGATTCCATGCTGTTCTGAAACAGAGCATCTAGAGGGAGTGGATTTCAAACTTTTTGCTCATGTACCATATAAAGGAATTTGAAAACACTGTGTACTCTTTAATATACTTTTTCAGTTGACATTAAACATTTCTTATTTGTTTAGTTGGATTTCTGAATATATATACACGTAATTTAAAAATATAATTGTGTCATCTGTCTTTAAATCTATCAAATGTAATCTAAATGTCACAGTGACTTTCATATTTATCTGCTGTTCAAAAAGATGCAGAAACAACATTTGTAGAGTTGGAAATTTTACATCCCACTTTTCTTCCTCCAACCTTATCATAATGTAATTTTTGCTTGAAATTCTTTTGCTGACTTTTCACTCTTACACACCTCTGCGATAAACCTATTTACAGGTTCCTTTTTTTAAATGTTCTATAACAATAAAGCTTTACTTTAAAATATGTGGCCATTTCCAATTATTAAAACCTAATTGATCAACACACCATAAAATAGTCCAAAATTTGATATTTATTAAATATAACAAATGAACATCAAAAACACAGTATATTTTTCTCTGCCAATTAGTTCATTTTTCTATGGATGTGATGGTTAATTTTATGTGTCAACTTGGCTAGTCTATGGTGCCCACTTGCTTGGTTAAACACCAGTCTGAAAGTTGCTGAGAAGGTCTTCAGATGTGATAAGCATTGGAATGAGTAGATTTGGAGTAAAGCAGATTACCCTTCACAGTGTGGGTAGGCTTCATCCAATCAACTGGCCCTACGAGCAAAAACGGTTTTCTCAAAGATGGAACTTTCCTTAAGATTGAAATATGGAAACCCTGCTTCCTGCCTGCTGCCTTGCAGAATTTGAACCTCAGAGTCTCCAGCCTGGCAGCCTGTCCTACAGATTTGGGGCTTGTCAGTCACCCCAATTGTGTGAGTCTATTGTTTAAAACTAAATTTCTATTTCTATCTATACATCCCTCTATTATCTATCTACCAACCATCTATCTACCTATATCTCTGTATCTGTAACTCTTGAAGGCAACTTGTTAGAGCAAGCAGGTTAAAAATTATTCTGAGAAATTGATAGTGGTGCATTTTGTAATTTTTCCTGGTACCTGTGGAGAAAGTTCCAAATATGTGTGCCAAGTTTATTTTTGCAACCAAGTTTGGAATGTCTTATATGAGTGTGATATAGAGAGAAATGGACACTTGAGAGTAATTGTAGTTTAGTAATTTGAACAGGACTGCATTTAATGACAAAATATTTGCAAACAAACTCATATAATATCTGGGTTTTGCTTCAAAACAATGGGGATAAGGAAGTAGATAAAGGTACAGAGAAACAGACTGTCCAAGAGTTGGAATTTGTTGAAGCCAGATGATGTGTACATGGGGTTTAGCTAGATGATTTTTTCTAATTCTAGGTATGCTTGTAATTTTCCCAAATAAAAGTTAGGAAGAAGAGAAACAATCTGGTTATGTTTCTAATTATGTTTATTAAGTCTATTATCATTTTTGGTTTTTGGATCTATAGTTGATCTACCACTGACTTGGTAGATCAAGTGCCTTCAGGCAGATTTCCCAACTGTTTTTCAGTAGGAGGTCTGGTCTGCAATAATACAAGCTGCTATTGATAGAATTATCCAGCTTTTTTTGTGTGTGTGTGATGGTTCTTAATCCTTTTTCATGTTTTCAATGATCTCTTTAATTTCTTTAAACATCTTAAATATATTTATGTCAGCTTTGCAGCTTTTTCTGATGACTCTTGGTCTTAAAACCTTGTTTTGTCATGTGTATTTCAATTGTAAACTCCTATTTGTTGGAAAACTACCAATGGGAACTTTCTGAGGTTTCTGAAGGAGGTACATACTTTCGGAAAGAATTTGCATTATTTTCTGGAGACATCTTGAAACATTGGCAGGTTTGGTCCACTTTATTTTATTTTTTAACTCATGATAGAAAATTTCAAACAGGCACAAAAGTAAGGTTTTTTTAATTTGACAGGTTTGACAATTGTCAACTCATGGCCAATCTAATTTCACTGGAAAAACCTCCATCCACATCCCCCTCACATATCATTATGAGTAAATTCAACATCATATAATTGTATCCATAAACATTTTACTATGCAGGGGCACCTGGGTGGCTCAGTTGGTTAAGTGTCCGGCCTCAGCTCAGGTCATGATTTTGTGGTTTGTGGGTTCTAGCCTTGTATTGGGTTCTGTGCTGACAGCTCAGAGCCTGGAGCCTGCTTCAGATTCTGTGTCTCCCTCTCTCTCTGCCCCTCTGCAACTCACACTCTGTCTCTCTCTCCCTCTCAAAAAAAAAAACAAACATTAAAAAAATTTGTTTAATATTTTACTACACATCTCTAATAGATAAATACTTTAATAAAAAGCCAAAACCACAGTATGTTATCACATGTAAAAAAAATGAACAATAATTTCTTAATATCATTCAGTATTCAGACTGTTCAATTTCCAATTATATTATGAAAGTTATATTTTTTCTGTATATTTAATTGAACCGTGATCCAAATAAGGTTTTCACTTTGCAAATAGTTGAGATGCATATTAACTTCCTTAACTTGTAAGTTTTCCCTCCATCTTTTTTTTCTTGTAATTCATTCATCGAAAAAACTGGACCATATGTCCAGTAGTTTTCCACAGGCTGGCATTTGCCAAATGCAACCCTCTGGTGTATTTGACATGAGTTTTAGAAACTTCAATAGATTCAAGTTTGATTATTTTTATCTTTTTGCTACGTCTTTATTTAAATTAATTAATTAATTTTTTGAGAGAGAGAGAGAGCAAGCAGGGCAGAGAGAGAAAGAATCCTAAGTAGGCTCCATGCTCAGCAGGGAGCCTGATGTGGGACTCAATCTCACCACCCTGGGATCATGCCCTGAGCTGAAACCAAGAGTCAGTCACCTAACTGACCACCTAATTGACTGCCTAACTGACCATGCCACCCAGGCGCCCCCTGCGATTTCATTTTAAATTAAGATGCGTGGGGTGCCTGGGTGGCTCAGTTGGTTGAGTGTCCGACTTCGGCTCAGGTCACAATCTTGTGAGTTCGAGCCCCGCGTCGGGCTCTGTGCTGACAGCTCAGAGCCTGGAGCCTGCTTCAGATTCTGCCCCTCCCCTGCTTGCACTCTGTCTCTCTCTCTCAAAAATAAATTTAAAAAAAATTAAAAAAAAATAAATTAAGATGCTTATCTTAAAATTTTTTCTTGACCTTGCAAATAATGTGAAGACAGGCCCATATCCATAGGTACTCAGGTTTTTGACTGAGTTTTCTAAGGAGACTCTCCTTGTCCTCACCAAGAGCCAAGGCCAAGACACTCTTCCATGTTGCCTTCTCCTGGTGCCAGATCCCCCTCCCTCAAATTCCAAATTTGCTTAAGGTGTGGCCCTTCATAGGCGTCCAGCTTTAAAGAGGGGTCTCTGATCTTACTCCTTGCTACTGAGTGTCCTTTCCAGGTCCCTCTGTGTGGTCTACAGGCTCCGTGCCTGGGTGAGTAGATGCCTTGGGGCAGCTGATAGCTGACATTGGTGATTACCCTCATTGCTTCTTCTCTCCAGGATTTCCACTTTTGTGTTTGTTTTTCCTTTTTGCAAACTCACCCATGCGCTTTAAATTGTGGAACTGTTGGGGCACCTGGGTAGCCCAGTTGGTTGATCGTTGAGCATCTGACTCTTGATCTTAGTCAGGTCATGCATGGTCTCATGGTTCATGAGTTCAAGCCCCAAGGACCACATTGAGATCTTCGCTGACAGTGCGGAGCATGCTTGAGATTCTCTCTCCCTCTCTCTGTCCCTCCCCTGCTCATTCTCTCTCTCTCAAAATAAATAAATAAACTTAAAAAAATAATAAAGTGTGGAACTGTTTTGTATTGGAGGATTTCAGTATATTTATTTTATTTCTGGAAACCCTGAACTCATGTGAAAACCAAGTTTTAGGACTGCCTTTGAACTATCCCCTAGCTACTATTTTGAGCAGAAGGAGTGGGCTTCATGGAGTTTTGTTCCAGGAAATGATGTTAAACCTGAGACCTGACCTATGAGTAAGAGGGGGAATGGGGAGGAGACAGTGAGGCAGTGGTTTGGAAATGTGGAGGAGTATTCCAAACCAGAGGAAACACTGGCATGAAGTCTTTGGGGCAGAGAAGGAAGGAACGAAAAACTGGAGCAATGGCAGAGGGCCCAGGATGAAGCAGAGAGAAAGACCTACTTCTTCAGCTTCATCAGAGAGTCTGGGCTGAAACAATTCGATTCCCACCACAACTGAAATCTTCACTGTGATTTCACCATCTAGCTAGCCTCCCTTATCTTTACAAAGGTTACAGGATGTATGAAGGACTTTTCCCTCCTCTTCGACAGTGGATAATTATTATCACTGCACCAGTCGGGAAGTTGTGGCTGGACAAGCTCAGATTCATGTTCTAAGAATGGGGTTGTCCTGTAAATCTATGTATAACAAGTGGGCTGGTCTGGGTGGTAAATACTGCACCCTTGGATTTCTTTGCTCAAATCTTCCTCCTTCCTTTTCTTGTGTTGTTTGGGAGGCATTTTCCTTGTCAGGCAAATCCAGCCCCAGAGTAACTAAGGGAACTTGGGTGGCTTCCCCTTGGGGGGCAGCTGCCCGGGAAGCCAGCCAACTTGCCTTTTGGTCTTCTGAGGGGAAGCCAGGATACAGGTTGGGGCGAGGGGCTGAGGAGAGGGAGGGCTCAGCGCTCTTCATGTGCCTGCCAATAGCCTTGTATACCCCTGCCACCAGTCATCTCTCTGGAGTTAAAGACACAATTTGAAGGACTCCATTAAAAATGATAGACTTGGTTAGCAAACTTTGAAAGACCTCATTCAGTGATGCCTGAATAATGTTTCACTCTTGTTAGAGAATTTGTTAGTTCCCTAGGGCTCCTGTAACAAAGTACCACAAACTGGGTGACTTAAAATGACAGAAATGTTTTCTCATACAATTCTGGAGGTTACAAGTTCAACATCAAGATGGCTGACAGGGTTGGTTCCTTCGAGGACTCTGATGGAGAACCTGTCACATGTCTTTCTCCTAGCTTATGGTGTTGCCGGCCATCCTTGGCTGCCCCTGGTTTATTGGATGTATCGCTCCAATCTCCGTCTCTGTCTTCACAGGCACCTGTCTTCACATGACCATCTTCTTACAAGGGCATCGGTCACACTGGATTTAAGGGGCTACCCCAATCCAGTAAGTATGACCTCATTTTAGCTTAACGAATTGCATCCACAGTTATTCTAGTTCCAAATAAAGTGAAATTCTGAAGTACTGGGGATTAGGACTTCAACATATCTTTTTAGAGGACACAATTCAACTCATGACAGGGTAAGAAAATATAAGTAAAAGATCTAGAATCCCTGTTTACTCCTCTGCAACCTGACTAATATTATCTGCTATTTTCAACTTCTGTAGGATTCTAGGCCTCCATGTCTGAGGATATAACAGTTCAACTCTTCAAAAAGGGAAAAGAAAATTTCCAAGTTTTCCTCACCATTGGACTCATGCAGCATCAGAGTCCACGGGGTTCTGCCCTTGCTGAGGACATCACCCGGAGACAGTAGGACTGGCTTACTGACGACTCCGACAAGAAGATAATGAAGTTACAAGTTGGGAAGGAGAAAAATTGGAATCTTTTCGGCATTTATTTTGGAGTTTGATGTGAGATAAGGATCTTATCATATTTTTATTTCAGTGAGTATCCAGTTACTCTTCTGTTCTTCGTTGAGAATATATATGTACCATGTTGATTTGAAGTGTCTCCACTAAAGCTTTATGTATATATGTGTTTCTCCACCCAGAATTGTAATGTGAGTCCGTGTTTCTTCAAGTGTCCTCCAGAAAGTGTTGAAGTTCTGTTCATCTACATCTCCCATGTTTATTATTTTACTTTTTTTGCTTTTGTTTGTTATTGCTCCGAAAGGAGACTTTCCCCCATTATATTTACTAATTGCTTATTTCTTTTTGAGCTTTGTTTTGTTTTGTTTTGTTTTTAGAGAGAGAGAGAGCAAGAGAGAAGACATAAGAAGGGAAGGGCAGAGAGAGAGGGAGAGACAGAGAATCCCAAGCAGGTTCTGCACTGTTAGCACAGAGCCCCACTTGGGGCATGATCTCACGGATCATGAGATCATGACCTGAGCCGAGATTAAGAGTCAGCTGCTCAATCGACTGAGCCATCCAGGTGCCCTACCAATTGCTTACTTTTAGAATTTAAAAGAAAAAAAACTACTGGTGTTTTTCACTTATATTCTTCTGAAGCCTAATAAGCCCAAATAATTTTTGAGATGATTCTTTCATGCTTTCAATGTAGCCACTCACATCATCTGAAAATAGTGATTGATACTCTTCTCTGAATATGGTCTGTACTTTTCCTGCCTCGAGTTCTTTGATTTTTCTCTGAATTGTCTGAATCTTCATCATTCATATCAGTAGATATGAAAGTCTACTCTTCATCAAGACCTAATTTCTCTGTGAAACTTCTTTCAACTTCCTAAGAAAAGTTAAATTTCCTCTCCCTGAACTTCCATTAAACTTTGTTCGTGCCTTTATTATAACCATAGCATACTGCATTATAATTATCTGCTTATAAAACTGCCTTCCCTCAGGACACTTGAAAAAGTGTAACTTTCTTTTCTAGACTGAGTCAAGTTGGAAAAGTTCTATTTGGATGATACAGCAATGAAGCCCTTATTCATGTATGTATTCCCTCTTCTGCAGTTTGGTACTTGATACAGACAAGTGAGTGCGTGAGCCACTAAGACATGGATGAATAGACAAAGAAGCCCACTGGGAGAGGAAGAGCTGGAACCAGAACTTAGACCTAGGACCGTGGCTTTTCTGCCCAGATGCTGAGCTCCAGCAGGGACCTACTGTCTCCAAGGCTCTCTGTTGGCAGCTCATGCGGGGACTTGATCAACCTGGAAAGGAGGTGGGATGCTATTCTTTGTCCTGCACCCTTTTCAGACCCTAGTTACTATTCTGCAGCTCAGACCCAGCAAGGGTTCGCTGAGACGAATCCTGCCACCTGGAGGCCCCATGGCGGAACTCCTCTCCTACAAAGCGGTCCAGGGCTGGAATTCCTATACCTCCAGCCGACTTTGACACCACCCCTACCCGTCGCCCCAGGCGGTGCTGGTGTCCGAGGTGGAGTCTCCGGGTTAGAGGCTGTGTACCCAGAGAGCTATGGGGTCACACTTGCTGAAGTAGGAGCCGGGTAGGGGGTTCCCTTCTCTGCTTCCCACTGCGAATTCCCAACTCTGCCTGAACAGAATGGAAGAAAGGCTGCGCCTGCGGGACTCCCGCCAGCTTGCTGCTCTCTGATCCTCCCTCCCACCGAGAAGGCCTCGGCGTAGCCGGGATTGCCGGGCGGGGGGAAACAAGGCAGCTTTATTTTGCATAATGCCTTCGGACAAACGGCCCCAGAACGCAGCGAAGGAGGCGGCTGTCAGGCCAGGAATGCACACACCTGTACCTGGGAAGGTTCCTTTGAATTCTTGCTGCTCGGTGGCGGTGTCCCGGGGGCTTGGCCGCAGGCGGTGGGTGGAAGCTTGGAAGCCCGTGCCCTGGGGAGGAGCACTCCACCCAGACCTCCAAGTCGAGCGGCCACCAGGGAAGAGATGGCACACAACCTATTTCTAAAGTTCCCCCAAAGAGCCTTCCTCTCGTCCCTGCCTCCCTCCCACCTCAGTTCTCACCCTTCCCCCCGCCCTGACCCAATGGAAACAGTTTTCCAGAGAAAGAAATATTTGGGTGGACAGACTTCCTCAGGGGCTTTCAGACAGAATGGACCACAGAGTACACAAAGCAAGGCCTTTTTATCCCGTCAGCCCGAGCTTTGCTCATGGCTTTCCTTGCTCCCAAATTCATCTGACAGATGAGGAAACCAAAACCCAGAGCGGTTAAACGTTTTTGCTAATTCTCCAGCTGATCAGTGGCAGAGCGGCACCAGTATTTGTTTCTTTTTTATAATTTGTTCTGTCAGAATTATAACAGAGTGCTGCTTGACCTTATCAGACTAGTACTGCTTAGGAATCAATATTTTGGAAACTTCACATGAAATGTCCCAAAATGTGATCTGAGGGAAACAGATGATATCAATATTTTGGAAACTTCACATGAAATGTCCCAAAATGTGATCTGAGGGAAACAGATGATATTCTCTGACTGCACCTGGCCTAATGCTCAAGAAGGCAGCCCCAGAGGCAACAGGAAGGAGAAATTGCAAATTTGCCCTGCTTCATGCCTAGATCAGCTGTTGCTCCAGAGCGGGAAAGAGTGAGGGTTAGCCATGGGCTTGTCAACCCCAGGACAGGCCAGCCTTCAGCCAGAAGATAGCCAAAGTAGGAGTGAGATATATATATATATCACTATATAAAACTATAGTGTACAGACTATAATTTTACCTGTTGCTTTCCTTTAGATTGACATAGAAGACCCATCTGAAAAGTTTATCCTTACCTCTGTGAAGTGAAGGGAAAGGGAGTTTTCTGTTTTTTTTCCTCTTGGGTCAGGGCTAGCAGAGGAGAGAGCTGGCACTCAGAGACCAAGAGTCTGGGGCAGAGCCTGTCACAGTTCAAGAAAAATCCAAAAAGGGGAAAAAACGAGGGAGGTCTGCAGGCCCCTTTGGCCCTGGACCACCTGTCCAAGAAGTGGGAGGACCTGTCTTACCTTTGTGGGGTCCTTCTGCAGCAAACAGAAGGAGCCATGGCTCTGTTCTTGAACAAAGGCTGGTGCAGAAGGAGAGAGTATATGAGAAGGATCAACAAAGAGAGATGGAAGGAGAGAAGGAGGAGATAGGGTAGCCATGGACCCTTACCAGACCTCCTATTAGAGGAGCATTTATTTGAGCCAGAAAGCCCTGTGCCAGGTATGGTAGCAGGCTGGTAACAATGGAGTTGATCATGAGGTATACAAGGACAAGTCCCCTAACTGCAGTGGGGTGAGGGGAGCATAGGCGTTCCTCTGGGGTGTAGAGGGCCTGGGCTACAGTTTCGTCCTCCGGCCAGCACATCCAGTCCTGTGTCTTCCATCTGGGATAGGATATGATGGATGAGAGATTTCAGCTGGAAAATGATCTTAGATTTTTCTTAAATCTTTCAGATTTAAGATCAGATTTCAGATTTAAGATCATCAGGCTTCTGAATGAACAGCACTATGACAAACCACAAGAACTCCAAGGATGCAAAGAAGCCATCACTTTGGTTCCAGCAGCATTCCCCTGTGTCTTCTGGGTCCAGTTGGGTACTTGGTCAGGGGACAGCCATTAGTCTGTACTATGCTCATGAGGAGAAGAGGGCTCAGAGAGGGCGAGGGATTGCAATCTGCCAAGTGTGTCCAAAGCAAGTTATATATTTGAGCACAGTGGCAGGTCGCATTTTCTAAGAAGGATGACAATAGTGTTTTCAGTCTCACATGCCTTCCAGAATGTTGTCTCTCTCCATCAAGAGATGAGGACTATTTCTCCTCCTCTTGAACAAGGGCAGGCCTTTTTGACTGCCCCACCTGATAGGCAGAAATGACAATCCTTGATTTCCAAGGTTTGGTTATTAAAGGTGATACAGTTTCCACTTGACTTTCTCTCTTGGGACGTGGGAGTCCTGAGCTGATATTTAAGAAGTTCAGTTATCCTGAAACTACCACCTGGAGAGACTACCTATATCTATACCTATATCATCTATACCGATATTGAGAGAGATGCTCATGGAGCCCCAGATGTTCTACTCCCCATATGTTTGGATCTTCCCTGTCCAGGTGCATGGGAGTGAGTGACCTTCAGATCACTCCAGCTACCACTCCTTGGCCACTCTAGCTGCTGCCATATGGAAAAGAGATGAGCTGTCCCTGCCAAGCCTTGCCCAGACTATAGAGTCATGAGCATAAGTGTTATTTTAAGCCACCAAGTTTTGGAGTGGCTTATTGTACAATATCAGATAATCGAACTACACACTTGTTTCTTCACCTCATTTGGTGCTGTCAGTAACCATAAGAGGTGTGTATTACCATCCCTAATTTACAGGCAAGAAAACCAAGACTCAGAATAGATTAGTCACAAGATGTTATGGACTGAATTGTGTCCTCCCAAAATTCATATGTTGAAGCTCTAACGCCCAATGTGATGGTATTTGCAGTTGGGGCTTTAGGGAGATAATTAAGGTTAAATGAGGTCATAAGAGTGGGGCTGTAATCAGTTGAGACTGGTGTTCTTTCAAGAAGAGGAAGAGACACCAGAGAACACTGGTCCCCCTGCCCTTGTGCCTACCAGAGAAGAGGCCATGTGAAGACACAGAGAGGAGGTGGTCATCTAAAAGCCAAGAAAAGAAGTTTCACCAGAAACCAACCCTGATAGGCACCTTGATCTTGGACTTCTGATCTCCAGAACTGTGAGAAAATAAGTTTCTGTTATTTAAGCCACTCATAGTCGGTGGTATTTTGTTATGGCCGCCGACTAAGACACAAGAAAGTGGTATGAGCATGATTCATATTGCAGTTCTCTGACTCCAAAGTCTTCAGCACACGCATCACACTGCCTAAATGTCTAAATAAGACTCTGTTCATGGTCTAGACTCAGAAGTCAGGGTCATGTTCTAATAGTCAGGCAGAGCCAGAGCAAGGTAACTTTTAATTCAGGATTTGCCTGATCTGCTGTTAGAGTTCAGATAATGGTCCAGGCTTGGTTCAAGGGCCAGAACCTCCAGCCAGGGAGGCACTCAATTCTGACATAGCCTAGGACAAGCAGGGATAGACCCTAAATGATTTTAGAGACTCTTATACTAGATCAGGAAATGGGAACATAACCAGGATTTTTTTTCTTTCCCTTCTTTCCTCTCTTTCAAAGTATTTGTTGAATGTCAGTAATTTGCCAGGTGCTATTCTGGGCATTGGGAATTGAGTAGTAAATAAGCCAGACAAGGTCCCTCATGGCATGGGACTTACATTCTAGTAAATGTAGTAAACAGAAAAATAAATAAGTAAACACAAAAACAAACAGATTAGCTTCTAATTGTGATAAATATTGTGAAAAATTTAACAGCTGGCCCGATGATAGAGAATGTCTTGGGGGCAGGGGGAAGGGTAGGTAAGGGGATCTGAGGGGTAAGATTTGAGCTGGAATGTAAAGAATGAGAAGCAGCCATCATGTAAAGAGTGGCAGGTAAGTGTTCCAGACAGAAGGAAGTGCAGGTGCAAAGGCCCGGAGGTGGCCTTAGCCACTGCTAAGATTATAGTGATGATGTGAGGTATGGTATGAAGGAAAGTTGGTGGGGGAGGCCAGACTTTACAGACCTTATAGGTCACAATAAGAAATTTGATTTTAATAAACTAAAGGTAAGATTTTTGTAATCGTGGTGCTGAACAAGGTCAATAAATGCACAGACACCTGTGTTGATGGAAGGCATGCTCACCCTCCCTGTGAGGGTCTGGAGAGTGTCTGGTGATGAGCCCTTTGTCTGTTTGCCTGCCCAGCCAGGACTCCCTCTTCCACTGCTGGGGACATGGGGAACAAATGACCACTGGCTCCCTTCCGAAATTGATTCTCAGGGCACAGGGACATCAGAACACTGAGTGGCCACCCCTGGGAGTTGGGGCTGATGCCCCAGGAAGGAGTAAAGGAAAGCAAAATGCTGGTACTCAATCCTACTGCTGAAATTACAACAAGCTTGCTAGTTTACAACAAAACAAATTTAGGGGCACTTGGACGGCTCAGTTGGTTAAGCATCTGACTTTGGCTCAGGTCATGATTTTGCAGTTCGTGAGTTCAAGCCCCACATCGGGCTCTGTGCTGACAGCTCAGAGCCTGGAGCCTGCTTCAGATTCTGTATCTCCCTCTCTCTCTGCCCCTCCCCTGTTCACTCTGTCTCTCAAAAATGAATAAATGTTTAAAAAACAAAACAAATTTATTATCTTACAGTTCTGGAGGTTAGAAGTCAGAGATGGGTCTGGCTGGGTAAGATCAAGGTGTTGTCAGAGCTGAGCTCCTTTCTAGAGGCTCCACAGGGGGATTTATTTCTTTGAGTTTTCCAGATTCTAGAGGCTGTCCGCATTCATTGGCTCATGCCCCGCCCCCATCTTCAAGGCCAGCAATGGCAGGTTGAGTCTTTCTCATGCTTTCATCTCTCTTGGTTCAGGTTCTTTGCTTCTAAAGACCCATGTGATTATATTGGGCCCCTGTCTTAGGGCTGCTGCAAGAGAACACCACAGACTGGATAGCTCATAAAGAACAGACATTTATTTCTCTCAGTTCTGGGGACTGGAAGTCTGAGATCAGGGCACTAGCATGGTTGTGTTCCGGTGAGGCCCCTCTTCCCAGTCAAAGACTTCTTGTATCCTCAGGTGGCAGAGGAAGTCTCTTTCGTAAGGGGACTAATCCCACTCACAAGGGCTCTGCCCTCATGACCTAATCACCGCAAAGACCTTATTTCTAATACCATCACCTTGAGGGGGTAGGTTTCAACTGCTGAATTTTGGAGGGACACAAACATTCAGACCATAGCATCTTACCTGGATAATCCAGTATAATCTCTCCATCTCCAGATCCTTAACTTAATCACACCTGTAAAGTCCCCTTTGCCACGTAAAGTAACGAACTCACAGGTTCCAAAGGTTAACATGTGGCCATCTTTCTCGATCACCATTCTGCCTACAACAATGTTAGTTAAGAGCTAAAAGAAGAATAAAAGTGGTTAAGCCTGGGGTTCTGCAAGTCGGCACATCCAGATATTCTATTTAATAAATCTTGATTGGCTTTTTGTCTGAAGTTTTGTGCTTGTTCAGGGATATAATATGAACACTAAACACAATCATCATTTATTGGGAGCCCATCATGTACCAGCTGCCTTCCTATAACTACCATACTTACTACTTATAGTAATGAGAATTTGCACTTGCCACAGGCCATGCATTTGAGGAGTGCTTTGCATATGTGATAAGAATGCAAAGAGCTTAATACTTGCAGAACTAGCTTACTAGTGCCTCACTTTGGAAACACCAGCATGAGCTGGCTGGTGTCCCCTCCTAAGTGTCTAGTTGCCAGACTCACAGGGACCTGACTCTGAGCTCAGAGACACTGGTACCAGTTAAGCAGTGCTTCCTTCTTAGGATTTTGAGTTTCAGCTCCTTAGTGCTCCTCCTCTAAATTTCTAGATGTTAATATTCTTAACCTCTTTCTTGTGTTGCCTCAATCCTGGGAATGATAGAAGCTTCCTGTAATTCTTATCCTCATGATACTTCAAGAGTTAGGATATACTTTTTCAGTCACCTAGTCAACAAATGTATACCTACTAGGTAACATTTTTTAATATTATATTTCCTCTATTTAAAGAATGGTACTGCTTCTGTCATCTGGATGGTTCCTGATGAATACAGAAATTGGGTCTGGAAATCAGGAGGTAGAAATAAAGTGGGGCCTTTCACCACTGTAACTAATAACCCACTTGCAGAATTTTTGCTTCCCACCTCCACCATTGAGCTCTGTTGATTTTGTTTTATTTTTTTTAATGTTTATTTATATTTGAGAGAGAGTGTGCAACCGGGGCAGATGAAGATGAAGAGAGAGAGAGAAGATCTGAAGCGGGCTCCATGCTGACAGCAGAGAGCCCAGTGCAGGGGTGGGACTCACGAACTGTGAGATTGTGACCTGAGCCAAAGTCAGACACTCAACCGACTGAGCCACCCAGCTGCCCCTAGCTCTATTGATTTTAAAGTCTTAATTCACAAGGAGAAAAATGCTTCCATCAAAGGACACATTGGCAATTCCATTGAACTAGTAGGTGAAACTACCACCTGGCCATTTTGGTCCTCTCATGATGAAAACTCAACAGACAAAAGTGTTACTATTCTTTATGGAGACAGGGTGATTGATCTCCGTACCAAGAAGGAATTGAGTTGCTGCTACACAGCAGGGCATGAAGAACATGTTTGGAACCTAAGAGATTCTCTGGGATATCTCTATATACTTCCACTTATAATGGTAAAAGTCAATGAAAATGTCAATAACCAAAAGGAAAAAAAAGGCAAAGACACTGAAGATTCAGACCTTCCAAGAATGAATGTTTGTGGTGCTTGGGCACTTGGGCAGGTAAAAGGAAACATAGAAGGGGTTGTGGAGAAGGAAATTCATAAATGTCAACTATATCTTCAAGACCATTTACAGAATTAAGACTATCAGAGCTAGGCTTATTTGCTTCTTCACTTCTGTGTATGTATACATATTAATTTACCTCTTCTCTCTCCTTCTTGACTTGATGAAGACCTTTTGGCCTATTTGAAATTTTGGGGTAAACCAGGGCTGAATCCCAAGTTTGCATCTTTTCTATATCCAGGCTCTCATTTTAGATAATGTTATCTATGGTTTTAAATCTCACTTATATTCCAGTGATTCCCAAATTCATAATCTTGCCTTGGCCTCTCACTAGAATTCCAGGCATATATTTTTCTCTTTACTTGATATCTCCACTTGACAATTTAGTATCACAAACTTAACATGGCCAAGACAGAACTTGTGATTCCATATTATCTCCTTACCACCTACACAAGCCTACTTCTCTCTAAGTTTTCTCCTTTGCAATAAATGACACAACTATCCAGCCAGTACCTCAAGTAAAGAAGCATAGAGATCTTGATTTCTTTCTTCCTCCTACTCTCTGCATCCAATCCATCAGCAAGCCCTAATGAAGATGTCTCCAAAGTACACTTTGATCTGTAAAATATTTCCACATCTCACCATGTCCTTCACTACCACTCTGGTCCAAGCCACCATGTTTTCTAACCTGGACATCTGCAGTAACCTTTTAGAAGGTATCCCATTCCTTTCCCATTCTTAGGAATCCCCCACACCTCATCCTCTATATGGTAGCCAGAATGATCTTTTAGAAACATGAATTAGCTCTAAATTCCTCTAAAGCTTCCTTGACATACACATCATATGTCTTTATCCTTGTCTACAAAGCCTTACCAAATCAAATTCTCTGACCATCTCTCTGACCCATCTCATGCCACTCCCTCTCTACTTTTCCTCTTGAGGCTGAGACATTTGTGAAAGTCCTAGAGTTCCATCATAAGGAATAAAGCCTAAATACAGGGAGATGCAGAGATGAAATTCTGAGGCTCAATATCTCATGGCTGGTACCTATTGGTCTCAGCCTCTATGAACTGAAAATCCACTAATCCATTCCCCCCCCCCTTAACCTGCAGTTATCTTTAAGATGACTATAGCTCCTGGAGATCAACCCCCCCTCAACCCATCTCTATTTATCCCATAGCCCCTTATTATAGACTCTCAATACCTGACAAGTCTCTATCTATTGATTCTCAGGGAATTACAACACAAAGGAAGCAGAGATGCTGCTTGTCTTTGTCCTTTGTCATGCTCCAGCTCCCCCGACTTCTGACATTAAAGCTTCTGTCAGAGTGGATAAACTAACCTCTCTGAGTTCCACTCTAGGTTGTTTTGATTTTGGATGTTGCAATTTGAAACCTTACCCAGGTTTCCAGCAAAAGATCGGGGTGCAGAAGACAGCCTGTGGGTTTCTTTTTTCTGTCAGGAATTATCCTCTTTGGTAATTGTGGTTGTTCAGGTAAACTTAATAATGAGATAATAACTAGATACATCCGTTACACTCTGTATTGGAGATCCAAGCAAGGAGATCTATGTAGGTTGGTCTGCCAGTCAATCAGGAATCATCCGAGAAGTTAAAAAAAAAAAAAAGAAAAAAGAAAAAAAGAAAAAAAAAGAATATTCTCCAAGCTCTGCTTTAAAGCTATAGAATCAGAATTTCCTATGTTGGAGAGATATTTATGTGAAATTAAGTTTTAAAAGCTTCATGAGTGATTCTAATGCACATCCTGGATAAGATCAGATCCCTTACTAGGTTTCCCATGAGTGGTTTAAGTGTTCTGCCCTCAAAGATGCCACCTGGAACTCCAAATAGAATCACAGACTTGGGGCACCTGGGTAGCTCAGTTGGTTGAGCGTCCGAGTTTGGTTCAGGTTATGATCTCAAGGTTCCGTGAGCTCAAGCCCCACGTCTGACTCACTGCTGTCAGTGCAGAGCCTGGTTTGGATTCCCTGTCTCCCTTTCTCTCTGCCTCTACCCCTCTTGTACTCTCTCAAAAATAAATAAAACATTAAAAAAAATTTTTAAAAAAGAATCATAGACTTAACACCTCCTATCACACCTTTCATTTGGAGGTTGAGAAAAAGAGGCCAAGAGAGGTCAAAAGTCACCATCCCCAGCTCATACACCTTCCTTGTGTCAAAGCCAGGGCCTCAACTCAGGTCTCTGAATGAATGGGGCAGAAGGAAAGCAGAATATATCACGGCACAGGGATTCCCTAATCAGAGAGATCAAACTTCCAACAATAAGGGAAGTCCTGAAAGGGGAAAAGGGAGGAAACAAATATGGATACTTTGAAGGCAGAACAGGCCTGGGGAATGTCAGTAAGGGGCAAGGGCAATACCCATTCTCACCCTTCACCTTCACCACACCCCCTCCCCCGCCTGGGCAGCTAGGATGGATTTTTCCCAATGAAAGTAACTATCTGGCAGAGTTGCTGGAAGAATGGGAAGGTAACATCTGGTGAGGGATAAAAATAGAAAGTATTATTGGGCTTTTTGAGGCTGCTCACTTGAAAGAAGAGAATAAATCACTCCTTTGCCCAGAGCCCTTATCTGTTTTTCATGCCTTTGACGGTGGGTGTGTAGCAGGTGGGGATAGAGAAGGGGGTGGTGAGAAACTTTCTCCTCAGTGGAAATCCCCTCTTGGTGGTGCATCCATTGCAGGGAGATGGGGGTTGTTTCCATAGTATCTGTGTGGGGAGGAACATCTCCAGAGAATAATGGAGGGACAGTCATGAATGAAACACAGGGAGAGAATAAAGACGGACATTGGCTGATGCAATCATAGAAACAGAAAAGTCCCATAGGGAGGGAGAAATAGGAAAAAGAAGAAAGGAATGAGATAGGATCTATTATACTCCAAGTCCACTTTATATGTCTCCCTGATTTTTTTTTTTGGCCCTTAGGTTTTCTAGGCCTTCTGGCAAATCGCTCTTGGGGCTTCGCCCCTCTCGGTGTCCAGTGCTTATGATGAGGCTTCTCCCAGGGTTTTGGTTGAGAATTTTGTTAGGGATTGAAAGGTGGGGCCAGGGGACTGGTAGTCTTTGGTTGTCTACTCATAACCAGTGGGGACCCCAAAGATGCCCCTATACCTTGATTTCTCCCCCAGGCTAGAAACCTGGCATTCTTATTCACCTTTGACTTCCAGCCCTATCTCCTTGCAAGCAACCAGGCTGATGAGATTTTCTTTTAATGTGCATCCCCTCTTAGCACAAAGGCCTCTATTCTGTTCAACTGATATCCTGCTCCTCTCCCTACAGTCAACAATTCTTTAGCCTTAATCCCTTAAAACCCCCTTAAACAACTCAAAAGCAATAAAGAGATAGTTCGTGGTTACATTTCTCCTTTTTGCTTTGTTCTTCCTAAACCTGTTCTCAGATTGCAGGCCAGAAGGTCTTTGTGTGAATGTTGACTCATCTCATTCCTAATGAGATCACCGACAGCGTAAACTGGGCGGCTGGCTGCTCCTGGGCTGGGTGTTGGGTAACAGAGCTGTCTGGCTATGGGATGAGCTTCCCGGAGGAGACGAGAAGGAGGGGGACCTTCTGTGCCTGGGACTTTACAACATCAATAGCTCCCAGGGTCCTAAACTTGTGATCTTTGGATACTGTAAGCTTGTCCCCAAGTGACTGGATCTCTTCTATCCACCCCTACAGCCCCCAAACACCTACACCTGTAATAAGGTTGGCACTCTGTCTCCCATCTTACTCCTGGGGTTTGTAATATAGCCATGAGTGGAAATACACATGTCACTCACTAAACTATTAACTTCAATTTTGTTTTTTTAGCACAGAGGTGTTTGATAGAAATTAGCTAGATAGATTTAAAAAAAATTTTTTTAAGTTTATTTATTTATTTTTGAGAAAGATAGTCAGTCGGGGAGGAGCAGAGAGAGGAAGAGAGAGAATCCCAAGCAGGCTCCTCACTGTCAGCACAGAGCCTGATGCAGGACTCAAACTCACAAAACCGTGGGATCATGGCCTGAGCTGAAACCAAGAGTTATATGCTTAACTGTTCCACCCAGGCACCCCAAGATAGATTTTAAATGAAGAAAATAAGTAAGTCTTTGGACTTTAGCTGAGGAGGACAAACCTTGGCCAGGAAGAAATAGAAAATCCAGAATGCAGTCTATAGGAGCTGGGGCAAGGCATCTGCTAGTGAATGGTAAGTTTGGACAAAGCTTACTGCTTCTTGGAACCTAAGAACCTCCCCTGTAAAACAAGGAAAGCAGATGTTGCTAGGTTATGTTATCTTGGCAGGTATAAACCAACAACAAGTAGAACGGATCAATGTGCTGACTATTAAACAATAATTAGTAGGCCAGATCATGGAGCCAACTATGAAGTGTTACTGCCTGGATGCCGTGTGTGCATGCATGAGTGTGCACGATTAAATTAGTTGTGATCATGTGGCACCATCATTGAGATGTGTTGTATGGTCCAACATGTGGTCTATTCTGGTGCACTTGAAAAGAATGTATGTTCTGCACTTGGTGGATGTAATGTTCTATAAATATCAGTTAGGTCACGGTGGTTGATAGTGTTGCTCATTTGTCTGTGTGTTTGCTGATTTTATTTGTCTGATCTATTCATTGCTGAGAGAGAGATTTTAATGTCTCTAAATATGATAATGGAATTGTCTTTTTCTCCCTTTAATTGTGGCAAATTTTACTTCATGTATTTTGGAGCTCTGTAATTAGGTATACACACATTTGTGACTGTTAAGTCTTCCTACTGAGTTGATCTTTTTGTTATATGAACTGTTCCTCTTCATTTCTCCTAGTACTTTCTGTCTTGAAATATATTTTATCTGATATGACTATAGCCACTTCAGCTTTATGCTACTTACTGTGTGAATGATATATACTCATCCATTTATTTTCAACTTCTAAAGAAAGCCTGTAGTTGTCTTCAGTCAGCTTGGGCCATCATAACCAAATCCATAGACTGTGTAGCTTAAACAACAGATATTTACTTTCTCATTGTTCTGGAGGCTGAGAATGCCACGATCAAGGTGCTGGCCAGTCAGTAGCTGGTGAGGACTCTTTTCCTGGATTGCAGGTGGCCACCTTCTTGCTGTGTTCTGACATGGTGGAAAGAGAGAGAGCAAACTCTCACATCTCCTCTTATAAGAACACTACTCTAATCAGATCAGGGGTCCCCCCTTATGGCCTCATACAACCTTGATTAATTTATTATTCCAATAATAGTCACACTCTGTGTGGGGTTAGGGCTTCAACATAGCAGTTGGGTCTTGCTTTTTTTTTCTTTTACCAATTTTGACAATTTCTTTCCTTTAATTGAAGTTTCATTTCAGTTCATTAATTTTTAATGTAATTGTTAATGTATTTGAGCTTGAGCTGATAATTTTATTATCTGTTTTCTATGTCTCTCTGTCTTTTATTTTTCTTTTCCTCCTTTCTTGCCTTTCTTTTTTTTTATTACTTGAATATATTTTAGAATTCTGATTAATTTTTTTATTTTTTAACTTATACTTCTCTGTGTTGCTTCTAAGTGGTTATTCTGGGATTATAATATACATTTTTATCTTTTAACCATTCACTTATAGTTACTGATTTTTTTACTTCCTGAAAAATATAGAAACCTGGTAACCGTATATGTCCCTTACCTCCTTCTTTTATGTAATAGCTGTTATATGTCCTATATCTACACAGGTTGTAATTCCACAAGGAATGTTATAATTTTTGCTTTCAACAGTCATGTGTATAATGAAATTAAAAGAAAGCAAATTTAAAAAATCAGTCTTTTAATTTACCCAGATATGTACCATTTCCAATGCTCTCTATTCATTTCCAAAGCAGTTTGTTTAAATATGGTAATATTTTCATTCATCATGAAGAAATCCTTTACTAATTTTTGCAGTGAGCCTCTACTGGTGAAGAAGTCTATATTTTACCTGCAATCTTGAAGGATATTTTTGCTGGATATAAAATTCTGGTTACGTAGTTTTCTTTTAAGTACTTTATGGTATTTTTCACTCTCTTCTGGTTTTCATAATTTCTGATAATGAGTCAACTATTATCATTATTCCATTGTATATAATTTGTCTTTTTTTGCTTTGCTATTTTCAAAATTTGCAATGAACAGGGGTGCCTGGGTGGCTCAGTTGGTTAAACATCTGACTCTTGATTTCAGCTCAGCTCCCAATCTCAAGGTTTGTGGGATTGAGCCCTGCACTGGGCTCTGTGCTGACAGCATGGAGCCTGCTTGGGATTCTCTCTCTCCTTCCTCTGCTCCCCATCCCCCCATCTCTCTCAAAAAATAAATGAAAAAAACATTTAAAAAATTTTCTATGAGCAAATTCTGCTTTACTTTATTAAGGATAGTAATAATAGCTGTTTTAAAATTCTTAATACTTCCATATAAGAGAACAACCCATAACAAATGAATGATGGAAGTGGATGTGTGATACTCTAATTCCCTTGCCTTTTGTGGGCATGATTGGGAGACATATGTTTGATACTAGCTCTTAACATTCTTAAAGGGTCATAAGTTCCAGTTGCCCTCAATGGTTGTTAGCCTGATAATATTCCTTAATAAAGCTGTCTTCCTGACCCTGTTTCATAGCCTCACTCCCCAATTGGTGTTTCCTTCACCAGTAAAGCAAACCATTGGCTCTTGAATCTTTATCTTTATCTTAGGGTCCACCTCTAGGGGACTCAAACTAAGACAGAAGTTGTAGTTGAAAAATATTGTCTATAATCCTTGCTACACAAAGTATAGTCTGCAGACTAGTAGCATCAGATATCACTTGGGGACTTAATCAAAAAGCAGAATCCTGGGCATCATTGCCTGAATTATAATCTCCATTTTAACAAGATCTTTGGGTGATTTATGTATCTATTAGTTTGAAAAGCACTGGTCTATATGATACCTATTCTTTTAAATTTGCTGACACTCGCTTCATGACAACATGGCACATTTTTATAAATGTTCCATTTGTGCTTGAAAAGAATGTATATCCTCTAATAGTTGGGTACAGATTTTCTTATATGTTGTTTCATCTAAGCTTGTTAATTGTGTTGTTCAAAGCTCCTATGTTTTTGTTGTTGATTTTTTTTTGTCTGCTTGACCTACCATTTACTAAGAGATATGTGTTGCAAACTCATAATATAATAGTGGAATTGTTCATTTCTCCTTATAGTTCTATCAATTTTTACTATACATATTTTGGAGCATTAAGAGAGAGGGAGAGAGAGAGAGAATCTTAGGTAGGCTCTGTGCTCTACACAGAGCCAATGCAGGTCTTGATCTCACCACCCTGAGATCATGTGACCTGAGCTGAAATCAAGAGTTGGACACTCAGTGACTGAACCACGTAGGTACCCCCAGCTTTTGTTTTTAAGCTTAAGGTTTGAATCATAAAAATCATATTATTGGTCTGGAAATTCTTCTGATTTTTTGCTATTTCTGAAATTTGCCATTGTGCACATAATCTCTGAGAATGTTTCTCATTTCTTTCCTTTTCCATTCCTTATATTCATTCCTTTCAAGATTACTTGTTCTGTTTGTTATTGTTGGCTGTTTCATATTGTTGGCTGTTAACAAGTCTCTGGTGATCCTTGTTTGTCTGTTCATATTTCTAAATGAAAGACTCCTGCTAAGTGTTTGTAGCTATGACAAATTCATCTTCCATTATTCAAGTCTGTTTTCCCAACAGACCTCACCCTTAAATGGGAGGTTGAGTAGATAGTGCCTATAGAGCACGCACATGGAGGGCAGCAGGCTGGCAGGCAGCTGGGAGCCCTCACAACTGTCAAAGAGGAAGGCTTTACTTAACAGAAGAAATACTATGGTGTATTTACTTTGGGGGGAAGAGCTGAATGTCTCTCAGCTTCTTCACATCGATGATGAGTGTGCAGAGTTACCAGGCTTTGCTCTACTTCTTCTGGTTCTAACACTATGTCCCAGTGCTTCCCTCAGCTGATCTTCCAGTTCATTCGAGAGCCATTCTCAGTGGTTTACCTGAGGATGATGGCCTCATTGGCTGCTCTGAGCAGGAGAGGGAAGCTTCACAGATAATCCTTAACTAGTTACCCCAGTGATCACCCCTGGACAGCCCACCTGGTCTCTGCACTTTGAGATGAAGAGTTAGAGTTTCCTTAGGGATCATTTATTAGTTTTTTAAATGTTTATTTATTTTTGAGAGACAGACAGACAGAGCAGGAAAGGGGCAGAGAGAGAGGGAAACAGAATCCGAAGCAGGCTCCAGATCCGAAGCTAGTTCAGAGCCCCACCCGGGGCTCGAATCCACCAACTGTCAGATCATGACCCGAGCTGACGTTGGACGCTTAACCGACTGAGCCACCCAGGCACCCCTATCAAGTTATTTTAATAACCCTACTTAAAAAGATGTTTCCTTTGGAACACTGGAAGAAAAAATAAGCATCTAAGTTCCCATTTTAACTAACAGAATAATTATTCCTATTAACAGACTTGATTTTTAATATTTTGTTGTAATTTAATTAGTCATATGTCATTTCTCCTCTTCTAGTATTTTACTATTTGAATTGTAACTATTCATTTTTTTTTTGCTTTTCTCACCTAATCAGAATAAATACTTTAATTTCCTTTTCCATCATTTTCTCTACCCTTTGACACCTGTGAAACCTTATACATCTTCCTAAATTACAATGGCCTTGATAACTTAGCTTTGTAGAACAGACACCAATCTGACTTTTGTCTTCCATTGCTGGAGTTAATGAAAACTGAAATCTATACCTAATAACTATAGCTTTTATAGGTGAATCAATACTTCAGAAATTTTCTTAGAAAACTTCAACTCTCCAGCTTATTTCTGCATTCTGTTAAGAGATCACATTCTTTTAGCTGGAACACAAACTTTGGGGGAAAAGAAATCTATCCATTTTAGAGAACTTGAATTTTGCAGAAGGACACTTAAGTGTAACAGGTAGAAATACACAAGTTTCTCAAGGCACACACTGCCTCCAGGGCTGCTGGCGATGAGTGACCTTCAGAAACAGACCCTGGGGACTGTGGGCTCTGATACTGAATTTCCTGGGGGCCTGTTCATGTTCCTTCCTCCACACGGGAAACTGTGCTAGCTGTTCCACATGGCACTGGATATTTATTATCTGAATTATTGCCACCTGATTCTTCAGTGTCCTTTCAGGAGATGCTAACAGGCAGAGCAAGACCTTTACCACTCCTTCTCTTTGTCTAGGGTATGGACCTATGTGTGCAGGGGAAGAAAGAGAGAGAGAGAGAGAGAGATTATCTTCTCAGACACTCAGGAGAGGGGAGGGGTAATGTGGATGCCTGTCACAAACCACCTTTTCTTCTTACTGTAAAGTAATAAAAACAAACAGCATCCTAACCTCTCTGCCGGGGAATGGGGCTGCTGTTTACAGATAAACAGAGACCTGCTGCCTGTTAGGATCCCAGGAACAAAATTCAGTCAGAAGATTGAAAACACAATTGTGTTTACAGATCAGCAGCGACATGCCAATGTCATGTTGGTGGCAGAAGTCTAAGGTCATGTTTACTGCAAGCAGAGGTGCCAGGAGCTGCCACGGGGGCTCCCGGCAGGGGATCGTGAGGAGGAGGGCTCCTGCAGCTGTGAACCTGCAGTTGCTGATGCAGATCGCCTCAAACTTCAAACCGCTTGGTGAGGGATCACCAGAGTGAGGGCCTGAAATTGCTGCATGGCACTGCATCGAAGCCTCTGGCGGGGAGGTGGGGGGTGGGCTGATATGGGCCACTTCAGCCCTGTGAACAAGCTCTGATTTTCCCAGTTCTCCGAAACTTGGTTTCTGGCCGGGAAGACCCTTCTCCAAACACTAAGCCACAGTAGCCTAGGGTCACAAATGGCATTAAAAAAGCATCCGCCCCAGGGGTGCCTGGGTGGCTCCATCAGTAAAGCATCTGACTCTTGATCTTAGCTCAGTCTCTGATCTCAGCTCAGATCTAGATCTCAGTATCGTGAGTTTGGTCCCACATTGGGCTCCACACTGGGCGTGGAGCCTACACACACACACACACACACACACACACACACACACACAAAAGCATACACATACTCCTGTGATTGCTGCAAGACAAAAATTCCCTCCCTGCGAAGAAGGTACTGACTGTCCAGTGGGTCTGTCCCTGTAGAGGCAAATGACACAATGGTTATAAGTGCCTGTTCTGCAGTCAGAGAGATCTGAGACGATTCTGGTTCTGCCACAAACTTTCAGTGTGACCTGAAACAATGATTTAAGCTCTCATTTATAGTTTCATCATCTATAAAATAAAAATTAAATTGCTTGTCTCTTAGGATTAGTAAGAGGATTAACAGAAATAATCATGGAGAATGCTTTCCACATTTCCACGTTTCTTGGCATCAAGGTGGAAGGTAGGGTAACCATCTCATCCCAATGTGACTTGTATTTCCCAGTGTTGATTCTGTGAGACACCCATCCTGGGAAACGCGTTGATCCTGGGCAAAACTGGATGGTTGGTCACTCTAGAGGCCGACCAGAACTTGACTGGGGAATGATTAAAAGTAAGTGCCTCATGGAGTATTTGCTCCTAGGCTGACCCACTGTGTCTTAAAGCCTAGGCTTTTGGTGAAAGGGGCCTAACAAGGGATAATGGTCCTTGGCTTCATTTCTCATTAATGGCTTTAATTGGAGCTGGGGTTATCTGGCAGGGCAACTTCCACCCAGCCTGCTGGGCAAATCCCCTCCCCACTGGGCTCAGTCATCAGGCAGATTGGTGTGGGGTGGCAGGGACATGGCTTTCCCCTGCTCTTCTCCAGGTAGAATCCACACAGGATGTTTAGGTGATGCTGGAGACCATCTGCGTTCTGGGGAAGACACCTAGGATGAAGCTGGGTCTTCACTGACCCTGATCAACCCAGTAGTGAGCAGCTGTTGCCCTCCACCCTGGACCCCACCTCTGTGGCCCCTCCTGGACCTCGTTCTCAGCATCAGGAAGAACTAGAATTGAGACTTCCAGAGGTCAGCTAGCCTTATGTCTCCAGGCCAAGTGCCATCACCGCTTGTGATTTCCAACGTGCTGTCAGACATTTGGGGGTGGCATCACAACCTGTCCTGATTGGTAAGAGCCACAGATCAGTGTCCTCAAGATCTTTACCATCCTTCCAACTTCCTCCCCTGAGCTCCAAGCAGAGTAAGGAGTGCTGATTAATATCGATATTTGGGGAGTGTTCAAGCTTTCAGTACACATGTATTAATTAAAAGATGTTTAGGAGTTGTAATACTTAATTTCCAGCTAGTAAACTTAGTGCCTTTAAACAACACAAATTTATTATCTTATAGTTCTGGAGGTTAGAAGTGACCAAAATAGGTCACTTGCCTTCTCTCCTCCCTCCAGCCCTTGACAACCAACTAACTAATATGTTTTCTGTCCCTAAGAATTTGGACATTGCATATAAATGCATATAAATGAAATCATACAAGATGTGGCCTTTAGCAAATGGCTCCTTTTGCTTAGCATAATGTTTCCAAAGTTCATCCATACTGTAGTATGAATGACACCTCGTTCCCTTTTATGATTGAATAATATTCCACTGTATGGATACACCATACTTTGTTTATCTATTCATCAGTTAATGAACATTTGGGTTGCTTCCACTTTTTGGCTATTATGAACAACGGTGATGTGAACATTTATGTACAAATTTTGTGTGGACATATTTTTCATTTCTCTTGAATTTATAGTTAGGAGTAGAATTGATGGTCATAAGGTAAATCTATGATTAACATTTTAAAGAACTGCCAAAATATTTTCCAAAGTGATTACACCATTTTGAATTCTCACCAGGAAGGAATGAAAAGTATTCTTTCTCCACATCTTTGACAGAAATTGATATTTTCAGATTTATGGATTTTAGATAGTTTAATTAGGTAGATAGTGGCATCTCATTTTTGCTTTAATTTGCATTTATCTAATGACAAATAATGTTGATATCTTTTCTTATGCTTATTTTCCATCTGTATATTTTCTTTCATGAAGTGTCTGTTCAGATCTCTTGCTCATTTTAATTTGTTTTTTTATTGTTGAGTTTTAAGGTTCTTTGTATATTTTATATACAAGCCTTTATCAAATATGTGATGTCCCACCAAATGATAAAGATTTATTTTTAAGTAATCTCTACACCCAACGTGGGGCTTGAATTCACAACCCCAAGCTCAAGAGTCACACATGCTACCGACTGAACCAGCCAAGCACCCCTAACCAAATGATAATAAAAAAAATTAAATTAAAGAACATTTAAGCCAAGGAGGAAGGGGGAAAAGGTGGGGAGGGCATGGTCTCTGGAGCTGGTAATCTTGAATTCAGTTTCTGGGTCTGCTCCTTGTTAGTGGTATGACCTCTTGGAGTCTCAGTTTTTCCTTCTAAAGATGAAATAATATCTGTCTTTGAAGGTGTTTAAATAAAATGATTGCTAAAAATTGCTTGTGCTTAACAGATATTCACTGAATGGCGGTTTTAACTCACTTACCTTATCTAGGTTCACTTTGTCAGCAAGTTATGGAACCAGAATGCACTCTAGGGGTTTCTGCTTTCTAAACTGGTGGCTTTCCCACACAGTTCCCAGTAGAGGGCAGCATTAGGAGTCAGGCAGTTCTGGGCGCCAATTTTACCTGTGCTCCCTGCTAGCTGGGTGACATTAGAAAAGCGTCTTCCATCTCTCTGAGCCTCAGTTTTCTCTTCTGTGAGGTTAGATGAACCAATATATTTTTAAAATAGTCTAGCACTGTCTTGGGAACATAGTAGATGGTATATATTTGATTTATATACATTTCAAAAAGATACACTGTGGAGCATTGGGAAGACTCTGAACTAAAAGTCAGAAGTCCTGAGCTCTTGTTCTATCTTGGCCTCACCTTGCTGTGTGACCTTGGTCAAGTCTTGATCTCTCGGAACTTTGGAGGCTTCATCTTGATTAAACCATTAGAATGACAAGGGGGAGGGGGAGCTTAAAAAACTATGAAATATATATGTGAGTGATAAACACCAAAATCAAGATAGCAGATGGTTCTGGAGAGGAAGAGAAGTGAATGAGATTGAAGAAGGATACACTGAAGTTCAATTGTATTTATGACACTTTATTATTTTTTTTAAGTTTATTTTGAGAAAGACAGAGTGTGGGGAGGGACAGAGAGAGGGAGAGAGAGAATCCCAAGCAGGCTCTGTGTTTTCAGCGCAGAGCCCAATACAGGGCTTGAACCCACAAACCATGAGATCATGACCTGAGCCAAATTCAAAGGTCAGAGGCTCAACCGACTGAGCCACTCAGACACCCCATGACACTTTATTTCTTAAAGAAAATTTGATGTACATATGGCACAGTTCGTTTAACTTTGATAAATCTACCTGGTAGAATATGGTGGACATTATTCTTTATAATTTTCTTATTTTTTATTAACATTTTTTTAAACTTTTATTTATTGTTGAGAGACAGAGAAAGACAGAGTATGGGTGGGGGAGGGGCAGAGAGAGAGGGAGATACAGAATCTGAAGCAGGTTCCAGGCTCTGAACTGTCAGCACAGAGCCCCACTTGAGGCTTGAACCCACAACCCATGAGATCATGATCTGAGCTGAAGTCACACGCTTAACTGATTGAGCCACCCAGGTGCCCCTAACAATTTTTAAAGAGAGAGAAGAGTTTGGTGAAAAGGAGATGTTGTTAATCTTTTACTGGGCCTGATTTGTAAATTAATCTTTTTCACAGTATGTATGTACAGGAAAAAACATAGGATATATAGGGTTCAGTACTATCTGCAGTTTCAGGCATCAGGGTCGTGAAACACGTCTTCCATAGGTAAGGGGGCCTGCAGTATTTCTAAGGCAGAGACAAGATTTTCTGACATGCAGGATGAATCCTGTAGGAGGGAAAGAGGAGTCAAAGACTATTGGACTGGGCAGCTGACTCTTATTAACTGGAAGATGATAAATTTATATTGTGTAGGCCACCAACTCTGATGATTTGTCACGGCAGCAATGGAAAATGAACACTGCCTACAACATGAAAGGGTAGAGGAGAAGAGGAAGCAGCCAGTGGGGTTGGGGGAAAACCAAGATCGGAGTGTCCTGGGAGCCAAGGAGGAAGCAGCGGGAGGCTGTGTCACCTGTTACCCGCAGGTCAGATAGGATGAGGATGGAGATTCTGCCATTGGACTTGGGAGTGTGGAGGGTAATTCTTTGAAGAGTTTTCTGCAAAGGGAAACAAAGAAATGGGCTGATAGTTAAGAGATATTTGTAGAGGCACCTGGATGGCTCAGTTGGTTCTTGATTTCGGCGCAGGTCATGATCTTGTGGTTTGTGGGACTGAGCCCAGCGTCGGGTGCCACACTGACAGCACAGAATCTGCTTGGGATTCTCTGTGTCCCTCTCTTTCTGCCCTTTCCCCACTCTCATACTCTCTCTCTCTCTCTCTCTTTCTGTCTGTCTTTCCAAATAAACATAAAAAAAGATGTTTGTAGTCGTTGTTTAAAATGGGAGAAGTAACAATGTGTTTGTAAACAGATAGGAGTAATCTGGAGAAAAGGAGAAATGCAGAGGGCAGGGACCAGCTGGAGGGCCATCCCTGAGCAGCAGAACAATGGCTAGTGAGCAGTTAGAATCAGCTTTCCAGGAAAGAGAATGGCAACTGTCAGGAGAGCAGAATTCGCGGCTGTTGTTGCTGGTAGCTGAATGGCTTTGGCAGCTGGAGTCTATGACCTTCTCTTCTGCTTGCCCTGCTTTCTCAGGGAACTGAAGGTGGTGCAGAGGACGAGGGGATTTGCAGAGAGACGTTGTTGAATAGTCCTCTAGGAGAGCGGGAGCATGAACAGACTAGGGAAACACAGCATGATTGCAAGTCTGCGTACAAGACTCACTTAAGCTTCAAGTATTTCCAAAGGGAAATAAAGGAAATGGAAATCATAACCAAAAGTAGATTCGCCAGGTGCAGGTTTCTCCTGATGCTAGCGATCTAATTCCTGGCCCACATTTGCCTGAAACGGGGGCTCTGAGCCCTTGGTCTTGGACTCTCTTTTAGCAACTTTTTGGCCTCTCATCTATGAGGCCCCTGGGCTCTGTGTTGTTACCTGCCTCCCTGGAGCTAGTCTGATGAATATCCTGTTCTGTTCAAGGCCAGATGAAACGAATTTTTCTGTTTCCAGCCGCACCACACCCTTTAGCGACCTCCCACTGAGGTCTGGTTTCTGGTCTAGACAAGACACTTTTTTTTTTTTTTTGCTCATTTGCATAGCAGAGATTATTGACATCAGCCAGATCCCAATGAGTGCACGAACCTGTCTCAGCCCAGGTTCTCAGCCACAGCCCTGCTCCCATCATCTCTCCCAAGGGGCATCTTCCCTTTCTGTGGAGAAATGTATCTAGTAAGAGTCCCATGCATACGTAACAATGACACACATCCTTATAGACATGAATACAGCGATCACCATGGGCTGTTCTCCCACAGACCTTGAGAGCACTCGGGGAAAGTGAGCACCACCAGGGAGGGCGACAGGGAGGCAGTGCTGTTTAGAAGGTGAAGTCAAAGACAAAGTTTCCTAATCCAGTTTGGTCAACATTCTGGCCATATGTAGGACTAGGGAGTTAAAGCTATTAAAGAAGGAAGAGACCTAGAGCAGGTCACCATCTAATTAGAAAGATAGTTTTATATGCATATGAAATAGTCTACATTTTCCATGAAAGTTTCCAGGATTCCACTGCTCCATTGGGAGTCAACTATTTGCTGTTTTAGCTGAAGGACCTAGAATGGCTCCTTCCCTAATCTCCAACAACCAAAGTCCTTTTTGGGTGTCAAGCTCTTCTTCAAAACTTACCTCCTGTATCAAGACCTCCTCTGTTTCTTCAGCCAAAATTTGTCTAAATTTCTCCATGAACTCTTAAAGCAGTGTCTCTTAAACTTCCTTTTTAAAAATTATTATTATCTTGCTAAAGAGAACTTTTTAGTTTTTTTTGCCCCCAGTAAGTCTCCCCAGGCTAAGAGCATTCGGGGGAAGGCTTGGTCTCCAGGACTTTAAAGCCATGGTAACAAGAAGGAAGCAATACAAGTCACATGGCTAAAAAATAGGCATAATTGGGGGCACCTGGGTGGCTCAGTTGGTTAGGTCTTGGACTTCAGCTCAGGTCATGATCTCAACAGTTCATGGGTTCGAGCCCTGCGTCAGGCTCTGTGCTGACAGCTCAGAGCCTGGAGCCTGCTTTGGATTCTGTGTCTCCCTCTCTCTCTGCCCCTCCCCTACTCACACTCTGTCTCTCTCTCCTTAAAAGATAAATAAACATAAAAAACATGGGCATAGTTGATTTCTCCTACTGGTTTGAGTAAGGTTCTGCCCATAGAATTCCAGGTTCCTAGATTCCTTCTTTGACCAGAGACCACTCACTGACACAGACACCAAAAACCTGACTCAGACATTGGATTTAAAGCACAACAGAACCAGAAAGAACATACAAAATATAGAAGGTCTCCATTTTACATTTATTTATTTTTGACAGAAAGAGTTAGACAGAACGTGAGTGGGGGAGGGGCAGAGAGAGAGGGAGACACAGGCTCCAGGCACCGAGCTGTCAGCACAGAGCCTGACACGGGGCTTGAACCCATGAACCACGAGATCATGACCTGAGCCAAAGTCGGACACTTAACCGACTGAGCCACCCAGGTGCCCCTAGAAGTCTCCATTTTAGAAAATGATTATGAGTATCTTAAATTTGAATCCGATAAACAATGCATAGATTACAAGACATTCACACTACTAAGCTGCCTTTGAGTGTGCCTTTAGGTAGTAGTATTGTATGGGGCAATGAAAATAGAATTTGACTTGCAAAAAAAAATACACACAAATTCTGGGAAACATATGTATTGTATGGAGCATGGTGCACTAGTGTAGCATCAACCTGAATGCAAAATATTGTGTCTCAGGGAATAGGGAAGCCTGAGGGGAGGGAGAGAGATGGACAGGGGAATAGTCAGAACACACACATGTGTCGATTAAGTTCACCATCTTTACGTGAATGTGGCATCCCCAAACAATTACAATAGTAACATCAAAAAGCACTGATCACAGATCACCATAACAAATATAACAATAATGAAAAAGTTTGAAATATTGCAAGAATTACCAAAATGTGACCTAGAGACATGAAGTGAGCAAATGCTGTTGGGAAAATGGTGGCGACAGACTTGCTCAACACAGGGTTGCCATAGATTTCACTTTGTAAAAAAAAAAATGCAGTATCTGTGAAGCATAAAAAAGCAAAGAGCCATAAAATGAGGTATGCGTGTATAAAATTAATGCTTAATCACTGCAGAAAAGTTGGAGGATACTGAAAAACATAAAAACCCAAATGAAGTAATCCCAACTACCTAGAACTGGCCACTGGCAACATTTTGATGAGCATGCTTCCGTCTTTTCGCTATCCAATCCATGTATCTATTTATCTACCATATCCACCTCCCTTTTCTTGCTTTCTTGATTTGCTTCCTCTTCTCTCTAGCCATTTCTCTCTCCATTCTGATGACAGTTTGTATCTTACTGGTAGAGATTTACAGATACTATAAAGGATCCCTTCATCTTCATCCTTGAATATGCACATCAGTGACTGTGTGCAGAATGACTGAACTTTCTCAGGCAAGATAGAGATTTTCTTTAACCTACAATTCTGCATTCTATGCTGAACACTATGGCTATTCACAGATGTTTGGTTCTCTTTTCCTTTAGCACATGGTAAGATTAGATTATACTTCTCTGCCTGTTGAATTTAGGTGGGACTGTGTGACTTGCTTTGGGCAATAAAATGTGAGCAGAATAGATGTGTCACATGGGCACTGAGGCAGGACCAATATACCCTTTGCCAGTTTCTTTCCTTCTGCTTAGGTGATTAGCCATGTTCCATTTAGAGGCTCCTCCACTGAGGGGGGGGCCTGGATTAGGAATGATGGTAAAATGGGGCGCCTGGGTGGCTCCGCTGGTTATGCATATGACTTCAGCTCAGGTCATGATCTCACGGTTCATGGGTCTGAGCCCTGCATCAGGGTCTGTGCTGACAGCTCAGAGCCTGGAATCTGCTTCAGATTCTGTCTCTGTGTCTCTCTCTCTCTCTGCCCCTCCCTGCTTGTGCTCTGTCTCTCTGTCTCTTTCTCTCTCTCAAAAATAAATAAATAAACTGGGGTGCCTGGGTGGCTCAGTCGGTTGGACGTCCAACTTTGGCTCAGGTCATAATCTTGTAGTCTGTGAGTTTGAGCTCCACATCGGGCTCTGTGTTGACAGCTTGGAGCCTGGAGCCTGCTTGGGATTCTGTGTCTCCTTCTCTCTCTGCACCCCCCCCCACCCCTGCCTGCTCATTTGCTTTCTCTCTCTCTCTCAAAAATAAATAAAACATTTTGAAAAATAAATAAATAAATAAATAAATTAATTAATTTTTTAAAAAGAACAATGGTAAAATGAAGCAGAGCTCTCAACTACCCACAATGGACATGGAACACAAGTATGAAGTAAGTCTTTGTTGTTTTACACCACTGGTTCGTAAACTATGAGTTCACTGTGTTTGTAAATAAAGTTTTATTGAAACACAGCCACGGCCACTGATTCATGTAATGGCTGTTCTCATGCTAGAAAGGCAGAGTTGAGTAGTTGTCACATAGACCTTATGGCCTGCAATCCTAACTAATACACATTCTAGTATCCAAATAAGTATTAGGAACCGGCTGGAGGGAGGAGAAAGCCACAGCATTGATCCTAGAAGACCACAGTAGCTAAATCTGCTTTTCTTAACCTTTTAAAACCCATCACAGTCCTTTTTCATATATTCCTTAAAACTCAAACATTCTTTTTTTTTTTATTAATTGTTTTATGTTTAGTCATCTTTGAGAGAGAGAGAGAGAGAGAGAGAGAGAGAGTGAGCAGGGGAGGGGCAGAGAGAGAAGGAGACACAGAATCCGAAGCAGGCTCCAGGCTCCAAGCTGTCAGCACAGAGCCCGATGTCGGGCTCAAACTCCTGAACTGCAAGATCATGACCTGAGCCAAAGTCGGATGCTTAACTGACTGAGCCACCTAAATGCCCCAAACAAAACTCAAACATTCTTAATGTTTAAAATGTAAATCACTTGTTCTTTACTGAGAATAAGTCAAAACTATGGTAATTTCTGGAGAAAGTTTTACTTCGATCTTAAAAGAGGCATTTTTTGTTTTGTTTGGCCGTGTATCAGGGCAAAGAGCAAGTCTGAAAGGAGAACAGAACACGGTGAGCTTATCCTCTGCTCGGTAATCACTGGCAACCCTCTTCCCAGGTTCTCATAACCATGGTCTGGGTGCTTGGAAGGACTGTGGCTCTACAGTCATCACTAGAGACAGGAAAAACTCAAGGGGAGATACCAGGAGGGTTCTGTGCGGGAGGGGGGGGGCGGTTCCAGTAGACATGTGGGCCTCTCAGCCAGAGCCCAAGGGGGAGGCTACAGACAGTCTGTCCCTGGAACAGGAGGGATGAAAGGTCTGAGAAGTCAGAAGGACGCAACCTGGGGGTGAGGGTTCTGAGACGTAAAGGATCTGCAGACTAAAGGGGAGGGATGACAGGGAGTGCCTGGAAGGCTTTGCTCAGTGCTTTATACCTGAGCCAAACTACCTGAACAAGGAGAGACTGTTCTTTCGAGAACCCTCAGTGATCTGTACCTGATGGGGACACACATGGCTTCCGTGCCCTCTGGGGCCTAGCCCACCTCCTCTGCTCCCCTCCCTTCTCCCAGCACTCCTTCTCTATTTCTAGCCACTGCTTAGAATCTACTTCCTAGGACACTCCCATCCCCTCCCCGCACCCACCCCCTCCCTCAGCATGATACACGAAGAAGAGCTGTTTACATTTTCTGGGAGCACAACCACCCCGGGACTGTGATGCCCCATCTCCAGGTTCTAGCCCCACCTTGACCAGTGCCTAATCAAGCCCTAGGCTTGGAGTCCCTAGTCCCTTTGCCTCATTGAGTTCACCTGTAAAATTAGGAGTTTGATGACAGAATCTGTAAAGTCACTTTTAACTCTCAAGGTGTTTCTGCAACTTTTAACTCTCAAGGTATTTCTGCAAATCATTACAGGGAAACAGAGATCACCAAAAACAAATAAACAAATAAAGGAAAGTTATAGGCTTTGGGGAAACCTCAATATATCCTCATAAAAGTTTTGTCTGAGTTATGGTGAAGTGAAAATGGGGCCAATCCTTTCTCCAACTCCTTTTCTTGACAGAGGGGAAGCTCCTACTATATAAGAAACTGTCAATTGTGTGTCAAAAGATGGGAGTCACAGTAGGGTTTCATGGTGCTTCCAGAGGTCAGGAGTCTCAATGGCAATCTGGATCCCAGATAAAAATTTGCCCGAGGTGTTTTCCTTAGTAAATGTACCAGGACAAACTTTTGGACATGTGGACAGGTCTGAAATTTTTGGAACATTTAGCCATTAAATATTCTGTTATTCCATTCTGAAGAAGAAGAAGGAGAAGGAAAACGAGAAGGAGAAGGAGAAGGAGAAGAAGAGGAGGGGGAGGGAGAGGGAGAAAAGAACTCTTATTATTTTATTCAAGGCCAATGATGCTTATCCAGCCTCCACCTCTCTGAAAGCCCTGGCTTCTTGACCCCACCTGCCCACAGAGGCACTCTTTAGAAAGCCAGATAATAAAGGAGTTCAAGTGCAGACTTCAGAGTCAGCCAGCTTGAGTTTGGCTCTCCTCTCACCACTTACCTGAATGGTTAAGGGCAAATACATAACCCTTTCTAAGCCTTAGTTACCACATATGTACAATGGGTAACTATTTTTTAAAAAGTTTTATTTTATTTATTTTGTGAAACAGAGCAAGCTAGGGAGCAGCAGAGAGAGAGGGAGAGAGAGAGAATCTTAAGCAGGCTCTGTGCTGTCAACACAGAGCCAAACAAGGGGCTTGATCCCATGGAACCCTGAGATAGTGACCTGAGTCTAAATCAATCAAGAGTCGGACGCTTAACTGACTGAGTCACCCAGGCACCCCAGTGGGAACCTATTTTATAGAGCAATAGGTTTAAATGAGAGAAAACATGGGGCTCCTGGGTGGCTCAGTCGGTTAAGCGCTCGACTGCAGCTCAGGTCATGATTTCAGGGTTTGTGGATTGGAGCCTGGCATCAAGCTCTGTGCTTACAGCTTGGAGCCTGCTTCAGATTCTGTGTGTGTCTCTCTACCCCTCTCTCACTTGTGTGCACTCTCAGACACTCTCTCTCTCTCTCTCTCAAAAATAAATAAATAAACATAAAAAAAAAATAAACGAGGAGTGCCTGAGTCCCTCAGCCTTTTAAGCATCTGACTTCCGCTCAGGTCATGATCTCATGGTTCTTGAGTTCCAGCCCCACATGGGGCTCTGTGCTGACAGCTCAGAGCCTGGAGCCTGCTTTGGATTCTGGGTCTCCCTCCCTCTCTGTCCCTCCCCTGCGTGCATGCTCTCTCTCTCTCTCTCTCTCTCTCAAAAATAAACGTTAAAATAAAATAAAATAAACAAGAGAAAACAAGTCACGTCCCTGGGGCAGAGCCTAGGAAATAGTGAATGCTCACCAGATATCAGCAATTGCTACTATACTGGATTTTCATAGTCCACATAAATCTATGGCAGGAGATGCCTCCCCCCCACCCCCAACCCCAGACTCCAATCTGCCATCTGCTCTTTTCCCCAGCCCCCCCTCTTTTTTTTTTTTTTTTTTTAAATAGGATTCATCATTCCTTGATGCCATATAGGCAAGCTAGCCTTCGGACTGGTGTCCAGAGTGCCAGGAGAGTGGTAGAGAGCTTATGGAACTGAAGAAACCAGTGGCAACCAGGGGCCCTGAGCCTTTTGATCCAGAAAGCTCCCTTTTCATCCTTGGTTGGTGGGTAGGGGGCAAAGTGAAAACACCAGGTCCAAAGGGAGCTTCCCTTCTGGGGCAAGGCATGAACAGAGAGCTTTCAAAGCCCAGCTCTGCCAATGACGTGGGCAAGCACTAGGTACACCATGGGACTCAAGGTGGCCTCCGAAGCCCTTAGAGAAGGTCTAATCCCCTTCCTCCCCTTCTCCTTCCTTAAAAGAACGTTTTCTCTCATCTCCTTCCTTATTAGAGTTTACCTGGGGCTTCCCCCTGACCCAGACACCCCACCACCCCTGAGCCACCTGGGGGAGGGAGTCTCACCAAAGGCGCTGGGGCCCCTTCCAGGTGCAAAGCGGGGACCTGGGCCGGCCTGGGGGCAGGTGCAGCTGAGGATTGGCAGACAGTTCCTCAAGCAGCAGGAGCCCAAACTTGGCGTGCGCTGCGGGCCGAGCTGGGGCGGGGTGGGGGCAGGGGGGAGAAGGGGCCACATCAAAGGCGCGGGGGCAAGAGGGGAAGGGGCGCCGGGGGCGCGGGGCCGGAGCTGATCCGCCAAAGCCCTGTCCTGCCCAGCAGCATGTTTCGGCTTCTTTCAGGACAGGAGAAAATTCGTCCGTTAAGGACGGCGATCGCTTTGGTTCCTTCCAAAGTCCGCCGCTCGGAGGAGGCCACCGGGCTTCTGGAGCAGGGCCGGGCCGGGCCAGGCCGGGCTGTCCCCGCGGCGCTGCCCTTGGCGCCCGGCCCGGTGGCTCAAAACTGCCCAAGCGACCGAAGGAGTGTAAAGGGAGGCAGACGCTGAGGATGCAGATCTCCGCGAAGACGCGGGCGCCGGGACCCGCGGCGGCCCAGCCGCAGAGGCTTCTCCGGGGAGGACCGCTGTGGTTCCCAGCCCTGGGACCCGAAGTTCTGGGACTGGGCAGAGAGGGGCGACATTTGCCCCTGGCAGGACTCCAGCGCAGGGCTGTGCGCCCCGCCCTCCTGGGCTTTGGAAAGGGGGCAGTTTGGGGGTGCCAGGCAGATTATGGGGAGAGGGCCGCCTGGCGCTGCCGCAGCTGATCTCCAAAAATAGGTAACTGAGAAAAGTGAGGGTGGGGGTAAAAAAAAAATGGCTAAGAAGGAAAAAGATGCAAAAAACGCAGAGGGAAAAAGGACAGTGGGAAAAGAGGGGCGGGATCAGCGGGAACCGTCAGTTGCTGGGTCGACGCCAAGATGGTAAGTTAGCAAATAAAAAGTGGTTGGATGTGAAACAGTAATTGTCAAAGTGCTTCCCTGGACTCACAGCATCAGTATCACCTGGGAAATCCTTAGACCTGCAAACCCACTGCTCAGAAACTTCCACTCCGCAATCTGTGTTTCAAAAGGTCCTCTTGGTGATTCTGTTACCGGTGCAAGTTCAAGAACCACTGGTACAAAGGAAGGGCTCTGGCCTGGGGCTGGGAAATTGGGCCTCTAGGTTTTCCCATCAGTAAAAGGGAGGCTTGGACTAGATCCTGGCCGTGGATGGATGGGACCAGGCAGGTCACACCGAGTGAGGTGGGCCGCGTTGGGAACGTCGCACCCCAGAGGGCCTGTGCCTTGTGCCAGCCAGTTGTTGCCTGGCTCCAATCGGGGACAGGTGTTGCCGTATCATCTGATTTTGCAAGAGGAGCTGGAAACCTGGATTTTTAAAATGAAATCTCTTGTTTTATTTTTTTAATGTTGGCAACTAATTAAACATTTTAAAAACGTTGGGTCTTCACTGCAGGCCAAGCAAAACACATCTGCAGCCAGGAATTGCCCTCTGGGTCCCAGCTGTATGCTTCCGACTCCACGATCTCATCTTATTCTAAGAGGGTCTGTGAAAGGTAAAATGTGGCCACTGCCCTGAGATGGAAAAGTTGGACTTCCTGAACATGTAAGAAAATATTACTGGGGCGCCTGGGTGGCTCAGTCATTAAGCGTCCGACTTTGGCGCAGGTCATGATCTCACAGTTTGTGGGTTCGACCCCTGCATCGAGCTCTGTGCTGACAGCTTGGAGCCTGGAGCCTGCTTCATTCAGATTCTGTGTCTCCCTCTCCGGCCACCCACCCCCCTCTGCCCACTCGCCCTCTATCTCTCTCTCAAAAATGAATAAGTGTTAAAAAAATTCAAAACAAAGAAAACATTATTAGTAGAGAAAGCTTTTCCAACACCTCACAGTTATATAAAACCATGATTGTTCCTTGAATTGAACTCCCTCCTTGCTGTTCCCTGTCATCCTCTTAATCAGGGAACCTCATTGTTCTCATAATTTAGACTAAAAAATACAGAAACATTAGGCCACCTGCTCAAAGTCATCTGTCAGAGCGAGCCCGTGAAAGTGCCGTCTCCCTGGCCACAACTACCTTGTGAAGGCCCATTGTAAAAAACACCCAGTGTTTATCAAATGTTTTTCCTACATGCCAGTGATTGTTCTAGGTGCCTTCCATGTATTAACTCTTTTAATCCCACAACAACTCTATGAAACGGATATGGCTATTGCATCATATTTTATAGATGAGGAACCAGAGGCCCAGAGAGGTTAAGTGACTTGCCCAAGGTCACCCAGCCTGTATGCAGCACGTGGCAGCATAGGGATTTGAATCCAGGCATCCTGGCTGGCTCCAGAGCCCACCACACTTTACTGCCTCCCCTGCTGTCAGTGATAAGTCTCATCCTGTCCTGCCCGGATGGGATCCCTAGGAATGTGGCAGAGCAGAAGGACATAAAGGGTCCATGCAGCTGGAGCTGGCCCGGCCCAGTGCACATGGAGCTGTGACCCAACTAGCTGGGGGCCCCTCTGTAGCCTGCCCACTAATGTAGCCAGTTGGGCTTAAGGTGTCACCAAGTTTGACAGCTTTAACAAAGGAGGTGTCATGCGGAGGAGATGAAAGAGCTGTTTATTTGAGGATTAGAGCCTTAAGAAATGTCTGTAGCTCTGCAGGCTGCATTTCTGCATCTTCTCCTCCTTGTTCCTGACAGAGGTTCTCAGGGTTTTAGAGGTAAGAATGCTCTGTAATCTAGTTTAATGTTACAAGGCTTTCTAAGCAGAGGAACTGTCTCCCTACCATACAGCATGCGTTCCTAAGGGCTCCAGGTGGAAAGAGCACTGAAAAAGGAGTCAGGAGACCTGGGCCCTAGCTCCAGCCTTATAAATAATTGGCTGTGAGGCCTGGGGAAACAATTTTACCTTTCCGGGTTCCAGATGCTTCCTTTCTTGTGTTGTCTACTCAGGTAGCTGCTCACCACATGAAGCTAAATTAAAAATTCAGTTTCAGGGGGAGGCTGGGTGGCTCAGTCAGTTAAGTGCCTCACTCTTGATTTCAGCTCGGGTCATGGTCCCACGATTTGTGGGTTCGCGCCCTGCATCGGGCTCTACATCAACAGTGCAGAGCCTGCTTGGGATTCTCTCTTTCTCCTCCTGTCTCTGTCCCTCCCCTGCTTGTGTGCTCTCTCTGTCTCTCTCAAAATAAACATTGAAAAAAAGATTTAAAAAATCCAGTTTCTGAAGCTACGTTTTCAGTGCTCAGTAGCATTGGGTGGTAGAGATATAGAATATCTCTGTTATGGCACAAAGTTTTATTGTGTGGAGCCATTTGTGATTGAATTAGCTCATCCTAAAGCCTTTTGAACACATATGTTCTATACTTTGTCTATTTCCGCTACATGGGCAGTCACTACTCATATCTGTGAGACAGGCCCTAGGGATGGCTAATCTCTGCCAGTGAGATAGATATAGTGAGCTAGTCCATTCTCAGCTAGTAAATTCACCTTGTGGCCAAGAGCAGCTACTAGAGAGGCATCCGATCGGAATTACTGATGCAGCTTTTGACCGGGAACATTCCTGCTCTGTGAAGCCTACTGGCTCACAAAGGAAGTGAACACTGGATCTAATTATTTGGGGTAAAAGTAAGAAGCCTATTGCGACTCCAGGAACTCTTCACAATCTGCCTCTGGCCTGGTGTGGGGATGAAAACACTAGAAGGGCACCATCAAATAATGGTAAAAGCTAACAGTTATCTAGCACTTAGCAAATGCCAGGCATTGTCCTACTTGCTTAACACGTCTTAACCTATTTAACCCTCATAGAAATTCTATGAGGTGAGTGCTACTGTTGCCCCATTTTGCAGAGGGGAATCCTGAGGTACGGAGAGATTCAGCAGTGCCCACTGTCACATGGCTAGTAAGTGCTGGAGCTAAGATTAGAACTGCCCCATAAAACACAGAGCTGAAATTTACTTTTGACTGTCTGTCCTGTATTTTTGTGGGCTACATCAGCAACCTTACATGAGGTCCAAGTTCAGGCTTTCTGACACCGGAGTCTGTACTCTTCATGCCTCTATTTGTTGCCTCTTCAAAGAGAAAGGTGATGTTGGACACTGTTGTAAAACACAAGGAAGCACCTCTTTGCAGCTGTGCAACTCCCCTCCTCGATGTACCCCCAAGTCCTCATGCTCAAATGCATGAACGTCAGCCAAAGCACAAGGAACCTTGGGAGTACACATTTTCTGCACACTGACAAATTACAGATGCCCAGTAACAGGATCCAGTTCTTCTTTCCTAAAGCGTAAGCCCTGCTTCACACCTGGACAAGCAGACCCTGTTATTCCCAAAATTCCAGGACCAACCTACCTCCCCCACCTGCCAGTGCTTGTCCTCTCATTACTTTAGCTTTACCACCAGACACAAAAGTCAGGTCCCTGCATGACAATACCAGGGGCTTATATTTAAAAACAGTTTCGGAGCACCTGGGTGGCTCAGTTGGTTGAGTGTCTGGACTCCTGATTTTGGCTCGGGTCATGAGCTCACGGATTGTGAGTTTGAGCCCTGCATCAGGCTCTACACTGACAGCGTGGAGCCTGCTTGGGATTCTCTCTCTCTGCCTCCCCCATCATTGGTTCTCTCTCTCTTTCTCTCTTTCTCTTTCTCTCTCAAAATAAATAAGGAAATTTTAAAAATAAAAAAATAAAAATAAAACCGGTTTCACAGCCAACTCTAGATCTGCTGGAATTGAATCCTGAGGGACAGGACTAGGGGCATCGATAGTTTTAATAATCTCCCCAGATAGTTCTTTATGGTTCCCAGGGGCTGCCTTGAGCCCCTGCCCACTCTTGGGAACTTTCCCTTCCTCTTAAGGGCCTAACCTACATCACATTCCACACACCCCAGCTCCCAGTGCCTATCACCTACCTTGTTACCCCGTACCCTTTCTAGTCTCTTTCACCACTGCCTATCTCCTCCATCCATCTCTTGTTTATTCTTCCTACCCAGAGCTGGATCTTCCCAGGCTTTCTTGCCTAGTGCTGTTTTGGATCTGATGTGGTAAAATTTCTGTCCGATCACTATGTCCATAGTCTCATGACTCATTCTTGTCATCTCCACCATCACAGAATCTTAGTAGTTGGATGTGTAGACAAGGCCTCAAAGGACAAAATCCTCATTTTACGGATGGAAAAAAAGGCTTCAAGGGTTGCCTGGTGGCCCGGTTGGTTAAGCATCCCAGTCTTGATTTCAATTCAGGTCATGATCTCATGGTCCTTGAGATCGAGTCCTGCATCAGGTTCTGCGCTGACAGTGCGAAGCCTGCCTTGGGATTCTCTGTCTCCCCCTCTCTCTGCCCCTCCCCCACTTGCTCTCTGTCTGTGTCTCTCTCTGTCAAAATAAATAAGGAAACATTAAAAAAATAAGCTGGAAAAAAAGGCTTCAAGACATGAAGTAACCTTCCCAAGGTGTAAGGAGAGCTTGAAGGGAATTTGTCTGGAGAATCTGGTCTCCGGAGACCCAGGCATAGGCACATAAAATGTCTCATATTTCCAAGCTAGATCTGATCTCAAACTAAAGATGTTTGGTACATTTTTAGCGCTGCTGCAGGGATGGTTTTAACAATTGGAAGTCTATTGATGAGTGACCAGCCCAAATCAACTGACCATCACCCAGGAATTCTTGGAGTCTCTAAAACGTGAGATAAGTAAGCCTGTCAACCATTTAATTAACTATGTGTACTTTGCAGAAACTATGACTCCACTACCAACAATCTGCACTGACAGGTGAGCCTGACAGGTGGGCAGGGGGTGGGGGAGCTGGGTGTCCTCTATAGCTTTCAGCTCAGAGGCTAGACAAGCACGCTTATTTTTCTTTAAAAAAAATCGCCCAGGGCACCTGGGTGGCTCAGTCAGTTAAGCATCCAGCTTTTGATTTCAGCTCAGATCATGATCTCATGATTTTGTGAGATCGAGCCCGGCGTCAGACTCTGGGCTGACACTGAGGAGCCTGCTTGAGATTCTCTCTCTCTGCCCCTCCCCTCCACCCTTCCATGTGCACATGACCACTCTATCTCAAAATAAATATTTAAAAGTAAAAAATTAGAAAATTTTGAAAAAAATAAAAAACTTCCCTGAGCTGCCATCTATTTAGTAATTCAGTCTAATTTCCCAAGGACTGTTTTTTTTTTTTAAATATTTATTTACTTTTGATAGAGTGCACGCGCGCGCAAGAGAGATAGTATGAGCAGGGAAGGGGCAGAGAGAGAGGGAGACACAGAATGTGAATCAGGTTCCAGGCTCTGAGCTGTCAGCACAGAGCCCGATGCAGAGACCGAACCCATGACCTGAGCTGAAGCCAGACGCTTAACCAACTGAGCCACCCAAGCGCCCATGCCAAGGATTTTTTGAATATCCACTGTATCACCAGCCCTTGTCGGTGTCATAGTGTATGGGAAAAGAAATGTGTGTTGTCTTATTGGACAGACAAGACAGTAGGAGATGAGGCAGTTAGTGTAAGCTTCCGCTGGGGTCCAAATCAGTGTGGAGCAACTCTTAGCACTAAGATACCTGCAGACGAACCCTTCGATGCATTCACAAAAACTGTGTGCCGAACACAGGTCTGAGTGCTGAAGAAATGGGTGGAAGCAGACAGGATGTGGCCCCTGCCCTCGGCAAGCTGTAGGCTGTTACCGGAAGTGAAAATGACCAGGGGTCTCTGCCTACCAGAGACTCTCTGCTGCATCTGATAGTGGTAAGCAAGAAGCAGACCTTCGGGTTTGGGGCGGGGAGGGGTATCTGTGGTCCGCCTCCCTCCAGCAGTGACTTGAAATGAAGAGAGGGCTCATTTTTCTGTACATGATCATACACGTGAATGTACCACTTCCATCGTCATGCATGTTAATGCGTGTTACACATGTGTCACACAGGGGCAAGCTACTTAACTTCCTCTGCTTCCGTTTCTTAATTGATGAACTATAGAGAGTTGTATCTACTTTCCTGGATCGTTGGGATGGTTTCATTAAATCAGACATAACAATTAAACTGCCTTAATAAAGTGCCTGACTCCTGGACGTGATGTAACAAGGGTCCCCTAACCACCAGTCATTTCTACCATTTGGAATAAAAACCAGCCCTACTATTTATTTGGTTTGGAATTCCACAGAACAAACAATAGAGGTTGATGCTATCACCAAATCACCAGAGTGATGGGGTCATATGGTGCTGTGGCAAAGCATGGCCAAAGAAGGAGAGAGAGAAAGAGCGAGACGTGCAGAAAGAAGGCAGAAAGAGAGAAACGGGGAGGGAACGGGGAGAGAGAATGGACAGGCATAATAACAGCCAGGTGGGAGAGAGATTTTATGTTCGCCTTGGACACGCCATTCATGGCCCACACAAAAGAAAGCAACGCTGTAATAGATAATTATTTAGATAGTATCTCCTTAATCAGTCCCAAATAGTGCTCAATTACTACAGAATTAGAAATCCTTAATTATTGGTGTGGAATTTCAAAAGAAGGGCCGAGGAAGGACGCACACGCTGCCCTATGGGTGCCCAGGTGGGACCCAGGCGTGCCAGGCTGCTGCCATCACTCACCTGGGAGAAGGGTTGGGCTGATGTTTTCAGAGAGCAGCTGGGACAATTATAGGTCTGTGGAGAACAGCTGGAGATCCGGGAGAAACAAGTGGAAGCTAAGCTGTGCCTGAAGCTATATTTGAATAGTTGTATTTTATCTGTGGCTGTTTTACTTGAAAAGAAAAAGCACAGCCACGATGCATGCTGAATGAATGAATGAATGAGGGTGAGACGCTTTTATTACTTTCATACATATTCTCTCTCTCATGCTGGCCCCATTCACAAAACAGAGAATATCCATTTTATGTCTAGAAGAGGGAGTACTGACTATAGTAAAGTAACACATTGTGTTAGATTATTATTTTTTAAAACATTTATTTATTATTGAGAAACAGAGAGAGACAGAGCATGAGTGGGACAAGGGCAGAGAGAAGGGGAGACACAGAATCTGAAGCAGGCTCCAGGGTCTGAGCCGTCAGCACAGAGCCTGATGCAGGGCTCGAACCCACAAACTGCGAGATCATGACCTGAGCTGAAGTCGGGAGCTTAACCAACTGAGCCACCCAGGTGCCCCTGTGCTAGATTATTTTAAGTACTTTACATAATAAATAAAATCCTCAATAACCACCCGGTAATGGAGGGATATTATTATTCTCATTTTAGAGATAGGGAGCCTTTAGAGATGGGGGGAATAAAGGTCAAGTAACTGGCTCAAGTTCCCACAGCTGAGTGGTGGGACTGAGACTTGCACTGGGCAGTCTGGCTCCAGGGTCTGTTTCTAGCCAGTCAGTCACCGGTGCAGTGAGGCTGGAAGAGACTGGCAAGGAGGGCAGAGGGTAGGGTCCAAGCTTGTAGCGTTTTCCTGGAGAAGCCCAGGTGGAGGAGGCCCCCTCCGAGGCTGGCTGTGGGCTGAGTGTGGTGTAGGCCCGTGGGCCACTCCCTCCGGTGACTTCTCAGCTCCTGCAGAAGTGACACTCAACGTATCGCTTCTCTAGAGTTATAAAATGATGATGTGCCTCCTACCCAGTGAGCAGAATTCCTGCCCCTTCTCCCCCAGAATCATTCCGGGAAAGCCTCACTCCAAGGCCAAGGGGTCCCGTAGGCAGTTCAGATGTGGCAGAGATTTCTCTGTGGTCACATCAAAGCTCTGCCAGTGGCTTACCTCTTGAACGACCACATGGAACCCTAGCTAAAAGTCGGAAGTTCACCTGTGACAGGAGGTTAAGGATCTACTGCTAGAAGGTGGCACTGTGCAGCCTCAGGGGGAAGCTGAGAGGCTGAGGAGGTGTGGGGGGCGTTGCCTGGGGCCCTCTTCCCACCTTGCAGAAGCTTGCCCACCCTGAGTTAACTCTGCTCTGTTGTCCGATTTTCCTCATGTGTGTATGTACAACTGTGTGTGTGTGCATGACTTTGCCCTGACAGCACGGCAGATAGTGGCTTTAGACTATTGAGCCTGGAGAACCGGGCAGTGCTGACTGTGTCCCCATTAGCTGTGTGACTGGGGTTGGCCGGCTTCCTTCTCTGGACATCACTGAGCCAACTCAGAAGGCAGCGGAGCTCGAGATGTTCTAACCTGGACTGTACGGTCTCCCCCTTCGCATCCCTAAGAAGCAGCTCCTCCCAGACCCTAGGCTCCTAGCCCAGGGGCCACCCTGACGCAGCCACCCATGAGAACTCCTCAGCCTCCCTGTTGATATTTCAACACTTTTCCCCCCTCCCCGCCGCGCCTTGCTGTGGGGGCCAAAGCCACAAGCAAATAGGCATGTCCAAACCACGGTTCTCACAGCACCGCCAAGCAGCCTGTTCTCAGAGGTGAGCCCCATCCTGACCCAGACTTCCAGCCCGGCTCGCTTATCTGCAGACACTCTGTTCCTCCAGGCCCAGCACGAGACTCAGTTTCAACACAGCCCAGCAGATCCCAATCTTCCCGGCCCGCCCCATCCTCGGGCGCTGCCTCCAGCACCCACTCTCCCGTCTCGGAGACTTGTCTCTTTGTCTGCAGGGACGGAGGCACCCACACCTTCCCTCCCAAGTTTCCCCGGGTCCCTGGCAGGAGTGGTGACAGTAGCACAGGGCGCTGGGCGGGGTCAGGGTGGATTGCATAAGTCTCCTCTGGACGGGCAGTGAGAGCATCTATTTATTATTTTTCTGCTGATTTATTGGGCTGGCAGAGTCCTGCCTTCGGTGAGAAAGTCTCGGGAGCTTGAAATCCGAAAGATGGTGGCAGCAACGTTAGTGGCAGCATGGCAGGACAGGAGAGCTTCGAGTCTTAAGAGACAACTCCACATCACGTGTGACAGGGCCAACTCCAAGCGCTCAGCTCCTCCTCGGGACACTCTACCCATGGCCTTCGCAGGAGGAGCCACTCTTTGGGGGATGTTAGAGAGGCCGTCACAGCCAACTCTACAGATTCTCCTGTTCTGAAGATGACATTAGGGCACTTCCCGTCTTCAGTAGGGAAAAGGTATGTTAGTCCTACATTCACGCCGCTGTTAGTTTGTGTTTTGCCAACAGTTAACTTCCACCAATGGCCTGAGTTCAGTTAATTATGGGCTTTAATAGAAACCAAAATAAACTCAGAGGTAGCAAATGGACCAGTCGGGTCTCCCTGGACATTTAACACCTGGATCCTCCTAGAAGATTCATACTCAGTGATTCCTCCACCGTCTCTCTAAGCTGTTACCGAGACCTCCTTCAAGTCCTTTCTAGCTTCCCAGTGCCTGAGCAAGTCTCCCCTGACCATCCCCGGCCTCACGATCACACCCCTTCTGAGTAACTACTGCATGCAGAGGCACCCACATAATTTGGCCCTCAGTTGTGCAATATTGTCTATTGTTCACTAGCTCCTTCTTATCTGTGTTATCTCCCTAGAGAATCTTAAAGACTAGGAGGCCTATTTTTTATTTCTTTTGGAGCCCATCTTCGATTATTTTCTGGCACAGTGCTGATCACAGAGTTGGGGCTTAATAAATGCTTGCTTGATTGAGAAAGATAATACATTGTCAATAGATGAAAGAAGCCAGAGATAAGGCACAACTCTTCAAATCCCTTGGAAGAGACAGTTGCATTTACCAATTGTCACCCAAGCTCCCCTTCATTCTCTCATGTCCCTCTTGGGGGTCACGTGACTAGGGGTGGCCAATGGATTATGTGCCAGTGTCACTTCCCATCTGAGGGACGTCAAGCCATTGGGAGCTTTCTGCACTGTTCTCCCTCCCTCACCTGCTGATAAGGCTGTGTTACCCGAGAATGGTATCTCCATCAGCCTGGCTCTCTAAGTGACCATATGGAGCAGACCGCCCAGTGTGAATGGCAGTGGAGTCACCAGAAATAAACTTTGTATAAAACTCCTAAGGTGTGACTTATATGTGAATTTAAGAAAAAAACAGATGGACATAAGGGAAGGGAAGGAAAAATAAGATAAAAACAGAGAGGGGGACAAACCATGAGAGACTCTTAAATACAGAGAATGAACTGAGGGTTGCCGGAGGGGTGTTGGGTGGGGGATGGGCTAAATGGGTGGTAGGCATTAAGGAGGATACTTGCTGGGATGAGCACTGAGTGTTCTATGTAAGTGATGAATCACTAAATTCTACTTCTGAAATTATTATTAACACTACCTGTTAATGAACTTGGATTTAAATTACAAAATAAATAAACTAAACTTAAAAAAAACAAAAAACAACTCCTAAGGTGTGAGAGTTTGTTACTGCAGCAGAACCTAACCTGGCCAATGTGATGCCTAGTTTACTTAAATATTTATAGAAATAAGGATGATCTTCACATTGGAAAGGGAAGACCAAGAGAAATTTTAGTCCAAGATAGGCCAAAAGAGGGCATCTTACCTCTTTTGTTTGTCTGCTGTGCCTCTTTGCCATTTTGTTGTTTCTTAAAATGGGGTCAAGGGAGGGGCGCCTAGGGGGCTCAGTTGGTTAAGTGTCGGACTCCTGATTTCAGGTCAGGTCATGACCTCACGGTTTTTGAGTTTGAACTCCACGTTGGGCTCTGTACTGACAGTCTGAGCCTGCTTGGAATTCTCTCTCTCTCTCTCTCTCTCTCCCTCTCTCTGTCCCTCCTCTGCTCATGCTTTCTCTCTCTCAAAATCAATCAATCAATCGGTACATAAAATTGTGATGAAGGGATCTGTGCATTGCAGATTCCTGGACCCCACTCTAGACCTCCTGAGTCAGAATCTCTACTGGTAACTGTGCATCTGCATTTTTAACACACTTCTGGGTCATTTTTATCCACAGTAAAGTTTGAGAGACTCCGATCTCGCCCCATTAGAGGAGATATTCTTCAATCTGTGGCTCAAATCCTTGGAGGCATTTTAGAATCACCCAGAAAGCTTTTAAAAATGTTGATTCTCTGCCTCACTCCTCCTGACCCCTTTTAATTGGTCTGGAGAAGGGATAGATAGTTTTATTGTTGTTGTTATTGTATTAAGTTCTCTCTGATGACTTTCATATGAACTGTTGACCTGGATTAATTGTTTGAAAGCGTTTTCAGTTCAAGGCGCCTGGGTGGTTCAGTCGGTCGAGCATCTGACTTCAGCTCAGGTCATGACTCACGATTCGTGGGTCCCAGCCCCACGTCCTGCTTTGCGCAGACAGCACGGAGCCTGCTTCGGATTCTCTGTCTCCCTCTCTCTCTGTCCCTCCCCCACTCGTGGGCACTCAAAAATAAATAAACCCTCTCTCAAAAATAAATAAACATTGAAAAAAAAGCATTTTCGGTTTATATTCCAGAGGGCCAACTAAGAGGGAATTGTTTCAAGATGAAGACATGAGCTGGTATGGGTGTAACTGGCATGGGGTCCTGATTTAAACATCAACGAACTTTAACAGCAGCGGCAAGATCCTCATTCATCTGTGACTCATCCCCATTCAGGTGGCACCACCGTCACCCACCATCTTCGGGACCTGGGTGCATGGGTGGCCTTATTCAGATGAAAGGACATTGTCCGGGACCAGGAAATTCATCTTCCAAAAAGAGTGATGAAGGGATCTGTGCATTGCAGATTTAAACTGTCCAGCTTTCATGAAAAAGTATTTCTTGTCACCCAGTTTTGCTTCAACCATTTTCCTTATCTGTAAAGTAGGTTTAATGGGCAGTTTCTACCTTACAGCGTTGCAGTGAGAATTAATTTGACAAAAGCAAGTCACACACACATATGCCGCAAACACGTGTGTACACACACACACAAACACACACACGAGGGCTCACTGTACACAAAATTTTTCTGTCACGCAGGTGAGTCAATTCCTTACAGGAAAAGCCCCTGTCAGTAATTTTTGGAATTCGTGGAAAGTTAAAGAAGTGTCAGTTGACATGATATGCGAAAAAAATTTTTTAAGTTTTATTCTAATAACTGCAGACTGATAAACTTGGTGTCTGCCAACCCCAACATTTTAGAATCAGTCTTCCAACAGCGATCATCAGGAACTGAAATAGTTTCACTGAAAATAAGCCCTGCCAAATAAAAGCCTTTTTCTGATAAGATTCGTTATTGAATTGGCAAATTGGTAGGTGTAATTTATCTTGATATAAATGTCATGGAACAGATTTGGCAAGTTTTTTTCCCACTGTTATGAATAATGCAAAAGCATATGCTTTTAGTTGAATTTTTCAAGTGTGTCTAAAAATATTCATTGACAGCTTTGTGAGCTTGACGGCTTTGTGAGCTTTCTGTGGTATCATATAAGTTATACCTGAACTTGGAGTCCTTCAGAAAGCCCAGCATAGCATCTCATGCAGTGTGCAACCACCATACAAATTCATTAAATGAGTGCTGGAAAGGGATAAAATTCTAGTTAACTCCTCATGGCCCTCTTTTTGGCTCCCTTGTGTTTGATATATAGACTTGCAGCTTAGATAAACATGATGATGATGAGGTCAAGGCTCCAAGTGTTCTTTACGTGAAGATGATCTCTTTTTTGCTGCATGAACAAGGATATAAATGCAGTTGGAGGGATCCATCTTAACAGCAGTGTTCGTGAAAATCTGTGTTTATGTGACAACGCAGTTCATTTGAGCCCGTGTTGTTCTTGGCAATGGAAACATTTAAGAATCTTAGCATTTATTAAGTAATGAGGTCATCTAAGTGATGGTCTCATTTGGGGACCATTGATGGTCACCGTAAGACCTCTTTGGTTCTCACTGTAGTGGGCTAAGTAGTGGCCCCCCAAAAGACATGTCCACTCAGAATCTGGAAAAGGTCCTTTGCAGATATATTAAGTTAAGATGAATTAAGTTAAGTGAGATCATCTGGATTTAGAGTGGGTCCCAAATCCAGGGACAGATGTCCTTATAAAAATAAGGGAAGGCATTGCGCAGAGGGAGGCAGGAACTGGCGTGGGGCAGTAGCCTGGCAAGGAAATATGAGGTTTGCCAGGAGCCCCCAGAATCTGTAAGAGACAGGAATGACTGGATTGGTCCCTTAGCACCTTTGCAGGAAATACCACCTCTGCCCACACCTTGATTTTGCCTGTCTGGCCTCCAGAACTGTGAAAGAATAAACTTCTGTCATTTTCAGCCACCTGGTTAGTGGTGATTTGCAGCGGCGGCCACAGGAAATGAGCTGTCACTGTCATAGTTAAGCAGAGGTGTGGTGACCAGAACAGTGAATAATCTGGGAAATAGGATTGATCTTTAGGGATTTAAGAGGCTGCCAGAGAGGAGGGGGGAAAAAACAACCTGGATTTGAGTATTGCTCAGCATGTTTGGTCCCTCTTACGCTTCACGGCACCTCTCTCCCTGTGCTGCCTGCTTCACTGCTTCCTCAGGAAGAAGCTACTGAACGCAGTCTGTGCGCCAGGCCCTCCTCTTGGACCCTGGGGATAAAACAGTGAATGACACAGGCGAAATCCCTGTCTTCAAGGATCTTGTGTTCTACTAGGGAGGAGTTTGCGAGGGCAAGAAATTGGAAAACAGAACAAAAGCCAGAGTTTTGTTTGCAGTTGTTTCTTTTAATGTCTTTTCTTTCTTTCTTTCTTTTTGAGAGAGAGAGACAGAGGATGAGCAAGGGAGGGGCAGAGAGAGAGGGAGACACAGAATCCAAAGTAGGTTCCAGGCTCTAAGCTGTCAGCACAGACCCCAATGCGGGGCTCGAACTCGAGCTAAAAGACCATGACCTGAGCCAAAGTCGGACGCTTAACTGACTGAGCCACCCAGGTGCCCCTGCTTGTAATTGTTTTTAATGCCCAGCTAGATGAAGATTTAACTCACCCCTGGCAGGAAATGCTTTAGTTGAGCAAGTGTTAACATCCAGAGTGAGTTCAGAGACCCCTAGTCCACCTTGGAGAAAAATGAAAGTCAGAATTCTCTTAAACATTGGTTAATAAGAAAAGGAATTTGGAGGAATGTTCCAAATTTTATCTGGACTTTTTTTTTTTATGTTCTTCTTTGGCAATGATGCTTAGTGGTCACAACAGACATTAGAGCTTTTACTTTTATTTAATTATTTACTTAAAAATTTTTAAATATTTATTTGAGAGAGAGAGAGAAAGAGAGAGAGAAAGAGGGAGACAGAGAGAGAGAGACAGACAGAGAGAGAGAGAGAGATACAGAGCACAAGTGGGGGAGGGGCAGAGAGAGAAGGAGACACAGAATCTGAAGCAGCTCCAGGCTCTGAGCTGTCAGCACAGAGCCCGACGTGGGGTCCAAACCCATGAACTGTGAGATCATGACTCAAGCTGAAGTCAGGCACTTAACTGACTGAGCCACCCAGGTTTCCCTAAAGGCACATTTAAAGGAAAAGTATGTGGATTTTTCTCTATGCTCAGGACCTCATGAGAAGCCTGGATGGTTGAATCATGAAGTATTACTATCCAACTAGTGGTAATTTACTCTAATTGAGGACAAAATACCTAGGAGGCATTGAAATGTCTCTTGATTGCTACTTTGCAAAAACCCAGACCTTAAAGAGACCATGAGAAGCAGAGAAAGTATTTTCATTTTTAGGAAGGAAATTAGCAGGAAAACAATAAGCTTTTCTTGAAACAGACTCCATTATGTGTCAGTTTTGCTAGAATTCAGGGTTTTCACAAAATAAAAGATACCACCAATGACAAATATACCAATATTTATACTGAAGCCAATAAATTCTGAGGACATGGCTCTATCAGAAACAGACATTTTGGTCGCGTCACTGCAGAGGTCGACTGCTCCACAGTCCTTGATTGTGAAAATTTCATTTGTTATTGCTGACTTTGCTTTTGACACAATGAACTTCGTTATAAAGCTACGTTCCCAAGAGATTTGTTATTAGGAGCAGTGCTGTGTTCCGGAAGGAAGGGACAGGGGTGCAGAAAAGCAGGCTCCATTTTTTTTTTCTCTTGGGAGACTCTGTTTAGGAGCAATGTAAATAAACAGAATTGGTGCAAAACCTTGAAGGCTGGAGGACCTCTTCCTCTTTCTGTAATAACGGCCAGTGAAGAGGAACAATCCAGAAGCCACTGCGCAAAACCTCCTAGGCCTTAATGGCTCGAGATCCTGCACAGAGACCACATCCAGGGCCATGGATTTACCCGAACAAATAGACGGAGGCCTTCCAAAGCTGCAGCCTAAATGTTGTTTACACTGTAAATAAGACAGACACAAACAGCTCTCTGATGAGCTACTGTCACATCTGGGCTGCCTCGTGGGAACAGACACGTTAAGGAGGCCCGGCTGGCAGCAAGTGCTTTCCCTGAGATCTACCCTCCTGGTAAAACTTGGGAGATGCTGCAGATAAGAGATCTGGAAATGAGCATTCTTGGCGCTTTCCATTTTATTCTTGAAAACAACCTCTGAGTTTCCTCACCTCTTTTTTCCCTGCAAACTTGCCATATGGGCATGCATAGCAGGAATCAGACCTTACTCAGCAGCCCCGCCTGGTGCTGGAATCCTCCGTTGTGCCTTGGTCTGCAGAGACCCAGATATTAGCAACCCGGCGACAGTGGGCGTGTGGGTACGGTCACTGCTTCTTAAAAGAGCATTCTGCGCAAAGCTCTGTGCTCCTGGGTGTGGAAGGTACAAAGGCAGAGAGACAGTCCCTGCCCTCAGAGCTGTTGGTGTTGTTGAGGAGGATCAACTGGTAAGGGTTTGGCAACTCCGAGGCGGTGGAAGGATGGTCCACGGGAAGAGTGAGCCAGGCGCAGCCCTCATCCTGACGCCTAGGACCCCCCGCTATGTGTCACAGCCCACTTTCTTATCAGTATCTTCCTCCAGCACGCCCAGGAGATTTTGCACGGAAACCATGTCCAGTGGAATTCTGCTGGCCTCCCTTGCACTTTGTACACGCTCCTCTCTACAGATGCCCCTTTCTATGCTGGTGTGCTCCCATCGCTTCCTTTTCACCCAGCCACGCTGGCACACCAACTCCCATTTCTCCTCCTCCATGAAATCCTCTGTGAACCATTTTTGTGGGAACTCTCATGGCATTTAGTATATGGACCTGTGGTTCTCAAACTGTGTGCTGGGGTGCCCAGGCCACTGCAGCAAGTTCATAGGGTGCTGGGGGATATTTTAGATTTTCTCAGAGAAACATCTGCCAGATGCCACACCGACTACTAGCTTAGGGTTTCTACTTTATTGTGCCACATCCCTTATGACAACATATTTTTTTTAATGTTTATTTATTTTTGAGAGAGAGAGAGAGCGCGCATGCACGTGAGCAGGGGAGGGGCAAAGAGAGGGGGACAGAAGTTCCAAAGCAGGCTCTGCTCTGACAGGCTGACAGTGGTGAGCCCAATGTGGGGCTCCAACTCATGAACCATGAGATCATGACTTGAGCTGAAGTCGGATGCTCGACCGACTGAGCCACCCAGGAGCCACTTGGCAACATATTTTTGCACTTGCTATGATTAAAAGTTTCAAGTGAAAATCAAAGTGCAGCAGGAAATGACGGTGACAGTGTTGTATCGACTTGATTCCATGGTCTGGAAAATTGTGCCATGCCCATAAATAAGTAATTGTAATTATTTAATGATGAAACACAAATATTTTTGTTTCAATCTTTTGAGTATTAATTTTTCAAGTGGCTACCAAGTTGTTAAGCCATAAATACTTATTAAGTTGTTTGGACCTAATTACTTAATTACTTAATAAATGGAACTGTTGGTATTTCATTTGGCCCAGGGGCACCATTGAAAAGTTAACTAAGGCACTAAAGGTTCTGTCTTAAAGTTTGGGAACCTCAGGCCCAGAACCTTCATTTGATACATAGCATTTACTGCATGAACTCTTGGTTTATCTCCTCATGTGTGTCCTTGTGAAGCAAGCTGGGTTTTGTTGGTTTGTTTACTTGGTTTCCCCTTCAGCTGGGCTTGAGAAGAATGAGGGAGATTTCTCCAGAAGACCCGAAGGGGCTGCAAAAGGAGAAAAACTGTCCAGCAGATGGGTTGGAGAGAACCGGATGGGTTTAGATGGGAAGAGAACCCAAACAAGGGAAAGGCCAAGAGGAATCCATAAATAAAATTAAGTTTAATTAACTATGAGGTTAGAGGATTGTATCGCTTCTATGCAAAGGCATGTCCCCACTTCTCTGCACTAGGCTTTTGAACAACATATGTTTTTCATTATTTCATAATGAGGGGTATATTTTAAGTACTCTTGTTTTATTACTATTAATAGATGTTTTAAAGTTAGTACTAATGAGGGAATGAAAAGTTATTTCCACTTGTTTGTTTGTTTGTTATGTTATGTTTTGTTTTCGGGGCTTTATATCTAGACTTTCCATGCTGAAAACACTCTGCCTTGCTATTCAAACAGAATGCCAGTCCACCCACTGTTGACAGCTAGATGTAAAGGTGAACTTGAGTGGTGTCTTTCGCCAATTAATTTGCCAGCTCCTGGTGGACAGAAATGGTGCATATGCTATGTTCTTTTGATTCCTTGCAAAGAGCCTTGAATGCTAAATGGCAATGGAGTTTTCATTGATTGGCCCCATGGGAGCCATGAGCAGCGGAAATCTTGGGAAATTATAATGATGGTTTAGAATTTAGGTCGAGAGCCAGGAAACCTTTGCTAACACTATAGCAGGATGAGTGGGTGGTAACTCAGACCCTTAAGATTCAGTTTCTATGACAAATCTGCAATGAGGTCTAAATAAGTTTACGTGGCAGAATAGCACACAAAATCAACTCCTAATAGTCCATCTGAAATCAACAAGCCAATTGAATATGTGCTTCCCTAAAACTGACCCTTTCTTTTGTCCTTTCCTCCGCCTCCAGACTTCTGGCTGTGTGGACTTTATATATCCTTCCTTGCTTTGCCCTCCCCTCACTGCATTTCTTTGGTTTCTGTTTGTCAACCTGCCCTTGGACCATTGGCACACTGGCTCTTACATTTGTATGTTTGGTGCCTAGTGGTTAGGGTCTTCTCCTAGGGCCCTCAACCTGCCATGGTCAAGTGTGACAGCTGCCTTGGTGAGGATCTGGTGAGGATCAGGAAGGGTGCAGCTGTGATACCTTCCAAGTTCAAATATGGGGCCTCCTAGTGCCTCCCCCTCCCCCCCCCCAAAAAACTGTTGGTGAGGTTTTCCTCTGAGCTTGGAAATTTACAATCAAATACTGGTTACGTAATTGACTGGAGCCAGGCTGTCTGTGCTTGAAAACCAAATTCTGGCTTCACTATTAATGGTTGTATGGTCTTTAGCAACTTACTGAATGTCTCTGAGCTTCTGTTTCCTCATCTATAAAATGGGGATAAACATAACATCGGGTTCATAGGGTTCCTGCGAGGACTAAGGGTTTAATGTGTGAAAGTGCGCAGGTAGACTGCGCTGGAGGGAGCATTCAGTCACGGGCGCCGGATCTTCCATCAAGGGCCTGGTTTTAAGCTTGCACTATCTTCTGCTGGCTGTGTGACCATCATCAAGTTCAGTAACCTCTCTTGGCCCAGGTTTCTTTACTGTAAAGTGTTGGTGGCACCTGTGTAGCTGCTTCAGTATGTTGTTGTGATAGCAAACTGGAAAATTCTGTACAAACTTCGGAATTCAATTTGTTATTAGCAGCCCCTTTCCCCCCTCTTACAGTCAGCATTAAGCATAGTAACGGTCTCTTTTCCCAAGGGAGGCTGCCAAGTGCTGGACACAAGTGCTGAGGTCCAGTCCAGGCATCCACCAGCTGCCATATTGGATGCACTCTGAGTAGCCATTTCACCAGGGATGCTTAGGGACATGTATTTCTTGGATCCTGCCTGGGCTCATAAACAAGTCCAAAGTCTGGTTTTCTGCCTCTCCTTTTCTCAATTAGGGAAACAGTCAGGCACTGTCAGTTCTCTTTCAGGTCTCAACAAGTCCAGGCTGCCCTGGAGGGAGGAGGAGGATAGGAGAGGAGACGGGAGGAAATTCTCCCTGTAAAACTTGGCTTTGACTGAATAGCTTCCAGTTGCCTTGAAATCCAATCTTCTTTTGAACTCGAATTTGCTGTCAGTCACATTCTTGGAAGGCAATGTGCTCTAGTCCCATCCTGACAGCCAGGAGTGATAATACCTTTCCAAGAACCCCACTCCAGAGGTGGCAGGAGCCGGCTGCCTGCTAATGCTTCCTTTCACCTGTTTGGAGGCTGGAGTGTTGGGGGCTTCAGCCCTGAGGGACCCTACAGACATCTTACTATCTGAGTGTAGGAGAGAAAGCGATCCTCTTTCTACCTGTTGCTCCTAGAACGGAGGCTGTTTTGATATCTCTTTTATACCACACTTTGCAATGCCCAAATGCCTGGCTTCTCCATTCCAACCAACAAAACTTGACCTCATGCCATCTTTCACTAACTCATGAATTAATTCAACAAATATGTATTGAGTGTCACCCACGGGCTCTAGGTACTGGAAGAACAGTGGACAAAATGAGCCACATGCCTGGTATCCATGAAGTACACCCCTAACACTTAGCCAACACACAAGGTCAGGACTGGGATCCATCAGATAGAGAGGCCTGGACTTCAAGTCAGAGGGTCCAGGTTTGAGAGAGCACTCTCCCACATGAAGGACACATAGCATTGGGTAAACAACTAAGGTGTACCGAACCTCACTTTTCTCATCTGTAAAATAAATGAAATCATTTTGCATGCTGTAACATTCCATTCGAGTTTGGTCCAGTACAGATTGAAATTTTGTACAACTCCAAACTTTTAATTTCATGACATAAGGAGCATTTATTGAGCACTTGCCCTGTAGCTTGCCTTTGGAACATGAAGGTGAGTAGGACATGGCCCCTGCCTCCTGGTAGAGGAGATACACACAGAAGGAGTTGATTATAAAGCTGTGTGGTGGTGAAAGCAGTGATAGGCCCATCCAAGAGAACAATGGGAGAACTAAGGAGGGGACCTGACCCAGTCCAGGGGCAAGAAAGAGGAGGAGACATTTGTGCTCAGTCTTAAATGTGTTGGAGGTAGCCAGGTAAAGAGAGTAGCTGGGGAAGGGGACATTCTGGAAAAAGTATGGAAACTAACCACAGTGCAGTTCCTTGGTTCTAACCATTCAATACTGACAGGGAATGATGAGAAAACTGATGTCCACAGGGACCAGCTTCTGGAAGGCCTTGTCTGCCGTGGCCTAACACTGAAAGGCTTTGAACAAGGGCATCATAGCAGCAGCTCTGTTTTAGTTAATGGCAGTTTTACATATGACTGATTGAAGAGACCTCAGCAGAAGCTGTGAGACAGGACCCTCACTGCATCCTACATGCAAGACAGGGGCCTGAATGAGGGAGGTGGAGAGGTTAGAACAGATTTGTGAAATATTTAAGAGCTGGAATCACAGGACTGGGTCGTTGCTGGGAGGTAGAGTGAGTAGGACCAGGAGCTGAGACAACCCCCGGGTTCCTAGCCTGAGTGCCTTGGTGGAGGGCATAACAGGGAGTCAGGAAGGAGAGCAGGTTTCAAGGGAGAGATGACAGGTTTTAGGTGCTTGTTGAGTTTCTCGGTGGAGCTATCTAGCGGCAAATCAAATGCAGGCAGCCCTTGCTTTGCATGGTTTGATACACATGGATTTCAGTTGCCACATATGGTGAATAACACCAGTGCCCAACACCACCGTTCACCTTTCAGTTACTACAGCACAGTAACTGTGAGTAATTGAGTAAAACACCTACTTCTCTTGAGTTCATACTTCACTACCTAATAACAGATGTGCATCATAATCCATGACCAACCATGCCATAAAATAAAGAGTGTGTCCAGATTCACCCAACACAGAAATCAGGAGTAAAGCCCCAAGTCAGGCTAAGACATATCCCTGGCCCTCCCCTTCCATCCCCACCCCTCACCTGGACCAGGTTTCCTGGAAGAAATGGAACTTTGAGCCAAGCCCTCAAACACAGTGCTGGAGAACTGTCACACCTTCCAGTATCTTCAGAGTGAAAGCTAGAAATTTGCCAGGCTCACTTGGCAGAGATTTTGTTGTTTTGTGCAAGCGAAGCAATTCTTGTCCTACTTAACCTGGAACTGCACCCAGTATCCCAGAATCATGGATGAGAAAGGACAAAGACAAATATCACTGTTCCTTTTCTCTGGACCCCAAGTGTTTCTTTTGACCCCAACAAGTCTTCTTCTTGGACTGAGGAAAGAAGAAGGGGAGAGAGGAAGAGGAAAGGGGTAGGGGAGAGGGAGAGAGGAAGGTAGGGAGAGGGGGAGCCGAGGGGAGGAAAGAAAGCAAGAGGAAGTGAGGAGTGGGGCACAGGGAGAGAAAATGGAAAAGCTGAGGCTCTTCACCCCAGAAGTATCATCTTTGGTGTAACTGGCCACAAAAAGCCTTAGAAACTCAAAGGACTGATGTTTTGCTTTGGGGCAACATGGGTAGATGGTCCTTTAAGAAGTCCTGCGTCTGTTCCACAGTAAAACAGGAGGAGAGACCCCCCCCCCCATCTGAAGCAGCAGGTGGCAAAGAGGGAAGGAGAGGACAGGAATGAGGTCTGGAACTGGCTGGGGGTGGGTGCTGAAGGAGCAAAGAAAGATGCCAAGGTGGCCGTGGAGGAGTCTGGGGGTGTCTCTGCCCTCACGCCTGGGGTCCCCAGCTCCTCACCAGCACCCCCAGCTCTAGCCTGGCCGGAGGCACTGCAGAGTCTCTACCAGGGGCTGCAGCCCCACCCCCACCCCCAAGCCATGGTGCTTGCTGGGTGAGCCAGGTCGGTCGGTGGTCCACCCAGATACACCCATGTCCTGCCTGCATCAGCCAGAGGGAGCCCTGCCTTCACAGCACCATGCACACCCGCCCCCTGCCCACACCAGGGGGCACTGAGTCTCCCAGGAGGAGAGGGGAGATCTGCCAAACTCATTTCTGCTCTGAAGTCAAAGCAAACCTAGTATAAACACAGTGGGCTCTGTGAATTATCCACATGAAATGTTTAGTGCATGTAGCCTGGAGTAGGTGAGATTTAATAAGGGGATGTTCCCATGGTGATTTTATTAGAAACCTTAATAGTAATCAGCTACGATATATTTATTTATTTATTTGAGTTTATTTTGAGAGAGAGAGAGAGCGAGAGCAAGCAGGGGAGGGCCAAAGATAGAGGAAGGGAGAGAATCCCAAGCAGGCTCTGTGCTGTCAGCACAGAGCCCTAACGTGGGGCTTGAACTCGTGAACTGTGAGATCATAACCTGAGTCGAAACCAATAGTCAGATGCTTAATTGACTGAGCCCCTCAGTTACCATTTACCAAAAGCCTGGTATCATGTCAGCCACTGGGCTCTCGGCCCCTTGCCAGGCACTCATCTCCCTGAAGTCCTTGTCAGGACCTGTACCCTGACACGCACACACACACACACACACACACACTCACACTCACACACTCCGCTACCAACAACATTATAGTGAGGAAACCTCTCTGAGGTTCAGTGACATTAAGTAAATTACCTAAAGTCATGCAGCTAGTAAATGGGAGAGTCAGAATGGGAAAGCAGGACGGGCTGACTCCAAACCCACAGCCTCTGTGACTGACCTGTCCTGCTTCTTGTTACACTCCAGAACTTATCAGGCAAGCAGACTTGGCCCTTTTTTCTCCCTCTCAGCTCATTTGCGCCAAGGGAATCAAGTCCCATGCTGTGAGCGTCCCCGTGGAAAGGACCCCATGGTGAAGAGTGGAGGTTCTCAGCCTAACCCCCAAGGTCAACACTCAGCTGATATTGGAAGCAGATCCCTCAGCACCAGGCAAGGCTTTGCGATGACCAGAGCCTTGGTCAGTGGCTTGGCTACAACCCCATGAAAGCTCTTGAGCCAGAGGCACCCGGTTAAATTGTTCTTAGACTCTTGACCTAGAGGAACTTCGAGATGATAATGTTGTTTTCAGCATCTAAGTCTCAGGGGAATTTGTTACGCAGCAATTGTTAACTAACACAGAGTCATTAGGTGAGGTCAGTTCTCAAGGGTGCTTGCAGTGAGGGTTTCCAGTTCTGTAAAACAATACATTTTCTCGTTTACTTAAGCCAGTGGAAGGTAGGTTTCTGTTACGTGCAGCCAGAAGCACACTAACCGATAAAAAGACCACACGTGATCTGTCTGCAGCCTGCCACTAGCAGCATCTGAAAACACTCCCTCCTTGTTCGAAAAACCGTTGCACCATGGCCTTCCTCCATCCCCTGAGCATACCAGGCTCCTTCCCACCTCTGGGTTTTTACCCATCTTGTTCCTGCTAATTGGAGCTCTGTCCACTTAATCTTGTTAACTCTTTTGAGTTTTTTAGACGTTAGCTTGAAATCCCATTCCATGGTAAAGCTGCCTACCCCCCTCCGAATTATAGTAAGTTCCCTTGTTATGCACCTCAGAGCGTGATGTACCTTTCTCCCTTTTTCAGGGGCATTTATCACAGCGCTCTCTGATACTTTGTATAAGATAACTATACTTTGTGCAACCCCTTGGTTACCTCTGTCTCCCTTCTCCCTGAGGACAGGGCTCATATCTGCTTGGAGACCACTGCACCACGGTGCTCAGCACACTGCCAGAGCAGGGCAAGCTCTCAATGAAGAATTAATGAGTGAATGAACAAATGCATTGGAGATGTCTGCTGGTTGCTCTAGAGAAGGGTCAGGACTAAGTGTATAGACTTCAGAGTCATCAGCATGAAAGGGATATGTGAATTCCTGGGAGAATGTGTTCTCCCAGGAAAAACGTACGATTGAAATGAAACTTGAAATCACCAACCCCTGGCAGCTAGGGGAGAAAGAGGACCCAGGAGACGTGGTCCATGGGTGGCACGTGACCAAGCCTGAAATGCCAAGGTCATTTCGCCATCAGAAGGAACTCCAAGTCCTTGAGAGGTGGCAAGAGGTAGGACTCTCAGAGCCAATCAAGCCAAGGAGGACGTGGTACCAACCAAGCTGGGAAGCAGAAAAGCAGCCCAGACTGTAGGGCCCTGAGAAGGGCACATGAGTGACTCTTCCTCCTGGAGCAAATGGGCCAGGAAAGGCTGTCCCCTTCTCACATTGGTCTCTCCTGCCCTTGGGCATGGGGATAAGATAGACCAGTGGAGGTAGCACTTTGAAGGCAGTGCCGACCTCAGCATTTTGCCCAGAAAAGGGTTTCCTCCCAACAGATTCTCATTGCAGCACTATCACGGTCCCCCAGAGATGGCTGTACCAACCACACACGGGTCACGGGTCACGGGTCGATGGTAAAATCACCCAGTGAGTGTCATTTCTCTGTATAATGCAGGCCCACCTCCTCTTTTGTTTAAAGAGCTGAGGTAGGGGCTCAAATTATCCTGACAATTACTTCACCTGTACTTTTTGCTCAGACCCTAGCTCATATGTCTAGGTGAGCCTGAAATCCTCCGTGTTCGTTACAAGTTCATCTCTGGGGTATTTACCCAATAAGGAATGATATGGACCTGATTAACACAGTGTCTATCTAAGTGTCTGAGTCAGGGGATGAAATTCCCTGATGACTAAAATTTGCTCCTTGAGCAACAAAAAGTAAAAATGAAATGAAGCATTATCAAACTCAATACACACACACACACACACACACACACACACAGGCACACACACACACACACACGCACCTCAGTCACCCCAAATGCAATCTGCAACTCCACACAGGCACCGTCCTTCTTTGCTTCAATGACGGTAAGGGGGACGGTAAGGAGATGAAAAGAGAAAGGAAAAGGAAAGAGCAGGAGAACGGTAGTATGTATGGTTGGGAGTGGGAACTAGCAAAAGCGGGGGTCAGTAAACTTTTTCTGTAAAAGGCCAGGTGGTAAAAATTTTAGACTTTATGGGCCACATAGTCTCCCTCACGACCACTCGGCTCTGCCGTTGTAGCAGAAAAGCAGGCAGGACTATACACAAACAAATGAGCATGGCTCTTTTCCAATAAAATCTTATTTATGGATGCTGAAATTTGCATTTCATTTCATTTTCATGTGTCACAGAATATTCTTCCTTTGATTTTTTTAAAAAAAAGATTTATTTGTTTAGAGCAGTTTTAAGTTCACAGCAAAATTAAAAGGAAGGTACAGCGATTTTTCCTGTATACCTCCTGCCCCACATGTGTACAGCCTCTAGCCACTCGACATCCCCACCAGAGGGTACATTTGTTACAACTGATGAACCGCCATTGATACGTCATTATCAGCTGGAGTCCATGGTTTACATTAGGGTTCACTCTTGGTGTTGTACATATTTTATCAACTATTAAAAAATTTACAACCATTCTTAGCTCAGATGCTACACAAACCCAGATGGTGGGCCAGATGTGGCACACGGCTTGAAGTGTGCCGACCCCAGATCTAAAGTAAGAAGTGCACGTTACTACAAGAAACCAAGTCTCTAAGCCTCCTGTCCCTCTTGCCTTCCCCTTCTCCCCGCCCCCCAACCTTCTTAACCCCACGATGTTCCAACTTAATCCTGTGGCAAACACTCACACTTTCCTTCTTAGCTCCTGCCTTACCTGTCCAATAACAAATGGCTGTACTTACACTCACATTAGCATTCAAGAAATTCCTTAACTACACATTCACATTTCTATAGCTGAAGGATTGGAACTTCCAGAGTTTGCTATAGAGCAAGCGGGGCGCATCTGGCTGGTTCAGTGGGTAGAGCATTCGACTCAATCTCAGGGCCATGAGTTCAAGCCCCACGTTGGGCGTAGAGATTAGTTAAAAAAATAATAATAGAAATGGAGTACATGGGAGTGGTAGGGCCTTTGGGGGAGAACATGACTTTTAAAATTCAGTTCTATAAAGCATAGGCCCACCCAGTTTTTTTCTCTGCTGTTATGTTATGAAGTAAAAATGATTTCCTGCTAACTATAATGCCTGTATTTTATGTAAATATTTCTTACCTACTCCATATCTGCAGTGATTTTTTCTAAGGTCTAAAAATGTTCAGTAGTCCCTACCTTTGGATGAAACAAATGATCAGGTACTATAGCTTGCAGGAGGGAAAGGGCTTACCTATATATACTTCTGGAGGGCTGATGTCCTTGCAGTTATATTTGGGGAAACTTCGGCCTGAGTGAATAAAGGTCATGGGCATCACAGAAGAACACAGTGTTTGCAGTGAGACAGGCCTGGCTCCAAATCCCGTTGTGCCATGGGTTGTAGGACTTACCTTCTTGAAGTTTCTGTCCCTTCACTTGCAACCTGGAAATAATAAAGGTCAACTGTTCTGATGTTGAAATGAGCTAACAAATATGAAGTGTCTCGTTAATGTTAGTGTTCTTTATCCTTTCTATCTCTGGTGTCTCTTGCTATCAATCTAGCAAAACTTAATTTGAGTGCCAGTTTGGTATCAGTAGCAACTTTCTATTTTTTGCCGTAGAAGTAAAATCTTAAAGCAGAGTAAGTAATAAAAAGGCGTTAAGAGTAAACCTCCTGGACTGAAGTTTTTCCTGGCTGTCTCAGAATATTCAACTTAGAGTCAATTACTTGTAGCAATAATTAATAGCACATTAATAAATGAAGCTGACTTTCTAGAAGTAATAAAGCTGGACCAGAACATGAGCTCATGGCTGCTCTTGGCTCTCAAGTCTCTGCTGAGGAGGAGAAGGAGAGCCTGCCAAGGAATGTCGGGGGGAATTATCAGGCTTGTGGCTTTGCCAAAGCAGAATTAGCCAGGCTCTAACACATGCGGTGGGCGGTATGCAAATGGAGAGACTGCTGGAAGCAAGGCAGGAGCCTGGGGAGGTGAGGGGCTACAGGGGAGGGCTAGAAGGACAGTGGCAAATGGGCCACTGGGTCACGATGGGAAGTGGAGGGACACTGCAGCCATTGAGCCCTTGAGTGACAGATGGGCCTTGCTGAAAGGCCCCGATTCAGAACGTCAGAGCTAGAAAAGTCCTCCATATCAGGTGGCTCTACTCTCTCATTGTACAGATGACAAAACTGTGTTCCGACTTGGCCAAGGACACGCATGTTCCATGAGGGAAGAACCTCATTGCGTATGGCTGGCTTTCTAGGGTTCATTCAGAGAAGGGAAGTCCAGTGTCCTGCTTTGGCCGAAATAGGAACAAATGTCCAGAAAGCATTAAGCTCATCTTGTGAAAGTCTTGAGGCAATGCCAACTTCTCGTGCGTCACCTTTGGGCAGAGAGGGCACCACATACACACAGACTCACTCTGCTGTTTTCTTTCTATTGGAATATGGAGGTTGTGGGAGTGGAAGCCAACTGTTACAGCTTTTTAAAAAATTTTCTTGCTCCTGCAATAGATATTTATAATATTTATTATAATATGTTATAATAAATATAGGATAACATAACATATATTTATTATAATATTATAATATGTTATAATAAATATAGTATAACATACATTTATTATAATACAACACTATAATTTTGTTATGACTTATTACAATGAAATATTAATATTAATACTATACCAGAGAGTAGTTTGTAGAAATGACTCATCTTCCCCGTCCTCTGTCCTGAGAGAGGGGCATGTAAGTGAATGCCTGTGACCAGCCTGGTGGTCCCTGAAAACATCTCCTGACCCTGATGGATAGGCTCCCAGGGGGAATCACCCACTCCCTGCTGCCCTTACATTCGGAGCCATGGCCCATCAGCTGAAGTCTCCCTTGCCCACTCCAAGCTCCTCCCCTGGGCTGAGCGCCCCCATTTACCCCCTCCCCACCAGGAGAGAGCCTGGCAATGGGAGAAGGTGGTCGCTGGGTTTTGTGGGAAAAGAGGCGCCAATTATAGCCTTTATTAGGCTCACACCCGCCGTCTCACTGCCTCTCGACTGCTGCAGACCACACACGCACTCGTTCTCCCGCACTGGGACAGGAGACCTGTGTGGTCCTGCCGTCTCACTTATAATAAATCTGCGAGCTTAATAAAAGGCATCACTTCTATCTTTTGATCTCTCTTGAGTTACTCATTAGCTCTGGGTAACATACTTCTTGACTGACAGGCCCTTCCCAGGGAAAACCCGAGCTTTGTGGTTCTTCAAACAAAAAGCAGCATGGAAAGGTAGGTGTGTGTGTGTGTGTGTGTGTGTGTGCGTGTGTGTGTGTGTTGAGGGTGGTGCACTGTGTGATTTGAAGGAAGGAAGAAGCGGAAGGAGGAGCTTGACCATCTCAGGAGATGACTGGGACAAGGTCCCCAGAGGAGAAGGATGCTCCCAGAGGAGCATCACCCAGGAACTGCTGCTGCTAGTGGAAAGTTCTAGAACCCTCAGGGCTATTGAACCTTGTATGCCTCACCTGTTCCAGTCTTTCCTCCTACCTTCCTTAAGAGCTTTCTCAGGAGTCCATTTTTCCATGGAACCTCCAAGTCTTAGCTTTAATTTAATCTGAATTTCCTTTAAATGTACTATAACCACTTTCTCGTACGACCTCTTGTCTGTTAGTTTTTTAAAGAGATCAATATTCCATTTTCTTTCCCACTTTCTGGCACACCCAGAACCTGTCCTACTACCCACCATATGTAGGCATTTGCTGCGTTTCCTCTGTGCTAAGTTCTGGGCTTAGCTCTGGACACACCATTTCTGTTTGTCTTTACAACAGCTCCATGACAGTTATGATATGCATTTAACAGCTGAGGAAACAGGCTCAGAGAACTGAGGCAAGTTGCCCAAGGTCACACAGCTAACAGGTGATGGATCACGGATCTCATCCCAGGGCTGTCTGAATCCACAGGCCCTGCTTATCCCCGCTCTGCCCCAAACCACTCCCATTCTGCCTCGCTTGGTCTGCTCCCCTGTGCATGCACTTTGCACTCCCTCCAGCACCAAGCCCAACAGTGAGGTGAAGTTCCCAGAGTTCCTGCCTCCCTAGGACTCACGTCATGCCCACTCACCTGGGGTGACTTCACCCAGGGCCTCGGCTGCTCTGGGAAACCACAGCCACTCAGGGAATCATGGGGAAGACGCCAGACTCAATATCGACTCACTGTGTGTTGGCGTTTCAGCTGAGAAAACAAAATTACCAGCCATGTTTGGTCCTCTTTACCACCCAGACACAGCCTTCCTCATAGCCACCCCCACAGGAAACCACATGATGGCGACCACAGGGTCGCACGGAACAGAGAGGCGGTGTTGCCCGGTGGCTAGAGGTGCGGCCTCTGCAGTCAGCTGAGGCAGGGTTGGGCCCGAGTTATGCCCCTTAGGACCTATTTGACCTTGGACAAGTCACTCAGCTTCTCTGCTAGGTCTCCTAATGTGTAAAAGGGGGATAATAATAATGCTTATATCATGTGTATGAAACATGAGATAATCCATGTAAAAGAGCCTGGCATAAAGGAAAATCTTTTTATAAATGTTAGGTATTATTAGTGTCATGGGTTGAATTGAGTGCCCCCAAAAAGATATGTTGGAATCCTAACCCCCAGTTCCTGTGAATGTGACCTGGGTTTGGAAATAGGGTCTATGCAGATGTAATCAAGCTAAGATGACATCATTGGAGTGGCCCTAATCCAGAATGACTGGTCTCCTTATGCAAAGAGGGAAACTGAGACACAGATGTGCACAGAGAGGAGAATACCATATGAAGACACAGGCATAGAGGGAAGATGGCCACGTGAAGGTGGAGTCAGAGATTGGAGTTAGCTGCCGCAAGCCAAGGAACCGACTGACCAAAAGCTAAGAGAGACAAGGAAGGAACTTTCCCTAGAGGTTGTGGAGGGAACGTGGCCCCGGCCCACACCTTGATTTCAGACTTCTAGCCTCCAGAACCATGGGATAATACACTTCTCTTGGTTTAAGCCGCCCAGTTTGTGGTAGCCCTAGGAAAGGAATACAACCACCATTAAAAAGATCACTGGTGTCGGAGCCCCAAGACTTCTGCCCTAGTTTTGATTTTTGCTTCTAAATAGTTGTGTCAACTTGGACAAACTATAGAGGCATCAACCATTAGAACTGAAAAAGACCTGATGCCCAGGTGAAGAAACTGAGGCCCTCAGAAGGGAACAACTAGCAGATAACCCCAGTGAAGCTGTTACTTCATCTGTCAACAAGAGATAATTATCCTTGCCCTGCCTGCTTCACTGAGATGTGGTTGAGGTGTCAATCAGATCACCGAAGTAGATCAGTCCCCTCACAGGCATGACAACACACACACACACACACACACACACACACACACACACACACACACCACTGTCTGTCTCCACAGGAGCACCCTTGTCAATTTGCCAGGATTGTGTTTGGTTTAGGCCCATGATGAGCTATTCAAAGCAGGTGAAATCAGTAACAGCCTCTGGGCACCCATGTGACTGTCAGCTCACTGGCTGATGGAAGAGCTGGTTAAATGTGCCCCTTGAGAAGCAGTGTAGACAGGATATATTGGCATCCACAAAGGAGGGCTTGGTCTCTTTGGGAAGAAGAGGATGAATCAGGACACCTGGGTTCTGCACCTGGTGCTGCTTCCTGACTCAGTATGCATTCTTGGGCAAGTCCCTTACCCTCTCTGGGCCTTCTCATGCCTATCTATAAAACGTGAGCTGAGACCTGCACCCAGGTCCGTGTGACTCCAGATTTTTGGACCTTAACCACCATTTTGTACTGCCAAGAGAGATGAAACCAACTGGTCATTCCAGGGACTACAGAATGTCAGTAGGGCACACATGTATGTATATTCTGAAATCACAGAGCTGACAGTTCGGGAGGTCACCTGGCTTGACTCACCAGATGAAAACCCCCGTAAGCAGATGTTTGTATATGTCTTCTGGACATTCCAGTAATGTTTTCCTCTCTCCTCTTGAGGATGCTCATTCTGTTGGCATGGAAATAGAAAGGCTGAATTTATCAAACCCAAAATGCCTCAGTTTTGGCTCTGCCTTAAAAAAATTTTTTTTAATGTTTATTTACTTTTGAGAGAGAGACAGAGACAGAGCACAGTTGGGGAGAGGCAGAGAGACAGAGAGAGAGAAAGAGACAGACTCCGAAGCAGGCTCCAGGCTCTGAGCTGTCAGCACAGAGCCTGACATGGGGCTTGAACTCATGAACTGTGAGATCTTGACCTGAGCCGAAGTCTGAAGTCCGATGCTCAACCGACTGAGCCACCCAGGTGCCCCCGCTGTTTTTTTTGTTTGTTTGTTTCAGCTCACATGACTTTAGGCAAATCACTTTGCCGGTTAAGACTGTTGTGGAGACTTTGGGGGGGTTGGGAGGTGAGCAAGGCAAGGCCGTGAACGTGCCTGGCAGCCCTCAAACATGGCAGGTGCTCAAGAAATGTGGGTTTACCTCCCTTGTATTAATCTGGAGCTAGAAAGATTACACCTACTCTTTGTACCTCTGTTAGTACTTGAACTGTCTGAAGACAACTCTCCAATGGTCCCCCAACTATTAACATTCTCATACATTCCTCCTCCTCCTCCTCTTCATCATCACCATCATCACTACCACCAATGGCACCCTCTTCCTCTTCATCATCTTTTATCATAACCATCCTTGTCCTCATTGTCACCACCTCATGCATTTGAATTAACCTTAGGATTTATTATGCATTTTCAGAAGTGTAGCCCGTGCTACTGCATCCAAGATTCATTGAGCTAAATATTTTTTCTTTTTTAAAAGAATTGAAGTAGAGTTGACATGCAATGTTACACCCTTTTCAGGTGTACAACACAGTGGTTGGACAAGTCTATACATTATGCTGTGCTCACAAGTGTTGCTACCACCTGTCACCATACACAGCTATTACAATACCATTGACTATACACCCTGTGCTGTATGTTTCATCCCTGTGACTTATTCAATCCATGACTGGAAGCCTGTTTCTCCCACTCCCCTCACCCGTTTTGCCCATCCCTCCACCCTCTGCCCTCCAAATATTATTCTTATGTTACAGATGGTGAAACTGAATCTCAGAGAAGTGGTTTTAGCAAGCCTATCACCCAGCCAGCTCAAGTTACTCACAGATGAGGTAAGACCCTTCAGATGTTTTTCAGTAAGGTCTGATATTCTCCATCATGTTCTTGGGCAACTGATTTCTCAAAGGGAAGGTTTTGCATTTGAGAGAGGAGAGAGAGAGACAGAGAGAGAGAGAGAGAGAGAGAGAGAGAGAGAGTGTGTGTGTGTGAGAGAGAGAGAGAGAGGGGGAGAGAGAGAGAGAGAGAGAGAGAGAATGTACATATCCCTGGAAACCTCTGGAGCCCTTCTTCTGCCAAGCAGACTTGGGATTCAGCCCACACCTGCAAGGTTTGGATATCTTTTGTCCCCTGAGAATCTCACTTTGCCTGGCTAATCCAGGCAGAGCTCCCTGCTGCCTGCTAACAGGACACAGTTCAGACCAGAATATTAGTGGAGATTACAGAAGGGAGACTAGATCTGGGAGAGGGAGGGAACTGCCAGGCAGGGAAGCTTGGCATCCGGGTGGGGGCCTTCCATGGATGATCTCTAAGCATTTTAGAAGCAGGATGGGATGGAGGAGATACCTTCCCAGGAGTGCCTAGAGCTAGTCATATCCTGTACTCTGTCCCTACATTGTTCCTAGGACAAATCTGCCCATACTTTTGTTTGTACATGTAAATGGCATGCACACATCTTCCCCACCTCCCTGCATATCAAACCCTGCTCACTATAAACAGGGTGACTCTGTAGCCCAGTTTGACTGGGACAGCCAGGTTTGCATCTGTTTTCCTAGCACCCTGTCTAGTTTACCATTTGTCACCAAAGAGTTCCCTGTTTGGACATTAACCATAGAACATTCTTCCAAGGACGAGTATCAAAGAAGATAGAGGACAAGAGCCATCAAATGAGGAGTTTGCCCTGCGGTTCAGTGGGAAGAGCATTAGACTTGGAAGCAAAGAACTTAGTTTAAGTCTCAGCCATCCCTCTTTCTACCTAGGTAGGACTCAGTTATCTCATCTGTAAAATGGGCATGATTATACCTACTTTACAGGGGTATCAAAGGTGAATGGCCTTAGTAGACTCTGCTTTCTGCAGCATCACCTTTTTATTTCAGTTACCTCTGTGCCAGTTTTTCTTCAACTTTGTCGAATATCTGGTCACATGAAATCAGCAGGGGCCTTGGGCCAGGGGCCGGGGCTCACCAACCGTAGGGTCTGCTCAGAAAGCTGTAAAAAGCTAGTTATGACTAAAAAAACCCAACCCATCTCTCAGTGTTGCACCGGCTGGAGCAGCCACCCCCCAGGAACTGCTAATTTGGTAGATGGATTTGGAAAATCTGGAAGATTATAAAAAGCATTTACTTGTTGGGAGTTTAGGAAATTAGAGCCCCAAAGCAGAAAGCAGTACTGGGAGGCAGATTAGCTACAATAAAGGACTGCATCTGTGTCAGGGAGGAAGAGAATGGAGTCAGTCCTGTAATGCCGTGCCCCTGGGGAACATGGCCCAGAATGTTCTCTCCAACCTGGTTACAGAGCCCGGCACTGTGTTGGTGAGTTCTAAGGTGTTACTCTACTGCACCCTGCCACAGCTTGTGACCAACAGGGACACACCCAGCAGTGCCAGCATGCCCTGGTGACCATGCTGGGTCCTCTTCCAGCCACACACCAGCTGAGTGCCTGACGCCTTAACTACTCAGAGCCGCAAAGCACATCCAAATGCAGAAGGTACCGCCAGACATTCTTCAGGCTGTTTCCTCCTCTCAGCAAGCCCAAGTTCTCCCCACCATGTGAAGGCAGCCACCTTTGAATGCCCAGCTAAAGACTGTTGACTTTTCAAACCTTTTCTTGACTCCACTTGATCCAGGCAGTATGACTTGCTCCTCCCCCACTACTTCACTGGGTGGCCGTTGTGTCCGTGCTTTACAAGATACTCTGTAACTCTCTCCCTCCACCCACAGGAAGCTCTGAGAGTGCAGGCACAGTGCTCGCTCAGCTCTGTATCCCCACGCCTCACACGGTGACCTTAGTCAGGTGAATCTCTCTAAGACTTATCTAGACACAAGGTGTTCTGGCCCCTGTATTAGTCAGGGTTCTCCAGAGAAACAGAACATACAGGCTGTTAATTTTATACCCATATAAAATATTACATATTAATATGCAAATAATGATATAGAGAATATACATTTCTATATACATATAAAGAGATTTATTATAAGGAATTGGCTCACATGATTTTGGAGGCTGGCAAGTCCAAATTCTGCAGAGCTGATGTCCCAGTTCACATCTGCAGTCTGGAAACTTCTACAGGAGAGGGGAAGTTCAGCCTTTTGTTCTATTCATTCCCTAAACTGGCCGTGGCAATTTGCTTCACTCAGTCTATGCAATTCAAATGTTAATCTCATGTAAAAATACTCTCACAGAAACACCCAGAATAATGTATAACAATATCTGGGCACCCGGCGGCTCAGACAAGCTGACTCATAAAATTAGCCATCACTTCGCTCTGGTGTTGGATGTTGTTTAAAGGTGATCAGCATGCATTGCTCTCCTCTTCTATCCTCTCCAGCGTATTGCAGGGGCTAGAAACCTGAGAACTACATTTCCCAGACTCCCTTGCCAGCAAGGATACGGTTAAGGTTCTGCCAATAGACCAACTTGCAAGAGATTCAGAAGCAAGGCAGAGGCATCCTCTCTCCAGCACCGAGGACTAGAGCATACATAAGTTTCTGCAGATGTGAGTTTTGCAGTGGCCACCTGGCTTTCGCATCTACCACTGGTCATCCGTGCTGGCAGAAACAAGTTCCTGCACGTTCTGCCTCTGGATTAAAACTTGCAGATCAGTCTGACCAAAATCTAATGGTCCCTGATGGCTTCTTCACTCTTAGCTTTCTGTTCCCCACATTTCATTCTTGAAATATGCAAAGTGTCTTTTCTTTTTTTGCACTGAAACCCCAATGATTCATCATCATACTGACCTGAATGTGTTTGGACTCTGGGTTTGTAAATACAAAATTTAAGAAATAGAACTATACCAATATTAATACATTTTTCGCCAAGAGAGACTTTTCAGGAGCAAGTCTCATTGAGCCGATATGATTTCTAGGTCAATTTTCTACACAACACAGTTATACAGTTTTTCCCTTATTTCCATTTTTATTTTACTGAAAAATTTTAATCAGAATCATGTTTTTTCTCTTTTTGCTCTAAAACTAAACAATGACAGATGACTTGCTTATCAATCAAGGCTTTATTTTTGTCAAATTAAATAATGATACCATATCTCCTAGCATTGTGATTATTGCTTTGTGGTTTTTATTTCTACCAAATCTAATTTTCTTAGGCCTAAAATTTTCAATTTTACTAAGAAAATTTAATTCTGTCCATTTTTAATCCTTAACCAATTTTACCATATATAGCTTGAGCAGTTCACAGTTTAATTATATGTTGAATATTTTTACACAGACCAATTTTTCTTGGACCAATTTTTGCATTTTTGGTGTTCCTCAAAAGATCTGACATTGTGAATATAGCAAGAAATATACATTTACATTTTAGTCTTTGTCTGTGATTCCTTAAACCTTGTAATTTTTAGAGCGGTAGAGCATCTTTTGTGATAATATTTGGTTTTTGTCCTCAGTTCCTGAAACAGCTCAAGAGATACAAGGGTAAATGAATGTTTCTTATTAATCATAATGAATGTCTTTCAACAACACCTGAGTTTGTTAATGAGGTGATTTTTAGAAAGCCCTTAGATAACCACAGGATTGGAGCTGGTTGCAAGGGAACCAACCACATGATTGCAGGGTTGGAACTTTTATGCCCCCACCCCATCTTTGGAGAAGGTAAAGGAGCTGGAATGTGAACTAATCACCAATGGCCAATGATTTAACCAACTGTGCCTATGTAATGATGTCTCCATAAAAAACCAAAAAGGATAGAGTTTGGAAAGCTCTAGGTTGGTGATCAAGAACATATCCACTTGTACCATGATTCCACAGTGACAGATGCCTTCGTGCTCCAGAGCCTTCTGGACCTCCTCTTGGGTATCTCTTCGCTGTTCATTCTTATACTTCAAGATCCTATGTAATAAACGGGTAATCTAATAAATAAACCCTTATGGTGAGTTTACTGCGAGCCATTCTAGCAAATGATCAAACCCAGGGAAGGCTTGGTCAAACCCAAACCTCCAATTTATAGCCAAGTTGGACAAGTTGTAGGTAACCTGGGGGCCCACCACTTGCAAATGGTGTCTGAAATTGAGGAAGACAGTCTTGTGGCACTGAGCCCTTATCCTGTGGGGTCTGAACTCATTCCAGTTAGAATGAGAACTGAATTAGAGGACAACTGGCTGGACTTGCAGAATTGCTTGGTGGGGAAAACCCACACACCTGGTGACCAGAAATGAAATATTCTACGACCAGAGTATTGTAGTAGAGATAAATAGAGGTGTTTTCCTTTTTGATGTGATTCTTTAGTTTTCAGATTTCACTGTCCACATTTTAGTTGATGTCAGATTTCTTCCCTCTTTTTTATTTCTACAGCTAAATCTCACCAGTGATTATTATTGTAAATTAATAGTAGTAAGATTGATTCTTTGCATTGTTTTTTTTTTAATGGCATCAGAAGACCATCAGAAGAACAAAAACAGAGGACGTATGTACACAGTAAGCTCATAGCATTCTTACTTCAATGTGATAGGGTTTCCTTACCTATAAAACAGACCTGTTTTACTCAGAAGGGCAGCTTGCAACGCTTGGTTCCAGCAAAGCTTTGAAGCGGCGCCATACTTCTCCCTGCAACCACCAAGGCGGGGCCTTGGAGAGAGCAGCCCCCGAGACCTGACCTGACGCCAAACCACGCCCATCTGCACAGGGGA